>CM066343.1:48337393-49559893 GCA_033807585.1 Hydrophis major
TCCCAGCCTTCAACCAGCATAACCAAGACTGGGAGATGCTTCATGTTGACATTCAGCAGCATCTGGGTTTCTAATTTCTCCCTCTTGATAACTAGAACTGGAAAGATTTCACTTCAAATTTCTTTTTCTTTTATAAAGTTTTACTAATTTTCTGCTATTATATTTAATTAGTGCTTAATAAACACTGCGTTGTCTAGGTGATTTGTTTGCTTAAAAATACAAATTACTGTATGTTCCTAATCTTTACCCCTTTTTCCCCATTGTTTCCACTGATTACATAAATTCCATGTTTGATAGTATTCTGTATGTTCTTTCTATTTAATCTTCAGTGTAAGCCTGTCCATTTCTGCACAGTCTAATATCTTAATTATCTCTTCATCTAGTAGTATTTCTTCATTTTTCCAATGCTGCACAAATACAATCCTTGCTGATGTTAATGCATGATAAACAAAGTGTATATTAAATATTGCAAGTATTAACAGCAGTGATTTCACTTCACATTTCTATTCAGCTATGAAGTCCTCAACTGATATATGTTGTAGAAGTGTTCATCCACAGCTTCCATCATTTCTAGAAAATAATCGGAGGTATAACCTAACACACTGGAAGACACCTGTTGGGAAAGCTTACAGTAAAAAAAAAAAAGGGGGAATACAGTACATTTGAGTAATAAATCTAATTTATCTGCAGTTTGAACCAAGTATAGACTCTGATCAGATATATAAAAAAGTAGATTTTATTCTGTTTCCATCACAATGGCCAAGTGTAGCTATCAGCCTGACAAAATTGTACATCTCTGCCACAGTTGATGCAAGATAGGCTTTTGAGATTCTGCTTTCTATAGAAAGCACAATGAGTTGAGTAGCTACTTGGGGATCCGAATATCACAGTCCAACACTGGAGGGCAAAGATTGGGAAGTCTGTAGCAAAGAGGAGCTTGGGTTCTTCAGTCCAATGTGATTAAAGGAGCAAAGCTTAAGGGATTTCTATGGAGAGTTTGAGGAGATTGAAAGAGTTTGTTCGGGATTGTTCTTTCAGGAAAACCAGTAAGAGCAGCAGAGCGAACAGAAAGAAATCACCTCGGAAAGGTAAGACAGGCTGTCATCCAAATGTCCCTTCCCCTATGGCTGCTTATTCTTGAGGTGTGCTCAAGATAATAGCCAGTGTCATGCCTACATTATTCATTCCCCAAACAGTTGGAATTCCCGAGGGTGGTTCTTTTCCATGTTATTCCCTACCATGTGGCTCTGGGAGAACTAATTTTTTAAAATAATCCAACTGCCAGTAATAGAAGGGGATGGAAAGGGAGATGTCTGTCTCTGCCCTTAGCACCTCATGGGAAGAAGAAGAAGCATTTTATTCTATGCATTTTATTTTATGAAGAAGCATTTTATTTTATTCTCTGTTTCTATGCAGACTCAGCCCGGAAATCCAGCAAGATCCTTTCCCTTATCAGTTTCTGCTCCTGGGGGAACCGGCGGAAAAGCAAATCCCGAGGCAAAGGAAAGAAACGCTGATCGAAAGGCAGAACTTCAGTGGAGGAGCCTCTTTTCCACCTTACAGTAATAAAAACTGGTTTTCAATTGAAGTTGTTTTGCCAAGCAAAGGATGGTGGTAATAATGATTGTGGGAAGCAGGGAGTGTGGGAAGGGAATTAGGTCAAAAAGAGGCATGTTTGATAAAAGAGATCTTTCTCTTAGATTAGTTCTCTATTATGAGATTTCACTTCACATGCATAGAAATTTTACAGACCTCGGCTTTTAAGTTTAGCATCTTGATTTTTTTTTTATTTTTTATTTTGCTATCTCATTAAGTCTGAATTCTGATAGCCACTGAAGAAGTTTGGACTTGTGAGGGATGAGGGAGGCCTACTCAGTAAGGAAAGTGATCCACTCAATTGGGAACACGGTTGCAACAAGAAAGGTATACCCATTTGCTCCATTATATATTCCATCTACGAGATCCTTATTCTTCTCAAATTTACCTCTTCACACTAATGTTCCTTCTTGCATCCTAGTCTGCTCCAGAGTATAATCAACATTTGGTGTTTTATAGATGGCACCTCCCTCCAGCAAGATTAGCCAGGATGTTTAAATCCACAATTGACCTCATCCCATTCCTAAGAGCTCTGTAAGTGCACAATCATGCCTACCAACCCTGTCCTATTGTCCCCATTTATTCGTACCTATTTCCTGTATTCATACTGTTGTGGAGCGGCGGTAGATACGAGGCAGACTCAGAGCTTAACAGCAAAAGGCTTTATTCAGAGAATAAAGGGTTGCCACGGCTGCCGGGCTAACAGGCAGTCAGCTGGCGGCAACAGCTGATGCTGTTTGACAGCCCCTTTTATAGCCGGCTGTCAAACGGCATCAACCAATGGGAGCAATCGGCGCTCCCGCCAGAAACGCAGACCAGATAGGGAACTGTCATCAGTCAGTGAATACAACACTCCTTTCCCCTGGCCAGGAGCATGCGTAGTTCTTTAGATAGGCTGGCCGCCTGTGTTGGCGGTTGGATCGTCTTAGCCCGGGTGGATTTTCAGCCGGCAAAGAATCCTTCTGGGTCGTGCTGGATTCTGCAGGAGCCAGAGTTCCATTGATGAGCGCCTCTGCCAGAGGGTCCGGCGGCAGTCCAGGTAGGCTCCTTCGCTCAGCTCGCCTCGGTAAAGTCTCTACGCGCGGCAGGTAGACCGGTACGCTCAGCGGGAAGGTCTCGGCTCTCTGTGGGTAGACCAGTTCGCTTGGCAGGCAGCATGGATCGCCGTCAGCCACTCTCCAATGCCTCCTCAGCTGGTCGATGTTCCAGCGCCAGGTACGACCATCGTCCAGGAGCACCCTGTAGGACTTAGGTCCTGTTATAGCCACGATTTGCCCTGGCACCCATAAGGGATGGCCAGAGTAATTCCTTGCATAGACAAGGTCATGCTGGGCGAACTCCCTGGTCTGGCTATCAGATGCCAAAGGGGTAACTGGGGTGTAATGGGGTGCAGCCTATCCAGGCTGGTTCTAAGGCATCTGCCCATTAGAAGTTCTGCAGGGGACTTATTGGTGGTGGTACAGGGGGTTGAGTGCTGGGTCAGTAGGTACCTGGAAAGTTTGGAGTGCCAATCAATTGGGCCAAACCTCTCCAGAGCTTCCTTTACTGACCTGACTGCCCTTTCAACCATCCCATTGCTAGCAGGGTGAAAAGGGGCTGTGAGGGCGTGCCTGATGCCCAGGTTGGCTGCAGAGATCTCAAATTCACATGAGGTGAACTGGGGGCCATTGTCGGAAACAAGGGTGTCTGGGAGGCCATGGGTGACAAATAATCTAGTTAGGGCCTTTGTGATAGCCAGAGTGGTTGTGGAGGGCAGCAGGGCCAAGTCTATCCACTTTGAGAACGAGTCCACAACGACTAGGAAAGTTCGCCCATGCACAGGGCCTGCCAGATCAATGTGCAGCCCCAGCATCTTCCCATCTGGTAGGAGTAGATGATGGTAGAGCTGGCCTGGTAGCCTGGCATGGTTGGCACATGCTTACCCAGCTGGAGATCTGGGCATCCATGCCTGGCCACCACACATAGCTGTGGGCCAGGGCCTTCATCCTGACGATGCCAGGGTGGCCCTCGTGCAGGACCTTTAAGACTGGCCCTTGTAGTTTAGCAGGGATGACAACCCTTGTCCCCCACAGCAAACAACCTTGTAGGGATGACAGCTCCTGCTGGCGAGTCTTGAAAGGCAGGAATTCAGGGGTGTAATGGATTTCTGGCCACCCCCTCCCCACCCAGTCCAGGACTTGCTCAATTACCTTGTCCCTTGAGGGGTGAGAGTGATGTCATGGGCAGTAATGGGCAGGTTGAGATCGTTGACCTTGAAGATAGCGTGGATGGGTGCAGGATCTTCAACCGAAATAGGCAGAGGGCCTCGACTAAGGGCATCTGCGTGGCATAGGTTCTTCCCCGGACGATGAATCAGCGTGTAATAAGCAGCCAGGAATAGGGTCCATCTGGTCATCCTTGGGGATAGAACCTGTGGAGTTTGTTTGTCCCCAGACAAGAGGCCTAACAGTGGCTTGTGATCTGTTATTAGTTCAAAATGGTGCCCAAAAAGAAATTCATGAAATTTTTTAACAGCAGCAACTGCAGCCAAAGCCTCTTTGTCGATTTGGCTTAGTTTCGTTCTGCTGCAGAGGTCCTTGAAAAAAAGGCAATTGGTGTCTCAGAGCATTGGGGAGTCTGTGGCTCAGAACAACCCCTACGCCAAAGGGGGAAGCATCTGCAGCCAGGACTAAAGGTAGCTGCTGATTGAATTGAATTAATACTGCATTGAATGTGAGCAAGGACTTGACGGATTGGAAGGCATGGGCTTCCCTTGGTCCCCAATGCCAGGAGGATTGTTTGTCCAAAAGCCTGTGCAGAGGTTCTGCTATGGAGGCTTTGTGTGGGAGGAATGCAGCATAGAAATTTAGAAGCCCTAAGAAGGCTTGAAGCTTGGTCTTGTTGGAAGGTGTGGGTGCCTTGTGGATAGCCCTGACTTTGGACTCAATTGGATGTATACCAGAGGCGTCAACTCTGTAACCTAGAAAGTCCACTTGCTTAGTGGCAATGGTGCATTTGTCCCTTTTGAGTTTAAGGCCATGCTGTCTAAAACACTCAAAAACTGCTCTGACTCTATGTATTAGTTGTGTTTTATCCATAGCTGAAACCAAAATGTCATCAAAATAGGGGACAACGCCTGGGAGTCCTTGGAGAAGCCTCTCCATTAGGGATTGAAAAATCCCAGGGGCTACACTTACGCCAAACTGGAGGCGCTTGCACTTAAATGCACTCCTATGGGTGACTATGGTTTGTAATTCTGCAGTTTGGTCATCTACAGGGAACTGTTGGTAGGCCTGAGACATATCTAATTTTGCAAAAATAGTCCCAGGCTCAAAGGAATGTAAGAAATGTTGGATGACAGGGACAGGGTAGGCGCTGATCTGTAGGAACCTATTCAGGGAAGTCTTGTAGTCAGCGCAGATTCTCACGCTGCCATCTTTCTTAAGTGGGGTGACTATGGGGGTCTCCCATTTCGCAAAATCTACTGGTTCTAATACCTCTTGCTTTAGTAATTTATCTAGCTCCATATCTAATTTGGGGCGGATAGCAAAGGGTACCCTATGTGGTTTCAGGCGGATGGGAGTTGCCTGTGGGTCTACACTGAATGAAATAGGGGTACCAGAGTAACACCCTAAATCTTCGCTGAATACATCAGAATAGTCTCTGAATAGGGTGTTTACTTCAGAGGTTGAAACAGCGTGGATACCGGTTATGCTGAGACCAAGAGCTGGGAACCAGTCTAATCCTAGTAAACTAGGGAGGGCCTTTGAAGTTTTGGAATTGGATTAAAAATTTGCCTTTCCCAAGGACAGGGATGGTCCTGCCACCTGACACAGAGTCAGGTGGCAGTTCAGGAGCTTCTTCTTAGACATCCTTGGATGCATCTTCTTTAGAGTTTCCCAAGAGATGATGGAAAGTGCAGAGCCCGTGTCAACCTCCATCCTGCAGGACTTACCTTCTAAAAAAACAAAGATACTTATTTTGTTAGAGCCTGTTGTAGTATGATCTGAGTGGTAACAAGTATAGCAGTCCACAACTTGCCTTTGTAAAATAGGAGTAGGCTGAGGTCTTTGTGGGAAGGTTTTCCCTGCTTGGCAGACTCTAACTAGGTGGCCTTTTTTCTGACAGTTCAGGCAAATTGCATTCCTGAATCTGCAGGATGCCCTGAGATGGGTTCCTCCACAACTTAGGCAGATGGGTTGTTGCCTGGGGGTAAAGTTGGTTTTTTGTCTTGGTCCTTCTAGAGGGGGCTTCTGTTGTCTGAGACGGTTTACTTCGATTGGGTCCTCAGAATTCTTATCTAGGGAGACTTCCTCAAAATGAATAGTTGAGCTGCCTTGTCCAATGGAGTTCCCTTGTATTTCAGCTGCTGACAGAGCAGATAACTCAGCAGCTTGCTATAGCTAGGGTCAAGTCTTTTTTAGCTAGCAAACGTCTTTGAAGTCTCAGGTCCTTGACCCCACAGACAATTTGATCTAGGAGCATATCCTCTAGGTAATCCCTGAAGCCACATTGTAGGGCAGCTGATCATAAGGCTGCCACATACTCACTAACTGACTCCCCCTCAGACTGCATTCTCCTCCTAAAAGCATGCCTCCTAGCAATTTGGGATGGCTTAGGGGAGTAGCGACTGGAGAGGATCTCCTGTAACTCCTCCCAGGGGACAGCCCTAACAGAACGCGGGGCGACCAGCGCCGTGGCGGTGTCAAAACCGCGGCTCTGCAGAAGCTTAGGAAATAGGATTTCTTCCTATGGTTGGTGGCATCCGTGAGGTCTATCGCGTCCAGGAAGCAGAAGAAGCGATTTTTATATGATTCTCACATCTCAGCTGTCGGCTTGAAGGGTGGGAACGCCGGATTAGAAGTCATTGTGTGACGGCAGTGTCTATCTCCTCAGCTGGGGAGTTTTAAACTTCACACTCTCAAAAGAGCGATCGCGGCTGCGCCTGTCAGGCGGCATCTGTCTCCTCAGCTCTGGAGGCTTTAAACTTTGCGCTCGCAGAGAGCGTCTGCAGCTGTGACTAATCAGCTCTCGGTGGCTCCGGCTCTTTTTGTAGTGACTGAGCTCAGCTGTTTTAAGTCCAGTTGCCTCTTATTTGTATGAGTTGACTAACTCTTGAAATTAAAGAAGACACTGAATATTTTGAGAAATGGGATTTGTTCTATCAATAGTTAAATAAGAGAAACAGAAGTTAGAACATTGAAAATTATAACAGAAAGATTATTTGTATCATTATGGATTATTACTGTAAGATATTATTTTAATTAGTATTAATAATATGTATTAATATTATGAAGGAAATGCACTGGTACTATAAGATTATTGCTAGATAGTATCAACTATTATTGCTCAAAGGAATTGTAACCAATAACATACTGTCTACATAGATAATGAATATGTTGCTTATTATGATTATGATTTCATGCCATAAAATATTGGTCCTCATCCTAATGCTTTTTAAAGAGTGGTTTTAAACATCAGTCACTAAGAGGTTTATAAAAAATAATTTGACTCCTGAAAAACTTTGTGTTTTAATTCCGTTTAATTTTTTGTTAGTCAAGCATCCTCCTTTCTGCATCCTCTTAATTTCTGCATTTTCTTTCCATTTGTCTAAACAAATATCAATTGGGAATAGATCCACACAAACATTTGGTTTTTCACTCAAACACAAATGCACACAGTATTCTTCCCCCACCATATGTCATATTATAATCTTTAAAAGTTGTGTGGAAGAGGAATTAAGCTACATCTTAAATAATATTTGCACCACTTTTGCCATTGTTTATTTTATTTTTCTGCATCTCAGATATAATACATTTGCTCTCAGCTGTATTAGTATTTGTGTTTCCTCTTTAATAGCATCCAATAGCCATAAGAGGTGCACGCCCATTCATCAGAAGTAGTCAGATGAACAACAGTGGATGGGATTAGAAAGGAGCTTATTGACTGGTCCAGGATGATTCAGAAATGCCTCTCATCTCTAGCCTTGTCCAGTTCTTCTGCTGATGACCATGCCAAACTCCTTACCCAACAGTATTATTACAGTGGAGTCATGGGACTATGTCTTCCCATACACCCACCATATTCAGACAGAGCACAGTTATATGGAATTTTTTAACAAAAAAGGACGTGGCAAGGGAGAAGAATGCTAAACAAAAAAAAAATATTTCTCATTTAGTTCCCTTCATGACTCCAATCTTTATTCAGCTTGGACAAGCAGCACAAAAAGGAGTCTAGTGATACAATAGTTCTGAAATTATATCTATTCTTTGTTGCTGCAGTGTTATGAGTACCTCATTGCTTTAGAGAAGGGGGGATCAGGCTGACATCATAGCCCCATACCTTTTCTATGTTCCTTTTGATGTCACACACGTCCCAAAGGAGGACCTTGTGAGGCAATGGTATGAATCTGCTGCACAATTAGTAGGTGTTTTTTCAATCAGCTAGTGACATGAAGAAAGAGCTAAATTCGTAATCAGAATAACACTATTAGACAATGAATCAGAATGAGGATTAGCGGGGGAAGAAGGCAGAGCCTACTCACTGACAGACCGTAGATAGCAACTTTGTGCAGCTACGTTCCGTGCTCTTTCGTTGGAGAGCCCCGATGATTACAATTAGGGGCTGAAACTGCCTTGGAGGGGCAGCAGAGTAAGGGGAAGCCACAAGCCAGGTTGAGGGGAGCCGCATCTTCCCCCCGGACTTGGTCTTTTTTTCCCCAAAGACCACTGCAGCGGTGGTTTAAAATGGCCACCCCGAAGAGGAGGACTCAGCTGGATTAAGATTTGTGCAGGAGGGAAGAAAGAGGTGGATAACATCTGAACCAGGACAACTGGGCAATACAACTAAACAAAAGTACCCTGAGATTAAGGTAACATGGAATTTTTAAGAAAAGAAAAGTGAACGGCAAAATTACAAAGGGACAGGGAAAAAAAGAAAGAAAATATTTTTGACAGCTAAGCGGAGCTTCGAACCCGGAAAGGAAGAAGCTGGAACTAAAGATTTAACTAAATTGGACTAAAATATTTTGGAAATAAACAGGCATAAAATAAAGCTGGACTTAAGATTGTCAAAAAATAATAAATAATAAAGTTTACAAATTGGAGACTGGACTGTGCTGGAATATTGAGGTTCGAAAAACCCTAAATAAAAAAATAGGGGGAAAGGTGAAGACTTTGTATAATGGAGAGTGCCACCTTTTGACAAAAACTCGAGCTCAAACAAAAGGGAAAGCATCCTGTTTCTGAATGAACTTTTGCGGATATAACATTAAAGAAATATTGAAACAAAGTAAGAATCTTAGAAAGTGAAAGCAGAACCAGAATAAAGAAAAAAGCAAGGAAAGACTGACTGTGGGATTGATTGATGTTTTTGGTATAGACTCTGGGCTGGAATAACTGGGAATTTCAGAAAATTGAAAGAAGAAAGAAGGAAAGTAAAAGTGAATTTTAACGATCATAAAATATAAGAGTGTACAATGATGATATCTCTTCAGGAATTAAAAATGGGACTTAAAAATATGAGAGAATTACTACAGGAAAGAGGCAAATCACTTTGCTCTGTATTAGAAAAAATGGAAATGGCGATTGAAGAACAAGAAGAAAGAGCTTCAGAGGAGGAGGAGTCGATTCAAGGAGAAGACATTTTAAATAGACAATTAATACAAAGAACACTACAAAGAAGTGGGGAAAGAAGGAAGGTTAAAAAGTTGAGATTTAAAAGGCAATCAAAAGGGGGAATACCTGTGAAGTCAGGAAAGACCCAACAGAAAAGGGGAAAGGAAAATATTAAGAAAGAAAGGGATATAAACTGGAATGAGAAAAGATATGGAGAAAAGAGGGGGAGGAGAAGCAGTAAGAAACAGGTGCATGAAATAAAGAAATATGGAAATAGTAAAATGTTGAAAAGAAATTGTTTTTTCAGAGATAATGGTTGAAGAATTAAAAAGGGGATTCTGCAGGGTCACAAGGGGTAATAAGAATATTTCTGCAATTAAAAATATTTAGAAAATAGGGTAATATAGAAACTGGTAACTCTTATTAAAAATCAAGCAGGGAAAATGGTGCAGAATCCGAATGAAAAGATAATGATTATTATTTTAACTTCTTAAAAATAATGGTTTATTGGGAATCAAGATGAGGGAATAAAGGTATATTTTAATCATTGAGGTGTCACGCTCAAAACAGTAAAAGGAGGGAAAACTATACTTGTTTTTTTTTAAGTGTTAAAATTTGTATTAATCTAGAATTTATAAAAATAATGTGTAATGGAAAGGGAATATGACAGATTAAAGAACCAACTAAATTCATACGTTAATATAGACTATTAAAAGCAAGGAGAGACATTGGTAACTTTATTATTATTATTATTATTATTATTATTATTATTATTATTATTATTATTATTCTTTTTTTTTTGAAACAAATTTTATTAATTTTTAAAGACAAGCAAACCATCATTAACCATTGAATGCATAAACCCTCTTTCCATTATAAATTTTACAAGTCGAATAAGACATTATTTTATACAACATAGTTCTGTTTTACACCATTTCCATATGAATATATAAATATCTCGTAGCAAATTTCTCATTATTTCTCTTTACTCTTATTCAATTTCATTATTATTATTATTTTTCCCTATATTTATCCAATTTATAATCGTCATCTACATTTCTCTCTGACTTGGTTACCATTATTCTCATCCAACATTCCTCCAAGATTTTATTAATTCTCAAACAAACATGAACACACAAAACACACAATAATAAAACTTCTTTTTAGAAAGTAGTTTGGATTACTTCTCTTTATATGGACCTCTCTTTATATGGACTTCAATTAGCTTTGTGCTCATCTTATATACCATTACCTATTTTATTTACCATTCTATATCTTCTATATAACTTCTCCCCGCTTTTCACCCTTCTTAATTCTATTTTATTTAATTCATTTTAATTTAAATCATTGTGTTTGTATCTTTTGTCCATTCTTTCCAAATTATCCATTTATCTCATTCCCTACAAAAAAAAAAAGATTTCTCCTGAAATCACTGATCAGAGTATGATGCCTTTCTATCTTCCCCCTAAATTAATATTTAGAATAACGCCCATTACCCAATTTGATTCTGCTTAGTACATTCTACCAGCTAACTTTTAAAAAGAGGAAAAAATAATAAATCCAAAATGATTAATATAGTTAAATAATAAATCTAAATGTTAAATCTTGTAACATTCCAATTATCTATTTCAAAAACAAACGCTACAATAGTAAGTTTATAGTAACATTAATACAACAATCAATTAAACTCTTCAATTAAACTCAATATTTTAAACATTCCTTTTAATATTTTGTTGAATTTTAAAGTCTATCATTACTAAACATTTCAATATTTTAATCTTTTATTAATTCTTATAACATTCTAGTTTTCTATTTCTAATGCAAATACTACAATACCATCTTATGTACCTTGCAGAATCTTCTTTTTAAAAGAAATTATACATTACCCTTTATCACTAAAAAAAATTCCTTTTTTCCCATCTTGTTTCATAGCTTTGTGGCTTTTTTCCCCCTTTTCCCTTTCTTTCTTATCCCACCTGGCCTTTTTACCACCACCCCTCCTACCTTCCGCCTTTTTAGCTTCCTCTCTCTGCTGTATTCCTTTTTTCTTTTGCTTACTAACATTCTGTTGATTTTGCATATTATTTTTCCCTTTCTTGGGTGTTTTTTTAAGTCTTAAGTCCTTCATTTTCCTTCCTCTCTTTCTCCTTTCTTTCTTAATTAAGTTTTGAGATTCATTGAAGATGGCGTCTTCTTCTTCTTCTTCTTCTTCTTCTTCTTCTTCTTCTTCTTCTTCTTCTTCTTCTTCTTCTTCTTCTTCTGTTTCCTTCATCTGTTGTTGTGTTTGTTGATAAATAGCAAGCGCCATTTCTAAAAAAAGGAAGGCTTCTTTCACAGCGTCCTTGCCTTCTTTTTTTATTTTTCCATATTCCTTTCTAAGTTCATCAACAGTAAAGCCATTACCTAAATCTTTTCTTTATTCTTCTTCTTAAAACAATCAAGATGTTTCAAAAGTTAGAACAGTTCCCCAAAGTCCCAGAGACATCAATCAGTCCAAACAAGCACAAAGTTCTCACTTTCTCTTCCTGGGGTAATATCAATAGAAGGGAAAAGAAAAAAAATCCCAATCTATATTTTAAAGCCTTATTTCAATTAATTTCTAGTCTCAAAATCTTCAAGGTATCTCCTCCAGCAAGATCTTAATATTTTCTTTTTTTTTTGTCCTCTCCCTTCCCACTTATAACAAGAAGCCAAGTTTTTACCGTTTATAAAAAGACAGGTTTCTCAATGGCCATTTATTGATTCCATAGGAGAGTAAACTTTCCCTTTCAGCACCTCAAATTTGCCGCTTGAGATTCTCCTTTGGAAACAAAGTATTGTTCAAAAATAGTCATAGTTTTCAGAATGTTAGGCATCTCTTAAAGTCCTGGGTCAGCCAAAAAACTTTCTCTTGTAAACTTTCTCCCCTCTTCCTCCTGCTCAGTCTTACCCAGCTGCCGGCTTCTTTGTGACGGCCATTACGGACCGCTGCTCCACCGCCTTGAGAAAAGGGGGTTTTGCCGGTTGGGGAGGGGGTCTGCAACACCCCCAAACCCCTCTCCAGCTCTCCCCTGTCTTCGGCTGCCTCTGCGGGGCAGCCTTAGCCTCCAGACCCGTCAGGATCGGAGGCACAAGATGACTAGCACTGCAGGGATCGCTCAGGATTGCGAATCCCTGCCGCTGCCGAAGCCGACAAACCGGAAGTCATTTATTATCATTATTCTTATTCTTAGGCAAGCACATATTTTTTATCTTTGTTTTTAAAATAAATATTAAAGGATTATATTTGAAATAATTGAAACAAAAAGTTGTTTCAGTTGAGATTAATGAAAGAGGCTAGAATTAATGTGTTTGTTTCTCTTCTTACTGAAAATTTGGAATGGAAAAGGTAATAATAGAATTAAGTATGAATGTATAATTTCTGTCATATTTGTATGTAAAGGTGATGACCTGGAAATATGTTTTCCACTAAAAAGAGATTTTTGTTTTTAATGTGAAAAACTGAATAAAATTGTTTAAAAAAAAAAAAGAATGAGGATCAGCACCAGGGGTGGGATTCCACAGGTTCGCACCTATTCACTAGAACCGGTTGTTAACATTCTAAGCAGTTCAGAGAACCGGTTGTTGGAAGAAATTACTGGCCTAATCCTGTAAGGAAGGCAGGAAGGAAACATTCTGGTGTTGCTTACAGAAACTGCTTCTCCGTTAACCCTTGTTACATTCTTGGCAGGACGTAACTTCCTGTCTCTGGAACTTCTCTGGAGTTTTTTTTCCCTCCTTTGCTAGTACTTTGCTTGTGTGGAGTGACCATTCAAAGTTACAATGGCACTGAAAAAAAGTGACTTATGACCATTTTTCACACTTATGACTATTGCAGCATCCCCAGTCATGAGAGGTGATGCATGCCATAATGTGAGTGATGTTGAGTTGGCCACGCCCAGCCAATAACATGACCACCGAGCCACCTCCACCCAGTCACGTGACCACCAAGCCACGCCCACCAACTAAGCCATGCCCACAGAACTGGTTGTTAAAAAAATTGAATCCCACCCCTGATCAGCACTGAAAGCAACAAATGTTCTGCAGGCATACTTTTCCTTCAGTGCAGAGATCCACAAATAGCATTTTAATTCACTGAGCTAAGGTCACTTACTACACTAAAGTGAAGCCATGCTTTAAAATCACAAGTCTGGATTCATACAGTACACTGTTAAAACCAAACAAAGATTATGGTTTTGCATAATGAACTCAGTCATGTTATGCCAATCCACACAGAGCATGCTAGTCTCCAAATGATACTTCTGCAAATTTTCTCCTTAATTGCTTCTTTCATTTAACCAATTTCATATTAAGCAAAGCAATAATGCTGTCTGTTTTTGCCTTAATGAAATGCCACTGTTGCTTATAAACAATTACTACCTGCAGAGAGAAGCTTCTAAATTAAGCCAAAAAGAAATCAGACCCTATTATGTATTAATTTTACATGCTGGTGGAACAAGAGATACATATTCTAGCTGTAGGTAACTGAAAGCCATCCAGCAAGATTCTTGCGACCCAGATTCAAAATTCCAATGGTTACTCCCTCCATGGTCACATGAATATATTTTGGCTCATTTATAGCCTTGCAGTCTTGCAATGCTGTTAGGTCACTGCAATTAATGTGATTTCTTACTGGAAATTGGCATTTACTTCCAGTTTCCAGCAAAAAACATAAAAACAAAAAACCGCACATACACACACTCATTGTGGACAATGGACTTGCTTTTTTGCATTTGCTTAAATACCATTTAAAAAAGTAAAATCAGCTTTATTACATGATGACCCATTTAATAATCAGCATGACTTCCAGGGGCCTTCAGCTGCTTGAGCCCAGCTATGCAAAGTTTGAGTTAAATCTCTGGAGTCACTTTGCTGAAAAACTACAATTTCTTGTCCTGCTTCAGGAAAACCTGCACAAAATGGAGACCTTCCTGCGAATGATAAAACACCATTGTCATCCTCATTTTAGAGAAATAATCTGTGTCCCCAAAAGTCAAGGGCGGGAATGACCTCTCAAATCCATTTTTCCTGCTCAGTTTTCTAGAATCTGAAAAAATGAATGTGCAATTGCAGCTCCAACTGTCTACATGCCTGAGTCAAGAAAAGAACAACCCTACTACCATTTCAAAGCCTTGCTACTTGTGATATCCCTCAATGCTCCTTTACATCTGTGCAAAAATGTGCAATTTTGCTGTTGAAAAATTAGTGTTGCAAACTGTCTGGTTCAAAAGATCTGTCTCTTAAATGACAAAGGACACAACCTTAAAGCCATTGACCTTATTTTACATAGGACCACAAAGTTGCTGTCAGAATAGTCATTCTGCTCAAAACAAGGTATCTCTAAACCTATTTATAAATGTAATTTTCCTTCACTTTAAGTCCTATAAAATTAAGATAAATCCAAATAAAAGATTACATGAAGAAGCCCCTAAATGATCTCCACTCAAATAAGCTTATTCACTTATAATTTATTTATTTGGCATGGTGTCAATAAGGACAAGAGGTTTTTAATCATTTTTATTTTTTTCATTAAAAGAATCTCACAAAAACATCTAAACAATTTTTTCAGTACATAACCATTATACTTTAGAATGCAACTTTCATCTTACAATTATTCAGGAATTATTTCCCAAAGACTATCAGAATTTAGTTAAGTTCATGAATTGCCCTAATTGTGTTAGTGAACTAATTTATTAGTACAGTATTGGTTTGAGTAAAAGAAATTAGGATTTATAACTGCAATGACTTGATTCAACCAACAAATGGCTTAGCAATCAATAGCTGAGCATTTGAAAATCATTTCAGGGCTGATGCATAGATAGTCCTTGCCTTACTACCATTTGTTTAATGATTCTTCTAAGTTACGAGGAAAGTAAAAAAAGTGACTTGTGAATATCTTGCACATTTATGACCACTGAAGTAGCCCCACTCACGTGACCAAAATTCAGATGCTTGGCAACTGATTCATATTTACGACTGTTGCAATATCTCGGGATCATGTAATCTTTTACAAAGTTCTGACAAGTAAAATCAGAAGGCAAGCTGAGGTTCATTTAAGTGTGTTATTAATTTAATAACAGAGGTGATTCACTGGACTGTCTCCCCTCAGCAATAGAAATTTTGGACTCAATTTGATCGCAAATCGAGGATTATTCTATAGAAAGTGAGGACAAAAGAACAGCATCCAATAAGAAAATCCAATAAGAAAAACGGATCGCCTTTCTTACGCAAATCAAACAAACCCAGGCATTTCATAGCGTTTGTACACGCGTTCCCGCCTTCAATTTTAGGAAAGAAAAAACAGGGTTTTAGGAAATATCGTCCTTCACCTCACTCATCCTTGTTTTGCTTTCCTTCGCCTTCGCTTCCAAATTATTCAAGAAAACGTAGCCCAACGCTCGCTGCTAAGACCGAGCCTACAACTTCCCCTCCCACCCCTCCACCCCCCACTAAAGGCTCGCTGCTTTTAATGGGACTTCTCTTCCTGCATCACGTGGGTTCAATTTTCTCCCACCAATCTGAGAGCTGAACCCAGACGTGCTGCAGAAGTACTGAAGGTCGCGACATCCATTCACCTCCTTTAGGCGGGAAGGAGGGAAGGTTTTACCCGCCCTTTTCCCCTGACAGTCGTGCCTGGCATGGCTGAGATTTTGGAGTTCCGCGTCCCCCCGGGGAATGGCCGGACTCTTCTCGTCTTGGGACTGGAGTCGGATGCGTCGGAGGCAAGTGACGAAAAAGCAAGGCTGGGTTTTCTTCCAACCTTTCCCCGTGTATCGACATCTTTTCAGAGTTTCTGGAGGCTCCTTCATTGCATTTGTGTAAACCGGCAAAAGCAACTGTTGTTACCTCTCCGTCCGCTGCTTCTTTGTTAGAATATTTATTGGCAAGGAAGTTATCTGAGTCTGTGGGAACCGTGTTTGGAAAACGCCTTCTTCCCGCCTTAACCGTTGGGGCTGTTACAGCAACCCTGCCTTATCAACGTGGGAATCGCTGGGTCTAACGGCATTTTGCTGCTCTGCCCCATTGGGGACGGAGAGAATGAAGGCGATTGTGTATTTGCGGTGGTAGTAAAACTACACTAAGCTTTGCCCAAACAGTTCATCCTCCCCCTTTTTTTTTTTGCTTCAATTCATTGAACTTACGATACTCTGAAGGATATCCTTATGGTGACCTGATCAAAATGCAGTGCCTGACATTCATTTGTGATGGTTGGGGTATCCCAAGGTCATATAATCCCTTTCTGTGACCTTCTGACAAGCAAAGTCAGTGGAGAAGCCCGATTCACTTAATAATTACAGTGAATTGCTAAACAACTGTGGTAAGAAAGATTGTAAAATGAGGCAAAACACACTTAACATCTGTCTCACTTAGCAACATAATTTTGGGGCTATTTATGGTTGTAAATTTATGGTTGTAAATTGAGGATTACCTGTACTCTAAAAATTACAGGTATCCATACTGGAATTCATCAGCCAGCATGAAACTGAATTCAAGGTTTGCCCAACAAAGCAAGAGTGAGCAGTTTTCAGTTTGCGTTCAGTCCAAGCCTAATCAGCTTTCAGGAAAATTGTGACTCTTAGTTGCTCACAAACCACGATCTGAGACCCTTTAGCTTTTTCACAAATACTGTCTTTTCAAATAAATTCCTTCATGTGTTTGCCTTTTTTTTCCCTCCAGCATGCTCTGCATCTTACCTTCTCTGCCTTTGGACTGCTCCATTCAGTAAGACTCCACAGAAACGCTCCAGTAGCTGGGCCTGGCTATCATGCCTTTGTTAAGTTCTACTCTGCCCGAGATGCCAGCAAGGCACAACAGGCTTGCAATGGGAAGTCACTGTTTCAGAAAACTGCTGTGAAGGTATGTCACTGCATAATCTAAGATCATGGAATCCACAGCTCAAACTAGGCTATGATTTGCTTAATGGTGTTTTACTCTATGAAACAACTGAACTTTACAGACCTCTGTGGTTATGTTCATACAACATTGTAAACTAAAGCCTAAGAAACTGCACTAGTGCAATATGTGGACCAGATTCTACAGCTGAGGTCTTTTAAAATAATTACTGCCATAGGATAGTTTTCAGTGATTTGAAGCCTGATTTTATCAAGTTCCTGAATACTTTTTAGCAGATAATCTAGAATGAGGTGCTGACTTTTTCCTTTGTAGGCAAGTTGCTTTACCCGGCTAAGGGAAGCAGTGAATTTGCAGTAAGTGAATGTCAAGGTCACTAAAGATACTCTGTTCTTTGATCCTTCTGTAATTCTATATGTCTCATTAATAGCTGGGGCTTATTTCAACAGTGCTGCATCTCTAGTCTTACATGGTTATCTGTGAAGACTGGCCCTGAAGAAGTGGACAGGATATTTGAAGCTGTAAGAATGCTACCTGTATGTTACATCCATGCTTCTCACAGTTGATTAAGGTCTCCCAAAAGATGGTATGTGACTAAGTCCAAGCAGAGGTAAATACTTCCTTGAGAAGGGAGTGGTTCTGCTTGCACTTAGGGTCCCACCCATTCCTTGAGAATTAACTGTACTGGATAATTTCAGCCTATTTCTAACCTTCCCATTTTGGATAAAGTTGTTGAGAAGCTGTTGTGTTGCAGCTCCAAAGAGCCCACGTTTTAGCAAATTATCTGAATCTCTTTCAGTCAAGTTTCAGATTGAATGCCGTCATGAAGCAGGCATTGGTTGCACTTCTTAATGACTTCTAGTAGGCCCAGTATGCAGGTGGGCTGCTGCCGGTTCACACCAGCTCACCCTGCAGCTGATTTCTGCACCTTGCCTGCTCTAGTCACCACAGTTGCACAAGAAGACGTGTGCTGGAAGCCACGTGCATGAAATCTCCATGTGTTTAAAACAGCATGCAAGCATGGAAGGCGCTCACATTTTTCACAAATTATTGAAGTCCACCTCAGTACACTATATCTATACTGACCCTCTTTGCTCTCTTGGAGGGTCAGTCTCCTCTTTTTAAAGTATCTGAAGTAACCCAGGATGCTGAATTGTGGACCGTTGGACTGTATACATGCAGTCCATTTGCAAATTTCTACAGCTTTGGGATTGAAATGGTGAGCTATTTTAGAATATGAAATGCTACAGTATCAACATGTGTTGGCTAAAAATTATATGGGATGAAATTCAGCATATCTGAAGGCAACCAGTTCAGATTAGAATTTTGTCATGGAATGGAGTTTTATTTTATCATTTCTTATATTGGTAACAAACAGTTTTCTTTCCAATTTCTACATATTTTATTGAAAAATATTAAATATTTATGAAAAGCCAAAAAATGGTATAAAAATATGTCTGTCTTTTTTACCTATTCGTGAAAAACAGGAAAATACATGTAAATGATTGGTGGTAATATCTTTTCTGTTAGGTTCTTAGCAAGAGTGAAATTCAATTTTTGATGGCTTTGGGAGAAAATGGAGATTTCAGTACATCCCTCTAATGAGACATTGAATTCTTCTTTTTCAGATTTGCATTTGTACCAGACAGAGGGCTCTTGCAAAGCAAACATTACCTTTGAACAGTTACAGAAGCCAAGAATTAGCCAATTATTACCTTGGTTTCAATGGTTGGTCCAGTCGCATCGTCACTGTAAGAATGAGTTAGGTTTTTATTTTGTTTTTTATTTTTCTATTTTCATAAGGATAGTAAGACTAAATATAGCAATAGCAATACAACTGGTTTATATGCCACTCTCAGCAGTTTACAATGTCAGCATATTGCTCCCAACAATCTGGTCATTTTACTGACTTCAGAAGGATGGAAGGGTGAGTTAACTTTGAGCCCCTTAGTGTCTAACTCCTGGCAGTAGGCAGAGTCTGCCTGCAATATTGCATATCACTGCACCATCAGGACAAGAAAATACATTGTTTAGTATTTGACTGTTCAGTAGTTGATGAAAGTGACCTAAAACTTGCCATTTGTTGACCACATGTGTAAATTAAATTACCACAGTCCAGTAATCTCCAGATGTGTCAAACAATTCCCATTTTCCCTATCCATGCTGCCATGAAGGGGAAAAATATTCTACTCCGATGCACGTAGAAAACATCAGATAAGGGTGATTTAATTACATTATAGGTGATGTTTTGCCAACATGAGATGTTTTAACTGATTCTTTTTAATACATAGTTTAAATGTTCATTTTCTACTTATAGGACTGTGATGTTCTAATAAACATTTGGAGAAAAATATTAATTCAGGAAAATCTATATTGGTAGTTGTACTTCTTCATCTTTGGATGTTTGTTTTCTTATTATGGCTGCTTATTTACTTATCCATTTAGATATTTATTTATTTAGATTTGTTTGCTACCTATCTTACCACAGGGTAACTCTGGGCAGCTTACAATGTTAAAAAAAATAAAACTCACCTATAATATGAATAAAATCCTATAAGAATACAAATTATCAACTAACTAAGAGATGGGGAGGGAGTAGGATAAACAGGGAGGTTACAGAAGGTCAGAAGGGTGAGAGTTGACTTCACTGTAAAGGCCAAGATGTTCCAAAGGGCAGGAGTAACAACAAAGAAGTCCCTTCTGAAGCCCAGCAGCCCGGCTGATGGGACCCACAAAATAGGGCTAGCAAGGTGGGCCAGAGCAACCCCATTGTGATAGACAATTCCTCAAGTAACCTGGACCTATGCCATGAAGGGCTTTAAAGGTGATTACTGACATCTTGAATTGCACCTGGAAACAACTGGCAGCCAATGCAGTTCACAGAGCAATGGTGTAACAAGGTCCACTCTACAAGCCCCCAAAGGCTTATCCACTCTTGTAGGCTTTGGCAGAATTTGGCCAAGGCATCCTCCTCCCTCCCCCACACTTTGGTCATTGGTTCTATATGGTGCGGCCCTGTGGTCCTTTTCTCTCCTGAGGAAAGCGATAAGATCTACTTAGAAGCTAGCCCAAGGTGTTTTTTTAAATGCTTTCAAGGCCTAGGGAAAGACCCTTTCCTTTCACTTTCCTTTCTTTGAATTCCATAAGACAGGGAAACAGTATTCCATTTGTTCTTGCTCTTTCTGACTTGTTCTAGACTCTCTATGTGAAAGACCGATGTGCTTCTTGTTCCATGAGTATAGGGAGCTGCCAAGGATACAAGCAAAACAAGAACTATGCTCATGGTGCAGAATACTAATCTATACAATGCAAATGTTCAATAAAATTATGGTAATGAAAAAGAATCCAATGTAGCATGGATAAAAGACATGGGCTCTTGCTTTCCCTTCTATATATTACTTGCATAATGGAACAGCTGCAGAATATATCTGGCTTTGAGGATAATGAGAAAGAAGGAGGAGGAACTTTGCCCAGGCAACATAATTCAAAGTATCTTTGCGTGCAAGAATTAAGCATCCCAAGATATGGGATTTATACCAGAGGGATTGGTGTGGCTGAACTTCATGTGAACCCCAGTCAAGGTAACATGGAAATGGAGAGGGTAGGGAAGGCTGGAGCATATTAAAGTAATACTATCACTTATAGTGCAGTCAGACATAGGGTTTTTGCTTTCTTGGATAGGGTTTTGCCCATGGAAATAATCACATTTGGGGATGATTCTTGATCAAGGGCTGTTAGGAACTTCAATGACATTTTCATTCCAATAAAAAGCACAGCTGCCTTTGGTATATGTTAAGTTATTTTTAGTGTTAAATGTAGATTGAAGCTGGGTTGGAAAGGTGGCTCCTAATTTTTGGAATCTGCTGCAAGTTAAAAAAAATGACTAAATAGTCTGATTGGATTTAGGTATTCTCCAGCTATGTTGGGGAACAATTATCTGAAGTCTCATCTAGTTTGGGAAGTCTAAGAGGTTGTAGAACATTGGAGTCACGGGAAGGTGAGGTTAGTGCCAACCTGATTGAAGAGAGCCTGATTGTAGATAGATGGAAATGTTGAAATGCATTTGAATATAAGATGGAAATCTGCTCCATTATATTCATGTTGCATGTTCTTTGTGGAGTCCCACAATTTAAAAACCAGGAGATTGTGAGTTCTAGTCCTCTCTTAGGCATAAAAGCTGACTCAGTGACTTTGAGTTAGTCACTCTCACCCCAACTCACCTCACAGAACTGTTATAAGGAAACACTACTTACACCACCTTGATGGTATATACCACCTTCTTCATTATTCTGGAAAGGTTAAACAGGGGTGATAACTGAAATAAGAAGTCTGTTCAGCAAACTGATAATAAGGCTTAATGTACAAACTCACTGACTTAATGTACAAACTCACTGACTTTCATAACCATGTAGTGCTCAAATTCACTATGCTTCGGGCTTAAATCTACCTCATTTGGTAAAAAGCTGTTAAATCAGTGTTTGCTACATAAAAAGACTAGTGTAAATAAAATATAAGTAGATCAAATTTTATTAATTTTATTTATTTTCTTATGTCAAATAAAGTTTTTTATATATTGAATCTGAATTAAATTTGAACTGGCTATTGTGTCAGAATTGCCATTTTTTACCAAGGCAGGGCTGACATTGATTCAGAAATGTTCAGCCATGCTTGAGCTACCAAGAAAATTTAAAATCCAATTGTTATTTTGGATTTATGTCTTTCAGAATTGCTCACAGCCTTCCGTAATGCTCAGAAGTATGCAGTGCAGCAGGCCCTCTCGGATGCATTTCGGAAAATACTCTTCATAATCCTTGGCAAGACAATCCACCTTCCTTATAATTTCTTTTTCTGTACTTCCTTCCATCTCCCATCCAAGGAAATGATTGAATATTTGTATAATTAAATATATATCCGAAGAATACAAGCTATTTGCTTGCTCTATGTCACACCTTCAGTTTCTTTTTTCAATGTGGCTTGTTTCAAATCTTAACTAGATTTGCTGGATTTATACTTTGCTCTAACCTGTATGTGGTTTGTTTGCAGCTTAACATACTACAATTTGGCTTGTTCAATAAATAATGGTTATCACAGCTTAGTCTAATTTGTGATCCTTTTGTCAGTATGAACAACAACAAATAGCAAATAAAAATAGAAGTGTTTTCCCATGAAGTGTTCTTGAAAGCCTTGCTGTAATTAAGAAAGAGAAACGAGAATGTGCAAAGCCAAGGCTCATTGTATTCTTATTCATCATGCTAAATTGCGGCAAAGCAATTTTTTATTTATTTTGTACACACTTTCTCTAAAATTTCTTCAGTTTGGATCAACTTGTTCATATCATCTAATGTAGCACTTTCAACCTCCAGATAAGTTATTCCGTTATTCCAAATAGCTGTTGACAAGTTGGAGAGTACAAATTGAATGGCTTCTTAATATATTCTTCTCATTGTTGTAAATATGTTTATCTGCTCTGTACTTTGACTTTTTCTTCTCAATGCATTCAGCTTCATGCTTCCATATGTCCTCTGTGCCTTGTTGTCTTTCTATTTGCCTTCAAAGAAACTTTGTTTTAATCACATCAATAATCATAAAATAACTTCATGCCTGACTCTTCATTTCTCTCATGTTTCTTGCATCATGGGAATTCCTGGTTCATTTCATTGATATTCATGCTCACATCAGTATTTCCAATTGATCTTTCTTTTCACTGATTGCCCCATTTCTGAGGTACATTACTGTTGTTTGTTACTGAGAAACAACTTTAGCCATAGCTCAGGAGATTCTGCCCACAAATCTCTCATATTGCATCTAAATTAATCTTAAATCTTACTTCAACCAGATTATAAACAGATAACAGTAATTATGAGCATTCTAGCATTTAGAAATAATAAGAAAGTATTAATTTTAGTTCAATCCTAAATTGAGAAATTATAAAATCCTAAATTTCAGAAATGTTTCAAAATTTGTGTTCATTTGTTGATTTGTTCAAAGTTGGCCTTATTTTTTATTATTTGTTTCAGAAAATGGAAAGTTGGTGGTGGAGTACAGCTGTCCTGGGAAAGACCCCATTGACTGTTTATCAGAAGAGGAACTCAGGGGTCGCATTCAGGTAAACAGAAGCCCTTTTTTAAATGCATTTGCATACCCTCAAGTTGCTTTCTTTTTTTTCCTTTATCATCAACAAAAATAAAATAGAAAAATGAACATCTAAAAGTAACAGGAAAAAAAAGTCTTGTATACAGGCACCACCACTCCAATGTTAAATAGATCTAATCTTGAATGTTAAAAAAAAATCTACCTGGCTTGATTCTGAAAAGTAAACTAAAAAAAAACACCTGTTAAGTCCTTCCCTTACATAACAGGATTACAAATAGTTAGTATAAGCTTTCCCATCCCTATTATTAAATACTATATTAAATAAACAAATATTCCAGATGAGTTAGTCTCTGTATAATAATCAAATCGACCCAACATTTAATCATAATATATTTGTTAAAAAAAGGGAGGGGAATCAACAGGTTAGCCCAAACATTACAGTCAACTTCAAATCCTTCTGTTAACTTTCTGTGATTGTATTAACACATAAAAACTCCACAGACTGTTTCCAATTCCTTATAAAATTGTCTAGTCCCTTGTCTCTAATCCAGGCAGTTAATTTTGCCATCTCTGTCAGTTTTAGTTTTAATTGAGTCACTTTTAAAATCCATTCCTCAACAATTGGTATCTCTTTTCCTTTCAAGTGCTTAGCAAGCCCACTTTTTTTAAAGTTTATGTATAAAAGCTACAAGAAAAGCTTCAGGTTTCATTAGTATTTGTATCTTAAATATTTTCTGCATTATCATAATTATGTTTATCCAGTATGGTTTAACATGTTTACAAGACCACGACATATGATAAAATGTACTTGGATTTTGTTTTACATTTCTACCACTTGCTAGAGATTTCACTAGACATTTTCACTAGTCTATCTGGGGTCAAATACCAACAATACATACATCATTTTATAAAAAATTCAAAGTGTAAGTCAAAGTAAATTTTAAACCATTAGTCCATACATTCTTTCATTTATCCAGCATTATGTTATACCCCAATTTTTTTGCCAACTTTACCATACTGTCTTTGACATATTTATTTTCCATACTCATCTTTTTAAGTAACCATTTTATATACTTTATTAATCAGGTGGGTCATCACCAGAACATAAGTTGATCTCCAATTTAAAAAAAACAAAAAAATAAAACTATCAAATTTAAATCTTTCAAAAATTCTATAATAATTAAACCAATCACAACAAATCCTTCACTTACTTATTCTTCTCTTGTTTTTATCTTAAGTTCCTCTTCAAATGCCAGTAGATCCCAATATGTCATCCATTTGCATTCCAATGATACCTCTTTTCTATATATTATTACTCTATGGGGTTATAGCCAAAGTGGCATTTCGTTAGTCAATCTTTTTTTATATTTCTACCCTACTCGCCCAATTGATTGCCTAATGATATGATTCTTAAAACCAGAATTAACTTTTACTTTGTTGTACCTCAAATAAGCATGCCACCCAAATCTCAAATCACGTTCAAGAACTAAAAACCTTAGATTTTTCAAACTTATCCAGTCTTTTAATCATTCCAAACAACAAGCAGCATAATCTTTCAACGTCCTTTCAGTTAGCAACCTGATATCATAGGTGTGTGAAAGCTGAAAGGAACGAATAGAAGTAATTATCCCTCACAAGAATTTTAGAATAAAATTATTGCTGGAGCATTTATCAGTTTATCAGACTTGGATCAAATACTGTTGGGAGACAAGTGGACTGGAAACCAGAGATGCTATGGTGTATAACAGGTCACTTATCAGCTCCTCTTAGCAACAAAGGTTGGCACTCCAGCACTGCTGACATCCCAGGCTTGAAGGATTGTGAGTGGTGAATTCTTGATAAGGATTGTTTCCAGTTTAATCAGCATCACTAGAAGCATATGTCTCAATTTATAGCAGGGGTGGGCAAACTTTTTGGCTCGGGGGCCGCATTGACTTTTAAAATTTGACAGACGGGCCGGGTCAGCACACAGCTCCGCAAAATCAAGTCACTGTGCCTAATGCGTAGACATGATATTCTTCCGATTAAAAACACAACATAGATAGATAGATAGATAGATAGATAGATAGATAGATAGATAGATAGATAGATAGATAGACAATAGATAGAAAGACAATAGATAGATAGATAGATAGATAGATAGATAGATAGATAGATAGATAGATAGATAGATAGATAGACAGATTCTTCCCCTATGAATAAACGACTCTGTGTGTGTGCATGTGCGTGTGTGAATGTACCCCTTCAGCTTACACAAGTTGGCCACTTATAAGATAAGAAATAAATAAACGCCCCCCCCAAAACATAACTCTTCCGGTGCCCACGGATAAACTGTGAACCACCAATTAATAGCAGGGCTGACCCTCCCCCTTGAACCAACGTCTAATTGGGGGGAGCAGACCGGCCTTCAGTCTCTTGCGAGAAACTGCTGGCTAACCCTGAAAACTGCTTGCCGAGGTTTGTGTGTGGGGGGGCTTTCGCCTGCCTTTCCCCCCACTCGCCCAGTACCCATCCCGCCGCCGCTTTTGCCATTAAACCGCGAGTCCTCCCGGGTGCTTGGGAAGCCGGCTCAGCAGAACACATCTGCGCATCTCTCCCAGGACCTGCCCGCTCCGCCCAGCCAGGACGTCCACCACCAAGCGTGCCTCGGTCCGGCTGCGAGGTCCCGGCACCGGCGCGCTAATGGCGCCACTGTTCTTCTCTCCCATCTTACCACAGGGGAAGGCCGTGGAGGGAGGTGTGAAGCGCCTGCTGGTGCTCAGGTCTACGGGAATATGCATCACAACAGCGGGCGTTAGGGAAGAAAGGAGGCGGCAGTGGAGCTGCTGCTGCTGGCCAAGAAGTGAGGGAAAGGCGCACCCAGAACGCAGCGAGCCAGATGCCCAGGCCACTCCAAAGTGGGAGAAAACCACCTCAGGCCCCCCCTGCACAGATCAGCCCCTCTCCGCCTCTGCCAGTCCCGGCCGCTGCAGCCGCCAGTTGCTCCTTGGGGCGCAGCTCTTAAAAGCCTGCTCCCAGCACCTCAGCAACTTTCAGCTTCCTTTTATCTCGCGTTCGCTTGCGCCTGACCCCGAGCCACGTGATGGAGGGGAAGCCCAGAGCACTGCCGGGTCGCTTCCTCCAAGCAGCCCGCCCGCCGGGCTTCTCCACCACGCAGCTTGGAGCCAGGCATGAGTGCCCGCGAGTTAAAAGGAAGCTGAAAGTTTCTGGGAAGTTGGTCAGGTTTCCGGGGCTTCCAGGCTTAAACTTTGCACAGGCAAAGTTTGCAGGCGGGAGCGTCTTCCCGCCAAGGAGCGGGAAGGGTTCCACCCGGCGGGTGAGCGGGCTGCTTGGAGGAGCCTACCCGGCGGCGCTCTAGGTTTCCCCTCTGCCACACGGCTCAGGGCGAGGCGCGAGCACCCGCAAGTTAAAAGGAAGCCGAAAGTTGCTGGGAAATTGCTCGGGTGCTGGGAGCAGGCTTTTAAAGTGCTGCCCAAGCAGGACCGCTGAGCTGGGAAACAGGGCACCAAGGCAGGGAAAGGCTCCACCAGCAGCGGCCTAGCTTTAGGTGGCTCCAAGCAGCCCGCCCCGCCTGCCGGGTGGAACCCTTCCTGCTCCTTGGCGGAAGACACTCCAGCCTGCAAATTTTGCCTTTGCAAAGCCCTGGAAGCCCCGGAAACCTGAGCAACTTTCGGCTTCCTTTTCATTCGCGGGCGCTCGTGCCTCGCCCTGAGCCGCACGGTGGAGGGGAAGCCCAGAGCGCCACCAGGTCACCTCCAAGCAGCCTGCCTGCCCGCCCACCCACTGGGCTTCCCCTCCGCCATGCGGCTCGGGGCCAGGCGCAAGCACCGTGAGTTAAAAGGAAGCCGAAAGTTGCTGGGAAGTTGCTCGGGTGCCTGGGAGCAGGTTTTTAAAGTGCCTTCCAAGCAGGACCACCGAGCCGGGAAATGGGGCACCAAGGCAGGGCAAGGCTCCACCAGCAGCAGCCTAGCTTTAGGTGGCTCCAAGCAGTCTGCTCCAAGCAGCCCGCCTCGCCCGCCAGGCAGAACCCTTCCCACTCCTCAGCGGGAAGACGCTCCAGCCTGCAAACTTTGCCTTTGCAAAGTTTAAGCCTGGAAGCCCCGGAAAAAAAGGGGGGAGCGACAGGGACTCACCTTTGGAGAGGTCGCACTCAAAGGTGATTTCGAACTCCCAACCGAGGCCTTTGCAAATTTCTTTTCTTTCCTACCCCTAGATCACTCCGCACTGTTTTGCAGCTTTGGGGGCCACGCGGCACAGGGCAATACGCCACGCCCAGTGATTTTTTTTCAGTGGCGGGCCGGATTGGACAGACCAATGGGCCGGATGTGGCCCGCGGGCCGTAGTTTGCCCACCCCTGATCTATAGGCTTCTCTCTACAGCTTCAATTACAATGCATAGGACAGAATAGACAGAAGAATTTCTTGGTGAAATGACGAAACTTTTACAATTCATTTTCCAAGAATACCAAGAAACGTATCAACGTGTGTCATCTATAAAAGGTTGTCTACCTCTCTTGCTCTCAGGCTCTATATTCCTTTCAAATTGTGAGGGTATGGAAAAGCTCTAGAATTTATGTATCTTTGACAAGCTGTGACCACTCTAAATATTGTTGGCAGTCCTCCTAAAAAAAAAAAATACAGGACTAAAGATCAGAAATTCTGGAAACTGCAGTCTAACTTAGCTGAGAGCTGTCTAGTTGGCAAAAGCTAAATTATAAATCCATGATAGTAAGTATGGACCTTGAGGTATTTAAAAGAAAAAGAAAAAAAAAATAACTAAGCAACATATGCTGGAGGCCGATGGTTAAACGGGAACAATTTTCACCATTAGCACTTCTCAACTTGAAATCCTCCAGATATATAAGATAAATTCTGATAATCATGGTAAAATATGGAAACTAGAAGCTCAACAAAAGCATAGAAGATTGATCCTTGTCAAATCTTCTGAGTTTCTTAGAAGCATCTGTCCACCCTCTCATGAAAAACTGTATATAATTAGCTGCATCTTTGATCTGACATATAAGGCTATTCTTTCCTTTTCAAAGATGAAAAGAACTGCCCTCTTGTTTGATTTAGCATTTTTTTTCAATTGGCTGTCGAATAGGCCAGGGGTCCCCAAATGCCAGTCTACAGTCTACTAGTCAGCCATGAACTGTTTGGTGTCAGAGTGCAAAAGTGGCAGACGTGTGTGTGCATGCATTCCCACTTGCACAAACAGCAAGCAAGCACGTGCTCATGCTCTCAATTTGCATTAATGGCAAGCACATCTGCCTGCCACCCACAAAAATAGGGTGCATGGTTGCCCGCCACTTGCGTGGAACCATTCTCTCCCCCCCACGCTCCCCTGCCAACAATCCACAAAGCCAGAAAGCAATCCACAAAGCCAGAATTCTGAAATAGGGCATAGAAAGAAAGACAGCAAAAGAAATAGTGAATGCATACACAAAAGTATATCGAATGTCCTAGTGGTTAAGTCAACATGTAAGCATAACTAAAAATGACCAATAAAGAACAGGAGAAAGCATATGAAAAATGCACCCAGGGGATCAGCTTAGGCTGTACTCCTACTTCCCAAAGAGGAGAAACATAAGATAGCTTCATCTATGTACTTACTGTCCAGATACTATGGGGTTTTTTGGAGCTAAATCTGCAGAGCTAGACTATAATATTTGAACAAGCAGTTGGTCTTTTAGAATGTGTTTGCATAGTTAAATCATGTTTTTTAAATAGTATTTGCAGAGTGCAGTAAGTCATGGTTTGTTTAGTTGTAATTATTGATTTAGCTACAGTTAGTTGGGTTTAGTAATCACATCTGGTATAGTTTGTAAATGAGGGTGACTTGATTCACATCCTAAAACAATTATAGAAGGCTTTGTATGATGTCTTAACAAGATTCTATCTGAAAGATGGAGAACTTTGGATTGACATAAGTAACTTCCTATGTCAACCCAAGAGTTCCTTGTGAAAATTTAGAGGGAAAGACAGTTGCTGGGAAAAAGAATGAAATTGTATGTAGAAGGAGCCCATTCTTGCTGTTTGGGGCTTCTGTTAAACTATGCAGAAAGCATCCAAGATAACTTTTCAAAATGTTTTGTATTAAAAATCTGTGACAATTGAAGAATTCAGCCTTTGCCAATTATCAAGGTGTTCCTTCCCTCTTTTCCCAGATTACTGAATTGTCATTTTCACAGCTGGACCCTCTAGGAGAAGAAGAGATCTTGTGCAATTTTAACATGGATGGAGAATAGCAGATTCTTGACACAGATTCTGTTTTCTTCTTGCTGATATGGAAGGGTATCCTGTTCTCTGCTAAGCACATTATCCATCATCCTGGATCTCGGTTCTCCTTGTTTTTACAGCACTTGGGTGATGAAGCTACCAAATTCAAGCTACCAATCAGAAGATAGTACTCTTCCAAGGAAAGATTAATTGCCTATTTATAATGAGTGATGATTGGAAAGGCAGTAGTATTGTTGGGTTTTATATTTTTCTAATAAATGGTTTACTGATAAAAAAGATGACTTGATTCTATCTTTTTTTATAGGAGCCAATATTTTCAATAAAATAGATACTATCTTTGTATCATAAATATTCAATAGGGGATTATCATTCCTCCCCCCCCCCCCCACTCCCAAATAATTAAGAAGTGAGGGAGTGGGCCAATAAAAATAGAACAAACTGTTGAAAAGAAAAGAAGCAAGAGACGTCTTTATTCCCATTACATTTACTTTTTTTTTTCCTCCAGATTTTACCTCAATTTTCCTCTCTAGAGCAGATCCTCATCCCATCCCAGAAGTAAAATGTCTGGGGATGCTATGGTCAGTATGCTTGTATTTGTGTGTGTGTGTGTGTGTCTGTGTGTATGAGGTTTGTATATAAATAGTGGATATAGAACGAGATCACTCAGTATTATAAATGGGAGCATACTATTTTACAGGAAAACAATTTAAATTGGCTATTAAATGAAATAATCATTTTTGTGCTGCCTCATCCTTTTCTTCAAAAGTAGATTTTGTAACAACTGCTATAGCAAATCATTGTTGCAAGATGTTGTGATAATTTAATCACCCCAAAGCCTCCAGCAATCATTTATTGCTTTTCACTTTAACTGTTCTTTGGAAAAGTCTTCCTATGGAAATCAGGCTTGATCTGATTAAGATCAAGTTGTTCTGGAAAGCATTTTAATTTATTTGGGATGGGGTTTTTTTGTTATTATTGCTGCTTCCTCCTTAGTTGTCATGTTTTATATTCTCAAGGTTGATTTTATATTTTCAGATTCACCCTAGGTATTGTAAATTGTCCCACTGATAGTACTCACCTCCAAAAATTGGATTGCTTGCAATATATGATACAAATGCGATAAATAAATTAGGTACAAAGGAAGAGAGCTGGGTGTTGCATATGGAGTTTCTGTTTCTAATTTATCTGATGTTTCTTCTGAGGATGACTAGTATTGCAGGCTAACTCTGCCCATAGTCTGGAGTTTAAACATGATTGGCTCAAGATTGACTCAGCCTTCCATCCTGAGGTCAGTAAAATAAGGATCCAGATTGTTGAGGGCAATATCCTGACATTATAAAATCAGAGAATGCTGTGTAGCACTGTGAGGGGTGTATATAAGTCTTAAGTGCTATACCCTCCTTTCTCCCTATTTGTCCCTCTTTTTTCGAGCCTTGGGTAATTTGCAGTGATGTCTTTTAATAGCTGGAGAATGATAGTCAGAACTTACAATCTGATTTTCCAGTTGAAATATACAGTATTCCCCACTATGGCTCTGATGCAAAAAATAATGACAAATATCTGAGTTATCTCATGAAATCAGCTCATTATCTGTAAAAGAGACCACTACCTATATTGTTGCCATAGGTCTGGCAATTCTGTGATGTCAGGAATCATGGTAAAATGATATCACAACTAAACGGAACCCTTGGAATGCCTTCACCACCACCAACCTCACTAGTGCAGCCTCCATATGGAATGACATGTGGATGCAGTTGCTTGGTAACCATATAGAGTGATCTCCAGGGTTGGATGCCATTTTTCAAGGCAGCCCTTCCTGGGGCACATGAAAATGATGGGACAGGTAGCGGCCTCTGCTACCCTTCTTTTCTTCCTTAGAATCTTATTGGAGCCTGTTAGGTGGTTGGATGCAGCAATACAGCCGTGCCCAGCCTCGTGCCCTTGTACTTTAAAAATCCTCAACTGCAGCATGACTATCAATTTTCCTGGTCTCAACCATGTGCCTGTTCCAGAGCCATTTGGTCATCCCTATGTATTTGTCATGCTGTGAGTATTTAAATCTTGGAGGCAACTACCACACCTATAATTGAGAAAGGAAGTCCATTTTAAGAGGAGATTTTTGTTACAAGTAAGGGAAAGATGAGGCATAATATTCTCCGGTACAATAAGTATAAAAATGGAAAGTTGTATATCCTGAAATGTATTGGTCTTACTAATAATGCTTTGAACATTGGCTTTTTTTATTTTGGCAGGACAGTTTTGTGAAGCTAGCCACTGGTTTGTAAACTACATTTTACAATTTTACTCTCATGAAATCAGCTAGGATTTTTTTTTCATGTTTGGACTTGAGGTTCATGCAATATGTGGACAAAAACATAGATAATCTTTACACATTGCACAATGTGGATTGTATTTTATTTGGCCCTCTATGTTATGACTATTTCGGTATTTTTAATACAAAGAAATTGATAATTTTGTATTTGTGTTTTGAATTTTATTTGGCTCTTCATGTTTTACTTATATAATATGACTGTGTACTATATGCCACAGCATTTTCTGTACAATGCCAAAATTTGTTTCCTGTTCCCCACAAATATTCTTACGTCTATCATTCCCAAATATGATAAATGTGAAGCAGGAGGGACTGCTTTTCAGTTTAACTAGTTGTTTGGATATAAGGGTGATGGTATTCAAACAGATCAACAGTCAGAATAGATCTGGAAAGGACTTTGTTAGTTGTACTAGTCTGGTCCCCTGCTAAAGCAGCAGACCCTATACCATTTCAAAGAAGTGGGAGTCCACTCTTTTCTTAAAAACCTCCAGTGATGAAGCACCCACAACTTCTGAAGGCAAGCTGTTTCCCTGGTTAATTGTGTTCACTATTAGGAAGTTTCTCCTAAATTCCAGATTGCTTCTGGAATTTAGTTACCATTGATTAGTTACCATTCATTGTTTCTTATCTTGCCTTCAGGTGCTTTGGAAAATAAGTTGACCCCTTCTTCTTGGTAGCACCCCCTCAAGTACTGGAATACTGCTATCATGTCACCCCTAATCCTTTTTTTCTCCAGACTGACCATACCATTTGCAACGGTTTTTCATATATTTTTGTCTCCAGACCCTTAATCATCTTAGTTGCTTTTTTTTTTTTTTTTGCACTGTTTCCAAAGTCTCAACATCTTTTTTGTAATGTGGTGACCAAAACTGAATGCATTATTCCAGGTGTGGAATAATCTTACTAAGGATTTATAAAGCAGTACTAATATTTCACATGATTTTGATTCTATACCAAGGATTGTATTCACTTTTTTGGCTGCTGCTGGCTCATGTTTAAGTGATCGTCCACTAGGACTCCAAGGTTCCTCTCACAGTTACTGTTTCTTAGCTATGTATTGCCTAAACTGTCCTTGTACCATTTTTCCCATCTAGGTGTAAAACCTTTTCCTCATATTAAATTTCATGTTTGTTCAATTCTCTCAAAATCTTTTTGGATCCTGAGCTTGTCTTCTAGGTCGTTGGTTATTCATGCTAGCTTAGTGTCTTCTACAAATTTGATTTCTATTGCCTCATGAAACTTATTTATGAAGATATTGATGAGTACTGGGCCTAAGACAGAACTTTGTACCCCACAGCTTACTTCTGTCCATGTGGATGTAGTACCATTTGGATCTACTCTTTGAGAACATGTCAGCTAAATAAAAATCCCTCTGGTGATTATGCTGTTTTTCCCACATTTTTCTAGGTCAGCAACAAGTAGGTTGTGGCCTACTTTGTCAAAAGATTTAAGTTATTCTGGAAAGCATTTTAAAGTATTGGTAATGTTTTTTGTTGTTAGTACTAATTTTTCCTAAGTTGTCATTTTTAATATTGTCAAGTTGTAAATTGTCCCACTGATAGTACTCATGTAAGCCTCCAAGGCAATGTGATACAAATGCAATAAATAAATTAGGTGGAAAGGAAGAAAGCAGGATGTAGTGGGAAGTTTCTGTTTCTAATTTATCTGCTGTTTCTTCTGAGGATGATTCTGTAGTATTGCAGGCTAACTCTGTCCATAGTCTGGAATTCAATCCTGATAGGCTCAAGGTTGACTCAGCCTTCCATCTTTCCGAGACTGGTAAAATGAGGACCCAGATTATTGGAATCAATATGCTGATATAAAATCAGAAAATGCTATATAGCACTGTGGGGTGGTATATAAGTTAAGTTCTACTACCCTCTTTCCTCCATTCTTTATCCCTCTTTTTTGAGCCTTGGTAATTTCTGGTGATGTCTTTTAGTAACTGGAAAATGATAGCCAAGCCTTACAACCTGATTTTCCAGTTAAAATATACAATATTCTCCACAGTAGTTCTGACCGAAAAAAATAATCACAAATATCTGAGTCATCTCATGAAATTAACTTGTTATCTTTAAAAGAGACAACTACCTATATTGCTGCCATCGTTATGGCAATTCTATGATATCAGGAATCATGGTAAAATGATGTCACAACTAAACGGAATCCTTCGAATGCCTTCTCCACCACCAGCCTCACTAGTGCAGCCTCCATAATGGAATGACATGTGGATGTAGTTGCTGGTGTGATAATAATCACAAAATATAGCCAGAGACAGTGAACAAGAGCTTTATTATTAAGCTTTTGCAAAAGGGAATTCTGCTCATGGCAGATGTTTTCCCCAGGAGGGCTGGGTTTATATACAGTTTCAAATATACAGTCTCTGCCCCTTTCCTGGGTTCACTATCTATCCAACTACATATCTCCCTATGCCACACCCATATTATTGTTGCATAGCACCTGTTTCCTTGTCTTTGGAAACTACCCTTGTTCTCATGGCTTCTTCCTGTTTTGTCCATCAAAACACAATGGATCATTAACCAGTTCTGTTCAGATCACTATGACCAGTATCTCCTACATATAACCTAACGCCAAGAAATACAACCCTATGTTCCAGCCAAAAACCTGACATTTACTAATTAAAACACAAGTTACAAAACATGTTTGTTAGATACAGTTACATAATTGTCCAGGAATCATTGTAAAAGGTCACATATCAAACCACATAAGTGACCTCCAGGGCTGGATGCCATTTTCCAAGGCAGCTTTTACTACTTTTACACCTTACTATTTTTTTTTCATATTTGGACTTGAGTTTCATGCAATATGTGGACCAAATCATATATAATCTTTAAACTTTGCATAATGTGGATTGTATAATTGTGACATTGTAGGCAGATGGGCATAAAATACACCTTTGGATGCATTGTTAACATTATGTTTCAGATTAGGCGAAGAAGTTTGTTAGAAAAGCCAAAGGAACTTTTAAAAACAATACAGCTTATCAAATAACAAAAAATAATTATTAAATTTCAAGAAATGTGTGTATCTATATTACTTAGAAACATCTATATTTATATAAAAAGCATATATATATTTATATAAAAATCATACACATAGACTCAGTAGGAAATAGCAATAGAAGCTGACAAAATAACAAAATAACTTAATCAATTTGTATTATATAAAATAGCCAGTTTAGTATAATTGTTATAGGTCTGGCCTAGAAATCATTAAACTCAGTTCTAGGTTTCCCTTAAGCACGAAACCCAATTGTCTTCCAATTCTAGTGATATATCTAGAAATTGGAAAGTTCATGTGATGATGATGATGAAGCCATAGTCCCAACATATCTTGTCTATTCCTGCTATATTTTTTTAAGAATATAGACAAATCAACAAGCATAACTGCCTAATATGGTCTAAGAAGAATTATTATGTTCTCAATTTTCAGTTTAGTTTAATGTTTGGTTTGTTTTTTAGCAGAAATGTCAAGGCAGCTGTTTGCCCCAGTGTAAAGCCAACTCCAGAAATATTGTAAGATCAGTTTCTTTCTAATATTTCATTTTAGGCCTACTTATAGACAACTTTCCAGAGGTGGCTGAACTGCAACTGTGAGAAATGCTGACAGTTGCAGTTCAGCCACCTCTGGAAAGTTGCCTATAAGTAGATTCACCAATCTGTGAATAACAAAGATGAGAATGTGGCTAAGTGGAAACACATCTGAAGCTCCTTCCATGCTTCTCTTTAAACACCTGTGGCTGACCTTGAGAAGATTCTGTGGTGTCTTGAGTTGTATCATTTTCTTTTCAGATATGTCTCCATTTAGTGTGTAAGATTAATGTGGTATGCAGATCAGAGATAGACTATGATGTTTTTTTCAAGACATTCTATTCATTTGAATTGTATTCTCTCATATTCATTTTTTCCCTCCAGGGATTTTACTGGAAACACAATTTCGTTAATTAACAAACGGATGTGGTGGGCCTATCCTTGGACTGAATACTTGTGAGTATATTCTCAGGCTCATCCTATGTTACTAACATGGAAGGGATGTCCATTTCTATTGTCCTTCTTTACTGTGACTTGGATGTAGTTTATCCTTGAGGTAGCTGGATACACAGGGGGAATGTTCCCTGTCCACGAGAGCTCTTGATGGTTATGCATCACAAGTATCTCACTACTGCAAGTAGACTAGTGAAATGGACAGTATGGTGTCCATCTTCCACCACAGCGAAAGGCTATGATTTTATTTATATGTTGTTCTAAATTTTCTTCCATCTCTTTAGAATCCTCAAGAACAATCATTTGAGTAGACTGGATAATACGTCTCTAGATGGCTTGCTTTCACTCACACACCTGTAAGTTTTTATCCCTAGCCGTGTCTTATTTGCTATCTCCCAAAGGACTGTCTCACTTTTACACTGAGTAAAACTCCTAATGATCAAGTTTCTGAGTTACACTTTAGTCTTGTGATTTCTCTGGGCTTTGGGTCTTCCCTTTTGAAGGAGTGATTTGCTTCCTTGCATTTGAAGCTGTATTCCTGGAGGTCCTTTGAAATGATTGCCTCATCTGGTTTCCTGACACTGAAATTGCTTAGTAGCAATGGGCTGGCATTAAGCCAAAAGGCAGAGGTATTGGGATTTCCTCAGTGAGCATAAAAACATGGTGGGAAATTAGATTTATTAAAATTATTAATTTTGTGTGAAGGGTGAAGCAATGTGAATGTAGGCATTGATCAAAGAAAGCAGGATGAGAAAAAAATACTGAGTTGACCAATGAATGGATGTGGTTTGGCTAAGAAGTCTGTGTTCAGTTCAACTACTAATCAAACCAGGCCAACCTTGATTAACTCTTCTTTACAATTTATATAATCTTATATACATATAATTACAATGTCCTGGTGTTTAAAATTGTCAAAACAATCCAAATCAGCCCCAGACTAACAGAATCAGGAAGGCTGACAGTTAAAAGATTTTGTTATTCTAAGATTATCCTCAGCCTTCTAGCAAGTTAATTTGAACTGGATCAGCACTGGATATCCTTTGAAGTACTGATTTTTTCAATCAAGCTCTCTTCTAGGAAATGTAAGATTGAGAATGCTTTACAATAGCTTTACTCCTTGCTGCAAAGACCATATAAGATGTCGGAAATAATACTCCATTAGCATTGGCTCTCTTGGGGTTTGCTCCTCTCATAAGAATGTTTTTTTTTTTTGAGGGATGGAGAATGAGTGGGGCCCTTGTGGACTGTACCCTCATAGAGAGCTGAAAAGAATAGTAGTCATCTTGCCTTGTTTGTGACACAGTGCCTGGAAGAGGAAGGCAGTTGTTTCATTTACTTTACACCATGAAGGGATCTGAGGATACTAAGAGCAGCCAAAATAGACATGTGTCCAAAGATCTCATGGTCCTCTTAAGATTCTGCTACTCTGCTGCCTGAACTTTCATCAAAGGCAAAAGGAACTTTTTATTAGAAAAGCTTGGCTATGTTTGAATTGCTTGAATTTAAGGATAACAGGAGCTGCCTAATCCTTCGCTTTTTTGGAATTGGAGGGGGTAGCAGTTTGACCTAATTTTTGGTGGTTGGCTGTTGTTTTACCTTCAGTTCATCACTAAAAGCAAGGAACCTGGGAGTACAGTGGATGGTTAGAGGTTGGATGGAAAGATTGTGTGGTTTCTGTCCATTAAAAGCACCCTAGTACCAATCAGAAGTGCAAGGTCCAGGGATGGGCGGGTCTTGGGGGCAAGTGGTGTTGTTTTTGGGCAGAGAGAGATAGAGTTGAAGGTGGAGAGTAACCTGAATATACAGTTTCAATGTACTGTTTTGGTTCTGGGTCCTGATTTTTTGTGCTGATCTCCAATTTCTTTACATGGCTTTGGACTGTGGCTGGTGCCTTTGAATAACAGGTTGGTTTTTAATAAAGCCCTAACTCTAATTTTAGATTTAATCCATGGGCAGCCATCTTGCTGTGCATTACTAAGACCTGGCTGAGCATGAAGAAGAAGGCATCAAAGCTACGTTAGCAGAATTGCTATGTTTTGGGTGGGAGTGGAGAATGGGAGCTGTCTTTAGATAGCTGGGTATGAAGCCTTACTTATAAGGTTAGGAATTAGATGAGATTGCTGGTACCAACTTCCTTGCACCTGCTACTTGATACCATATGCAGATTGGCACTGAGTTCCCCAATCTTATAGTTCTGGGGGATTTCTTCATGCCTATTTGTTTAGGCAACGAAGTTGTTTGCCAACACAATTACAAGATTCTTGGTGACCAACAACATACAGAAATACAGTAAAGAGTAAGAAAAACAGTAGATAAAACTAAAACAAATATATGACATCAGTCCTCAAAAGCTTTCTAGATATGTGCTTATCTTCAACCTTTTACTAAATGCAGCAGTGTGGGAAACAGACAAATCTGCAAACTTTTAGAACAGCTTTCTCCAAGCTGATGCTGTCCGGATAGGTTGCTTATATTCCACTTTTATTATTTTTATTAATAACTCGAGGCAGCAGATACACAATATACTCCTTCCTCCTCTTCCTATTTTCCCTACAACAACCACCCTGTGAGGTGAGTGACTCATCCAAGTCACCCAGCCAGCTTTCATACATAAGGTGGAACTAGAACTCACAGTCTCCTGGCTTCTAGCATTGTGCCTTAGCCACTACAGCAAATTGGCTGTATGTGGGGCTATAATTCCCCATTTTGAATGTTCTACCTGCTACCATGCCCAATACTGCTGCAAACAAGAATGAAACTATGACGGGATGGATGGAAAAACAATGGTATACGGAGGCTTATCTCATCTATGCACCACATGTTGGCTTGTTATATTAAAGTTACATATTACAGGCAAGCAAATAAATGAAAAAAACATAAAGCAACTATGCGAGGTGAAGGTGGAGCTAACATTTTCTTCCAGGTATAATATGTGTGCTCTTTTAAACAGGGATGTCTCGTATAATCATATCCAGACCATTGAGAAAAATGCATTTGAACCTGCTCCACTTCTGCAATCTATGTAAGTCATTAAGCCAAAAAACAAAAATCCAGTTTAAACCATGGTGGAAACTGGGGAAGGAGGCAAACTGAAATCATATAGCAATTAATCTTCCCAGTTGTCAGTGTGCCAATGATTTATTACTGAAAGGTTGACTCACCCTTAACTATTATTAAAATGGGGAGAGGGAATTTGGACTCGAGGATGAAGGAGGAGGGCTTGACCCAGGGAAGACAATTTTCCAAGAAATACCATATGAGTTCAGACTGAACTATGAGTGGATCAAGTTTCAGCTCTGATTGTTAGTGCCCAGACCTGAGTTTTCATAAGTGGGAAAACCCTAAAAGTGTTTTTATGGGGTTACAGGACTTACTATGAACTTGGAATCTCTAAAGTTAAAATTATATTGCTTGCAGGAGATTTCATTTACCCTTTGAATCATGAGCTCTGCCTCCTATTAAGTAATGATACCTCAACCCTAAACATGCATTGAGGCTTCTGACTGAAGAACTAGCATGATAATTGGAGGAAGCCTGGAGTGATTGTTCAAAAGATCAGAGTGGTAATATACAGCTAGTTCATTGGAAAAGGAAGAAATGACCCTTACCCTGCATGTAATTCCCACATCCCCAGTCAATGAAGAAAAAAAAAGATCCTGGGTTCTTTTATTTTATCTGTTGTTTATTTAATATAGTGGAAGACGTTCTACATCGCTCTCTTGCTTTCCTTTCCAGCAATCTCAGCAGCAATCATATTTTATGGATAACGCAGGGAGCTTTTCAGGCCTGGCATGGGATGCAGTTTCTATACAAGTTGTAAGTGAAAGTGAAACTCTTTCAGACAGTGGGTGAAATAGATGGTTTCTTAGAATGGCACACAAACTCTCCTCTAAAGCTTGCAGGAGATCGACAGGCTTGTCTGATGTCTTTCAATCCCAAACACTCCTCTTTGGAAGGAGAAGGAGAAGATATAGCTTCTGAACAGGGACAGCCAACTGTCTCTAATGTTGGTCTCCAAGACAGATGTCTTACTCTCCAAATCCACCAGGACGTATCTGGGATATTTTCTTATATTGTTCAGATTTTTCCCATACCGTTGGTTCTACCTATGATTATTCCACACTGCTTCCTTGGAGTAACAATAACTAGCATTTTGTGATGAATTCTTACTGAGCTATATAAATATAGATAAGTGAGATTCAAGGCACTATCAGTATGAAACAGTCCTTAAATTCATTGTTGCTACAATATATTCTTAAGGCAAGTCACCCAAAATACAGTGGCAAAACTTTAAGACGACCCTTTGAGATACTAAGCATTTTTTCAGAAACTCTTTTTTTCATGTTCTTAGAGAGGGAAGAAAGGAAAAGATATCATGCCTCCATAACTTTAATTTTTAACAAAAAGGTAAGCGCTGTAGTAGAAATATTGGCAAATTTAAACAAGTGATCTGGTAATCTACATTATCTGGAACCTCATTCTCAAAACTCTTGTGAGCAAAGAATCACTAAATTGGAAAGTATTCCATGAGAACATTAATTTCTCAAATTTAAGTAGCTTTAATTTTAATGTTCATTCTTAAAATGTGAGAAAAAGCCTTTGATGGAATAGAATCATTTTGGGAGAAATGATCCCAAAGAATAAAAAATTAGGTTTGCCCTTAATTTAGTACAAGATCTTATAGAACAAGTAGAGAACTGTGGCTTTGCTACATTTAACATACATGCAATCATATTGAGTTCAAAAAAATGCTCCGAAATGATGTACTGATTAAAAAAAGAGACAAAGTCCCTTATTAGAAGCTTTTAAATAAATTTGGTGGCAAGAGGAACCTTTTATTTAATTAAATGGAAAAAATGAAAGGGAAGAATAGGACAATCAGAACTAGGTTTAGGGCACTTGAAAATAGCAATATCATTTAGATATTTTGCAGTGCTTTTCAGCCCTCTCTACGCAGTTCACAGAGTCAGCATATTGCCCCCAATCTGAGTCCTCATTTTACCTACCTTGAAAGGATGGAAAGCTAAGTCAACCTTGAGCCTGGTGGGATTTGAACTGCCAAATTGCAGGCAGCTAGCAGGCAGCAGAAGTAGTCTGCAGTACTGTACTCTAACCACTGCACTATCATGACTCATATATCATTTTATCCGATGCAAAATAAGCCAGATAAATTCTTTATCATAAAAAGTAGCAAATATTAGAACTTGAGTAGTTCTAAAGGGAAATGGAGAAAGGATCCATCAAAGGCTACTAGTCTTGAGCATTCAGGGAATGCTGCTCGGTATAAGAGCATTCCCTTGCCTTTTTGTTTTTTTTTTATTGGAAGTGAGAATTAAGTATTCCAGATAAATATTTAAAAAATTGAATGCCCTGGAACCTCAAGAACTATATTACTTCTTAAAAAGAAATAATAGGGTCCATAAGAAATTAACGATGAACAAATACAGATTAAACACAAAAGTAATTAGCTAGTATTGAAGAGATGCAGTTTGTTAAACTGAATGGGAACTGAAATGCAAAACAAATACATGAAGAGAGACGACTGGAGAAATGGTAAATATAACTGGATGGAGTTGATGAGGGTCTCAAAAGAGAAGGGGAAAATTTAAAGGCAACATGTGGGATAGGCATAGCAACAAGGAAGCTTGCTTTTTTATTTTTATTTTTTTTATAACAACAAAAACAAACAAATAAAACCTTTCTGTTCATCAGTGTGTCAGTTGGGTACACATTTTTTGTGCACATAATACCATTATCATATATATTTTACTTATATATATATTTATAATCCTTCTAATCAGTATTTTATATCACATATATTACTTATTATATTAGCCTTAACATATTTATTGATTTTCAATAATATATTTCACATTCATTTTCTTACCATGTCTAATTCATTCGTTTATCAGTAATAAATATTATACTGTACTTACATATTTCAATTTCTTACTCTTCTACCTAGCCATTCATAAAATAAATTCCAAATTTATAATAATCTTTTTCCTCTTGTTCTGTAATAACAAGGATGCTTGCTAAGGTAGAAAAATATGGAGACATAAAGTAAAAATGCTGATATAAACTGGATTTATATTTCTTTTTTTTCATATCTACCACCTTTAATTTCTTTTGCTAATTATTTCTTACTAGTAGGATTAGTAATTAGTAATAAAGTTATTCAAGGTCAAAAAAAAATGAATAACTTGTTGCTTATACCTGAATTCTTCCTGTTTTATGTTTGTACCAAATTTATAATCAGCTCTTTTGTCCTTCAGGATTCTCAACCATAATCCACTGAGAAAGATTGAGGATTCCCATCTCTACAAATTGCCCTCACTGAAATTTCTGTATGTGTGAAGTTCTTTATTAAGGGTTATTTACTCTGGAATGTATGCAGCTTTTCTTTTCCTAATTAATTTAGCTTGGGCTAGTATATATGAAGATCAATATGGTCCTTGATCAGGGTCATAATTACCTAGATCCAGATTTTCTTACAGCCATGGAATAGGTAACCATGGATTAGTCAAGTGCTGTCAGCACTTTAACATTGTCTAGATCAGGAAAAAGATCCCACAAAAAGACTAGAACTATGCTTCATTGAGATGGTTAGGTAAACAGCCTAGAGGTCTCAAGGAAAAGTTGATAACTGTAATCACTTCAGAAGGGTTTTTTTTTTGAGGAGAAAACAAAATAGGCAGGAATTATATGTGTATGTAAAGAAGAGGAAAAAGATCAGGAAAGCATTGTATATTTTGTATTTGCAGTTGTCAGCATTTCATTACATTAATGATAGATTTTTAATCCTGAGTCCTGAATCTCATAACCTAGGCTGGAATTTATGAATGAATCCATGGAACTACATGAAGTTGCTTTAATTTTACATTTGTTTTTATGTCAGCACACAGCAAATATCCCAATATATTTTATACCCATTGGAAGACTTTGGGCAAATTGATTTATAAAGCTAATTTTTAGAATAAGAATTGAAGCTCAAGCCTTGTTCAAAATCAATAATTAGTATTTTTATTTGGTGTGAGCTTATCACAAGACTTATGTATTCCGCTACAACAAGAGCCTTATGAGTTAGAATGGCTGAGAATGAGTGGCTGATTCAAAGTCATCAAGGGAGTTCAGACAGTTAAGTGGAGACTGGAGCTTGGGTCTTCCCATCCCCAGACTAGCACCTTAATCACTCTGACACTCCCATGGAAAGCAATGCCAACAATCTCAATGACGGGCTGTGTTTATTTAATAGGAAGGAAGATCTTTATGTGTATTTCTTTTCTTATTTTAAGCATTAATTCACATGTGGCAGGATCAACATCCTGGCATTTGAAACTCAGCTTGAGGGCTAAGTCATGGCAACTTTCCATTCTGGCTTTGCATGATGAAGAGTTGTGTACAGTATTGTTCAGCAGAAACAATCTCTTTCCTAGCTCACTATAGCAGCTGGTCACCTCATTTGGTTACTTTTAAATTACCACATTGTTGTTTGTGTCCTTTTCCTCAAGGAGCTCAGAGCAGTGAAATAGTAATATTTATTCATTTTATATTTGAGCAATCCAATCAGATAAACTGAATTCACGACACTTAAATTAGTTATTGAATATAAAAAAATGGCTACTAAACCGTGTATGGTGTTTGCTTGGTGTACTGAACCGTAAGCAGATCATGCGAAGCCAACAACAACAACAACAACAACAAAAGCACAAAGTAAGATTTAACATAATTTAGTTTTGCCTATTATTGACTGTAGATGCTAGGTCATAACTTGGTTAACTGTGTTGTAAGCCCAGTCATAAACTAGGTCAAGGGATAACCAATGAGACTAAGTCTCTCACTCAATTTCATGAATTTATTTTCCCCGGCTCTGTTTTGAAAATTATCTATCTCTCCCTATCTCTGAAAAGGCTGCACGTCCTTTTTTTGCAGGGACCTTGGTTATACAGAAATAACTACAGACATACTAGAGAATTTGCTCAAAATTTCCTTCAAGTTGAAAACTCTGTAAGTATCTTGATCTTTTTCTGTAACTTCCAAGACAAAATGGGAAGTGGGGCATATTATCCCTTTCTCCCCTTCTCTTCCTTTTCCCACCTCTCATCCTTTTGAAAATGGTAATGCAGATGTTGTCATTTCCTCATAGGGAGCATTTTACTAATATTCAAACTAGTTGTTCAAGCCACTAGTAATTCACATTCCCCAACAAGAATGCTCAATTATCATGAACGTTGACTGTGGACATGGTGGTTGTCCCAGAACATTTTCTGTCCACATTAGTTCTCAAAAAAAAGCTAGAGTTCCTTAGAACCTATCAACTAAAATGTATTAATGGAAACATCAGAACTGGCAGGTAAAAATCCCTTAAGAGATAGTTTGTACATTGCTGTCAGTCTTGTTCATTCACATACATACAGTATGAACTGCAGGCAAGAAGGAGAGCAGGGACATCCAAGGTATGTTCCATTAACGTTCAACAGTGAACACCGATTTAGGATTAAGTTTAGGATTAAAAGTGCCTAAAATACTCTAAATACATATTGATTGTGTGGCAGTTGTGTCTGGAGGTCTGGAAAAGACTAGTTAATATAGAAAGTAATCCCTGAGATCAAACCATAGTATAAGTAATATATTTATAAAAAATATAGAAAGCATAAAAATCTGATAATCTCAGTGTATTAACTCCTGAGCAGTTGTACCTCTTAAATGTTCAAGGATCTGATAAAGCCGGATTCCAGCAAGATTCTACTACTATGCCTAAATTCTGAATTCAAGAAGAGTCTTGAGTTGTAGTACCAGATACACAAGACCTAAGAAACTTTCCCCTCAATACTTGTTTTCCTGCCTGCACAACTTAAATCAAGTAATGAAGCCCTTTTCCTGATAGTTCTTTGCTTCATCCTCTCGACTGCCTATTGCTACATAGAAATATAATATCCGACTAGTGGTCATATAGTCTTAGACTCGCATGCATAGGAACTATTATCATCATTGTTTGCTATCTGTACCGTAACTCATTACTTCAACCCAATTCTGAACCACATGGACAGAGAGAGCTTTCCTTGTGATTGTTCTAAACTGACACCTGATTAAAAGGGTTAAATTGAAATTTAGCTTGTAGACGTAATAATAAAAGTTTGTGAAGCCCTTGTCCTTTTTCATCCACAGCATTTTGCCTAGGAAAATGACCTGTTGCCTTTGCCAAAATCAGGATACCATTGAAACCTTGTCTAATACTATCAAGTTGGATTGCGCCACACAATGTATTTCAAACATGTTTGACTTTGGTAGGTTAAAAGCACTTTTCCAAAATACTTTGTATCCATTCTAATCAGAGGCAGTATTCAGCAGGTTCTGACCCATTCTGGAGAACTAGTCGCGGAAATTTTGAGTAGTTCGAAGAACTGGCAAATACCATCTCTGACTGTCCTTGTCCCCATCTATTCTCTGCCTCCTGAGTCCCAGCTGATCGGCTGGGTCTTCTTTTGTTGCCCTGCGCAGGAGAATGGAGCTGGAAAACAGGTTAGTGGGGTGGGGAGGGAATGGAGATTTTACAGTATCCTTCCTCTGCTACGCCAACCAAGCCATGCTCACCAAACTATGCCACACCTACCAAGCCACGCCCACAGAATCAGTAGCAAAAATTTTTGAATCCCACCACTGATTCCAATCCTTTCACAGTTCTAAGTAAATAAAGTTTTTTTGGGAGGGTGGGGGAACTTAGGGACAGAACAATACATGAGATGTGAATAATTTATTTACAAATTACTGATTGTGTATTAAATGGATGCATAACCAAACATTGGCAGGCACCATAAAATTGATTACGCCAGGGACTTCCGGTTTGCCAGGCTTTGGTGGCGGCAGGGATTCACGATCTAGCGCGATCCCTGTTGCGCTAGCCATCTTGGTGCCTCCAATCCCGACGGGTCTGGAGGATAAGGCTGCCACATAGAAGCAGCTGAAGATAGGGGGGATCCGGATAGGGGTTTGGGGGTGTCGCAGACCCTCTCCCCACCCAGCAAAACCCCTTTTTCTCAAGGCGGTGGAGCGGCGGTCAGTAATGGCCGCCACAAAGAAGCCGGCAACTGGATAAGAATGTGCAGGAGGAAGAAGGAGAAAGTTTGGAAAGTTTTAAAGTGAAAGTTCTTTGGCTGCCGGGACTTTAAGATATATCTAATATCCTGAAAACTACGTTTTTTTAAATGATACATTGTTTCCAGAGGAGATTTTAAAAACGGCGAATAGTGCTGAAAGGGAAAGTTTACTCTCCTTCCCTATGGAATTAACAAATGGACATTGAAAAATCTGCTTCTTTAAAGAAGGTAAAATTTAAAGCTCTTTGTTATAAGTGGGAAGGGAGATGACCCCCCCCCAAAAAAAACACCTGTATTAAGATTTTGTTGGAGGAGATGCCTTGAAGATTTTGAGACTAGAAGCTAACTGCAATAAGGCTTTAAAGTACAGACTGGGTTCTTTATTTCTTTCCTAACTGATATTATCCCAGGAAGAGAAAGTGTAAAGGGAAGAACTTTCTGTTTTGTTTGGATGTTTGATGACTTTGGGACTTTGGGGAACTTTTTTTTAAGTTTTGAAACATCTTGGTTGTTTTAAAAAGAAGCGGGGGGGAGAAGAAGAAGAAAGGTTTACAATGGCTTTATCTATTGAACTAAGAAAGGAATATGGAAAAACAAAGGAAAAGGACTCTCTGGGAGATATCTTTTATTTTTTAGAAATGGCGCTTGCTACTTATCAGCAAATACAACAACAAATGGAGGAAACAGAAGAAGAAGAAGAAGACATCTTTAATGAATTAAATAATTTGACTAAGAAAGAGAAGAGAAAGAGAGGAAGGAAAATGAAGGACTTAAGACTTAAAAAAACATCCAAGAAAGAGAAAAATGAGATGCAAAACCAATACAATGCCAGAAAACAAAAGAGAAATACAACAGAGAGGGGAAACTAAAAAGGCGGAGGTTAGGAGGGGCGTGTGTGAAAAGACTAGGTGGGATAAGAAAGGAAGGGAAAAGGGGGAAAAAAGCCACAAAGGTATAAAACAAGATGGGAAAAAGAAATTTTTCTTTAGGGACAAAGGGTAATGTATAATTTATTTTTAAAAAAAGGATCTGCAAAAGTACATAAGATAGTATTGTAGTATTTGTATTAGAAATAGAAAACTAGAATATTAAAGGGAATGTTTAAAATATAGAGTTTATTGGCTATGTTAATGTTATTATAAATGTATTATTGTAGCATTTGTTTTTGAAGTAGACAATTGGAATATTACAAGATTTAATAAATCAAACTATTACAGTGTTTAAGATTTAATGATAGAACTTAATATTTAATATTATTGAGAATGTGTAAAATGTTTAAGATTTAATGATAGAGCTTAATTTGTTATTCTTTCCATGTTATCATAACTTTTTTTTATTCTCCTTTTTTAATTCTTTTAATTTAAAATGTATTATCTAAAATGTACTAAAAAGTAGAATGGTAATTATGTACTTAATTATTTTATAGATTTATTATTCTCTTTTTTTCTTTTCTTAAAAGTTAATAGGTAGAATGTACTAAGCAGAATCAGATTGGGAACTAGATATTATGCTAAATGTTAACTGAGGGGATAGAAAGGCATCATACTTCGATCAGTGATTTCAGGAGAAATCTTTCTTTTTTATATATTAAAGATTGTGATAAATGGGTAATTGGAAAAGAATGGACAAAAAATACAAGTATAATGATTTAAAGTAAGATGAAATAAATAAAATAGAATTAAGAAGGGTGAAAAGCCGGAAGAAGTTATATAGAAGATATAGAATGGTTAATAAGATAAGTAATGATATATAAGATGAGCATGAATTTAATTGAAGTCCGTACAAAGAGAGGTATTCTGGGGCCAAGCCACTTTCTAAAAAGAAGTTTTATGTTTTTGTGTTTTGTGTGTTTATGTTTGATTAAGAATTAATAAAACCTTGGAGGACGAGAATATTTGTAAACAAGTCAGATGAAAATATAAATATGATGGTTATAAAATAGATGAATATAGAAGAGAAATGTAATTGAATAAAAGTAAAGAGAAATGGGAAATTTGCTAAAAGATATTTATCTGTCTATAAGGAAATGGGATAAATTAGAATTATGCTGTATAAAATAATTTACAATGAAAAAAGGTTTTATGTTTGTAAAGTTTAATGATGTTTTGTTTGTCTTTAAAACTAATAAAATTTGTTTAAAAAAAAATTGATTATGACAGAAAAAGGATTTTTCCCCTTAAATTCTTATCATTTCTGGTATCTGCTTCCAAATATTAACTTTTGTGGAAGTGACAGATTTGTTTTATTTCATTTCACTTTTTATTTTTATTTTACTATATCAAATTTGGAAATGGCCATCTGCCTCAGAGAGCAACTTTGGCAGTGTACCAGTAAAATTTAAAAACATAAAAACTGCATATGAATATTAGGCAAAATAGTAAAGTCAAAATGAAATAGATGGAGGGAAATATCTTCAAGCAAGCTTGAGCCCCAAGCAATATGGCAGACCAGGTCTTCAGTTTTTTTTCTGAAAGGCCAGCAGAATGAGGACCCACCTCACCTCTGCGGGGAGATCATTCCAAACCATAGAGGCAGCAGCATAGAAAGTTCTCTTCTTGGACTGTACCAGTCAAAATTGTTTATCTGATCAGATCCATAACATACCTTCTCTGCCTGACTGAGTGGGATAGGCCGATACAATAGGGCAAAGACACTTTTGCAGGTAATCTGACCCTATGTCATGAATAGATTTAAAGGTCATAACGAAAACCATGAATTGGACCTGAAAACAAATTGGCACCCAGTAGGGGTTTTACATGCTCTTAGGGACACCCAAGATTACTTGCATGGCCATATTTTGTTACCAGCTGATGCTTCCAGATACTTTTCAAGGATAATCTCATGTAGAGTATTGCAATAGTCCAAACATGTGAATAACCAAGCAAAGAGCCTCCGGTATATACTCCAGGAAAGGGTATAACTATCCCACAACGCGTGAAAGTGAACCAAAGGCCTTCCTAGGCAAAACTGTCCCCTACTTGAAGAGCAGATCTACCTGGGGTAGTGCAAGTCATTATTGACCTCACGCCTTTCCTAAGAGGTCTGTAGGGGGATGTGCGTAAGTGCACCAAAACGTGCACTGTCCTATTTCTGTTTTTTCTTATTTGCATCCATTTCATGTATTTATAACCATGTTTATACTTATGCCTGTTATCTAACAATTGTTTGACAAAATAAATAAATAAAGTCTATCCAAGACCAAAGATGATAAACTCCTAGATAACAGAGCCCCTTCTCCCAATTGCTACATGGGGTCCTTCCATCTCTATTGAAAAGATCTTGCATTGTCTTTTTGAGATTTGCCTTCTTGGAACCATTGGTCACCCAGTCCAGGACTCTTAATTGCTCAGTCTAAGCAAAATAGATGAGGGGGTGTCATTAACTATGAGGGAACTAAAGAACAACTCAGAAATTCAGGAGTGGTCTTCCTTCTCCATCTTGTGACTTGTGATAACTGAGATAACTCTCATTCTCAGATTATTTTTCCTTGAGTTAGAAGAAAATAACGTAATAGAAATATTTATGATTTGTACGATTTAATTTTTTAATTTTAATCCAAAAATTATGTTAAATGGTCCAGCATTGCCCAACCTGATACTTTCTAGATATCCTTTAGCTGGGGTTTCTATGATCTGTGCTTTCAATCTTGTATGGAAAGCACCAAGTTGAGAAAGACTGGTACAGTCCATGGATCAAACCTGATCCATATAATGACCACATACTATCTGTGGCAAACTGTACTTTCATTCTCAGTTAGGACTGTACCATAAGTAGCTATATGGTTCTAGTTTTCAAACAGATTGTCACCACAAACTCTTGTGTTAGGCCAAGCAAGCCAGTTTTTTAGTATCTTCCCTTGGAGTATAGTATCATCTGATCATTCAAATGGCAAGATGTTTTCCTGCACCGATTATTTAACATCCATTGTGTAATCTGAAACATGTCTTCTTAAGAATAATTGGAACTAATACTGAGTTAAATAGGTACCAAATTGAACTGTAGGTCACATCTAATGCTAATTGACTAAACTGGCTTATATCTAACAAACTCAGTTATTTGTTCCACCCATAGCATTTGCTACCAGTGAAAAAAAAATCCTGATTACTTTTTTTCCTTCTTCCTTTTCTTCTTTCTGAGCAGAAAAAGAGGAACTTTGGGGAAGTATGCAAGATGAACTGAAGAAAGTACTGGAAACCAGAAAATTAAATGACACCAACATACTAAATATTATCCCTGAAAAACCTGAACATCATAATGTCACTCTGTCACTCTTGGTGACCCATGGACATACTCATTTAGGTATCCATTTTCATAAAGACACATCAGATGTTTTAAATTCAGTCAGTGGAGTAAGTGAACTCACTCCTGATGAATATGTGGATATCAAGTGGTCTGATAGAAATGAGCTGGAGAAGCTGTACAAGTTAACAAATTTGCTACAGGTGGCTCTGAAAGCAAAATTAGCAGAAAATGAAGAGGCGACCCAAGACTTGGAGATCCAAAAGGAATTGCCTGTAGAAATTTCAGATTATGGCCACATCATCCTGAGCAATAAAAGCCATAGGAAAAAATTAAAGAACCATCTGAAAAGAGTAAAGAGAGATCACTGGCTTGGAAAAAACCCAAGGGAAAAAGAGTTATTTTTTAGGTTGCTCAGAAAAAATGTAGAATTTGCAAAAGCCTTTGGAAAACTTGCAGGGGAACAAGAAAAACTTGCTTTGTATGCCATGGCAGAAAAATGGGAGAAGCTAGCAAGGGAACAAGAACTTCAGAAAGCTGCTTCCTTTAACAGGCTTCTTCTAGCAGCACTTCATTCCTTACAGAATCACTCCATTTCACATCTTCCAACTAAACTGCCTCTCTTGACTGCTTCTATTGTAGTTAAGGATGGTGCTGAGAACTCAGAAACTTTGAACGAACATTTGCCTGATATAACATCGTCTCACTGGACACATTGGAAGCATCATGAACAAAATATCTCTGCTCCCCCTTTGCTTCATCTTTTGAGAGACGTTGTTGACAATTTGCTTGAGGATGAACTCTATGAAGTTGAGTTAAATCGAGAGCTGGCACCTGTCTTCCCAAATGAGTCTATCAGGAAACTCTTTTCCCTCCTGATGCGTATTGTGGACAGGAACTGCAGAGATCCCAGCATCCAGATAGCTTGTGCTAAATTAATCTCTACAATAGATCTTGTCATGAATGACTTCAATGTGAAAACCAGCCAGGAGACATCTGTTCTATGGAACTCCTATTTCTGGCCCACTAAGAATATAAATGATATGATTACGGCAAGCTCTAGAAAAATGGAGAAATCTGATGAGGTAAAGGCAAACCTAGATAAGTTGTCCTAACAAGTGCTCTATTATGAGCTTTAACAATCTCTGATTGCCTAGATGTGTCTTTTTATCCCAGGAGACCAAATTGGTGTAAATTAATTGCACATGCATTTCTGTAAAGGCAATTATTGTTTTTTGACAAAAGCCTTGTTTGGTTGTTTAAAGTAATGTGTGTGGGCGAAGACCACTTCTCTGCCTGATTCCCATGTCTGTACTCAGGGGAAAGAGACAGGTATATATAAGTAAAGTTCTTACAAATGGTGATCAGCATCTTGGGAGAGAGAAGTGAAAATTAAAGTGAAAGGGAAAAGGGAAAAAAAAGCAGAATTTATCAGAATTAAATCAGAGATTTCCGATATGATATGGTTTTAAGAAAACTAGATTTGTAAGAACTGCTTTTGCTTTTAAAAGGGAGCTGGGTCCAAATGTACTTCTTTTTTAGGGAAGAAAGTTTTTCTATGTATTAGAAGAACTGCAAGTGTTTGCAATATTTCTTTCATAAAGATGATAACTGGTCATTAAAGAAAATGGATGCACTGAACAATGGCATAGCCAAATGCTCCCTTTGCTAAGATAACAGTGATGATAATGATATATCATTGTCTCTGTCCTGATTTATCAACTGCTTTTGAAATTTTACATGCTATTTCAAAGGAACAGAATGAATATTGTCAGAAATCTATATATATAAAAGCGAAATACCACTCATGCATCATCACAAAATTTCCAGAACTATAAAGCCCACAAACTTGAAATTTGGCGTGTTTGTTCCTCTTGGCTTCTTGGTGCTTACTAAGAAATGATTTTTTGAAATGACCATCAGAGTATTAGTATTTCATATATTATCCACATGCTCTGATGCTAAGGAGTTCTATTCCCTCTCCCCACCTGAAAAGAAATCTGTTCCAAATGCAAAACACAAGCAGAGGAGAGGAGTTTTAGTTTCAGTTTTAGTTTTAGTTTCATAGCACCAAGCAGCTTTAGTACAGAACAGTTGAGCTAAGACATGCCCAGGCTCCTTGCTGTCTCCTTCTTGCTCACACAGCAAATACTGTTTCAGTTTCCAAACAGCCTTCAACTCTCCCACACATTGACAGGATACCAATGGATGCTGACAGGCAGAGGCAGAATTTTTTCCCCCTTATTTTCCTCTCCAAAAACTAAGCCTGACCACATAGTTTCGAGGTGAAACAGGGTATTGAGCTAGTATCTAAATATTTTTAATGCTAAATTTTGCAAAAAGTTTTTTAAATAGTAGATTAAAGAAAACTTGGACAATAATAAACATAATATCTATATTAAATAAGATTTGCTTTAATCATAATTTTCCCAATAAGCTATACACAGTACTTCACGTAAGGAAAGTAATAATCACTCGTTTTATCTATTTCCTTGCTACTTTTTAAAAATATTTTTACTCTTACACATATGGTATCTTCCATGTCCTAGCAGCAATAATACTTTCCCCATCTATATTTATAGGACTACATTTTGTCAGTGATTTATGAAGAGTTTGGTTAATGTTTTGTAAACTTATCTTTTGTAAAACGCATGTTCATTGTAATGTAATAATTTCAAAGTGGGTTTATTATGAGCATGCATTTATAAGATTCTGCCTATGGGGTGCATCCCCAGTATAATTATTGGTGTTTTGTGGGACTAATAGATGATTTTGTATACAGACTCCAGATTCTTCCATCTGTCCAGTATTTAAGATGACAAAAAAGTTGCCAGGAAAAATTACAAGTCACTGTGGAGGGAGATCGAGAGTTCTGAAACTTGCCTTTGTCTTGTCTTAAGTTTACCATGAATTGACAAGGGCCTTGGGTATGGCAAAGTATAAACCACTAATAAACCTGTGTTCTATGTTCAAGATAAACCATGATTAAAACATGTTATGGATTAGTAAATAAATATTAAGTTACGGTTTAGATTATAGTTGCTGCTAAAATTGAACAGTGAGGTGATATGTGCTAAGATATTCAAATTAAGCCAATAGCATTATCTGAGAACCAAGCTGCTATACGGCAGCCTGATACATACTAGTGAACACAGGTTGCTTTCTATATTTTTAGTCAGGATGGAGAAGATGTTGAACTACATGAATACCTGTCTTCCATTTTCTTTCTCTTTGTTTAACCTTGTAGATAGGAAGGCAGGGAATTCCACAATCTGGGTATTATCAAAAGTTGCTGTTGGGTATTTCAGTGGCAGTGGTGATGATGGTTATGATTGCAATTATTGTTTTGATTACGGTAAGCTATAATATTTGTCTAAGAGATTCTTATATCAATATACGAACGTATTATATCTCAAAGTCCAGTAATGAAAAGATAAATTTTTCCAAACTTTCAATATGTTGCTTTAGTGAAGAGCTAATATTTTCTTAAACTCTGTAACTCAAGGCTGCCACACTGCTGCAGCCAGGATGTAATATAATATGTTCAACCTCAAAGAGCCACAGCAGATATAATAACATCACAAGAAAGAATGGAACTGATTTTTGTACAATTATTGGTGAGGGAGGGCAAATAGGGGTAATTAAATGGATGTATTGAGCTTGGATTCATTCAATCTCCAGTTCTGATAGGGGACCTGGTGGGCTTGGTTTGATCCATAAGACCTTATTAAGCTTACCAAGACCATGTTAGAAGTCATACAACATTTTACAAACAGAAGATGGGAAAAAGCAAGTTTCTTATTGAGAAACAGAGAAAAAGAAATTGTTCTCTGCACCAGTCATTGATTCTTTTTTTTTTTTACTGTGAAAAATCTTTACATTAATCCCTCACAATCACGCCTTTCGTTTTTGATTAAAACTTCAGGTCCGGGTCGGCAGAAAGTCAATCAGAGGATGCCTCCAAGTTCTAGCATCTTGCTAAGCTGGTTGAAAGTTAGACTGCTCTCCCCCAAATCCAAATGAGAGTTTCTAGCTGAGTGCAGGAAAGTACCCAAAATAATTTGCTACCCAAATTTGAGCAGCAGAGCGTGCCTCTCTCCCAGGGAGGCTTAATTTATTTTGCACCTATGAAAGAATATTATGAGAAAGTCTCCCTCTCTCTCTAGCTGGAATTGAAGTGAATTGATTTTGTGAGATTGTGGCTAAAGAAAAACCACCAGGATTCAAAGTTGATCCAAGAAAAAAGGCTTTATTAACACCTGCAGATGGGTTCCTCCCTCTGGCAACCGGGAAGAACGAAAGACAAAGCTTCTGCTCTAATCTTATACCCAAAACTACCCCCCCACACCAGTATACAAACGGCTTGATTTACAACCTACCTATTGAATTACAGTAACAATTCATTACCTAATATGGGACATCAGGAAGTTGGATGCTTCCTAACACGTACACATTTTCCCAGGTTTTCCCAGAGCACAACATGAGATTGTTCAATGTTTCAATTCTCCCTCTTGAAGTAGAAAAGTATCAAACTCGCAGTTTTGAGGTTTGAGTCACAGCTACACAATACACAATGGATTTTATTCATGTTTTCCTCTTACAATTCCCCCCTTTTTTCATTTCACTCTTGACTCAAACTCAAGCAAATCTTTTCCAATGTTTCTTAGCATTAAATTCGTGTTTTCTGTTTGCAGAATCATCATTTGTTCAGAATCCTTATTCTTAGATATTACTGGTATCACGTATCCCATGGTTCAAATCCCACTCCAATAGGGTGGCATTTCTCTATACACATGTTTCCTACACAACACCCACCTAAAATTTTCCATGGCATATGTTTGATTCGAAGTCCGAGTCCAATTGATTATATCTTCAAAATACATACATATCTGGTATTGGTCGTGATTAAAATAACTCAATTGATGATGAGTGTTAGAATAACTGTGGTTACTACAAGATAAAGGCATATCAAAAGCTTTTGTTGCATTTTTGCCAATCACCCAAATCCACTCCTTTGGATACATTTCTCTTGAAACACACATGTTTTTTCTCTCAAATGGACAAATATCTTCCTGGTTGTGTTCCTTTCCATAGGAGCCTTCTCAATTTCATTTCCCTTTGGTTTCAAATTCTGTTGACTCAGTGGGATTGCATGTAATGTTAAACCCTCTCCTGTCTTCCCTGGCATGTGCATGCACATCCAGCAGTTAGTTATGTTCAATGCTTGTGATACCTTCTTCAAATCCTTCATATATGTATTGTCTTCCCATAAATCTGTCCCCAAGTCTCCAGCTGGTCCAATGTATGGAGTCTGTCGTCCTGATGCAATCATCAGTACTATCGTCAAGATGGTTAGCTCAGTCCAGGGTCCAATCTTCTTCATCTTTTTAAGGTGAGCTTCAGCGGTTGACTGTCCACTGGAACTGCCCTCCACATAGAATTTGGATCTGGTATCTTCTTGACTCTGCTGTAATGTGTCCAGCCTCCTTCCTGAGTGCGAACTGCAGATTCAGTTGTCAACAGCACCTGGTACGGGCCTTCCCAGCTAGGTTGCAGCTTCTCACTTTTCCAAGTCTTTATCAGAACCCAATCTCCAGTCTCAAAGGGATGTTGGCTCCCAGTAAAAGATGGCTGTTGCACCAATAGTTTCTGTTTATAGAGAGAAAACAAAAACCTGGACAGTATCTGCAAATATTTTCTCAAAAACAAATCTTTAAATTTAGTAGTTGGATTCCCTATTTTTGCCAAGTAGGGTCGCCCCATTAGCATCTCGAATGGAGAGACCCCAGTGTCCTTCCTTGGACATGTTCTGATTCTGAGCAGTGCCAAGGATAAGTTCACAAGCAAGTATTTCCAACAGATGTTCTGGGTTAGCGTCCACATCTTTGGACTCAAAAAATGTGGCTTCACAGCTGTCACCAGCGCTTCTGTTCCCCAATGCCCTCCCTCATGTACTTTTCCAGAATTCCCCTCATTGCATTCACAGGTACCACTCTCACCCCCTCTGACGTTCTCCACTCCTTCTCAGTTTGCACACACCCTTCTCTTTCCAGATCTTACCAAAGGTATGGACCACACCCCAGGGGTATTTGGAATCAGTCCAGATTGTCACATTAATTTCTTCAGCCAACTCCAAAGCCCTCTTCAAAGCAAACAACTCGCATTTTTGCACAGACCATGTAGAAGGAAGGGAGCCTTTTTCTTTGACCTCCCCTTCTCCTGTCACAACTGCAAATCCTGACTTCCTCTTTCCTTCCTTAACCTTGCTTGATCCATCCACAAACCATCTCTCCCCTCTTTTCAAAGGAGTTTCTTCCAGATCCTCCCTCACTTTTGTCATCAGATCTACTTGCAACGAACAATCATGATCCTCAGCTTCCCACTCCTGTCTTCTTCCTTCTAAAAATTCTGCTGGATTCAAATTCCTGTCTGTCCCAATCACTACATCAGAGCTGGTTCTCAAAATGGTCTCATATTTGAGAATCCGCCCCTCTGTCATCCAAGTTGTTGCCAACTGACTTAGCACAGAAGTAACCTGGTGGGGTGAATGCACTACAAGCCCCCCCCCCCAAAGGTTAACTTGCTGCTCTCTACCACCAACATACTGTAGCAGCCACAGCCTGCACACACACTGGCCATCCTCTCACTGGCTCCAGAGTTTTGCTCAGAAAAGCAATGGGCTGGTATTGCTCCCCCCTTTCTTCTGCGCCAACACTCCAAGTGCCGTTCCCTGAGCTGCTGACACATACAGATGAAATGGGAGCTTCAAATTGGGCAAAGCCAAAACCAATGCGGATGACAATGCCTTCTTTAAAACTTCCCATCTCTCATCATCTCCCTCTAACCATTCTATACTCTCTCCTTTTCCTACTAGCTTCCTGTGCAAGAATTGGGCTAACACAGTGTATTGGTCCATCCAAACTCTGCAATCCAAGAGCTTTATTTCACCTTCTTTTCCATTGAAACTGTCAATCCTTGCTCCTTCAGCCAATTTAGCAAAGCTACAGATGCTGCTCTAACCTCTCTCTCTTTCTCCCCAGTCAACAACAAGTCATCCACATATTGAATCAACATAATCCCTTTCCTTTCTCAAAAGACACTAACTTTCCAAAGCCTGTCCAAATAACAAAGGGAATTGCTATTTTCTTCCACTCTCAGGATCATTCCATTCAAATGCAAACAGGTCTCTACTTCCCTCCTCAAGGGGGCATGCCCAGAAGGCATCCTTCAGATCAACCCCTCTCTCCCCCTTCTACTCATTGAATATTGTGGGGTCCAAAGCTTTGTCACCCCAGGCTGCACTTGAATCTTAATCGGCTGAATGTTCATTCGCCCTGCCTTCTCTCCTCCTGCCCAGGCCTCATCTGAAATTGCTCTCTCATCTTCCACAGTCATCTTCCACATCCCTATTCCCTTCCCAGTATCCCATAACTGGATACCAAATGCAGGCAACAAATCTCTCCCTAGCCAATTCACTCCAGAATCAGGAATGTACAACACTTCAAGCTTCAGTCACTATCTCATTCATTTCCAGTCTAATTTGTTCAAACACACTCACATCCTGTGATTTCCACTCACCCCAACTACTTTTATCACTTTCTTGGATCTATGTGCACCTTTTATCAGGTCACACACAGAAGTCTGGCTTGCGCCAGTGTCTATCAGGAACAGCCGCTCCTGACGGTTAGGACCTATTAAAATGTTTACCAATGGCTCCCCGCAGGTCCTCTTAAAGGAGCCGGAACAGCCCTAATCATCATACAATGCATAACTCCTTTCCTCCCGGTTGGTAGGACACTCACGCACAAAGTGACCTTCCTTCCCACACCTGAAGCAACTCCTATCCATTCCAGGCTGCCTGATTCCCATACCTCTCCCTCTAGAACCTCTTCCTCTGCCCCGAAAACTTCCCTGATTGTATCCCCCAAAATTCTCACTCCTTTCTCCAATTGAACCTTTCCCAAAATTCTCACTTTTCTTCATCTCATTTTTCATTGCAGCCTGCATTGCTGCAACCATCATTTGTGACTTCTGTTTGGTTTTTACAGTGTCTGTTCACAAAAACTTGTTGGGCTGCTTTCAGGAGATCAACAATTCCCATAGCTTGGCAGGTTTTATGGGAACAGCCACAAAGACTGTCACCGGGTTGCCTGCAGCATTGATCCCATTAGGGACTTCCCCAAGAGGAAATGCATCCACTTCAGGTTTTTCTCTGAAGGGAAAATTTTGAATACTTCTCTTCTCAACTGTTCCACTTCTTTTCTCAGTCACAGATAGGGGCAGCTGAGGAGGGGTTGGGGCACCGGCAATGGCGGTGGTGCCATAGGAACATTGGCGGGCGCGTTATTCAAATTAGGATTTGCGGGTGGCGGACTCTGCAGCCAATCGTCCATCTCACTCTCATTGTTTTTTTGTTGAGACATGTATTGACCCTCAATTGGACCTTCAAATTTCACATGAAACCATACATCTATGTATGCAATTTGAGTAGTCATTTTGTGTTAGAGAATATAGTCTTGCGATTTGGTCATCCAATAGATACCGGTTTCCCCCTCAGGACTCCAGTGATATGGAAATTTAGGATCAATCAAAGGGTATTTTGGCCATCGGTCTCGACAAAGATAAATCATGTTTCTCTTTTCAAGATGTCTGGTGAATTCCTTTAGATTCGGGGAAAACCACTGTTTAAATAGTTGTTCCAGGGGCAAATCTACCGGAATAGGTTTTCTGCCATTGTCAAATTTTCCCTGTCCCAGACAGGATTCTTCCTGGTCTCCAAGACCCTCACTCTGTCCCTTTCCCATCTTCTACTCTTCCAGGCTCCCAGAACCTTGACTCACCAGTCCTGTCCTCCAGCAGACGCTGGATTCCCCCAGGGAGTTTAAGGACCCCTCTTTTTTCCCAGTCCTCCAGCAGACACTGGATTCTCCCAGAGAGTTTAAGGACCTCTTTCTTTTGGCTACAAATGAAAGGAACAAAGTTTACCTGATCTGATCGCTCCTGGACTCTCCAAAGTCAAAAGAATGCGTGGGCATCCCCAAATCAGATCGATTTCACAAACTCTCAGCCAGCATTTCATCTCAGTTCTTTTCCCCAAGGATCATCTGGATTCCCAGTCACCTCGGGAATCTGACCGAATTTGGGGAGAGGTGCCTCTCAATGGGAGGTTGTGGCTACTCTCTTACCTGGTCCCCACTTTCCAGTCGACCACCGTCGAGGATCCTGGACGAGCCCCCAAAATTGTGAGATTGTGGCTAAAGAAAAACCACCAGGATTCAAAGTTGATCCAAGAAAAAAGGCTTTATTGACATCTGCAGATGGGTTCCTCCCTCTGGCAACCAGAAAAATGAAAGACAAAGCTTCTGCTCTAATCTTATACCCAAAACTACCCTCCCACACCAGTATACAAATGGCTTGATTTACAACCTACCTATTGAATTACAGTATACAATTCATTACCTAATATGGGACATCAGGAAGTTGGATGCTTCCTAACACGTACACATTTTCCCAGGTTTTCCCAGAGCACAACATGAGATTGTTCAATGTTTCAATTCTCCCTCTTGAAGTAGAAAAGTATCAAACTCGCAGTTTTGAGGTTTGAGTCACAGCTACACAATACACAATGGATTTTATTCATGTTTTCCTCTTACAATTTAATGATGCCACAAAATTTACTTGCTTCCTGGCATAATAGGAATGGAGAAGTGCCTTGCACTATTTAGCTTTTGAGGCTGGCCTGCCACAAATTAAATTACTTAGAAAGTGTATTCCAGTTCACTGGGTCTAGATATGAGATTGACTTTCTTCCAACCCCAACAGAAGAAACCAGATGTGAGATGAAAGGATACCTTTTTGCTCATGTTGCATTCATAAAATCCTCATGACTGCAGTTGGAGGGACAAAGAAAGCAAAGGACTAAAAGGATATATCCAATGCATGCAGAACACATATGAGAAGCAATCTTACATAGAAGCGTCAACTAGTGCAAAGTTGCTACAGCTGTTCTTGGGGGTTGGGGGGGGGCTAGCATTGTTCATGTTACACCACTGCTCTGCAAGCTGCACTGGTTGCTTCTGAAGGCAATTTAAAGTGTTGGTTATTATTCTTAAAAGCTTGTATGGCATAGGTCCAGTTACCTGAGGAACCATCCCACCCCAATGGAACCGGTCCACACCATTCATGCCAGTAGGGGAGACATGCTGCAGGGCCCATCAGTCAAGGAATTTTGGTTGGTGAGGTCCAGGAGAAGGACCTTCTCTGCTGTAGCTCCTGCCATTTGGAATATCTTACCTCCTGAGGTGAGATCCCACTCATCTGACTTTCCATAAGGGCCTGAAGGCCTGGCTCTGCCAGATGGTTTGGGGCCCAAATGGGGGAGCATAAGGTGGTTGATTAATTAAGAGGCAATCCCACTTCCCACCCAGTGGACATTCTGCTTCCTCCCTCCCTGTTTTATCTTTTTAGTTATCTTTTATTTGTTAATTTTATCTTTGATTGTAACTTCATTTTTATCATCTTAGAAATAATAATATTTTATGGTTTTAATACTTTTAATGCTATAAATCACCTAGGATTGCCTTGAAACAAGATCGGTGGCAATTAAATCTAATAAATAAATGACTAAGCCAAGCTGGGTAGATAATGATAAAATATTCAAATTGCTGCTAGAGCAATACTTAATTTTAATTTGTTTACTAGTACCTCAGGAGCAGAAGAAGAGGAACCAAAGACACTTCAAAGAAAGTGTAAGTAGCCTCAGTGTGCAAGTCAGAATTATTTCTCTTCAAGAATTTTTAAAGTGGTTCAGAATGCCTCTGCAGATCCACAATTAGTGGATACCCAATGTGTAAAATGCCTCATAACTTGCTTATTTCATTGTTTAACAGTTGAACAAAGTTCTAGTAGGAAAAAATAAAAACTAGAAAACCCTCATATTATAAAGGATTGGCTATTTCAGAAAGAGCAGTGAACTTTGTTGACAACATAAAGTGGATTTTTTTAAAAAAAAAATCATGCCAGAGATTAAGGAACTAAAACAATATTTCTCTTTTCTTGAAGTCAGACCTTAACTCTTATGATCCTTGGTTAAGGATCAGAATGATGAGAACTATAACTCAATGCATATAGGGCAGTGGTGGGATTCAATTTTTTTTTACTACCGGTTCTGTGGGCATGGCTTGGTGGGCGTGGCAGGGGAAGGATACTGTCAGAGATGAAAAAATTAGCTTCATGCTTCAATGATTTTAGGTACTTTTCCTATGTTTGTCAGATCCTCAGAGAAAATATAAGTCCTTTCCGAAATACCTAGCTTAGCAACATTGCAGTTCAGAGAGGGAATATGAGAATTTGCATATTTATGCCTGACTTTCCAGGTTTTCTTAATATATTCAGGTTGGGGAAGTCATGTTTCCCAATGTATGCTAAAATATATAATGATGTTTAATAGTATCTGGAAATGCAGATTTTGAAATCAATCTTCGTTTTCTGGCAAAAAAAAAAAAATGTTTATCTTGCAACATAATTAGCTGTACTACTCAAGACGGAATGTACCGCAAGCTGCGAGATGAGGTTAAGTTGGTAAACTGGAGAAAAAGATGTCAGACTGTTGAGAAAAAATAAAAAGTGGAAAACAAACAGAAACTCAAAGGACTGCCTAAAATATCTCAGTAGACAAGAGATTATTGTATTCTGCCTGTTACAATTCTGGGATTGTGATACAAAAATACGCATCCTGAGTCTATATAACTAATTCACAGATATACCCCAGAGATTATATTGTGTTTTATTCCTAAGCAAGCTTACATTTCGATGCCATAGTAAGAATCCTTACAAACACTGGTTTACCAGAAATAAACAGAGCTCTGTTTTTAGTTTAATCCATTTTATTCCTCCTACCTGTAGAATTAATTTTATTTAACACATAAAATTTGTTTGTTTGATGGAGTAGAGAAGTAGTCATGCATTTCATTTTTTAATTTATTAAACAAATGTATATAGTCGCCCAACTCACACATAAGTGACTCCAGGGGGATTACAACATTTATTAATATTGTAAGTTATTACTTTCATTCAAGCAGGTCAAAAAAGAGAAGCTTGAGCACAGATTTTTCCTCAGCCCCGAAGCCTCTGCTTTCCTGCTCACCTTAGAGCTTCATTTCTCTCTTTCCCTCTCCCCACCACAGGTAGAAAGTGATGCTGTCATGAGGAGATTCCATGGGTGGTTACCGAGGCCTCTTCTCTTAGAGTTGCTGGCTACCAAAATGCTGTTGAAATTGCTTTTCATGCTTCGTTCTGTATTAAAAACTTCTCGAACAGTTAACATTCTCAGGACCTGAATTGTCCTCTTAAGCAACTACATTTAGGCTGGGTTCACATGAAATGCTAGGCCAGATCATGCTTGGCTATTTGATGGTTCCATGTGTTGTGCCAATGTGGAAAATTGGGCTAATTCAGTAAATGAGTTCACTTCCTCATGAGGCAGTGTGTTGTACCAATAAAGCTCTTAGCAAAATGGGCATCAGTCAGAAAACCTACTAGGAAAGCAAATAGTGGCAACGTTGTTGATGCTCTGGTTCTTAGCAGCAACATGTCCATTCTACTTTATTTTGGAAATATGGATGAAAGCATCACTTGCATCACTTAAACTCTTGCCATCCTGCCTAGTTATTCATAATCCCTCAATATTTTTTTCAAGTTCTTTTTGGCAGTATCATTGGCTGGTACATGAAATCGAAAAAAGAGATGGTAATTTTCTATCGAAGGAGCGTGATGGCTCAGTAGTTAAAAGACACTAAGCTTGTCAGCTGGAAACCTGACAGCCTGGGTTTGAAACCCGAGCGCCATCTGATACTATGAGCTTCCGTAGCTTGCTCCAGTTCCTGCCCACCAAGCAGTTCAAAAGCATGTGAACGCAAGTAGATAAATAGGTACCACTTCAGTGGAAAGGTACAGTGGTCCGTGTGCCTTTGTTGTATAACACAGATGTCAAAATTGCCATGTCACGTAATCACATGATGTTTCATGACGTTTTCCCATTTGAGGAGCTGGGATGGGCATGATCTGGATGTGATGTGGCCCATGGGCCATCAATTTGACATCTCTGGTGTGTAATCATGCTGCCCAGGGGACAGGAAGCATCTTCGGATAACTGGCTCCTGTTAAGAAACTGAAATGAGCGGACAAAGAAGTGAGACATGGCTGGACAGGGGAAATCTTTACCTTTTTTATTTTTCTATTATTTTCCTACTTTTATATGCTTGAACAATTGGAAAACCCAATGAATTTTTACAGGCCTGTCTTAGGACTCCTTTGATCTTTGCTATGTGCAGTTACCCTCTTCTGCTCTTTTCTGTGTATTAGCTACTCTGCCTAGCAGAAATTCAATAGCTATGAAATGCCAAAATTCTTTCTCTTCTCAAAAAAATAATGGCACCTCAATATATATAATATATACAGATATATAGAGAGATATACAGTATTATATAGACAATTATTTTAGAACCATCTGAGAATAAGGACACTGGATCTACCTCAGTGATAATACTTGACAAAAGCTGAACTGACTGACTGGAAGAATATTTACCTGCAATTTAATAAGCACATTGTAATTTCATTTTTTTATTCTTTTTATATCTACAGAAATTCAAGAGAAGAAGAGGGAGGTGAAGAAAACTTATCACACTATATTGATATATAGCTGGAATAAAGCTGTATATCACTTAAGCCACTGTAAAATTTTCTTTTGTGGTTTAAATTGAATATTATTAAATATATTATCTGACATGTATCTTTTTATTGATATCCTTATGCTAGTGCTTTAAAACGTTTCAGAATAGCAATTATCCCATCTGGAACAACTGCATTTATGTTAGGCTAAGTTTCTTACTATTCATAGCCATAATGACTGCCATATGATTGATAAAATCTATAGTTTCCTGGTGCCAGAAAGATGCTTTACCAATGTGTAGGACTTCACATGATGTTTGTATGGAGCCAAGATTACCTTCCCATGGACGCATTTATTTATTGCATCTTTGTAAAATGTTCCATAATATTTTAAGGTTTCCAAATACACAATACAGTATCTGTGTATATTTTTAACTATAAATATAATTATAAATTATAACATAAAAAAGTGACAGGGAGTGAAATAAAACTCAGTGTGTGACTAAGAATTCACAACATTTACAGTACAAAATGAAAACATAGTAGATATTAAAAAGGCTGGGTAATAAAGCAATATCACTTGATGGAAAAATAACAAAATTAACTTTATAGACTATTTTCCTTTTTTAGTGAAAACGGTTTTTTTTTTTACTTCATTTGTCAGGAGCACCTGAAAACACCTCTGAGGAGCACCTCTGAGAAGGCTTTTAAGGTGCAAATTGAGATGTGAGATTTCTAAAATGTTGGTCTCAATTCCAAAGAGCAATGGAGCCCACAAACATTCTGTGCAGCGAATATATAACTGGAGGAGCATGGCAAATTGCTCAGTGTCTTTAAAAAAATCTTGTAGCATTATTTTGGCCAACTGAAATTTCAAGACCCTCATGGAACATAATCACAGCAGGATGAAGAGTAGAAGAGTTGCCACCACCTGCAGGAAAAATCTGAACTAGTTTATCAGCCAAAATTGATGAAGAATGTTTATTTCTTGTCACAGAGGCTGCTCAGGTTTTTAGGGGCAACATTGGATCAGGAAGCTCTGTGATAACTTCATTCAGAACTGTGGTATCCATCGGTAAAGAGACCAGGAGGCGGTGACTAGATTTCAGCTCTTTATTGGTCCCCGGAACCGATCTGGCTCCAAGGGAAAACTTGCGGCTTTTTATTCTCAAGCCGCAGCGGCCGTGGCCAATGGCACCACTTTGAATCTCCCGCGATTCGTATCCACCAATCGCGGGAGATTCTCAGCGGGCCAATCAGCGCGGCTCGCTAAACCAATCAGATCACCCCGCGCTTTGACCAATCAAAACGCGGGGTTTCAAGAATGCAAATGAAGGTACAGAACACCCCTCCCCTCTTGATTTGGTCCTACGTAACGTAGTCCCGTAAGTAGGCGGGGCTCCGCACTTGCCTACTGGACCTGCGCAGGTCAGTCGTTGGTTGGCTCCCGGCCGGTTCGGTCGGGTTCTCTGTGTCTCTCAGCCTCATCGATGGAACCGCCTGGTAGGCCTTGCCGGGCCGTTTGTCACAGCTCCCTCCCGGTCTACCCGGGCTGGTTGAGCTGTGGTTCTCGCCGCTCCCGCTTGGTCTTTCTGGGCTGGTCAAGCTAGCCTGGCTGCTTCTCCCTGGTGAGGCTCCGAGCTGGCTGCTTGTTGGTGAGTATGGTTGGTTTTCTTCTGGGTTTTGGTTCCCAGGGTATTCCCTCCCCTCTTGGCTTGTGTTAAGGGGGTTTTCTGTGTCTGGTTGTGTGTCGGTTGTGTTTCTTGTGGCCGTTCTCGATCTTATTTGATTGATGTGGCGTTTCCACGCTCATCCGTCAGTTGTTTGCAGCCGGTATGAGTGGGGAACCTGTCAGTTGGGTTATGGTTGCTGGTACCCATAGTAGGTCTCCGGTTACGTTTTTTGCGTAGACGACGTTGCCTGGCGCAAAAGATCGGTGCTTGCTGCAGGAGTTTGGGGGTTTTTCTGGGTTGTATGTGGGGTGCAGTATGTCGAGTGGGGACCTTATTTTCCTCCCCATCAGTAGCTCTGCCGGGCTTTTGTTCGTTGTTGTGTTTGGAGTTATATGTTGGATAAAAAGCATTTTATTTATTTTTTCTTGGATTTCCCCGTGTTCGATTTTCTGGATGGTTTTTTTCGTGAATTGAACCATCCATTCCGCCCTTCCGTTCGCCGCCGGATGCGCCGGAGCTGTCAGTGTGTGTTGTAATTTTTCAAATTCCAGCGAGGTGAATTGGGGCCCATTGTCCAACACGATGACATCTGGGAGGCTGTGGGTTGCGAATAGTTTGCAAGGTTCTTTGGTTACGGCCTCTGTGGTGGTGGATTTCATGTTGCTTACCTCCAACCAGTTGGAGTAAGCATCTACGGTTACTAGGAATGTATGTCCCTTGGTGGGCCCAGCAAAGTCTATGTGGACCCTAGACCAGGGTCCCCTGGGGGTTTCCCATTCCAGGATCAGTGCCGCGGGAGGGTTTGGTCTGGTCTCTTGGCAGTGTTGACACCTTGCCACCCAGGCCTCGATTTGCTTATCCATCCCTGGCCACCAAGCGTAACTTCTGGCCAGGGCTTTCGTTCTAACTATGCCCGGGTGCCCCTCGTGTAATAACCCCAATACCTTCCCTTGCAGTTTTTCCGGGATAACCACCCTATCCCCCCACAGTACACACCCTTTTTGCAGCGAAAGTTCCATTTGCCAGTTCCGGAATGTTTTGAATGCTTCGTCATTGTCCTTTTCCGGCCACCCTTTCTCTACCCAATGTAACACTCGCGCCAGACGTTTGTCTTTATTGGTTTCTCGGGCAATGTCTGACGCAGTTATGGGTTGATCGGGCAGAGCCTCTTTGCTGAGGGTGCTCGTTGTGGGTGCTGGGTCGGTGTCTAGATCGGGTAGCGATGAGCGGCTCAAAGCGTCTGCATGTGTAATAGTCTTACCGGGTCGGTGTGTGAGCCAGTAGCTGTAGGCGGCAAGGAATTCGGACCACCTTGTCATCCTGGGAGATAAAATGTTCGGGGTGGCCCGGTTACCTGCCAGGATGCCCAGCAACGGCTTGTGGTCCATGATGATTGTGAAGGTGCGGCCGTAGAGGTACTCTTGGAACCTCTTCACTGCTGCGATGATGGCTAGGGCCTCCTTGTCCAGCTGGCTATAGTTCCACTCCCGTTTGGTGAGTGTCCTGGAGAAGAAGGCGATGGGTGCTTCTCTTCCATCCGGGATTGTGTGGCTGAGGATGGTGCCGACGCCGAAGGGTGAGGCATCGCATGTGACAGCGAGTGGTAGGGTATCATTGTATTGGATGAGGACGGCATCCGAAGTGAGCAGGTCCTTGGTTTTCCTGAAGGCGGCTTCCTCGTGTTCCCCCCAAGTCCAGGTAGCCGCCTTCTACAAGAGCCTATGCAAGGGCTCTGCCGCGGTCGCCTTTTGGGGCAGGAAAATATTGTAAAAATTAAGTAGTCCCAGAAACGCCTGCAGTTCCGTTTTAGTCCTGGGTGTGGGGGCCTCTTTGATGGCTTTAATTTTGGTGTCGGTTGGGTGGATGCCGTGCAGGTCTAGGAGGTACCCCAGGAATTTGACCAGCTCTGTGTAAAGTTGGCACTTTTCCCTCTTCACCTTTAGCCCGGTTTCCTTGAATTTGGTTAGCACCTCCCTTAGTCAACCCTCTAGTTCTGGCTGGTTGGCTGCCGATACCAGCACATCGTCGAAATAGGGCACCACCCCCTTGATGCCTTGTAAGTCTCTCCATGAGGCTCTGGAAAATTCCAGGCACCACGCTGACTCCAAACTGGAGTTGGTTTCATTGGAAAACTCCCCGGTGGGTGACTATGGTTTGCGCCTCCGCAGTTTCTTCGTCGACCGGCAGCTGCTGGTATGCATGGGCCAGGTCGAGTTTCGTGAAAACCTTGCCTCCCCCCAGTGAGTGTAGAAGATGCTGCACTGCTGGGACGGGGTAGGCACTTTGTTGCAAGGCACAGTTTAGGGTGGCCTTATAGTCCCCGCAGATTCTCACCGAACCATCGGGCTTGACTGGGTTGACTATTGGGGTCTCCCACTGGGCATGGTCTATTGGTTGTAGGACCCCTTGCTTGACAAGCTTGTCAATTTGCTCGTCAATTTTTGGTCTGAGTGCGAAAGGTACCCGCCTTGGTTTTAGGCGTCTTGGGGGAACATTCGGGTCTAGGCTGAAAGAGATAAGGGGCCCTCGGTACTTGCCTAGGGTGCTGTCAAACACTCCTTGGAAGTCCCGTGCCAGTTGTTGCTCCCAATCGGTCTCGGCGATGTGGTTGATGCCCGTGACTTCGATGCTGAGTGGTGCGAATCATTGCAGTCCCAAAAGGCTGGGTCGGTCTCGGTCCACGATTGTTAGGGGAAGCTTTGCAGTGCGTCCCTTAAATGTTACTCTGAATTGTCCGGTTCCGGCTACCGGGATGCGGTTTCCCTGGTAGTCTTTAATGATTAGTCTCTGGTTCTCCAGTCCCTTCTTTTGGATGGTAGGCAGCAAGCGTTTGATTTCTTGCCAGGCGACCATGGAGAGGTAGGACCCAGAGTCCACCTCCATCTTGCATGGCTCGCCTTCGATGCCTACCTCCACGTAGAATTTTCAGGCGTCGGTGGTTGATGAGTGGCCGATGATGACCGTCTGGTGTGTTTCCTCCTTCCGCCGGGTCTCTCCGCTTCGTCGGGTTCACCCGCTCCGGTCCCATTGGCTGTTGGCTGGGCGATCTCTGGCTCTGGGGGGTGTGCTGTCCCATCTCCGCTCGCTGTGGTCCCGCCGTCTGGGGCTGTAGGCTTTCTTTAGTCGGCAGACGCGGGCGATGTGACCCTTTTTGTCACAGTGCCGGCAAACTGCATCAAAGAACCGGCACTCAGATCTAGGGTGGTCGCCTCCACAACCTCCACATGTGGTCCCCGACTTACGACCCCGCCGACTGCGCTGGTCGCGTCCTGCCTGGAGCTGGTGGATTTCCTCCTCCTCGTCCGAAGTGTCGGAGGTGGAGTGGAATTCGCCATGCTGGGTGGTAGTTTTGCGGTGACTTGCTTCCGGTTGGGCCTCGGTCGCCCTTCCAGGGTTGTTGTTCGTGGTGCGGTCCCCGGTGTCCGGTCTCTGCATGCGGTTTGCTGACTGCCAGGTGGCCTCGGCGGCGGTGGCTTCAGCGATGGCATCGGCGAGGGCGATGTCGCCTTTGGCCATCAGCTGACTCTGTAGGACTGGGTCCCGAAGCCCGAGCACGACTCGGTCCCGTAGGGCCTCGTCCATGTCGGAGAACCCGCATAGTCCTCCTAGGTTCTGCAGCGACAAAGTCACTGAGGCTTTCGCCTGACCTCTGGTCCTGCTGGTAAAACTCGTGCCGTCTGATGAGGGTGGGCACAGTGGGAGTGTAGTGTTTTCAGAGTAAGGGTTCAAGGTCGGCCCAGTCCATCCCAGTGACGTCAGTGGGTTTCGCTAGGGCTTTCGCCATCTTGAACACTGCGGGCCTGCAGTGTGTCAGGAAGACGGCTCGTTTCTTCGGCCCAGTGGCGTCCTTCATATCGCTGCATTCGAGGAACATGCGGAATCTGTCCGTGTAGGATTCCCAGTCCTCGCTAGCGGGGTTGAAGGGTGCGGGCGGAGCGATGCTGGCCATCTCGTCGGTCTTGCTTCCATCGGACACGTGCTTGCTGGGGTTCAGGATCGGGATCCCACCTTTGTCGTCAGTGTTGTGTCCGTCGGTAAAGAGACCAGGAGGCGGTGACTAGGTTTCAGCTCTTTATTGGTCCCCGGAACCGATCTGGCTCCAAGGGAAAACTTGCGGCTTTTTATTCTCAAGCCGCGGCGACCGCAGCCAATGGCACCACTTTGAATCTCCCGCGATTCGTATCCGCCAATTGCAGGAGATTCTCAGCGGGCCAATCAGCGCGGCTCACTAAGCCAATCAGATCACCCCGTGCTTTGACCAATCAAAACGCGGGGTTTCAAGAATGCAAATGAAGGTACAGAACAAGAACCAGTGTGTGTCATTTGTGCAAATGATGCTGCATGCGCCTGCCTACCCCTTGTGCAGCTCACTTTCCAGAAGGAGTAGGGATCTCTGCTTTAAACATATATACACACATACACAAACTCTGTTAGAAATTGTTGAGAATATTGATAGCTTGAGTTTAGGTTTTGGCAGTAGTCTGTTCCCCAAGTTTTTTGTTTAGCTCCCACACTAGATAACTTCTTCAGTGGGGTTTTGGATAAAATGTTTCATTTGGTTTCTTCTCTGCTTACATAGAGAAGAAACACACACTCTGTTTGGTGTTGTGGTCAGTTGTTCATGTGATGAGTTGTTTGTGTGTTCAGTTGTTCTTGTGACTGATTGTTCTGGGGCACGAAATTCACAGGTGAGGTGTAAGGCATCCAGAAAGTATCCATGATATCAATCACTGACATGAGGAAGTGGTCAATTTTGCGTTGATTGGTGGTTCAGGTGATCTGTTTCCTTATTGGTTAATATGCTGGTTCAAAGTCAATGTGTTTCTTGATGGATCCATTGGTATAGTGCCAGGCTTCAAAACTGGTTACAATTTTTGCAGTTGATTTTGTATATTAAAATGGTGCTTTTTTCCTTCCATGTTCTATCTTTTTTTTTTTTTTTTTAACAAACTTTAATCAGTTTTCACATTAAAAACAAAAATCTCTTTTTGGTGGACAACATATTTCCGGGTCATCATCTTTACATACAAATATGACAGAAATTGTACAATGATATATGCATACTTAATTCTATTATTACCTTTTCCATTCCAAATTTTCAGTAGGGAGAGAAACAAACACATTAATTCTAGCCTCTTTCCTTAATTTCAATCAATTTTGTTTCATTTCAATTATTTCAAATTAATCCTTTAGTATTTGTTTTTAAACATAAACAATATGTATTTACCTAATAAATACTAATAAGGTTTAATTCTAAATTCTTTCATTAATCCCAATCTAAACATTTAATTTTATTTCAATTATTTCAAATATAATCCTTAATATTTATTTTAAAAATACAAATAAACAATATATATTTGCCTAATAGTGGTAATAATGAAGTTACCAATGTCTCTCCTTGCTTTTAATGATCTATATTAAACTTATTAATTTAGCTGGTTCTTTAGTCTGTCACATTCCCTTTCAATTACACACATTTAATAAGTTCTAAATTGATACAGATCTTAACACACCCACACAAAAAGAAAAAACAAGTTTCCCCTCTTTTACTATTTTGAGTGTGACACCTTAATGATTCGAATATATCTTTATTCCCTCATCTTAATTCCCAATAAACCATTAGTCATTACATTTTCTCAATTGGATTCCACAGTATATTTCCCCCCCTTTAATAAGAGTTATCAATATCTATATTACCCTATTTTCTAAATATTTTTAATTGCAGAAATATTCTTATTACCCCTTGTCACCCTACAGAATTCCCCTTTTAATTCATCAACCATTATCTCTGAAAAGGCAATTTATTTTCAACATTTTACTAGTTCTGTGATTCTTTCTGTCACATGCCTGTTTCTTACTGCTTCTTCGGTACATTGTCCAGGGAGCGAACCCGAGTCTTCTCCCGCTCTCTTCCCCATGTCTTTTCTCATTCTTTCTACATTTCCTGACTTCACAAGTATTCCTTCTTTTAATTGTAAAGAAACAATTTCCTTTCAACATTTTACTAGTCTTACTGTTTCTCCTCTCTCTTTTTTCCCCATGACTTTTCTCATTCCAATTTATCTCCTTCTTAATATCTTCCCTTTCCCTTTTCTGCTGAATCTTCCTGCCTTTTCTAACTTCACAATTATTCCCTTTTAATTGCTTTCTTAAAATTCAACTTTTTAACCTTCCTTCTTTCCCCACTTCTTTGTAATGTTCTTTGTGTTAATTGTCCATTCAAAATGTCTTCTCCTTGAGTCAATTCCTGCTCTTTTGAGAATCTTTCTTCTTGTTCTTCAATCGCCATTTCCATTTTTTCTAGCACAGAGCAAAGTGATTCACCTCTTTCCTGTAGTAATTCTCTCATATTTTTAAGTTCCATTTTTAAGTCCCAAAGAGATATAATCATTCTTATATTTTATAATCCTCAAAGTCCACAAAAAAACCCACCACTTTTACTTTCCTTCTTTCTTCTTTCAATTTTTTAAAGTTCTCAGCTATTCCAGTTCAGGGTTCATACCAAAAACATCAGTCAGTCCCACAAACAATCTTTCCTTCCTTGCTTTTTCCTTTATTCTGGTTCTGCTTTCACTTTCTAAAATTCTTACTTTGTTTCAATATTTCTGTAATTTTATACCAGTTTATTCAAAAACAAAATGCTTTCCTTTTTATTTGAACTAAATTTTTGTCAAAAGGTGACACTCTCCATTATACAAAGTCTTCACTTTTTCCCCCCTATATTTTTATTTAAGGTTTTTTGAACCTCAATATTCCAAGACAATCCAGTCTCCAATTTATAAACTTTATTATTATTATTCTTTGGCAATATTAAGTCCAGCTTTAATTTTATACTTGATTATTCCCAAATTATTTTAGTCCAATTTCATTAAATCTTTAATTCCAGCTTCTTCCTTTCCCAGTTCGAAGCCCCATTTAGCTGTCAAAAATATTTTCCTTTTTTTTCTCTCTGTCTCTTTGTAATTTCGCAGCTCACTTTTCTTAAAAATTCCATATTACCTTAATCCCGGGGTACTTTTATTTGGTTATACTGCCCAGTTGTCCCGGTTCAGATGTTATTCACCTCTTTCTTCCCTCCTGCACAAATCTTAGTCAAGCTGAGTCATCCTCTTCAAGACAGCCATTTTAGACCATCGCTGCAGTCGTCTTTGGGAGGAAAAAAAGCCAAGCCTAGGGGGGGGAGATGCGGCTCCCCACAGACAGGCTTGCTGCTTCCTCTTACTCCACTGCCCCTCCAAGGCAGTTTCAGCCCCTAATCAGGATAACTGGGGCTCTCCGACGAAAGAGCACGAACGATAGTCGCAGAGAGTTGCAATCTACTGTCCGTCGGCGAGGAGGCTCTGCCTTCTTCCTTCCATGTTCTATCTTTGATTGTTGTTAATTCTTGTCTGAGAGCGAAAGTGGTTTGTATGCTATTGTTATTTCTGTTCTGACCCAAGCTTCATCAAATGCAATGAAACACAAACTTGTTTTAAAAGCAAAACCTATTTTATTGCAATGCTGGGAATTACTTTCGTTCCAAGCCATAATTAATCTTAAACAGTTCCCCAAGATAAGTACATGCCTTTCAGTGCTTTGGAATGCAAAGTGCCAGAAAAAAAAACAAAGTACACAGAACTTTAAGGACTCAGAATCTATTGAACTACTTTGCTTTCTGCAAATCTTTTGTCATTGAGGTCTGACTTCTATCTCTTATGGGAGGAGCAATCACCTCCCAGCCTTACTCCTGAGTCACCCCTTCTGTTTCAGTTGCGCTTGCCTTCTATCAGCTTTACGCACAGATGCACTGGAAACAGGCTCCCCCGGGTCCTCTGCTTCGCTGCTGCCAGACTCTGAAGGCTCCGAAAGCAGCACCTCACTCCCAGATGGTCCTGGCCCCATCCCTGCATCAGACACAGGACCTTCATCCAAGCCCTCTCCAGACTCCCTAACTAGTCCCCTTTCCTCCTCACTGTCCGATCGGCTGTTATCTGCACCGGCTGCCAGCAAACTACATCAATTCCTAGGGACTGCAGTAGTCTGGCAGATACTCCTGATGTTCCTTTGATGTATGGCAGGACTTGTCTCCATGTTACATCTTGCTGTGTGGTTTTCCGGGGTTCAGGTGCCATGCATCCAATGTAAAGTTCTTGGGATAGCCATTGGAGAGGAAAAAATGTTTCTCCTAGGGATTTTGTGCTGCCGTGTGTTTTGGCTCTCTTAAAGTGGGTTTGGACACAGCTTTTAATGTGCTTCGGGGTAGTTGCTTGTGAAGTTCAGGATTTGGTTAGTGTGCTTGGATTTCTGGTATATACAAGTTATCAGTTTACTGTTTTTCTGTCTCCTCATATCCACATTGAGGATTTTTTCAATATTTCAAACTTGACAACTTTTTACAGTAGTATTTATAGACTTCAGCTCCCAGAATTCTCCCAGCCAGCATTTTGGGATTTTCAGTCCACGCATCTTAAATTGCCAAAGTTTGAAAATTGTTTACACTTCAGTGCATTACAGAAAGCCAGAACACAGAAAAGTTAAGTAGCTGAGCATGCTGAGGCAGGGCAGGAAGGAGAAACATAAGAGACTGGCTTCCTGACATGCCATTCTTTTGTTCGAACCCCAGTTAAAAACTCTGTGTAGACAAAATCAATCTGGCCTGTTGTATCTTAGGGCCACCCTATGCCTGAACCAACCGAAACCTCGAGTCCCGTGTTTTCTTTACTTGAGGCCACCTTCATTAACATCCTCAGGAGGCTGCTGGGAACGGGAACATTCAACCGGCCTGATGGAGTTTTCTACTAAGCAGTGGACCTGCTAATTACTGCACCTGAGGCAGGATGGAGTCCGGTGCTTCTGAACGCTGGCAAGCTGCAACATCCTTTTTCTGAGGAGATTGTTTCTCTGAAACATTGGGAAAAGGGCCAGGCAGGTGTGACAAGGAACAGAAGCTCAGGGTTGTTGTTTTTTAAGATAATACGGGGCAGGTAAGCAGTATCTGTCTGAACGGAATCACCAAGCCCGGCTGGAATTAAGCTTGGAGTATTGATGCCGTTACTTGATGACTCCTAAGCTTTTGTGGTATATTTTCTTTTTAAATCAAGCTTAGAGAAAAATGTTATCAAGTTAGGCGAGGTTAAGAAGCAGGCACAGCAAGGATTCCAGAAATATTCTTTATTGTCATAAGGGAGAAACATTCCAAGTTTCTTTCTTTTCTTTTTTTTAAACAAACTTTATTAATTTTTAAAGACATACAAAACACAAACACGCAGAAACACAAAACACAAAAACATAAAAAAACCTCTTTTCTGAAAGTTGCTTAGTCCCGGGTTAAAACTCTTGGTACAGACACAAATTCAAATTCATATTCATTTTGCATACCATTCCATATCTTACTAACATTTTCAATTTTCTATATAGCTTCTCCTCTCTTTTAAATTTTCTTGATTTTATTTTATTCATCTCATCTCGATTCGAATCATAATATTTATTATTCTTTGTCTGTTCTATATCCAGCTATCCATTTATCTTTCTTCTTTTTTAAAAAAACTTCTCCTGTACACTAATTGGAGTATGATGCCTTTATCTCTTCCCCCTATATTTATAATACTTAATATAGAATGCATAACTTACAATGGGATTCTGTCTGGTACATTCTAAAATTTTACAGTATTATCAATACCAATACAAATCTATTCATTAATATTAATATTCATCTATGTCTTAAACATTTAACACATTACTTTTCAATTAAATCACATACTTTTATGGAAGCACCTATTTTCCATAGTTATTCCCCCCCCCCCACATCACGTATTGTTAATCATTATTTCATTAAAATGTTCCCACTCTCCTACTTCAAATCTCTCATTTCAGAAAAATTTCACTAGGATAACATAATCTAATCATTAATATTAACAATCATTTATATCTTAAGCATTTTACCCATTTCAATTAAATATCATGCCTTTATGGGAACACTTATGCTTTCCAAAGTTATTTCTCCCCCCCTTCACATATCTTAAATCATTGTTTCATTGAAGTGCTCCCCTTTTCTTAACAAAGATTTCACTAAATTATATTAAATATTTTATCACATTGAAAATTGCATATTATTTCCAATTTTCTAAAGTTATTTCTAAGTACAAATATAAAAATACAATCTTATGTACCTTTCTAGAATCCCTTTTTCAATAAAATTTACCCATTATCTCTAAAAAGCTTTTATTTCTTTGCATCTTGCTCCCTACTATTAAGATTTCTCATCCCTTCCTTTCTCCCTTGCTTATTCTTCTCCTTATCCTCTTTAACCCCTTTGTCTCTCCACCTCCCTTTTATTCTGCTTTCCTCCTTTCTGTTTGTTTTATAACATATCTCCTTTTCAGCTTATTCTTCCCTTTTTTGATTATTTCTCCAAATCTTAAAGTCTTCTTTTCCTTTTTCTCTTCCTCCTTTCCTTCCCTGACCAAAGTCACTTGTTCATCAAAGATGGCTTCTTCTTTGTCCCAGTCATCCTGCTGCTCATTCAGCTTTACATAAGTGCAAACCGCCATTTCTAAAAATTAAAAAAGAGTGCCAAAAACATCCTTCCCTTCTTGCTTTTCTTTTTCATATTTTTGATATACAAGTTTCAATCCATCCACAAGTGATGCCATTGTATAGAGAAAAAGTTTTTCCAAACAACCACCCAAGTGCTTTTAATCAGAAATAGTTCTCAGAGGTTCCAAAATCACCAAACAATCCAAACAAGCTGTTTCTTTTAGATACCTTCTCCTTCTTCACTTTCTCTTTCTGGGGTTAAAGTTTAGTCACAAATTTCGCTTTGAAATATATCTTTTAAAAGTCTTATTGATGTTTAGTAATTCTTTAAAGTTCTAGGCAATCTTCTCCTTATTTTCAAATTTTGCTCCAATTTTTTTTTTCCTCTCCCTTCCCACTCACAGCCAAAAAGATTTTTTTCATCCGCTGTCAAGGAAGAAGAGTGAAACAACAACAAAACCTTTCCCTTTTAGGATATTCGCAGCTTGTAACTCTCACTGGAAACAATGTATCCTTAGCAGCCTTCAAGATTCCAGGGCACTTTCTCTTGTCTTGTCCCGGTTGAAAGCAACTTTCATATTTCTTCCACCTTTCTCCCTCCTGCACCTGCTTGTCCGGCTGCAGATTTCTTTGTGGTGGCCATTGCTGACCGCCGCTCCTCTGCCTTGGAAAAAGGGGGTTCTGCCAGCTAGGGAGGGGGTCTGCAACACCCCCAAGCCCATCTGGATCCCCCCTGTCTTCAGCTGTCCCTACAGGGCAGCTATATCCCCCAGATCCAAACGGATCGGGGCAACCTTGGCGGTGAACGCAGCAGGGATTGCGCAGTATCGCGAATCCCTGCCGCCGCCGAAACCTTGCAAATCGGAAGTCCCAAGTTTCTTTTGATGTGTTCCTGTATCAAACAAAGTCAAAGTAGGGTTATTTTACTTGATTTTTATCCTGTTTTTAATTATTGTTTATTAAAAAAAAAATACCCTCAATGCAGTGAACATAGCTGGTATTTCTCTTCCTATCCTATTTTCTCCACAACCATAAAGGTATGAGGTGGATTGGTCTGAGAGTTAGAATCTGTCCCAAAGACATACAAATAGCTTTTAGGTGTGACTAGAACTCGTGTCGCCTGGCAAATAAATTGGTGTCTTAACCACTAGACCACACTGAGCTTTTGAAATTAATTTTAAGGTTTTCTTTCCTCACGCCATCTTCCTGTCTCAGGAGTGTGTAATCTTCCCTTAATGACTACTCGTTTCTTCCCTGAAATCAGCTGTAAATGCCTCTACAACATGTAACACCCCCCTTTCAAGCAGTGAAAAGCTTCAGGGATATCAGCCCCAAGTTCAGCATCCTTGGAAAGTGGCTGATAGAGATCTCTCGATGAAGTATAATACGATGCTTCTTAGCAAGGGATTCTCTCTCATTCCAGCAGACTAAGCCTTTTCTTGGAGGAACTTTTGGAGAAGGAGTAAATTATTATAAAATTAACTCAACCCATCAATAGCACAACTCAACTTCTAACTCCAATTCAACTGTCCTCACAGAATGATGATTAATCTTAGATGGGGTCTCGTGATTTAAAGAGTGCTTTGCCACACATGGGGGTGGGCAAGTTTCACATGAGATCCATCATTCAAATCCCATGTAGCTACTTTAATGTACTGATCTGAGTAAGCTTGCAATGATAATGAAAATACACTTTGGGGACAATCTCCAATGGATCAAAGTTATGTTGGAATCTCCTTCCCATTGGAAAGTCTGCTGGATTTTTAAATGAAAATATTCTCTGTGTGAACAAATATGCTGCACTTTGAGTCACATAGAGAGTAAACAAAGGGAGAGCTGTTAGTCATATTATGGAGTACACAATTCCAAGACAGTTAAATCCAGAAAGGTTGGAGCAAAGGATCTTGCTTTGCAACAATGAATCTTTACAGCCACCTTGGCTAAATCAAGCAATTGCATCTACTCAATCTCTTCCCTCTCGTCTATTCTGCAGGTGGAGAGATAATACAACTACATAACCTTTCTTGTCTAACCAACCGCTCCTGATGTGGCATTTTCTAGGCAGGTTGGACTAAAATATCAGAATCACCTTGATCAGAATCAAAAAATGTATACGGAAGAAGTCACACATTTTATTTCTACATTATCCACCTACCTTACCCTATCACAGGCCTTTCTGACATTCATCTGAATGCACAAAGCCTGAAAAATGACCAGGACATGAGGCTGTGATTGACATGTCTCTCTGAACTTAGCTTCTTATCTATCTACTACTGTGTTTCTCATATAATAAGGATGGGTCTTTTTTTTTTTTTTGAGCCCCCCAAAAATGGCTAGGCCGTCTTTTCGGGAGTGACTTAATTCCCCCCCCTTGCATCTTCGGGCAGGCGGGTGGCGACGGCTTTGATGTTGACCTTAGCATTGGTGGGGCACTTCGTATCGGGGTCAACGCAGGCAGCACCATATCTGGGTGTGCAACAAAAGTACTTCCTAACAGCAAGCCCCCCCACCATTCCCCCCATTTCGCATGTTTTAATATGGGCCTTAATTTGGGGGGAGGAGCTTAATTTCATTTCATGTCTATAAAACATGCTGGGGCTTCCTATTGGGAGAGGCCGTATTGTTGGAGTAACAGTGTACAATCACTCTTTCTACCTGCAAATTTCAAAGGCACTTGTACCAAAGTAGGACACATCAAATTACTGGTCATGTTGTGCCATAATTCATTTAACCATAGTTTGCGAGCATGATTCAGGAATAACACTGAAGTATAAAGGATGATTTATAAATAACAATGGGTGGTTCAGCACTATATTAAATTAAATGATTCCTGTGGTATAGTGGTTAGAATACACCATTGCAGACCAACTCTGCCCACTGTGTAGGTCAATCTTGACATCAAGATCCTTCCACCCTGCCAAAGTTGATAAAATGAAAACCCAGATTTTCTGGGACAATATGCTAACATTTTAAACTGCCCTAAGAATGGTGCAAAGTCTAAATGGCATTGCCATTAAATCAGTTAAGCCATATGAGTGAAAGAAATGTTCTAGCTCAGCTTTCCAACAGGTGAAATGTGTACATGTTTGAATGTGTATATGTAGGCAAAAACACCGAAACTGGTTGGGGAAACAGCATCATCATTTAATTTTTCCAAGTCACAGGAGGAGAACTACATGTGGAAGAGTGCAAACTGGCCTTTGGAGCAGGAGTGCAAATGGTATTTTGTGAAGCACACACATACAAGCATGCAAGCAGTACAGAACTAGACAGGTCCAAGAGGCATGGGATTGGCTTTTTAACCTAACATTCATAAATAGAAAAATGCAGGCATTCTTTTCAAGAGAAGAAAGAAAAACACAACACATATGGAAGCCATGGTAAACTTGGCTTAACTCTGAAAAGAACAAGAATAGTCAGTCATTCAGGAGGAATTGGAAGGAACATGAACTATTTCTGTTTTACCTTGGGTGAAACATAAACACGGATCCAGCTTGTATAGTAGTTTGGAAGGAGAAATAAAGTGCTGGGAAAAAATTAAAAAGCAGGAAATTCTACATTCCCAAGCAAAATTCTCATGCGCAAAACATAAAGCAACTGCCACTTGGTTCGGAAATATAATACAACCACAACCAAAACTTGATAAACTTTCTTCAATGTTTTTTTGTATAACAAACTGTGATTGTGTCTCTAAATGGGAAAATCTCTGCAGGCTTCCTCAAGATGAAGACCCAGACACGATGTCACAGTTAACAAAAGTCAAGGATACCGGTACTGGTAGTAAAAGAGAATGAAGGTATGTTCTCAATCAACTCCTCCCAATAAAAGAAAATTCCCCACCAAAATTTCTACTTAGCCTGCCATCCCTGCAGAATCTGAGAAATATAAAGAGGGCAGAGCCAGGTGGAAACAAGGAACTAAAATGATATAGAAAAGCAGCTGCTAATCTGTGCATCTCATCCCAGAAAATAATCTATTCCAGCCGCTGCTTCCAAGGCTCAATCTGTCTGTGACCATTTCTAGCTGGGAAGTTCAAGGGTTTCCCTCCTCCTTTGGCCCCATGCCTCCTAACCCAGAAGGCTCTGTGACTTGTGAAATTCTAATAGAATAATATTGATAACGGAAGAAATGAGCTTGGGATTGGGGATACGACCAGATACCGGTGTGAGAATCGGTGTGTTCCATTGGCAGTGGGGAGGAAAGAAGGAGGGAAAAAGAAATTGAAGAACAGTGATTCACAAGTAGTGAAGAAAACAATGCTCTAAGCAGAACTTAAGTGCTCCTCAACCCAGAACACCCATTGTCAGTGTTCTAGCTGTACAACCAAGTCTTGTCCAGCTTTCCTAATCCAGGCAGTAGGACACCAAAACACCCCCTTCATTTTTATTGAGGCCTCACTGGATCTTGCTGGTTTCCAAATCCAGAACTACATTTCTTTTCCTGGTGAAGTTCCTGCTGAGGTATGATGCTTCCCCTCTAGCCAACACCTTATTGAGCCCTAGTTGCTGCAGTTTCTCTACCAGATTCAAACTGAAGATGCTATTTGGGCTCTTTTCAGGCTTCTTGTGGTGCAGCAGATGTAGTCCTGAAGTCCAATCAGCAAAGCTATCCGAGTGGTAGTGCCACAATGAAACCAAGGAAGGAGAAAAGCAAGAAGAGACTGTTGGGTCCCTAATAGCATGGGATACAAGTGCCACCCCTTTGCTCTGTGCAGAAATGCCTTGTTTTGCCAGTAGAGTCACCAGTCCAAGCTTCTTTTCTTTCTTCTCCTGCCTGCATAGTTCCTTAAGGTGGGACTGAGGAGGGGAAGACCGGCTCAGCCCCGGGCAGGGCCCACAAGACGGCACAACTGTATTACAAAGACTAAAGAGGAAGAGGAGGAAGAAGAAAAAAATATCAAGCATTTAGTCTTTAAGACTTTAATATGTTTAGGTTAGGTGCTTAATTACAAACATATATCCCAACCTGCCTTGCTTTGTTTTGCAACAGCCTTTCAATCTGTAAGGGCTGGGAATTCTGGCAACTGGGAAGTTTCTTTCACAGAAACTCTTTAGAGCAATGTCTAAATTACACGGCATTTTCTCCACTAGGTGCAAATGCCCAAAATTAACTGGGCTCTGAAAATACTAATTTTCTATATAAAATAAGAAAGGACCACATAATGGAACAAACCGAATGGAAAAAACGGCTTACTCTGCCCTCTTCCATTCAGTCTGCAAAGTGAAAACGAAGGAAAGCTTTGCAGGATGTGGGCTTGTGTTCCATTTCAGCAATTTTCTCTTGCTTGTGAATAGGAAAAGAAATTTGCCCTGATATTTTGGGGCTTGACTGCATATTTTCTTTGCTAATTATAACAGCAGCATTTTTACAAGGTACTTTTGGTTCCCTTTCAGGTAATTGAGTTGAGGCAGGCTCCTTGTAATTCACGTGGACAGTGGCTGACTGCAACTGTGCCAGAGGCTGACTGAGAACTACACTCTTTTAGGCCCAATCCACCATAACTTTATTTTTAATTGGGCCTTCTGCAAAACAAAAGAAGGGTCCAAACTAGCATGTGAAATTAACAGTATTGTATCAGCCGTAACACACTCTTTTTAGCACTCTCCTGAGCTACAGGAGAGCTACCTTCTCTAACCTGGCTCCCTTTGTGTGTGGGGACTACATTTCCCAAAATTCCTCAGTCATGCCATGAGTACAGCAGTGCCTGCTTTCTAAAATCAGGTACCTGTTTTTGGTGTCCAGTAGGAAGGTATTTCCATCTTGGTACCTGATAGAAAAAGATGGTGAAGACAGAAAAGCTCTGACCCATCTATCAATACTATAGTGGCTCCTAACATTATTACCAATTGTGGGGTGGGGGGGGTGGGGGTGGGTTTCCACTGAGGCCACAGGAAGGCAACTACTGGCTATTCAGCCCCTTTCTTTCCATTTCTTCAGTGACTAATATATATTTTTTCAAACATATTAATACATATATTCCTAGGACATACTAAAAATTAGGCCATGTTGACTACTATATAAATTACATTAAATATAACATACATGTTCTTCTAAAAAATTCCCTAATTCTTTGACTCAGAATATTGGAACATTCCTAAGACTGGAACATTTTCTGTTTAAAAATATTAATGGGTACATGATAGGGTAAGATGACCTCATCCCTGTGCCATTTTGAGTTTTCTATAGTTTATAAATTTATATCTTCATGGTTTTAATATTTTAATTATTTTTCTATTTTTAATAGCCTGTAAGCCACTTAGAGACACCTTATAGGAGAGACATGGGTATCATAAAAATTAATTAATAAATAATAAAACATGTGTTTGGCCTATGAGGCCTGACTTCTGGTTCACTCTGTATATCTTAGCCATGAAAAACCAGCTGTGTTACTTCGGACCAAACACTCTCTCTCCCAACCCATCTCAGAGGGTTGTTGTTATGGGGAATAAAGGAGGAAGAAAGTGTGTTGGATATGCTCGCTGCCTTGACTTATTTGTAAAAACAATAAAGGCAGGATACAAGTAAATAAATAAGTAATCTTTAGGTTCCAATTGTTTGGATTTTTTCTTTTTTTGCATACCAATAGCATAGCACTTAGACTTATATACTGCTTCACAGTGCTTTTACAGCCCTCTAAGCAGTTTTCAGAGTCGGCATATTGCCCCTAACAATCTGGGTCCTCATTTTATCCACCCTGGAAGAAAGGAAAGTTCTGAAATAGGCTTTGTATAAAGAAATACTCAAAACTTACAGATGATGCTCCAGGCTCAGATATGACACCAGCACTGACATCATTTTCCACAACAGAATGTCTCCTTGCCACCCTTCTCCAAATATTAATGATTGCCCATTTTTTATTTAGGAAAAGATCTCAACAGCATTAGTTTTGTTAGCTATCCATTTTTATCTTTCTGAAACAGGATTAGTTGAAGCCTCAGCACTGACAGTCAGAATCACAAATTTCATTTCAGTTAGTTTGCAGAAAAGCAGAGAGATTGGCAGTGAAGTCTGAAATAAATTAGTGGGTTAAAATCTTACTTTCCCAGAGAGGTTGAATTTAGCTGCCCATTTCAACCACCGAGAATGACTCCTGGATTTGCAAACTGCTATAGGTTATGCTTCAGTGAGTTTGAGTAGCATATGGCTTAGCAAACAGTGGAAGCTCTACTATTGTTCATTAATTAAATTATAATATGGTGATCTGGACATAGCTGTTTGGATTTTGTTGACCTGGTTGAAAGTTTAAGCTTGTCATATACAATCAGTCACAATGTTATGGATAATTTCATAAATCTCCATGTAACCCAGGATCACAAGAGCTATAGTCCATTTTTTTCTAGTGAATGACTGAGAAAAACTGACTTAAATAAATCCCTTCCTTCCTTCCCTTGTTCCTTTCTTACGATGAGCTTTTAAGAGAAAGGAGACCCATATACTTTGCCTATCACCCAAATCCTCATCATTATCCTTTAGCAAAACCTTCTTAACATTAACCAAGCACAAGATGTAAAAGATCTCCAGAACAGGGGAAGGCTGCTCATTTAATGCCTCTGAACTAAGAACCTTTGGCTCCTTCAAATTGGCATCTGAACAGGAAGATAAAGGGAAAGAAGAGGCTCAGAGCAACTAAAGGCCTCTGAAGAAGTATTTGAGCAACTGAATCCAACATTAATGTTGACCGAAGGCAGGTGCCTGTGTTTTATTATTCCACAATGACTTTTTATGGGCTGCCCAGCAGGTGTTTTCTTAGCCAGGGCTTCATCAGGTCAGTTCTATGAACGTTCATTCTCTATTTTCTGCAAGGCTTTGCTCCTCCCTGCAGCCATTATCCAATGGGCGTGGTTCTCCTTTTTTCCCACCCAGGGTCACTCGGGAGGTGATGAATCAAGGAGGGAAGTTCTGTTGCTAGATTGAAAGAAAGAAAACAGCAAGCAAGGATTTCTTACTTCAGGGCTCCCATCCATGTGCCCAGAAGTTGCGCATATCAGGAGAATGCCTAAAGTCAGGATTTGACAATGAGGAAGGAGGAGAATGCAAGACAAGAGGTAGAAAACAAAAATCACAGATGTGCCCATACACATCCTTTATGTAGGAATGGCCTTCCCATGAATGAGAAGGACAGGTGGTTGGAAAGCTTAAGGGAAGGGCAACAGGATGCTTACCTGGGTGTCACCATGGTAACCTCTTTGCTAGGGTGCATGATGCAACAGGTGGTGATGGTGAAAGTAGGCGGGGTCTGGGGCAGATTGTTAACGGAGTGAAAAACTAAACGGGATAGGAAAACAAAGGGTCAATGAGTGAATATAATAGGGAGGGGAGTCATGGAGGTGGACAAACATCAAGGGAAAAAGTGAAGGGAAAAGCTTCTATAAACAATAGGGTATTAAATGCCATCCAATTTGTCAGCAATGATTAATAACCTCCAGCTGGAAAAGGGGTGGAGAATCCATGGCTCCCAAGATTTTACTGAACTACAACTCCCAGCATCCCTCACTGTGGCTAAGATTGGTTGAATCTGCTGGTAATGACTGTCTGAAAACGTAGAGCAGTGTTTCTAGACCTCAGCACTTTTTAGATGCATAGACTTCAATTCCAGAATTACACAGCAAGCATTGCTGTCAGGAGAATTCTGAGAATTAAAATTCATGTATTTGTTGAGATTGATAAACACTGAACTAGAAGAGAACAGGTTCTCCAGTAGAAAGTTACTCCTGGAAGCCTTCTCTCAGACACATTCTCATGACCCCCTGATTCACTGCCACAGGAACACTGCCAAATCACCCATAGTATATCTACTAGTGTTGCTGAGTTTGGATCTCACCAATAGGCACATATTCCAACTATCACAGCTGCCAATAAATTGTGATTGCTTTCCTACAGAAAAGATGAGGTGATGTTTATTAACTTTCAAATCAGGATTTCCTCAAATCTTACCAAGACAAGCTAATGTATACCATTAGCAGTGATCCCACTTAGCCCACTCACCAGTTGGCGTTTCTTTGGCTTTAATTGTTGAGGTAGCAAGGGAAGACAAGGCGCTGGCATCCATGTCATCTTCTTCTAAGTCATTTAGATTGTGGACCTCTCCAAGATCAGTGTCAAGTTGGCAGAAATCTTTGGTAAAGACACCTGGTCGAGGGTCCAGGATTCCTGCCAGGTGAGGACGGGCCAGCTGCTGCCAGTGATGCAGAGTCATTGAACCTAAGAAAAGGCACACAGGTCCACTTGAGTTTGCTGGATCTAGTGGCAAATCCCAGCAGAAATCATTTATAGCATGCCTAAACAGAAGTATGGGGAATCTCAGGCCAACATTTTAACGAGAAATAGAAATTTCCAGACTACATGGACAACATTGAAAGGCAGGAGGGAATCTTGAAAATTTTAAGCCTCAACTGAAGGGCACCAGTCACTTAGAGCTAGTTCAACAATGTCATCTGGGGTATCTGTCTATTTCCACACTTCCGATAGGAACATCCGATAGGAACATTGTCTAATTGGTTGGGTTTCACCCATTTCTATTCTGTGCTCTACTAAAGCATTTAAACCTGGTTGAATGGAAAACTGCTGTATGTTTACAGTCCCATAACAACTTTTCTAAATCTATACTTTGATTGTGCCTCGGTCAGAATGAATATGGATCTTTCCATAGGACGGCTGCCATACCACTTGGTCCAATAATTCTGGATGGCTTTCTTTCAGTACAAGGAAAGCCATCCCATGTTCCAGACTCATTTTGGCTTTTTCTCAGGAGGTTACCATGGTAGATTTGCTTTTTCTATCTTCCAGTTCAATTTCATAATTTGCTGACTCAGTTCTTCTCTTTACTATGTAGGGGCCTTGCCTCTTAGCCTGCAATTTGCTTTCTTTACTGGGCAATAACAACAAATACTTGCTTTCCTATAGTAAATTGCTTTGCCTTTAAACCTTTATCACAAACTCTCTTTTGTCCTTCTCTATTTATCTCTAAGTGCTCCTGGATAATGTGCCATAGGGCCTTTAACTTATTCCTGTGAATTGTAATACATATATTAAGTTCTTAGGGTTTTCTATATTTTCCCACCAACATTTCTCAATAATGTCTAAAGACCTTAAAATTATCTCTTATTAAAAGGAGAAGGGGGCTAAAATTCCTTGGATGTCTGGGAAATTTTCCCGAATGCAAACAACACAGACAGCCATGTAACCCAAAATATTGGGTCTTGACCTGCATATTTCTTAAATATAATTTTCAGGGTCTGGTTCATCCTTTCAATAAAATAATCTGCCTGCAGATGATAAGGGCTTTTTATTCTTAAATCTCCACAAAATACTTACACGGTGCTGATTAGAAATTGAATCTTTCATCTGTGAGGATCTCAGTTGGTGTGCTTATCCTATTGAAGATTTTGAGCAGTTCCTTAGTTGTTCATTTAACTGACACATTCCTCAGCAGAACTGGTTCTGGGTACCAAGTTGCTTAATCACCAACAATTAGGATATATTCACTGCATTTACTAGATCATGGCAGAAGGACTACAATGTCCAGGGTTATTTTAGAAAAAGGAATAGGAATTAAATGTATTCTCTCCATTGGAGCTTTATCATATTCCAGTTCTGACTTTCACTAATTGATAAACAGGGCAGGATCCATAGTAATGTGCCACATCTTTACAAATGCCTGGCTAATAAAATCCAAACTTCTGTATGTAGTCCTATCTCTACCTATATGTCCAAACTGTGGATTTTCATAGGTAGTTCCAATATAGCCTTGCAATATTACCAAGGAACTACTATACTACTATATACCATTTCTCTGTATTTCTATGAAAACTAATTCAAAACAGCAGCCCTGATTTTTCTTGGAATCTGGGTATTGTCTCTTTGTTTCCCCTCCTTTTCTCCTGCTAACCAACAGTGTTTTAATATTGGGTCTTTCTTTGCAAGGGTCCTTGGTGAATTTCACATTTTGGAGTTTTTGTCACTATGAGTCGCTATTGCTTTCTACGACATCTCCTTTTAAATCAGGATGCCTGGGAAGAATCCTAGATTCCTCCTCTTCTTATTTCTGCTCCATTCTTGCCCCCTTAGATTGGGCTGTTGTGGTTACTCTCAATATCTTAGCCCCCTCTTTGAATCCTTTCCTGAGTTCAATCCTCAGTAAGTGGAAAATCTGTTCCAACCATTAGGTTACATGGTAATCTGGGGATTACTCCTACAACTGTTACACGAAGTACTGTACATATAAGTCTTGCCAGGAATTTAACATAGCTTAAAATAAAAAAAGAAACACAAACCCTCCCCCAAAGTCTGTACTTTTCTCAACATTAAATGAGAAGCACTGTCCTATAAGAGTTTCCCTCACCTGCCCCTAAATCTAGATCTTGGAACTGCCAGGAATTCACCCTTCCAGTTAAGATTTGCCTGTAGAAATTCCCTTCCCTTATAGAATTTCGTAAGATTACTTTTGGAACTGTAGTACAGATACTCTTCGACTTATAACCACAACTGAGCCCAACATTTGTTAAGTGAGTTTTGCCCCACTTTATGACTTTTCTTGCCATACTTGCTAAATGAATCACAGCAGTCGTTAGCAAACACGGCTGTTAAGTGAATCTGGCTTCCCCAGATTGACCTTGTCAGAAGGTCGCAAAAGAGGATCATGTGATCCTGGGACTCTGCAAACGTCATAAATATGAATCTGTTGCTAATATCTGAATTTTGATCTCGTGACCATGGGGATGTTGCAACGGTCATAAAGGGTGAAAAATGGTCATAATAAACAAGTCCATGGGTGATTAATCAGGGGAACCAATTAAAGTCACTTTTTTCAATGCCGTAACTTCAAACAGTCCCCAAATGAACTGTTGTAAGTCAAGGACAGCTTGTATTATTCAGAAATGGCACTCTGAAAATAATGAGAAAGCCAATGGACACACAATAAATAAAAATAATGAAATAATGAAAATTATGAGAAAGCCAATGGACACACAATAAATGAAAATAATGAAATAATGAAAATAATGAGAAAGCAATGGACATACAATAAATGAATAACTCAAAGTAAGCTGTTTTTCCAAGTGAAGAGGCCTGGGCTTCCCCATTGCACTAACCTTCCATAGGCTTGACAATTTGAAGCTTTTCGGGGAAGAAAGAGTAGGAGCTCAAGGACGTGCCAGAACTGCCTGAATAGTTGGTGCCTATGGATGTGATGCTTTCGCTGGGGGTCAGGCACCCACTGAAATTCTCCGCCTCCCAAGCCAGGTGCTTCAATTTGCATTCACGTTCCATCTCAAAAAATGAATGCTCAGTGCTGTGGTTCTTCTGGCGAGCAGACAAACTCTGGATAGCAGCTTCCAAGACATGATGGCCAGGTATACCTGATGTAGCATCCACGCTGCTGCTAAAATAAAGAGAGTTGTGATGGCGATATGATTCAGAAAGCATCACCATTAGCATGTTATCAGAGGGAGAATTCCTGGTTCTCAGATGTTGCTGTATGATAGCTCCTCGAGCTCCAATGTGCATAGTGATAATGAGGGATTCTTTTGGAGAAGCATAGACTGACCATGATCAATCATTAAGTCAACAAAAAGATAAACATCTGTCCCAGAAACAGATCTCTGCCTCTAAAAGCTTTTGTTGAAACTGGATGGGAGAGACAATATAGCAATAAGAGATTAGAATGAACCAACGAAGACATTTTGTCTTGATTTCAGTAAGAACAAGGACTGGGCTTTTGGCAACTGCAGACTTACAAGACTTCAACCAAGACATTTTTCACTAGAGGCAGAAGATACCATGAATGGAAAGTAAGTTCCCTGGGATTGACAGGAGATTTTTTTGGATACATCAGCAGTTTGATAGGTTGTGTCCAACAATGCAAGGTGTTAAGAGGACACTATGTTGGTTTGCAAATCAAAGTTTGAAAAAACAGTGTCAAAGGAGTCTAGTTGAAAGCTTTTGCTAGGATAGGCATAGCTATTAGAAAAATGGGGTGATAAAGAGTTGTTCTCCTTGTTTTGTTAGAAAAATCCAAGGTGATGTGAGGAAGAATGAGGAGACTTGTGTTTCTTTAGCTACCCATTTTTATGCCTTTTTCATCTCAAAGTCCATGCCTGGAATTGCTTCCTAGAGATAGGAATGTAATTATTTGACAGCGTTTTCTTCATCAAAGGCCCATCTGGACAAAATACTGATAAATCTTTTGAGGTCCCTTAAGGTAGTCCCCAAATCTTTTTTTCTTTCAATGGGACTACCTCAAACTATGGATGGTCTGGAAAGTTTGGAATCAAGATAAACAGATTTCTTTGCAATATATGGTGCCCATAAATTGTTTGGATAGATTCATGTCCCACCAATAACTATGGGCAAGGAATGAGGATGGAACTTAAAATCCTGGGAAATAGGTACAATCCAAGGCTGCTGAGCCAGAAATTGTATAGGTTTGGCCTTTAAGATGTAATCCAACCTTCCTAACAGCATGCTCTGGATAGCTTGGGGGTTATAATTTCCAGAACTCTAATCCTAACTCACCTGAAGATTGCCAGATGGTGAACTGGGCTAACTCAACCCTGAAATATCTCCTACAGGATTTGCAAGGCTGTATTCCCACAGAGGAGTCCAGAGCCCAGTAATACTCACTGGGTATCATTGAGATCTTCAGAAGCAAGATGTCCTTTTTCTTCCAGCATAATGGGGCTACCTGAACCATAGCGGTTGTTACGTGGAGTGCTAAAGTGACTGCAGGCCACTGAAGCTACTTTGGGAGAACATGGAGGAAGACTCAAAGGGGTCGCCCTTCCTGATTTAGCTTTTATTGCTTGATTCACAGCCTTCACTGTCTCAAATACACGCCGGAAGCTTCTGAAAATAAGCACACAGATGAAAATATTGTAATCAGTGATAGAAATCAAAGAGGTTAGTCACTCTGTTTGTCAAAAGATTCAAAAGTCGTTTCCGGTTTCACGTGGCTTCGGGGCAGCAGGAATTCGCGACAGCTTGCGATTCCTGCTGTGCTAGCCGCCGAGGTACCCCCGATCCAGATGGGTCAGGGGGATATGGCTGCCCTGTAGGGACAGCTGAAGAGAGAGGGGAGTCGGACAGGGGGTTGGGGGTGTCGCGGACCCCCTCCCCCTCCAGAAAAACCCCTTTTTCCCAAGGCGGTGGAGCGGCGGTCAGCAATGGCCGCCACGAAGAAGCCAGCAACCGGGTAAGATTGCGCTGGAGGAAGTAAGAAGAGTGAAAGTGCTGTCTGAGCCGGGTCAAGTAACATCTTTTAAATTGGTTGGAACTGAGCTGTCTGAATTGCTGGAGGATACATTGTATCCCTAAGAAGATCGAAAGCGGCTGTTAAAGGGAACTTTTTTTTTTCTTCACTCTCCCACCCCATGGAAACAGCAGATATGTTTGGACATATTGGACATTGAAAGTGAATTGTTTTGAGAGTTGAAACTAAGGGACAAAAGGGTTTTTGGACATTGAAAAACTTAAGAAATTGGAAAACCCTTGTTGGAGGTATGGATTTCTGATTATTTAAAATTGATATTGCAAGTGGGAAGGGAGAGGAAAAAAAATTGGAGCAGAAGCTGAAAAAGGAGGAGATTGCCTAGAATCCCAAAGAAAGGTATATGGTAATTGGACCTCTTTGATTAAACATTAACCCCAGAAAGAGAAAGAGAAGAAGGAAGAAAAGTATTAATTTTTGGAATTTTTTTTTTTTTGAATTATTCTTGATTAAAAATATTTGTGGTTGTTTTGGGAAAAATTTCTTTTTTCATGATGGCATTGCTTGTGGATGAATTAAAGACTGTATATCAAAAATATAAAAAAGAAGATACTTTGGGCAGTTTGTTTCAATTCTTAGAAATGGCGTTATGTACTTATGAAAAGCTGACTACGCAGCAGAAGGACTGGGACAAAGAAGAAGAAGAAGCCATCTTTGATGAACAATGGGTTCTTTCCGGGGAGGAGGAGAAAAAGGATAAGAAAAAGGGGATTTTAAGAATTATAAAAACAACCAAAGAAGAGAAAAATGAGCGGAAAGGTGGAGGCAAGGTTAGAAAGCAAAGGAAAGGGAGTAAGAAAAGGGAGGAGGAAAGACAAAGGGGTAAAAAAGGGCAAGGAGAAGAATAAGCAAGAGAGAAAGGGGGGGAGGAGAAGCCTCAATGAGGGGAAACAAGATCTAAAGAAAAAAAGTTTATTCAGAGACAATGGGTGAATTTAATTTAGGATAAAAGAGGGATTCTGGAGGGTACATAAGATTGTGTTTTTTATATGTGTATTTAGAGTATAAAATTTATTGTGTAATTTTAGAATCTTTTAAACAGAACCCCAAGAAAAATTGTTATATGAAGTACTTTTAAGTTAGGGTAATGAGTTAAAGGTGTCACTCCAGTTAGTGTATAGGAGAAGTATAGTAAAAGAAAAAAGATGAATGGATAGTTGGAAATAGAACAAAGAATGTTATTGAAAATGGAAATAAGATATGGAAGGATATATAAAGGTTTTGTTATTTATTTTTTTTTGTACATTGATAAAAGGCAATAACATTTTAATCAATAAGAAATAATTTGGATGAAAAGGAGAAGCTGGAATAAGATATGAAGTTAAATAGATAAATATTGATATTATAATTTGGAATCATTATGTTCTATTGGTTTGTTCTTTAATTTTTTTTTTTTTTTAGGAAAGAATTTATAAGTTGTTATGCCTTGATTGTTTATACACTGTTTTTGTAAAATTGATAAAATTGGTTTATATATATAAAAAAGAAAATGATAATAAGATATGGAAGGACATATAAAGTGAATATGATGTTTGAATTTGTGTCTGTGTGAAGAGTTTCAACCCGGGATCAGGCAGCCTTCAGAAAAGATGTTTTAGTTTTGTTTATGTTTTGTGTTTTGTATGTTTATGAAAGGCAATAAAATTTTAATAAGCAAGAAATATAATTTGGATAAAAGGAGAAGTTTGGATAAGATATGAAGTTAAATAGATAATGTAAATATTGATATTACAATTTGGAGTTATTTTATATGTTCTATTGGCTTTCTTCTTTAATTATTATTATTTTTTTAGAAAAGATTTTTCAAGTTGTTATGCCTGGATTGTGTATTGTTTTTTTTTTGTAAAATTAATAAAATTTGTTTAAAAAAAAAAAAAAAAGATTCAAAAGTCACATCTTTGAAATACTTGCAGGTGCCAATTTTTCCCAGTGTTGCTTTTAATAAAATCATAGCCTTTACTGCCCATAATGCCAAGAAGTATTCTAAGCTCCACCTATCTGCAGTCTAAGTCAGTTCAACTCCACAAGTTTGATGCCTTCTCCAGCACCTCCTGCACAATATCACCTCCTGGTAGTAAGCATCCCTTACTTCTTCCTTCATCACCATGGTATCCCTAGAGCTATAAACTTTTTTTTAATTCAGGTCTCTTGCCAATCTATGAATGCTACTGTACTCTCCACTCACTTGAACTCAGATGACCCAGAGCTGTCCATCCCTTTTCTCATTGTGCTCTTGATCTCTGCAGCCAGGGAATCCTGTAACAAAAAGTAACCATGGGCAGACTATTCTTCTGGCAGCAAAAAGTAATAGTACTTAAGATGTTTCTCTTTTTCTATTCCTACTGGACTAGAGCTTCCCAAGTGAGAACACAGAGTTGAACAGTGTTCTCCTAAACTCTCACCAGAAAGACACATTAGCACCAGCCACAATATGTGTGATTGTTTAAACTCAGCATGTATTAATCCAGTTCTGCAAACTAAGATTTATGGCATAGTATTCTGTCTCCAGTCAAGAAATATGTATTCGTTAAATCATTGACTCAGTGTGATATGGAAACTGAGCCATTGACTGTTCTCTTAGCCATTACTCAAAGATGCTATTCCTCTAACACCTGCAAAACAGTTCATTGCAAAACAGTTCTGGCAACTGAGTCTTGGACAAATTAAAACAATCACACTCTTAGATGTGCTTTCTCCCCCACTCCCCCCCCCCCATGTTCCCCACTCTGTAAAGGCTAGAAGTTATTCATCACTAAAAATAGAGCACAGCAGAGCAGAACAGAACAGTTGGAAGGTACCTTGGAGGTCATCTAGTCCAGGGGTCACCAACCTTTTGGACCTCAGGGACCACTAACTAGTTCTGTGGGCATGGCCTAATTTGTGGGTGTGGTTTGGTGGTCATGTGATTGGCTGGGCATGACTTGTATGTAAATATTATAAATATTTATATAAATATTGAATTTTTTATAAAGAAAAGATCAACTTTTACCCAAAATCAGGCAAAGCAGGCAGGCAGATTGAGTTGCTCACAGAATTACAGATTCATTCAGAAATCTATCTATCTGCCATTGGTTAGCTCAGTCTGTCACATAAAATTTGCTTGCAAACAAACTCACAAAATTAACTCACAACACACCATGTATGTAAATATTGAATTTTTTATTAAAAAAGAGCAACTTTTATCCAAAATCAGGCAAAGCAGGCAGGCAGATTGAATTGCTCACAGAATCATTCAGTGATCTATCTATCTGCTATCGGCAAGCTCAGTCTCTTAAATTTGCTTACTGTGAGTCTGCACTGAATAATAGAACAGTCCTAAGGGTGGGTTGGCTGTGCTTAAAAGCAGAGCCAAAGGTCTAAAGACTAGCTAGAAAGCAAGAAATCCAACCATTTCCTGCTTCCTAGCTAATCTAAATTTCCCAGCACAGCAGAATAGATGATGGTCGGAAAAAGGAAAAATAGCAATTTTAGCAGGCAAGTTTGCCAGGTAAAGAGTGAGTGGGCAGGGAGGGTTCCTGGGGGCCATGTGGGCGGCGCAGCCTTGTGTTTCTGTGAAGCCTGGATTAATTGCTTTGTGGGAAGTACTCTGGAGGTGAGATTTCTTGGCCCACCAAAATTTTCTCACGACCCACCAGTGGGTCATGGCCCACCAGTTGGCAACCACTGATCTAGTCCAACCCCCTGTTCAAGCAGGGACTCTATACCATTTCAGACAAATGGCTGTCCAGTCTCTTCTTGAAAGCCTCCAGTGTTAGGGCAACCACAACTTCTGAAGGCAAACCATTCCAGTTGTTATTGTTCTCACTATTAAGAAATTTCTTCTTAATTCTAGGTTGCTTCTCTCCTTCATTAGTTTCCATCCATTGTTTCTTGTCTTGCCTCCAGGTGCTTTGGAAAATAGTTTGACCACTTAATCTCTGTGACAGCCCATCAAGTACTGGAACATTGCTATCATGTCTCCCCTAATCCTTTTTTCCCTCCCATAAGACTAGATGTACCGAATTCCTGTAACTGTTCTTCATATGTTTTAGTCTCTATCCCCCTTTTGTTGCTCTTTTCTGCACTCTTTCGAGAGTCTCAACTTTTTTTTACATATTGTGTGACCAAATCTGGAAGCAGTATTCCAAGTGTGCTTGTATTAAGGCTTTGTAAAGTGGTACAATTATTTTACATGATCATAAACCTAGGATTACATTTGCTTTTTTGGTGACATTGTTGGCTTATATTTAAGTGATTGTCCACTTGGACTCCAAGATCCCTCTCACAGTTACTGGCATTAAGCCAAGTTTCACCTAGTTTATATCTGTGCAATTTTTTTTCTTGCCTAAGTGTAAAACTTTACTTTTATATATATTGAATTTCCTTTTATTAGGTAAGGATGAGTGTTCAAGTCTATTGAGATCCTTTTGGATCTTGATCTCTATCTTCTGGGGAGTTGGCTATTTCTACCAACTTGGTGTCATCTGCATATTTGATGAGTTTCCCTTCTATTCCCTCATCTAGGTAAGTTTATGAAGATATTGAAGAATACTGGGCCTAAAACAGAACCTTCAGATACCCACTACTTACTTCCCTCTATGTGGATGTAGTTCCATTGTGGCTACATGTTGAGCATGGTTTGTCAGCCAGTTACAAATCTATCTGGTCCCACAATTTCCTTACAGAGAAGTAGATTGTGGTTTACTTTGTCAAATGCCTTACTGAAATCTAAGTTTATTATGTCCACAGCATTTTGCTGATTCACTAAATTAATCACTTTGTCAAAGAATAAAATGATCTGTTTTTGATGAATCCATGTTGGTTACTGGTTAACGCTTCTAGATGTTTGCAAATTTATTGCTTGGCTATATTTTTCAAGATTTTTCCAGGTATTAATGTCAGACTGATTGATCTGTAATTTCCTGGATCTGTTATTTTCCCTTATTTGAAGATGGGAACCACATCAGCTCTTTTCCAATCCTCAGAGAGTTCCCCAATCCTACAAGAATTATGAAAGATGCGGTTCAATGGTTCAGAGATAACATCTGCCAATTCCTTCAGAATTTTGGGATGTAATCTGTCAGGACCTAGTGATTTGAATCCATCTAGAGCTGACAGATTTTCTCTTCTCTTATGTTTGCTTATTTTCTTATTTTAATTTGCATTCCTGGCCTGTCTTTTGCAGTTCTGCTTTTGATAAGTTAGGCTGACAGATGCAAAGAATGAATTCGAGAGAATCTTCTTTCTCTCTACTGCCTGATACTTCCTTGCCATCTTCTCCCACTGATGAACTGATTGCTTCTGTAACTTGTTCCTTGTTTTTTTATGTGTTGAAAGAAACCTTTTTTTAATACTATTTTTGACATTTGTTGCAAGTCTTACATCATTCTGAGCCTTAGCTTTCCTAATTTAATCCTTGCAGGTCCAGGCTATTTATTGAAACTTTCTTAGTTATGTGTCTCTCTTTCCACCTTTTTGTACTTATCTTTTTTTTTTACAGTTAGTCAGAGAGTTCTTTATGTAATCATGTTGCTGTTTTTTCTTGGATTTCTTGTTTTTCTTTTTCAATGGTATTGAGCTGGACTGGGTTTTTATAATCATATTTTTCAAAGTTTCCTAAGCTTCTTGAGTTGATTTCCCCTTTAAGATTTTCATCCATGGAATCCTTCTCAAGCTCTGAGTTTTTAAAAACTTTTTAAAAGTCTAAGACTCTGATTTGATAATATTCTGTTGCTTGTGTCTGTTTTGTTTTGAATTCTAATATAGTCACTCTCCCAAATTTCTGTAACTTCAATCCCCTCTATCATTTCTTCTCTGTTAATAAAAATAAGGTCCACTCTGGCTGTCCCTCTAGTTGCCTTTTCTACCTTTTGAATAACAAAGTTGTCAGCTAGGTTGGCCAGGAACCTGTTCAATTTCCCACTTGTTGCCGAGTTTGTTTCCCAGTTAATGTCTGTGTAATTAAAATCCCCACTACTCCTGTGATGTATTTCCGACATACATTTGTTAACTGCTTAGCAAAAAGTTCATCTATTTTTTCTGCTTGGTTGGGTGGCCTATAGTATATATCTATGATAATATTATTTTTTCCTCTTATGTTGACCCATTAGCATTCTAACAGGCTTTCATCCTTGGTTTTTTGCATCTCTATGGAGAGGAATTGATCTCTAACATATAATACAATTCCACCTCCTTTTTTGTTAGGTCTGTTTCTTTTGAGTAGTTCATATCCTTCTATCAGTTCATTCCTGCCACAAGTGTCATTCTACCAAGTTATATATTGATATTTATATATGTATATGGAGCATTATTATTTTGTTTTGTTGGTGCCTTTAAGTTAGTGTTGATTTTTGATAGCTGCCAGGACAAGTCCTTTTCTTGGCAAAATTTCAGAACTGGCTCACCATTTCCTCCATCTTAGAATTGAGTGAGAGAGGAAATGGCTCAAGCCAGTTTCATGCTTAAGGCAGAACTAGAAATAATAGTTTTTCAGTTTCTAGCCTGCTGCCTGCCACTATATACATCTGGCTCTGCCGTATATGTATATGTGTATGCGTATGTATGTATGTATGTGTGTATATGTATATGTATATGTATATGTATATGTATATGTATATATATATATATATATATATATATATATATATATATATATATATATGTATGTATGTATGTATGTTTCGGCGAGGTCCCACTCGCCATCCTCAGGCTGATGCTTTCGGCTTCGTGCCAGTGCTTCTGCTTGTGAAAGCACCAGCCTGAGGATGGCAAGTGGGACCTCGCCGAAACGTCGCCAAGATACTCTTAATCTTACAAGGGGAAAAGACCCGAACACACCCAGACCTACATACCTGTACCCTTGAAAATCTATGAAAACAAATATATATACATATAATGTTATATTATATCTTATTTATAATTGTATGTGTATCTGTTCTTATATCCTATATAAGTAATATATATTCTACTTTTATACACACACACACACACATGCGTACACATGTTCTCTTATCCTATGTATATGCATTATCTATCCTTACCAGGGGTAAGAAGGTGGGGGAGCTGTGGTGGATGGTGCTGTTTGGCAAACCACGCTTGCGGAGATCTTTAATGTCTTCCTGAGCTTCATGCAACATTGCTTCACATTCTATGTATTTCTCCTGTATGTCCTGGAACTGAAGTGATACCACAAAATAGGACAAAAAGTCAGGAACATCATATTTAATGGGATCAAGCCAAAGGAATAAAGAGAAACACTAACTAAAAACAAGGGGTTCTCCCACAGAGCTATTTTAAACCATTTTATGAGCCAAAATCATGTAGCAAGTGTTTGCCTGATGACGTTGATGTAACATGGGTGATTAAAGCCAAGTCATCATTTTCAGATGTCACCTGAGTAATCAATGATTTTCTGACATTTTTGCTATGTAGGGGGTCTAAAAAACATCAATGATGTTTTCTTTTCCTTTTTGCTCAGCAGAGGTTGAGACCAGGTGACTACAGAAACAAGATATCTAACCAAGGCATCTTAGCATATCTTATAACTGATTACTACCAGAACAATTTGTTTTATGCATGTATATTTCTATGGCATTTGGATGTACGTTTGTGTAGGCTGGCTTTCTTCATTCAGAAGTTTCTGCCAATTTAAATAAGATAGATGTAACTTTTGGCGGGGCAGAAGGGGGGAAATGATGAAATTAAGTACTAATATAATTTTAAATCATACTTCTGTTCTGCCCAACTACCTGCTTTGTCCTGGCACTGCTTATTTTTAAAAATGTGGTCCTTAAAGTCACCCAGTGGTCAACTCTACTGTGACTGACCCCCACACAACTCCATCAAAGGCTGCACTCTTTGTACAGAAAACTGTAACATGTTGCCATAAAACCATTTGGGTTAATTTATGGAAAGCTCAAAGCTCCTTGCCATCCTTTCCACACAACCACTTCTCTTCCCGCTTTGCTGCTCAAGAGACCTACCTCTCTGCGAAGCTGCGATTGGATTTCTTTGGATGCAGTGAGTTGCTGTTGCAATTGCTCCACTTCAGCACAATACTGAAGGAGAAAGGGAAGAGAGAGAAAAAAATCAGTCATCAGATTTATACTGCTAAGGTTATATATGGTATATATTTTTCAGGTGAGTAATTTGGGTGCTATAATAAATTGTTTAAGATCCCCACTGTAAAAACAAAAACAAAAACTCACCACTACATATGTACACAACAGAATTTACAATATAAACACTTCAAAATGCATGGTTATTCCCATAAACTGACATAAAATATTTCAACTCTTCCCCTCAAGACACTGCAGCACTAGCATTTGCATGCCAAAACAACCAGAAACAGAGATAGTTTTTCCTTCATGCCATCACTCTGCTCCTACACCTAATCTTTACAGTACAGTCTTATGTCTAAGTATATTTACTTTTACAGTATGACAGTATGATTATCCTTCTCACCCTTTCTACTCCCTTCTCCTATTGATATCTTATGATTATATTACTTTGTTGCTTGTATGTACACTGGGAGCTTATGCAATGGTGAAAAATTCCTTGTGTGTCCAATCACTCTTGTCCTATTCCTATTCCTAATTCTATTTCATTCCATTTGTCTATGGAGCTTCTCAGTTATGAAGGTCATGGCTGTCCCCAAAGTGCTTTTCCAAAAGGCAATTCGACTTTCTGGTTTTTCTTTGAAGACATTTTGTTTCTTATCCAGAGCTGAAGAAGCTTCTTGGATGAGAAGTAAAACGTCTTCAAAGAAAAGCCAGAAAAAGCACCTTTGGAATTCCATTCTATTCGATGCGCAACATGGTGAAGCAGAATACATGCCTCCAGAAGAACAATGGGTCTCCAGTGTTATTAACAATCCTATTAGCCCAAAGCCACTAAAAAATTAATCTAGTTGAAAATTGTACAACAGATATTATGAAAACAACTCAAACTGGAAGGAATGTTTTATTTGTCTGAGGACAGGTGGATGGTGCTCCAGATGTTGTTTGACTACATGTTCCACAAGCTTTTCCCATTAGCCAAACTGGTTGGGTTGATGACAAATGAACCCTAACATCTGGCATCATGTGGCATAGCAATGCTACAGAAATTCATCGGGGTAGATTCATCGGGGTAATCAAAATAACACTATTTTACTAGCCCAGTTACTATCTTATTTCTGTGTTGAATATCTTTTTTGTGGAAGAACACTTGCACTAGGATTGCAGAAGGAAATGTGTGAATCTGAAGCTTACCTTGCACAGACACACACAGACACACACACACACCAGAGGGGCCTTTGCCTTCTTGCTATAGATTTTTGAAGTGGAAAAAAGGCAAAAAGGGAACCTCTCTTTCTTTCTAAGGAATTTACAGACTTCTCAAGGCAAACTTGCTTCCTTATCTATCTTGACCCTGGATGTTTTCTCTGTGCTGATGGTTTATTTATTTATTTAGCGTATGGCACAAGTTAGCCAGGGATCGATCATAAAGGTGGTTGGCTGCCTCTGTGAAAGGAATTTTTTCAGGCAGTGATATCAGGATGCCTGAATGCCGGTAGGCAATCGAGGGAGGCTCCTTTCTTGCCGCTCAGTGGTTTATTCACTCACAGAAATTGAGCTGCTGAGTTGCTGACCTCAGTGGTGTGCAGACCCAGCGTTTTACATGAGCCACAGCGGTGCTCTATGCAGATGGCATTAGATCATTATCATTAATTTAGACTTCAAGAGCAACATATGCTGTTAAATGTTCCACTATTACCCATAAAATCTGATCTATTTCCTCCTGAATTATTGTAGTTGTTAATGTATGTGTGTGTGTGTGTGTGTGTGCATATATATATATATATATATATATATATGTATGTATGTATGTATGTATATGTGTGTGTGTGTGTATGTATATATATATATATACATACATACATACATACATACATACATACATATCTGGCATTCAGCTTTGTTCGGGTATTTTCCCACGTGGTGCTTTTAAAGTTGTAGCAACGTTTCAGCAGAATCTCATCTGCCATCATCAGGCTTCTGTATGTTGTTTGTCTGTGAGTCAGACTTTTACAGTGGTCTGACTCATAGACAAACAACATACAGAAGCCTGATGATGGCAGATGAGATTCTGCTGAAACGTTGCTACAACTTTAAAAGCTTAAGAAAACATGTATATATGTATGCATTCAGCTTTGTTCGGGTATTTTCCCACGTCATTGTAGTTGTGATTTTAAAGTTGTAGCAACATTTCAGCAGAATCTCATCTGCCACCATCAGGCTTCTGTATAGTGTTCATCTATATACAGAAGCCTGATGATGGCAAATGAGATTCTGCTGAAACGTTGCTACAACTTTAAAAGCACAACTACAATGACATGGGAAAATACCCGAACAAAGCTGAATGCCATACATGTAAGTACCCATGAAAACTTAACATATATATATATATATCCGTTTTTAAACAGCTGCTAAGTCTGACACACAAGATTAAAAAGAACCCAATACACAAGCCTGAGGATGACAGATGAGATTCTGCCGAAATGTTGCAATAATAAAAGCAGAAATATTAAGACATGGGAAAATACCTGGAAATCTAAATACCATATATATAAATACCCACGAAAACTTAAGAGAATATGTTGCTACAACTTTAAAAGCACAACAGCTTTGTTCGGGTATTTTCCCACATCGTTATAATTGTGCTTTTAAAGTTGTAGCAACGTTTCAGCAGAATCTCATCTGCAATCATCAGGCTTCTATATAGTGCTCGTCTGCGAGTCAGACTTTCACAGCCATTACTGTTTTAAATTTGGTGCTAGCCTACTCCTGTTAGAATGTTTTTTTTCTTCATCCTGATTGATTGGGAGTCTGGGTCTGTGTTTATTGGTCTTGGAGTTTGCTGTGTTCTGCTTGATTGGTGTTTCTAATATCTTCTGTCTGTTTTGTAGCTTTTTTTGTCTTGATTGCCTGGCAACATTGTGTTTCCTGTATTGGAGGCTTTTAGTGCAGCTTGGCTCTGAGTAAATGGACGGCTATAATTTATTAGGAAGCTAGGTTTCACCTGGATGCCTACTTGAGCTGGAGGTATCAGGGGAGTCTGTTTGTGCACAGATGTTTGGCTGGCTTGTGGTGTGGAGATTTTTTTTGTTTGAAAGTGCAGGCTTCCAGATAATTGACAATCTGGTGGAGTCATCTCTTCTATTCATGCTTTCAGGTCTTTTTTCAATCTCTATGGCTTCTCTGATAATTCTGTAGCTGGGGTTTTCTATAGTGCTAGGGTTTTGGTGCCATTGAAGGATGCTATGACCTGTGGCTTTCATGTGTTGGACTAGTTTGAAGTGTGTTCCAGGTTTTTTACTGCATTTTTGTGTTCATCTAGGCGGGTACTTATTCTTCTATTAGTCTGTCCAATCTATATGGCAGGACATGATGCACAGGGGACTTCATATATGCCTTGGTTTTCCAGGTCAATTTTATCTTTGGGGTTTCTTAGGGTGGCTGCTATTTTTCAAAACAGACATATATATGTGTGTGTGTGTGTGTGTGTTTTTGTGTGCGTGCACGCGCATGTATGTATAGGTGTGTTCGGGTCTTTTCCCGTGTAAGATTAAGAGTGTCTAGGCGACGTTTTGGCGAGGTCCCACTCGCCATCCTCAGGCTGGTGCTTTCGGCTTTGTGCCAGTGCAAGCAGTGCATTATTGTTATACTCTGTTATACTACTGTTATACAGGTAGTCTTCAACGTATGACCACAATTGAACCCGAAATTTATGTTGCTAAATGAGAAATTTGTTAAGTGAGCTTTACCCCATTTTATGACTTTTCTTGCCACATTGGTTAAGTGAATTTTTACAGTTATTAAATTAGTAACATGGCTATTCAGTGGATATGGTTTTCCACTGACTTTGCATCATGTGACCCCAGGACACTGTAACCGTCATAAATATGAGTCAGTTGCCAAGCACCTGAACTTCAATCATGTAACCATGCGGATGCAACAATGATCATAAGTGTGAAAAATGGTCATTAGTCACTTTTTTCAGTACCACTGCAACTTCAAGTGAACTGTTGTAAGTTGAAGATTGCCTGTAGAGTGTTAATATTATTTTATATATTTTTAGACTGCATTCTCTTTTAAACTCTTTTTAAATCATTATAAATTCTTCAGAGTCTTGTATGCAAGATGGAAGGTTATATAAATCAAATCAATCAATCAAATAAAGAAATAAAGAACAAAAGCTGGCCAAATTTGCTCAGTTCCTCTGCTTACTGCACGGCACTTCTGTTGTTGCTCTACAATCTGAGCTAGAAGTTGGGTAATCTCCTCCTGTTGCCGGATTGAATCCTCTGTCTTGAGAGCTAGCTCCTCGGAAATCAGGAGAACTTGCTGGCTGCTATCAGCTAAAGGAGAGGAGATAAGACTATTATTATTATTCAGAATACAGAGTAGCTTTTGAAATACTCAACAACATTCTGCATCGCATAGCAATAGGTAACATTTACTTTCTTCTGTCCTACATTTTATGCTCTACCTCCATCCCCTTTCAAGCATCCAGACTTTTGGGAGAATACACAGGTTGAGCTCATTTTCACTTGCCTGATGGTTAATACTATGCTATATGTGCATGTATTATTACACTGGGGAAAATGCTTCAAATACAAAGGAGGCAATTGGCATTTGTGCTGAAATTGAATCCTTTTATTAAGCATATAAAGTTGTCTCTAATGTAGCCGCAGTTAAATTCAGACAATGGGATTATATTAACAATTATATTGCATGGGTTTGCTTAATTTGTATATTAAGTCCAGCAAGATCAAATGGGTACAATAATCTGCTGAGGCGTATATGCATTTATGCTGACACACATATCATCAGTAGGGAGATACAGTTGTAGATAATTTTACTGTTATTGACATCAGGCATAACCAAAACTGTTCATGGATTGGCTTCCCAACCTAACTGCCACCAAACATAATTGAATTAATACAATGAATATCCCTTGGCAGGGCAGCCACCTGCAAACAAGATGGGAATGTGTAGAAGAATTAATCAATTGGGAGCATTTGAAAGATAAATGAAATAATTATTACACTTCAAAGCACTGCTGAGCCTCAGGAGATAGGTAGAACATAAAGTCAATTCATTTCATCTTACAATGTATCCTTTATACCACAAAATGAAGAACTTTAAAGTTATTGAGAGATTGCTCCTATTTTCCCTCCCATATCAACATTTTTTTCTCTTTCTCTAAGAAAAAAAAACTTACAAAATTGTTCCACACAATCAAGCATGAGCTTCTGTTCCTGCTCCTCGTATTGATTTGTTTCTGTGGCAATGTTTGTAGCCTGAGAAAGACAAAGATTAACCATAAACATAAAATGCATGTAAGGAAATGAAAATGAGAATCTTTAACTACAGGTAAGATAAATAGCACATATAGACAAGAACACAAAACAACCTGGGATGAAATACACTGCTCAAAAAAATAAAGGGAACACAAAAATAAGACATCCTAGATCTGAATGAATGAAATATTCTTATTAAATACTTTGTTCATTACATAGTTGAATGTGCTGACAACAAAACCACACAAAAATTATCAATGGAAATCAAATTTAGCAACCCATAGAGGTCTGGATTTGGAGTTACACTCAAAATTAAAGTGGAAAAAAACACTATAGGCTGACCCAACTTTGATGTAATGTCCTTAAAACAAGTCAAAATGAGGCTCAGTAGTGTGTGTGGCCTCCATGTGCCTGTATAGCCTCCCTACAACACCTGGGTATGCTCCTGATGAGGTGGCAGATGGTTTCCTGAGGGATCTCCTCCCACACCTGGACTAAAGCATCCCCCAACTCCTGGACAGTCTGTAGTGCAATGTGGCATTGGTGAATGGAGCGAGACATGATGTCCCAGATGTGCTCAATTGGATTCAGGTCTGGGGAACGTGAGGGCCAGTCCATAGCATCAATGCCTTTGTCTTGCAGGAACTGCTGACACACTCCAGCCACATGAGATCTGGCATTGTCTTGCATTAGGAGCAACCCAAGGCCAACTGCACCAGCATATGGTCTCACAAGGGCTCAGAGGATCTCATCTCGGTACCTAATGGCAGTCGGGCTACCTCTAGCGAGCACATGGAGGGCTGTGAGGCCCCCTAAAGAAATGGTACCCCACATCATTACTGACCCACTGCCAAACCAGTCATGCTGGAGGATGTTGCAGGCAGCAGAATGTTCTCCATGGCGTCTCCAGACCCTGTCACGTCTGTCACATGAGCTCAATGTGAATCTGCTTTCATCTGTGAAGAGCACAGGGAGCCAGTGGTGAATTTGTCAATCTTGGTGTTCTCTGGCAAATGCCAAACGTCCTGCACGGTGTTGGGCTGTAAGTACAACCCCCACCTGTGGACGTCGGGCCCTCATGCCACCCTCATGGAGTCTGTTTCTGACCGTTTGAGCAGTCACACACACATTTGTGGCCTGATGGAGGTCACTTTGCAGGGCTCTGGCAGTGCTCCTCCTGTCCCTTCTTGCACAAAGGCGGAGGTAGCGGTCCTGATGCTGAGTTGTTGCCCTCCTATGGCCTCCTCCACATCTCCTGATGTACTGGCCTGTCTCCTGGTAGCGCCTCCATGCTCTGGATGCTACGCTGACAGACACAGCAAACCTTGTCACAGCTCGCACTGATGTGCCATCCTGGATGAGTTGCATTACCTTGTATGGGTTGTAGACTCCGTCTGATGCTACCACTAGAGTGAAAGCACCACCAGCATTCAAAAGTGACCAAACCATCAGCCAGAAAGCATAGGAACTGAGAAGTGGTCTGTGATCACCACCTGCAGAACCATTCCTTTATTGGGAGTGTCTTACTAGCTGCCTATGCTTTCCACCTGTTGTCTATTCCATTTGCACAACAGCATGTGAAATTAATTGTCAATCAGTGTTGCTACCTAAGTGGACAGTTTGATTTCACAGAAGTGTGATTGACTTGGAGTTACATTGTGTTGTTTAAGTGTTCCCTTTATTTTTTTGAGCAGTGTATATTGTTTTTTTATCAGATAAGAGGAACAACAAATAGAAGTTCTGTTCTTTGCCTGGAAATGTTTTCAGGATGGGATAAATGAGAATCATCTTAAGAGTCCCTGTAAAGGAGATTGTGGAACCATATGGCTCAAATACTCTATTGACTCATCCCCATATGACCATAAGGCTAGTTTACTGGAATATTCCAATTGGAAAGAGCTGATGGGAGTTACTAGTTGAGTGAGAAAACATCTGCCGGCAAACAAAGAAGCTCAGAAAGCATCAGGACTCCACATATCCTTACTGTGTTTGAAGAGTATTGTTGGCATGTAGCCTAAGATAAAAACCCTGCAAAAATGGATATTGTAATAAATAGGAGGCTGGGGAAAATTCTTTTTGAAGAATTCCTCAAATTATAGAACAAGACACTTAGCTTATATTTGACTAAAGTTCTGCTTGTTGGATTTGGGGAAAATGTGAAAGCTTGTGGCACCCTTATATGTAACAATGAATGTGCAAGATTGAATTTTCCAAAAATTTGCATCTAGTGAGAGAATTCTAGTGGAAACTTGCATGCTTGGTTGGTTTTTAATAAAAGTATTTGTAGATTCCAAATCATCAAAAAATTCAGTTTTATGCTGCTGCGGGGATCCAGCCAGTTGAAACCAAACCTAATTTATTAAATGTATTAAAGTCATCTTTTTTAATGTATGGGATTATCTATTTAAAAACGTGAAATAGAAATAAAGCAGTTCATCTTACAGTAAACTGCTAGATCTGATGACCATACACACATACACAACAGGCAGCCAAGTCTTACTTCAACATGCAGTTTCTGGTTCTCCTCTTCCAATGCTTTAAGTTTCTGCTGAAGAAGATCATATTGCAAACACTGCTGCAAAGAGAGGGAAGAATCATTCCTTCGTAACCTATTGGAGAGAAAGTGGGACAATCATCAGAGGAGAAAGGAGACGGAGCCATTAGCACAATTAGAGCTTTGTACACAGAAAAGTTCAAGGTTTAGTCACTCCACAAGGCTAGAGAGCCACTTGCCCAAGAGGTTAGAGAGCCACTGCTAGTCAGGGTTTAACACAGGGTTTGTATTAAAGAGAGTTATTAAACAAACCATAGTAGCTTGATTACACATATGAATTTTGGATTTATAGCATTTGGGTCCATACATCATGTCAAATCAGTGAGTACAATTTTTGATTCAGTAAATGATGTTATTAAACATAACATGAACAGAATCCAATTTTACAATCATTGTTACTGTGGTCATTAAGCAAAACATGTGGTCATTAACCCATTGACTTTGCTTGTCGGAAACCGACTGTGAATGTCACAAATTGTGAACATGTGGACTACAAGACGCTGCAACTGTCAAAGTAAGAACCGATTGTCAAACATCCAAATTGCAAAGTGGTCCCACAGTCCTAATTTTGGAAGGTGGTAATTTTTTCTGAGGCTGTTGTAAGTTCATACCATCATTAAATGGACATAAGTGAAAGATTACCTATAATCACTTTACAACTGAGTAAGAAATTGACTGTTCAGAATTTCTGTCTCAGATAGATATAACAGCTGCTTAATCCACTACTTAACCTCCAGACAGGATGAGAGAAAAGTGGGGCTGGAGGTGAGAAGAGATGCTTGGACAACACTTTCCCACCTTCTTTCCCACAGCTGAAATTGTTTACATTCTGACACTAATACTGCAATTGCACAATATTTAATTTCAGTTACAGTTAAATGTTGTGGTCCATGGAACCCAATCAGTGGGGTGTGTGTATGTGTGTGTGTGAGAAGTACGGTATTTGATAGAACAACTACCTTCATTTGCAGCCAGCTAGCGGAAAATGATTGAAGTCAACATAAACCTGAAGGGAACACATGGACGAAAGCTGCCTTATGCATTGTGAAACACACAAAGCATTCCAGTAATACAGGTTTCCATTCAAAGCATTCCAATAATATAGCAGACATGTCCGGAACTGTGAGCAAATACTTAGTTCTTAGTTATAGTTGTAGCTTGGCTTTTATATTGCTGTAACCTGTTTACATCTAATACTATTTTTAATTGCTTTACCATTTTACAGTTATCTTATGCTGTTTTATACTACATTATATGATGATTTATGATCTATAGTATGATCTATGGTTACAACAATAAACTTACTATTAAGAGAAATATTTTTTTTATTTCTTTGTGCTTGATGTGGCATCTCTCTTCACCTCTTTTGTTTTTTACATACAGAAAAAACACCACTAACTTCATTTCAAATATCACATTTAATCCAAATCTGATTATTTTATACAAATTATGGTATCCTAAATGAATTGGAGAATTACTTTATGTCCCACCCTTCCTCCAAGCATTTCTCACTGATGATATCAAGGGATATGTTGGAGTAAGGATACACCCTACAACATACTCACGGGGTAGAAATGATGGAAGTTGGCTCACTCTCTTCAGTGCTGTTGGTAAACATGTGGAGAAGATCATCCCGCATGGATATTTCATGTTTCAACTGAGCTATCTGGGTTTTAAAAAACACAAAACATTCAGATAAAAAAACGCTATAGATTAGATTGATTGATCTTTATAGAAATGACTTGTTCATATTATTATGGAAAAACAAAACACTGGGATTTGATGCTAATGCCTTATTCTACTGCAACAGAGAGAGTCGGAAGTCAATGCTTCTTTTCTTTTCTCTACTTTTCCTTACTTTCCCCTTTCCCCTCCCTCTTCACTGGTCTTTTATTTACTTTTGTATTTTGTATTTTATAATACTTTATAACTTAATAAAAATGTTAATCAGAAAAAATATACATAAAAAGCCCTTGACCACAATTGGGATCAGAATTTCTAAGTAAAGTGGTTGCAAGCAAATTGTCCCCATTTTACAATCCTTTTTACCTAGTTATGTAAATCACTGCTATTAAGTGAATCATATGCAGTTGTTAAATGAGTGCAGATTTGATTTTATGACCATGGGGATGCTGCAGTGGTCTAAGTGCCAGGATTGGTCATGAGTCACTTTTTTCCAATGCTGTTGAAACTTTAAATGGTCAATAAATAAATGGTTATAAATTGAGGATTACCTGTACTCTGGCATGTGTACCTTGCACTAGCCCTAAATATGTCATACATTTACTTGTTAAATCTATATTGTACCTTTTGTTCAGGAACACAGACTGATACAGCACTGCCCCCCTCTTTCTGTTCTTCCCACAATACCACCTCTGCAAGTCAGGTTGGATCAAGAGAAACTTCCATAGATGAGTTAGCTCTCCCCAGGTGAGTTGGATTCCCCATAGAGTCCAACACCCTATGATTCTGCTTTCCCCTAAGTGGAGCACCTCAAATATGCTGGAACTCCAATTTCAAGAATTTCTGGCCAGACATTGGGTGAGCAGCAGTTTGGAAATGGCTAGTTTTGAACACTGGACAAGGGGCTTGGAAGATCCACATTCAAATCCTCATTGACTATGAAGCCAACCATGTGATTTTAGCCAGCTGCTTTCTCACCTTAAACCAGGGGTGTCAAACTCAATTTTATTGAGGACGGCATCAGGGCTGTGATTGACCTTGGGAGGCTGGGTAGGCGTGGCCAACTGGGTGGGTATGGCCAGCTTGACGCCACTCCCCAAACTGCGACATGTTTCCTTTTCACATTGGGTAGACTGGGCCAAAGCTACCCTGGCCTGATCTTTCCTCTTCACATTGGGTAAACTAGGATGGCCCCACGAGCTGGATCCGATCACAATGTGGGTCAAATCCAGCCTGCGGGCCTCAAGTTTGACACCCCTGCCTTAAACCATGTACAAGCTATTGTAACATTTATTGGAGATAGGGAAGAACAGAATGAAAAATCAACAAACTTCTAGGAGAAACAGCGAAATGAGATATAAATAACAAGACATGGAGCTATAAAACTTTAAACCATCAATCATTTGCACACATTGGCATCCTTCATCTCAAAAGATTATGGTATAGTGTTCTGAAAAGAGGTCCAAAAACAGCATCTAGTGTGCCTAAAAAGGCCAATTCGAGAGTGGCAATTCCTTCCACACTGACAGATACAGTATGTCCCCTTATCCAGCCCCCAAATTTCGCTGGTTCTGAGACTGCCTCTTTGCCTCAGCCTGCCGAATGAGTGTCTCTTAGAATTGGAGAAGGCCATGTTGCAGTGCATAAACCATCATTCAGTTAATGTGGATATCTCAGAATCTGAGTCAGACTCAAATAATTCCTGACTTGATTCTCCAAATGTGTTTTTAAAAACAAACTCGAAATCTACCATTCCCCAATACTTATTTGTTTCTTCTCTGTTTAACAGTACATATGCAGAATAGACTTCTTCCTTACCTCTTCTTTTGCTAATTCTAACTGCTCTTCCAAGAACTCATTGCGTTCAGACAAACTCCGATTTTGTTTGAGCAATGTTTTCCCAATGCGGGCTGCTAATTCCAAATCATGTTGCTTCTGTGAGAACAGGGAAGACAAGAGAGCAAAGTTTCACCTTATAGGATTCTATCTCGTCACACATGCTACCTGGTTTCTAACATCATCACTTTCTCAACAACTTTAGTTCTTTCAATGCTCGCCACTCCTAAATCAATTTCTTCTCCTCTTTGTGCTTTCCCCATCCACCCTAAACCAAGAACTTCCTTGTAGAATTTTTCCTGCCCATGCCATGTCATAAGAATCAGCTGTTAGGAAAGACCAAAACCACCTTGAGCTTTGTACCACTCTACCAAGTTGCACAATGTTTTGACTTAAGATTCTGAAAAAAAACAATTGGTGAAAGGTACCTCTTCCAGCAAGTTAGTGACCGCATCTATATCATGATATGTCTTGGTGATCTTCTCAACTCTCTCAGAACACATTACTATGGAAAAAACAAAGGGAAGGAGAATTGAACATGGTACACATAAGAGGCACAGACATTTTGGAATGTAGATTGAGAGCCAGCTATGTGCACTTACATCATGCCTTGAACATTTAGAAATGGATTCTATGGTGAGCACGGGCTGCCAGAGGAGCCCCATTTATTGAGAAAAAAACAGCTTGCTCTGTAGACTTCTCTTGACCTCCCATGATGTTTCTACAGTTATTGTTGCTAGGTAAGGGAGGTTGATGGGAAGTGGCAACTTCTGAAGAAATCATTGGACTACAACCATATTTTTATTTTCTTTTTTTTTTTTTGAAACAAATTTTTATTAATTTTAAAGATAAAACAACACATCATTAACCATTAAATGCATAAACACATAAAACCTCTTAACGTTGTAAATCCTTACAAGTCAAACAAAACATTATTTTTATACAGCATAATTCCAATTTATCCCATCTCCATATGGACACACAAACATCTTTCAGCAAATTTCTCATTTTTTCTCTTTACTCCTATTCAATTTCATTTCTCTTCCATATTTATCCATTTTATAGTCATCATATTCTTTTCTTTCTGGCTTGTATAAATTATTCTCGTCTATCATTCCTCCAAGGTTTTATTGATTCTTTCCTTTTTTTTTTTTTTATAAAAAACAAATTTTGTTAGTTTTACCATAAGCACAATACACAAACATACAAACACAAAACATAAACAAAACTAAAAGATTTTTTCTGAAGGTTGTCTGTTCCCGGGCTAAAACTCTTTACACAGACACAAATTCAAACATCATATTCAACCCATATCTCCTTCCAAATCTTATTATCATTTTCTTTTTTATATATATATATAAAAACCATTTTTATCAGTTTTATAAAAACAATGCACAAAAAATCAAGGCATAGCAACTTATAAATTCTTTTCTAAGAAAAAATAATAATAATAGACCAATAAAGCATAACATTTCCAGATTATAATATCAATATTTCATATAATATTAACTTCATATCTTGTCCCTACTTCTCTTTTCCATCCAAATTATTTATTAATTAAAATTTTATTGCCTTTTATCAATACACAAAATCCAAAAAAAAAAAAAAAAGCATATATATCCTTCCATATCTTATTACCATTTTCAATAACATTCTTTGTCTGTTCTATTTCCAATTATCCATTCATCTTTTTTTTCTTTTACTATACTTCTCCTGTACACCAATTGGAGTAACATCTATATCTCATTACCCTAACTTAGAAATACTACATATAGCAATCTTTCTTGGGATTCTGTTTAAAAAAAATTCTAAAATTACATAATAAATTTTATATTCTAAATATACATATAAAAACACACTCTTATATACCCTCCAGAATCCCTCTTTTAATCTAAATTAAATTCACCCATTATCTCTAAATAAACTTTTTTTCCTTAGGTCTTGCTTCCCCACATTAAGGCTTCTCCTCCCCCCCTTTCTCTCTTGCTTATTCTTCTCCTTGCCCTTTCTACCCCTTTGTTTTTTCTCTTCGCTTTTCTTGCTCCTTTTCCTTTGCTTTCTAACCTTGCCTCCATCTTTTCGCTCATTTTTCTCTCTTTTGGTTGTTTTTATAATTCTTAAAATCCCCTTTTTCTTATCCTTTTTGTCCTCCTCTCCAGAAGGGACCCATTGTTCATCAAAGATGGCTTCTTCTTCCTCTTCTTCCTTGTCCCAGTCCTTCTGCTGCGTAATCAACTTTTCAAAGGAACATAACGCCATTTCTAAGAATTGAAACAAAGCGCCCAAAGTATCTTCTTTTTTATATTTTTGATATTCAATCTCTAGTTCATCCACAGACGATGCCATTATGAAAAGGGAAACTTTTTCCAAAACAACCACAAGAATTTTTAATCAAAGACAATCAAAAGCAATTAAAGAAAAGAAAAAAAATTCCAAAAGTTAATACTTTTCTTCCTTCTTCTCTTTCTCTTTCTGAATTAATTTTTAATCAAAGAGGTCCAATTACCATATATCTTCTTTTGGGATCCACAAAGACTTCTAATCAATCTCCTCCTTTTTCAGCTTCTGCTCCAATTTTTTTTTTCTCCCTTCCCACTTGCAATGAGAATTTTAATAATCAAAAATCCATACCTCCAGCAGAGATTTTCCAATTTCTCACATTTTTCAATGTCCAAAAATCCCTTTGTCTCTTATCTTAGCTTTCAAAACAATCCACTTTCAATGTCTAATATATCCAAATATTTCTGCTTTTTCCGTGGGGTGGGAGAGTAAAAAAAAAAAAAAAAAAATTCCCTTTAACAGCTTCTCCGCCGCTTTTCGCTCTTCTTAGGGATACAATGTATCCTCCAGCAACAAACAGCTCAATTCCAGGCAATTTAAAAGGTGTTACTTGACCCGGCTCAGACAGAACTTTCACCATATTTTTATTTTCTAAGTAAATTTAAATTAGATTTTAAAATGTGTTGGACAGTAGTACTCAGTGTCACAATATGTAAGATTTCAATTTTATTTTTAAAGATTTTTTTATGGGGCTGGGAGCCTGGCAGAGATCCAAGGACATACGCACAGAACCTGATGTGCAAAATTCAATAATTTTTGAAAACGGTAATAAATATTCCATTGATGTGAAGATGTGGTGGAGTGTAGTCTGGATTTTCAGGAAGAAGAGGCTACATTCCAGAGAACCAAGAGACAGCAAAGTTTAGATAATTTGATTAGAAGAAAGAGGATCAAGAAAGTTCCTTCCTAGAACTTATCAGAGTATATCCTTAATGATAACAAAATAGTTGTTTTAGTTTAGGAAGATTTCTGTCTATAAGGAGGAGTAAAAGAAAATTGCTTAGAAACAACTCTGCATGTATTATTTGGTTTTTGGAAACTGACATAAACAAATTGTTTAATGAACATATAATAAGAACACATGAATTCATCTGCATTGTATATAGTAAATTAATCAATTGGAATATCAGTAGGAACTTAGCACGTTTCATACTTATAATAGGTAAATATTTGTTTTTAAAAAACTAAAGAAAACAAAAAAAATAGAAATTCTTAGAATGTTAAGTTTAATTCTCACTGCTGTTCATTCTTTTTAAAACTGTGGCCCACATAGCATAGGGTTCCACAAGAAACTAAGGAGAAAAAAAATCCATGCCCATTTTCTATCACTAGAGCTTTGCCCTTTGATCATTTTAACTAATAGGTTTCAAGGTCTGAAAAAATGTGAAAAGGTTTGTTTCAGGTCTGTGATTGCACGGCACAATTGTACATTGGTCAATTCACACATTAAGTCCTAATGGTTCACTTTGCTACATAAGCCCAGCACTGTAATTGGTAAACCGTAAGGTATGGCTTAGTATGTTATGTTAACATAGCCAATTATGTTTCATTGGAAAAAATACAATGGATGCCATGCAAAACTCAGAATGATCCACCTCAAATGTTCTCGAACCAGATTTTGCAGGTGAGAAATTCTGAAGGCCTTTTACATAATTTGTAATATTGTGTTTGCATCTCTGCAGTGCTATCTATGTAGAATGTTAATTCAGTTCAACCATTAGTATTTTAACAGCTTAAGAAAATATCCCAAGATATTTCTAGTTCCAGGGTTAAATATATTTACTGAGGGAGTAACTGATATATTAAATAAATTCCTGGCAAAGATAAATTTTGCTTTACCCTGCTGAACAAGCATATCTGCCTAGGCAAAAGGCACCTTGCCTCAAGCTGCAAAAGAAGGAATGGAAAAACACAACCAGAGTACGATAGGTTTGAAAAACACATTTGGAGGAAGGCACAGACAGCTATGCCATCTCTGTCCCATTTATCCTCCAAGGACAATTGTCAGACTCAATTAAATGTTCATAAATTATCCCCACCGCCCCAAGCAGAGTGTTCAAAGCTCCTTAACTCAGGAGCAGATCTGACTCTTTGTCAGAGAAAGCAAGGTAATTTAATGAGTTGTAGGCACAATTCAAGTAATATTTCAGCATTATCAAAGGCAATAGATAACCCCTGGTGGTTTCTAAAATGTTGAATGAGGCTTTTTATTACAAATTTCCAAAATCAAGCCGATTTTTAATATTCAGTTTATTAGCTAAATTGAAATCTCAACACAAATTCTCATAAAATAGACCTTTAGAAAGGTCTTAAATGTAGATATATATAGATATACGTGCACACATGCACATTTTAGTCGCTTTTATTAGTTTCGTATGTAAACTTTATTTGGAAGCTAGAAATATTAGGAAGCTTTTATACTAAGCCATAGTGACAATTCAATGTATGAATCCATCTCAAGAAAGCAATTTTTGGGGGCTACAATCTATAATTTAAAAACATGGTTTGCAAATCCTGACTCCCAGTAAAACAGCTTACTACTATAGTAGTCCTTACTCAAAATACTAACAGGCTTTTCCATTCTCCATATTTCTTACAAATATTGGCAGAAGAAAAAGAAAACAAACCACGAAATGGCAGAAGCAGCCATGGTTATTTTGCTCATTTGCAGGTCCGTCTTTGACCTGTGGTAAGCACAATTTTAAAATCAGAGTTTGGATTCCATCTCATTCGCTATTAATGGCATAGGTTGGCATCATTTTTCCAAACAGAAATCTTTCCCCGTAATAACTGAAGAAGTTATAGACTGAATATAATCAATAATCTAATAATCTCTATTTTCCAGTTTATTTTAGCCTTTTTTTTAAAAAAAAAAAAGCAACAACCATGCCACTAGACTGAGCTGAAAAAGTTTGTCTAATTCTCCAACCTATTGAAGCAGAATTTACTATGGCTGTCATGTGGTCTTTTCAAATGCTGAATTCTGGCAGAATTGGGAGATTTGGGAGTGAGAATGACCTAAAATTTCTGTTTTCATATTGAACACCCTACAAATCAAGAAATATTAGACTCAAGGCTCATGGGATTTACCTATTTAGCAATAAGCTAAATAAGATCTCTCCTCCCCATGGCCAAACCCAGGGCTGGTTAATAGATTAGAAAGCATATCTTATTACCTGTAGACATAAATCTGCTTCTTAAAGGTAAATAAGCCCAGTAAGGTACAGCATGGGATTACATAAAACATGACCTGCCAGAACTTAAATTTCCCTCTACTGTACAGTCTAAACTGCTAGACACCTCCTGTGGCAACTCCTTCCTCATGAGAAGGGTGGGCTGAGTAGCAACCTTACTATAGCAACTGTACTCTGACCCACTCCCTCCTGGTGCGAGTTTCCTCCTTTCATTCTGCAAGGCAGTTAAAACTATAGTATTCCAGTGCTTGTTCAGCTCAATTGTAGCCATTCATCCTGGAAGGTATTGCACTGATATTCTTATTATTGTCTCCATTTTGCTTTGCAGTTCGCTACCCAGATGCTTTCAGTAATTGATAGGAGTTTATTAATATGGCAAAATTAAAATGTTCCTTATTTGATGAGCAGTAAATGGATAAATAGATCAATAAAGACATTCAATCTCATTATGCTGTTCCCGGAGGTAGATGTTATGCAATATAGAGCCAAGTCACAGTAAAGTGGTTATGATTCTCAATCCTAGAGAACATCCTGTCCTATCTGCCCACTTGCTATTCTAACAAGTTAGCTAATCCTTCTTCCCTTTCTGCTTGCATACTGATTGGCACAATCTTAAGCCAATCAGAGACACCATGACACTCTCCAGATTGCATGTATAATGACCTCCCCCTCGCTCCATAGCATCCAACTGAACCATAATTGAAAATAATTAGAGCATGAACATTTTCCAGCAAAGTACGGATAAACAAAGAGCTATGCAACTTTTAAGAGGCTTTCTTTGTCTGGCTATTCCATGTGTAATATCTGTCTAACATAGGAGCTATCCTATTGTTCTCTTTTTCTCTGCCCCAGAAGTTCAGATTGAAGAGGCAATTCAATCTTTTCTAATTCAGACAAGGCCAACAAGTTCAGTCTGGAAATAAAAATTGGGATTGCTGAATTGTTTAATGTTTCTGTCTCAATGTCTTGCAAATTAATAACTATAGGGAATGCCATTTTTAATAGCATTCAGTAATTGAGACTAAGGATAGATAACTACCATGGACAGAAATTGCACTGAATTCAGTAAAAATGCTGCAGCAGAAGTCTACAGAACGAAGTTATAAATATGCTTTTAATTTCTTACTTTCCTGTTCCATCTTCATGGAAGGAGATACGTTTGCATGCTGCAAATACATGCTGCTTGTTTTACATAATTTGAGATTATGCTGTTTCAATAACAAAGTAAACAAACAATTTATTATGGCCTTACTTTATCTGACCAATTTGTAATGGACCAACCTCCCAGAATTCCACAGTTAGCTTGAATATTGCTCAGAACTCTGGGAGTAGAAGTCCACAGGAAACCCAAGCTATGGGAAGGGTGATTTACTATATTGTTGGCTTCGCCAACCAAGTGTCCTTCCTGTTGGAAACTCATAGAATTCTAGCCAGCATGATAAATCTCATAACATCGCAAGAGGGGAAGACAGCTTTAAATCATCTTTGGAATTCCTCCTATATAGCAATAAGAGGCATGATCTTACAAAGCTCTTGAAAGTAGTAGTTATGTAAACGACATCATCAAAACCTCTGCCATTCTTTAAAATGCCACTTAAGGAAGTGATGATCAAAGAACACTATTTTATTAAACATTCCATCAATACCTGGGAGAAATATATATTTAGTTGAAACCTTAAGTCAGTAAAATGAAGTCACATCTCAGGACAGAATTAGGCATTTAGCATTCTTTCTCAAAACTCCAAAAACTGACAATTCAGGTAGTCCTCAACTGACAACAGGTCTTTTAGTGACTGTTTAAAATTATAACAGCACTGAAAAAAATGTGATTTATGATTGTTTTTCACACTTATGACTGTTACGGTATCCCTCTAGTCATGTGGTCAAAATTCAGACACTTGCCAACTGCCTCATATTTATGATGGTTGCAGTGTCCCCGGGTCATGTGATCATCTTTTGCAACCTTCTGACTGTTGTAGTTCGCCAGCAGCTGGTGCGGACAGCAGCGGAATCGGACAGCGAAGACAAAAGGGAATCAGTCAGGGAATCTGATGAGGATTTGGACGAAATCCTGCATCCGAGACAGAGATGGGGCCAGGACCATCTGAAAGTGGGGTGCTGCCTACGGAGTCTGGCAGCAGTGAAGCAGAGGACCCAGGGGAGCCTGTTCCCAGTGCGCTTGTGCGCAGAGCTGCTAGAAGGCAAGAGCAGCTGGAGCAGAAGGGGCGACTTGGAAGTAAGGCTGGGAGGTGATTGGCCTTCCCATAAGGGATAAAAGTCAGTCCTCTAGGATGGAGAGCTTTGCAGGAAGCAAAGCAGTTCAGCTCTTTGTTCTGGTTGGTTTTTTCCTAGGGTTTTGGGTTGGTTTATGTGAGCCTAAATAGGACTTCTGTTTCTTGGCAGCATTGACAGCACTGAAAAGCGTGTTATCAGGAGGAACTGTGTATAATGATTTTTGGCTGGGAATGCAAGTAATTCCCAGCATCGCATTAAAAAAGGTTTTACTTTTAAATTCAGTTTGTATTTTATTAACTTTGACAAAGCCTGGGTCAGAACACTGACAAGCAAAGTCAATGGAGAAGCCCGGTTCACTTTATAACCGTATGACTAACTTAACAATTATAGTAATTCACTTAACAACTTTGGCAAGAAAGGTCATAAAATGGGACAAAACTAACTTAACTGTCTCACTTAGCAATAAAAAAAATCAGGGCTCAATTGTAATCGTAAGTTGAGAATTACCTATATTTCACTCAAAATATGTAACATACAAGAGGATGTAATGGTATGTGAGAATGGCCTTGGGAAACAGACTAGACAAAGGTCAGACAAAAGACAGCTGAGCCCACGAAAGGAATGGACATGTGGCAAACATCTCAGAAGTTTCTTAGTTTCTTGGACTGTAAAGTTGAGAGGGAAAGATGCACTTTCACACTTGCAAGAATTTGTTAATTATAATTTTATAATAAAGAGTGAGTTGGTACTCTTGAATATGCTTCTTGACTGGACTAGAAGGCCCTAAGATAGTAGGACAAAGCAAACCAAAGCATTTTTAGTTCAAATTTACAGTGACCTGTGAGAAAATGACCCTGTATTTGATAGCAATAAAGCTATCTCAAATGAATCTTTCTCAAATGAGTTTATCACAATTTATGAATAGTTCATAGATACTTCAGAAAGATGAACTTTTAAAATTCTTTATTCTGATTACATTCACTGCAAATGAGATAAGGGCATCTATCAGAAAGCACATGAGAGCTGGTGATATATTGCCGATTACTTTTTATAGACAGTTAATCCAAATCTTAGCATCAGATTTCTTGGACACCAAAGTTTGTACTGAGAGAAAAAAAAGCTGCAAAAGATGTAACTGATGGGATGTTGACTTTAGGTTTGGTGGACATTTCTGATTAGCCTTTTGAATGCATTGTTCTCCAGATTTGCTGATCTAAATTTCCCAACACCATGTTATGCTATGTGATCAAAAACATATGCCACGTTACCAAAAAATTATTTATGGGCATTATTAGACCTTGTAATGCCTTGTATTAGGCATCCATGAAAAATAAAATGTTAAATTGGTAGTATTTTTGTATTCTTCACTACAGAAATAATTAAAACAGCTCCCCAAAAACAAAAGTAATATATCAATGTTTCATTAACCTATAATTAAAATGAGATAGCAAAAGCATTCATTTATAACCCCGTGATAATAGTTAAACAAAATTAAGATGGCTCTACGGCATTTCTGCTTTTGATGATCAAAGAACATTGAACCTGCTTAACAAGAAAGAAAACTGAGAGAAGCAAGTATGTGAGTAACTATGTTTGGATCCGGTGAGCAGCTATGTTTTTAACAATCTGTTTTCCTCTTTTATTCCAGAGGTGATTACTGATAAGTAAATGGAAGAAAAAGCTTGCTAGGAGATACTATCATCTCTGGGTTTATTTGTAAGACAGTTCCACTTGCTCAGTAGACTGTAACCTACCAGAGTATCAAGCCCCAAGGCAGAATCAGTGGTACCCTGTTCCACATATGAATAGATGGCCAGTTCAGGGACTGACAGTAGTAAGGAAGTCAACCTCCTTTCATAATATTTCTTAAAATGAATTATACAACATACAGTACAGTCTGCAAGAGGATGCTCCGCATTCAATATCACCATGTAATATATCAATGAATCATTTCAATTGGAAGGTCAGGAGAGCTTTTAGTTGTATTGCCTGTTATCCTAAAGAAGCAGAGAAACATCTAGGAGCAACTTATACTGTGGCAAATAACCAAAAGTTTAACATGTGGGTTCATTCCTATGAACTAAAAGCTTCATGTTGTACAGCAGAAGCAAAAAAGCACACATTGAATTAGAAAAACTGCAGCAATTTATGTAATGCACATTTTTTAGATTCATTGCAAATATCATTGAGGTCACACATAAATCTCAACTTTTAAAATGGTCAGATTTGAAGAAAATCCACTCAAATTTAAAGCAAATTGAAAAAATGGCTTCAACCTTGATTGCACTTAAGTTAAAGAGGGAATTCTTGTATAAGACAAGCCCTTTGCACATTTTAATGATTTCTGGTTTTCATCCTCTCTCAAGTTAGATGAGCACATATGAAAAAAAATGACATTAAATCCCCTCTTCCTTTCTAAAAGCAAGTTTTTTCTCTAAGAGAATTCCTCCAATAATTGCCAAGAAAGTTTAGGATTTTGAATTTACTCAGCTCTTTCTCTAAAATATTTCATCAGAACTTGTCCTATTACTCTGTGTGGGTACTTGCTATCAGTAACATAACGTCCTTCTTACACACATGCCTACTAACCTAATTTTGGGCTTATTACTTAGGCTTATTTCCAAGATCATTATTTCCCATTTGGATAAGTTAAAAACAAAACTTGAAGACAGGTGGTTCATAGAATTTGAATGCAACAGCAGGTGTTTCTTGTACCTGACTAAATAGGGCCCATAAGATTCTGATAAGTTAGCTTCAGAACAGCCAGAAGGAAACAGTAACAAACAGCTGTTCTCAAGGTTTTTTTAAAACTACAGTTCTCACTATCTTTAACCAATCTTATGCAGGTGTGGTTAAAACAACTGGTTTGGGAGTTAGATTTTCCAACTAAACAGACTGGATTTTTTAATCATATCCATAGAAAACAAAATAAAATATTACTGCCTTGAAATTAAACTGATAGAGAAAGTAGCAATCTGCAGATCTATACACATTAGGCAATCATCAAAACTATAAGGACAAGTCCACAGAGAAACAAGCTGGCAATCTCCTATAAAGGAAGAAAGGAAGGCAGCGTCACCTAGGTTTTATTCTGCAACTGGGTTACTAGGAACAAACAGAGTTTTGTACTGCAAAGGTAGACCCACACCTACCTTTCTTTCTGGACCATTCATAGCATTTCTCAGGTCTGGATTGGCCTCTCCAGGATTAGACATATTGCAGGCTGGGGGGTGATGGAAGTTATAATCTGACACACCTGAATAACTTTGCTGAAAGGAAAATCTCTAGAACAGTTTTTTCAGACTGCAGCAATTTTAGGATGTGTGGATGTCAATTCCCCAAATTCCCCAGACAGCATACTGGCTAGAGAATTTTGGAAACTGCCATCTACACATTGCTGGAAGTTCTGTTAGCTGAATTTCACCTACCTTAAACTTACTGAGATTGAAAAACACCAGTCTAGAGTTTGAACCCACCTTCCAAACACTGCACCTCTGTCAAAAGAGAGAGCTGAGAAAAACAAAAAGGTCTAGACAGGCAGCAGCTTTTCCCTCCACAGGGGAAGGGTGCACGCCAACAGAAACACCCCCCCCTCCCCCGCTCCGGGGTCCTCCTTACCCTCCTCCAATTCCTCAGGCAGGATATCCTCACTACTATCCAGGTCACTGTTCCCTTCGTCGCAAGTGGCAGGGCTGATCCACAGTTCCATTCCGGGAGAGCCGAGAAAAGCCTCTGCTTTTCTCGGTGGGCAACATTAACTTTGCAGGCTCAAGGATTCCATCTTGCGAGAGGTGAAACGGGGAAGCCAAGCAGACGCCTATCAGCTCAGTCAGAGAGATGCTTGTCTTGCGCGGCTCAGAAATCCTCACTTTCCTCCAGCGCGCTAATTTACATTGCAGGCTTTCCTTGCCCTACCAGCACTCTAATTACGTTTAGAGAATCTGAGGTCCACCTGTTTGGGAAGAATCCATTTTTCGGAGTAAGATGGGGGGGATGGGGAGTGGCTGAAAATCTGATCCCGCAATGGTCAATTAAAAGAGAGGAAACGTTGAAGATAGAAAGATCTTATAGGAGAAGTGAAGGCTAGGATTGGATACTAGAGCTGAAATGGAAATAGTAAAGGTGTTTTGTGGGTGAGGAAGTAAAGCTAAGTCTCCTCCTATTATTATGTAGCACAATGGTCCATCCCAGCTCCAGCTTTCTGCAGTATTTTTGAATGGGAGGGTGGCCTGGTGTGACTTCAGCCATTTCTTAAACGTTCTCTTCTTTCTTAAGGTTAAACCTGTAGAATTAGCATTTCTTTTTTTAAAACACTGGCTAGCATGGATACACAGTAACTTAGGGAAAAATTGGGAAGTATTGGAAGCCAAATGTTAATTAATATGCCTTTACAGATGAATGAAAGATGTAAAAATTCCCCTGAGGGGTAAATGTGGGTTGGTTTGTTTTTAAGCAAACCAAAAAAATACAAGACCCTCATAATGTTTCTGCAATCCCATAGCTTCTAGCAATTAAGACATTTCAGGCAATATGAAAAATGTTTAAAAACAGCTGAAAATAAATGGATTTTAACAATGGAATGAGTTAATGAAAAGAGCTTTTATTAACAAAAGGCAATGTTTGCCATTTACAGGACATGCCAGGTTTTGAGAGGGCTATAAATAATTGGAAGACACTGGTAAGATCTTTTGGACCTAGTAGACAAAGCATAATGTAAAGTAGCAGGGACCAAAAACCTTTATCGTTGCAGTCGTCTAATGGCTAAAGTCCAATCCATCATGAACTTCAAATCAATTTAATCAAACTTATTCATTTTAAGAAAAGCCCAGGTGATCTTTTTAAGAACCGAATCTCTAAAATAGTGTCTTTTTCTACAGATGTCTAATTTTAATTTGGATTTTATGATTTATTGTAGATTGCTATATGCTAACAAAAACAAACAAATAAATAACCAGAGGCTTCTTTCTTATCCTCCTGCCTTGAATATCCCACACAAAGCCCATTCTCTTCAGCTTTGGTTTCTTGTTTGCACAACTACACTACTTTTGGGTTAGAGACTCTCTGCAAGAGACTGAAATATATGAGATTGATTACAATCCTGAGATATAGTGTTGTTGCTGTAGAAATAATAGTGCTGCATAGCTGTCAACTCTATGAAGTAGACCAAACTAAGAAACAAATACCATGTAGGTCAGGATTACTTTTTTTTGTAAACAGCTGTAGTAATAGAATTGTGCTCTGAACTATAAAGAGGCTCATGTGAGATATTTTCTGAAATTGTCTTGTTTCAGCTTCTTGATCCAAATTTATTCCTCTTGCCCTTGGAGGCAATTTCTTCTGATCGCTACAATAGCTAAGGAGAGAAGCTGAAACAAGACAATAATCCTCATCTAAAAGTAAGCTATCCCTACTGGACTTTGATGTTACTTTGAGTTGCCAAACTGCAAAAGTACCTCACCCAAATTGCTGCTAATCTCAAAATCTGCTAAAGCAGGGCTGTCCAACTCGCGGCCCGTGGGCTAGATGCATCATGCGCTGGCTATGCCCATGCCACGTTTAGCGAAGGGGAAGTTGCGACATGACATATGATGACGCAATTTTGAAACCCTACAGCAAGGCAGTGGGGAGGGTAGACGAATTTCAAACCAATGTGATTTTTTGACACTGAAGGAATTTTGAATAACATCTGACCTATTCAAAGACTGAAAAACCCATGTCCTTCTATTCAAAATTCAAATTCCTTCCCAATCATGCCCAATAATATTACATTATTTAGTTCTATCCAGTTACTGACTTGAAATTTTGTTGGCTGAAAGGACAAAGTAATGGATGGGGACCTAGTGGAATTCTACTTTAATGTTGACTTCGTAGCACTCCAAGAGACATGGCTGATTACAAATAAGGAAAAAAAATTCAGTTCTCATGCTTTGAATTTAGATCCTTTTCTATTCCTTCGAGGAAAGGCAAGGAGGACAGACTATATTTGCCAAGGTAGAGCTAAGCTGGCAAGAACAGGGATCACCTCTGGTCTTTGGAGGTGACTTTCCCCATTATTTAGCTGTACAATTTCATATAAATTTTCTAAAATAGTTCTACTGAACATATATCTATCACCACACATGTCTTCCCACTTTCTTCTAATATCACCCAAAGCTACTGCCAGGGTGGGTACTTCTTTAGAAGATTTTGTACACCTCAGTGTTGTTTCTAAAGATTATCTTATAAATGTTCCATCCTGGCTCTCTATCTTAAAAGAAATATCTCAGGCTCAATTGGATTTCTTGATTTATAAATGTAATCTTCCATACTTAAGAAGGAAGAGAACCTATTTTAATGTATCCATTTAAATATTATCCAGGAAATTATACCAGTGTTAGATTACACATATGTTTCATGAAACAGGACTGGGCTTGATCAGACATCCAAGCTCACATGAGGGAAGATAGCGATGATGACCAATCATACTCCATTTCTAAGGAAAATCTGATACCAGTTATGCTTCATAAGAGGCTTCCGAAGTAAGATGGAATAGAAAACTCAATTGGGCTTGGGTTGATGCTAAGATTATATCCATCTTTTTGAATTTAGGTAATGGTAAAGGTTCTCCTCACACATACATGCTAGTTGTTTCCAGTTCTAGGGGGCAGTGCTCATCTCCGTTACAAAGCCAAAGAGCCAACACTGTCCGAAGACATCTCTGTGGACACGTGGCCAGCATGACTATGCACATGGAATGCTGTGACCTTCCCACCAAAGTGGTCCATATTTTTCTACTTGCATTTTTACATGCTTCCAAACTGCTAGGTTGGCAGAAGCTGGGAGAAGTAATGGGAGCTCACTCCATTACGCGGTGCTAGGGATTCGAATTGCTGAACTGCTGACTTTTCTGATGGACAAGTTCAGCATCTTAGCCACTGAGCCACTGCATTTCTTTTTTTTCAATTTTAATTTTTTTGAACATACCTACACTTGGACAAACTCAATTTCCTCCTCTATCCAAGGTGCAGATAAAAATATGAGCCATTACCCTAATTTGTATTTTTTGCTGAAAACTTTTTAATCATAAACTTCAAGTCAGAAGCTAATAGCAAGTAAATTCAAATTTGTTTGATTCTGTTCACATACCAAAAAGTTAATGATGGCAGCAATGTGTCAGGCCCAGTGACACCTTAAGATGGAAAAAAAAAAACATTCTAAAATTTAAAAATAAGGTGTAATTACAAGAAATTAGTAGCTTGGAATTGTGGCTAAAATGTATGCAAAACACCTTTTGAACAAGTACTGTAGAAAAGTAGATAATGGAAATAAATCTCTTAGGGGAGAAACAAATTGTATTTAGGCTGGAATATTGGAAAATCTCCCCAGGATTTTCAACAAACAAAACATCAGTGTATACTTTAAATCCAGGAACACATTAAGACAGAAACTTGTCTACTCCAAGGACAAAACACCCAGGTATGAACAGAACAATGCAGTCCATACAGTGCTGTGCAGCAAGGCATGTGCAGACTTGTACAATTGGGAAACAAAACCACCATTCCACAAATGTATGGCATAACCAACTCATCAGGAGAGGATTCAGGAATCCATCTACACCTAAAAGACAAGGGCCACTCCCTTAAAGACAACAAGGCTCACATTCTGGACAAAGAAGATCACTGGTTTGAAGGAGGAGTCAACTAGATTGCCTGTGTTAAAATTGAACAGCCCTCTCTCAACAAAGAGGGAAGGATACAACCCCACCTATCTCCTATTTACAATGCAGTCTTTTCATCAATTCCAAGATGGTTCAACACTTGTTTGCACGGTGATTCAGGTCACTCTGAGGACACAAATTATACAGATTAGTCCCCAGATGGTTTCAAGACCTTCAGAGTATTAATGGCTGGCTAACTGAGAAGAGTATTGTTAGATATTTACATATATGCCCTGATTGGTTGGTCTGAGGCGGTGGAAAATTGAAGAGCTGTCACTGGTTGCAGCTGCAGCAGCCTGGGGGTAAAAAAGGAGCTACCGCGGCTGCTGTTCTTTGTTCTGAACAATGTAATTAAGAAACTTAAATGGTCAGAGCCTCCTGCCCACTATCTAACACTGGCGACGAAGGTGGGATCCTGAGAGAAGAGGGAGTGAGACAATGTGGCTAGCTAACCAGACAAAAAACTCAACATGGCCGGGAACAATATGTCACCCACACCGACCCAATGACCGAGGACTGGGAGTCCTATGTCAATCGTTTCCAGATGTTCCTAGAGAGCAGCAACCTGGTAAATATTACGGAACAGAGGAAAAGAGCAGCTTTCCTCATGCATTGCGGTCCCACTGTGGTCAAGATGGCTAAAGCCCTCACAGTCCCAAGTGATGTAAAGACGCTGGCATGGGCAGATCTAGAATGAATTCTGAGGGCACATTACACTCCCCCTGTGTCCAGCCTGGTCAAAAGACAAAAGTTCTACCGGCGAGACCAGAAGGAAGGAGAAAGCATAAATGATTTTGTCACTAATCTGAGGGACATTGCCAGGGCATGTGAATTCCTGAATGTGGTTGAAGCAATGAGGGATCGTGTAGTCCTGGGATTTAGAGACCTTACTTTACAGAACAGGCTCTTAACAAAACCAAAAATAACACTAAAAGAGGCCATCAAGGAAGCAGCCACAGTAGAAGGGTCACAGAAGTCTGCCGCAGCTATGAGAAAAATGAATAAGAATCCACAAACCCCCCCCCTTCACAACCCCCTCCTAAAAGACACTGCCACCATTCACCATGAGGACCTCAAATCCAGGTCGGGGTCAACAGATGATGAAGAAGTGAATCAACTCCACCCTGAGCAGCATCAGAAAAGCCGAGAAAGAAATCGGAAGGAATGTTAGTGTATGGGTTGTGAAGGAAATCACCCTAGATCGGAATGCTGGTTCCAAGATGCTATTTGCCAACACTGCGAGTAGAGGAGGCACATCGCAAGAGCATGTCGAGCATTCAAGCCGAATGACCGAAGACCAAGACAAAGTACACCCCCAAGTACCAGAGAAAATCAAACTGAAACCCATGGGGGTCAAAACAGCAGGAATCGATGGAACCATGAGCTGAGCACAAAAAGAAGTGAAACACACCAAACAGTAACTGTGGGCCACTCCAGTACACCAAATGCTAAGAAAGTACATGTTCACATCACAATAGAAGGTGAACCATGTAAAATGGAAGTGGATTCTGGATCTCTTCTATCAATGGTATCGTGGGATAAAATTAAAAGAATAATTCCCCAACTGACAAAAATGCAACTAAGGAAACAAAAAATAATCCCAAAAGACTATCAAGGGAACAAGATTCCAGTCATTGGCATTAGAAAATTCAGAGTATCTTTCAGAAATTACTCTGGGATCCTGCCTTTAACATGGTCGACCAGGACCGGCCAAGTTTGCTGGGGCTCGAGTGGTTCAAGCCATTGGGAATTGAATTCACAGGCACACACAACATCATGGATAATGAGTGGGAGGACCAATTGATAGAGGAATTCCAGGATGTCTTTGACGGAAAATTAGGCAAGTACTTGGGGTCCCCTATTTCTTTTAATTTGCACCCAAATGTTGCCCTGATCAGGCTAAAAGCAAGGCAAGTTTCCCTTCACCCTTAAACCAAAAATAGATGAGCAGTTAGACAAGCTCATTTTCCAAGGGATTCTAGAACCCATAAATCATGCGAAGTGGGAAACCCCAATAACCCCTATAAAGCCAGATAGATCTTTGCGCATCTGTGCAGACTACCACGCAACCCTGAACTGGGCTTTACAGCAGAGCATGTACCCCATTCCAGTGGTGCAGCACCTTTTTTTTTTTTTTTGAAAATTTTTTTATTAATTTTCTACAAACAAACAAGACAAACAAAACATTAAAACATCAACTTTCATATGTACATCTAGTGTGTCGGTTGGTTCATCAGTTTTGTGCATTCACTTTGTAGTCTCAATTACAATTATGTTACATAACAACTCATATTGTCAATCCAAACTTATATATCCTAGTATCACTAAAAAAAAAGAAATTTTTGACTATACTTTTAATCATTCATGCTTTATGAGATAACAATACTTTAAACAGTTTATTCTTATTCAAATCATATAATCATACTAAATCAATCCTAAAAACCCTTTATAAATATAGTGTCAATATTCTATTATCGTATTTTATCATCTACCCATTGATAAAAAAAGATCCCAAATTTCATAAAATTGTTTATCCTCTTGCTCTCTAATTTCAAATGTCAATCTACTCATCTCAGCACATTCCAATATTTTCTTAATAATTTCTTCCTGTAATGGTATTTTCTCATTCTTCCAATTTTTAGCAAATACAATCCTAGCCACTGTTAATACATTTACAATCCTCACCTCACCTCACCTATCCCGTGACCTCTTTTGAGGTCGTTGGGGCGCCTGCGAAGATTTAACAACCACGCTTCTCCATCCGTCTCTGTCCTCCACTGCTCTCTGGGATGCTGCCAGGTTCAAGCCTGTCCAATCATGGATATCATCCTCCCATCTCCTTCGTTGTCTTCCCCGTTTGCGGCTTCCTCTTACCGTCCCTTGCATGATGGTCTTTGCGAGGCCAGTAGAGCGAGACACGTGTCCGTACCATCTCAATTTCCGTTTCTTGACGACAGTAAGAAGGTTGTCGTGTGGTCCTATTGCCTGTTGTATTTTATTTAAGACCTCTTCATTTGTCACATGGTCTGTGTAGTGGATCTTTCGGTAGCATCTCATTTCTGTTGCAAGGATTCTTCTTTGTAAATCCGCATTGAGTGTCCAGGTTTCGCAGGCATATAAAAAGATTGATATTGCGAGGGAGCGCATTAGGTGGATCCTTGAGCGCAGACTGATGTTCTTATCTTTCCAAATAGTTTGGAGCTTCGAAAGCGCAGCTGTTGTTTGTGCTATCCTTGCCATTACTTCTGGTTTTGAGCCTTCATCGGAAATGATGGACCCAAGATATTTGAAATTTTTTACTGTCTCTAGGGGTGTTCCGCTGACTCTGATGTCTGAGGAGATACCTTGGGTACTGTTACATTTACTGGTACATTTACAATCAGGTATTTCAAATCTTTACCATATGTATCAGGTAAAATTCCCAATAAGAAGATCTCTGGTTTCAAGTCTATGTGTTTCTTTGTCATTTTTTCCAACCACATGTGAATTTTAGTCCAATATTTTCTGGCGTCCTCACAAGTCCACCACGTATGGTAATATGAGCCAGGTATCTGATGACATTTCCAGCATTTTTCAGATTTGTTCTTAAACATTCTTGCTATTCTTGTCGGGGGAAAGTGCCACCTGTAAAACATCTTGTACAAGTTTTCTTTATATGCTGTTGACATTGTCATTTTATAATTTTGAGACCACAATTTTTGCCATTTCTCTAAATCAATCCCACATCCAAAATTCTTCCCCCAAACAATCATAGTTTCTTTAACTTGTTCTTCCTCTAATTTAATTCCCAGTAAATAACCATATAATTTTTTAATCCCTTCTCATCAGTATCCATCAAGATCTTATCTAAATCAGTCTGTTTATCATAGAATCCCTCCGTTTTAAAATCTTCATCCTACCTTGAATGTATTTGCGTATATGAAAACCAATTCATCCTTATACCTTGTTTCTCTAAGTTTTGGATCGATTTAAGTCCACCCTTTTCATCCAACAGTTCCCCATATCTAACTGTTTGTTCCTTCTTATAGATTATAGGATAGGAAAATGCTTCAATAATTGATAACCAAACTGGAATTTTCAAATAACATTGTTTTTTTCTCTTCTCCCAGTTTAACCACAAAGACTCCCGTATATAATGTCTTCTAAAATAACCCTGTGTTTTAGTTCCCTTATACCATAAAAAAGCATGCCAGCCCAACAGCAAATCATGCCCTTCTAATGTCAACAATCTATGCTTTCTTAATGTTATCCATTCTTTGACCCACATCAAACTTGCAGCTTGATAATACAATTCCCAATTAGGCAGGCCAAAACCTCCTCTAATTCTAGCGTCTTGCAAAAGCTTTAGCTTTATTCTCGCTTTTTTACCTTGCCATATAAACTTCAACATGATTTTATTTAAATCTTCAAAATAGTATTTTCCAAGCCGAATTGGTATTGTTTGAAACAGAAATAGAATTCTGGGTAAAATATTCATCTTGATTGTTGAAATTCTCCCTATTAATGACAGTTGCAAGTTTTCCCATTTCTTCAAGTCTGTAGCTATCTGTTGTTTGAGTTTAATATAATTATTCTCTTTTAATGTGCTACATCTTGCTGTCAAATATATCCCCAGATACTTAACCTTATTTGTAACTTGGATTTTCAAAAGGTCTGCCAGTTCTTCTCTTTGTCTCAGTAACATGTTCTTTGTCAAAATCTTTGTTTTATCTTTATTTATTTTCAAACCAGACATCTCACCATATATCTCTCTCTTTTCCAATAACTTTGGAACTGTTTCTAGCGGGTCTTCCAGAATAAAAGCTAAGTCATCAGCAAAAGCTTGTAGTTTGAATTCTTCCTTTTTAATTTTCATTCCTTTTATGCTTTTATCATCCCTAATATTTCTATTCAACACTTCCAAAGTCAACACAAATAGCAAAGGGGATAGGGGACATCCTTGTCTTGTGCCTTTTCTTATATTAATAAAATCTGTAAGTTCTCCCTCCATCATTACCTTTGCTGTCTGTTTATTGTATATGGCTTCTATTGCTTGAATAAATTTTCTGGCAAAACCCATCTGTTCCAATAGTAATAACATAAATCTCCAGTTCACGTTGTCAAATGCCTTTTGAGCATCTAGGAATATCAAAGCCATTTGCTTTTCAGGATGTGCCTCATAGTATTCCAAAGTGTCCAAGATTACTCTCATATTGTCTCTGATATGTCTCTTTGGCAGAAATCCATTTTGATCTGGGTGAATAAAATTATTTAAATATTTTTTAAGTCTTTCTGCTAAAATTGAAGCAAAAATTTTATAGTTTGCATTCAATAAAGAAATAGGTCTATAGTTTTTAATCTGCAGTGGGTCAGCCTCTTCTTTTGGAATAAGTGTAATATAAGCCTCTGGCCATGTTTTGGGTATCATCTTCTTTGACATAACTTCATTCATAACTTCTAATCGTGGGATGCTCAATGATTCTTGAAATATTTTATAGAATTCTGCCGGAAGCCCATTTGGACCTGGTGCTTTCCCATTATTTTGTTTCTTAAGTGCTTCATTTAATTCCATCATTGTTATATTGCTTTCTAGCAGTTCTTCAGTCTTTTTAGGTATCTTCGGTAAGTTAGCATTCTGTAAATACTGTTTGATTTTTTCCTCATCAATATTCTCTTGTTTATATAGTTGCCCATAAAAATCTCGAATAATTTCCTTTTTCTCCTTATTACCATAACAAACTTGGCCTTGATCATCTATTAGCTTCAATATTTTTCTTGATTCCTTCTCCTTTCTCAATTTATATGCTAGCCATCTACCTGGTTTATTTGCATCTTCAAAGTAATTCTGTTTAGAATTTCTAATTTTCTGTGCCAGTTCTTCTTTCTCTGTTAATTCCATTTTATGTTTAATTACATCGTTTCAATTTAATATCTTTTTTCTGTGGCATTTTCTGTAATTCTTTTTCAAGTCTTTTATACTCATCTTCCAAGGCCTTAGAAGCTTGCCTTTTCCTAAAATTCTTTTTTCTTGTATAATCTATTATCAAACCTCTAGCATATGCCTTCATTGTATCCCAAACATTTTGCGTTGAAGTATCTTCTTTTTTATTTTCTCTAAAGAAAAAAGCCAGTTCCTTCTCCATCCGTTGTATAAAATCTTTTTCCTTTAAGATAGTATTATTTAATGTCCATCTCGATCTTTTTTTTTGTCCCTTCCATTTAATTGTCATTGGGCTATGATCTGCCCAAGTACTTGTTTCGATATTTGTTTCTTGAATATTGGACATTAATTCTGTTGAGATCCAAATCATATCTAATCTGGACCATGATAAATGTCTATTTGAATAAAAAGTATATTATTTAGCTTCAACATTTCTTTCTCTCCAAATATCTTTTAAAGTTAATTCGTCTGTCATTTTAAAAAAAGATTTAGGGAGAGTCTTTCTATTTTGCTTTGTTGTTGTTGCTATATAGCCCAGTTTATTGTCCACAATTCCATTAAAGTCTCCCATCATAATTATATTAACATAGTCCAGTCCAATTATTTTCATGTGTAGTTTTTTTTATAAAACTCTTCTTGTTTATCATTCGGAGCATAAATTGCAATCAAGAGTATTTTTATATTATTGTCCATTATTTCCACCATTAATACTCTTCCGTCTTCATCTGTGTATATCAGTTTTGCTGGGATAGCCTCTTTAATGTATAGAACCACTCTTCTTTTCTTACATTGAGTCAAAGAAGTAAATATTTTCTCTAATTTTGGCTGTACTAACAATTGTTCATGTTGTTTTTTAATATGAACTTCTTGTAAGCAAATTATATCGAATTTTAATTTCTCTAATTTATGAAAAGTTTTCCTTCTTTTTACAGCTGAATTGAGTCCATTTATATTCATTGTAATCAGTTTTTTTTCTTCCATTATTATGTTTTATATTTAGGTCTAACAGCTCTTGTGGATATCACTTCACGCCGTTCTTTACTATCCACCTGTCCATCTACTGCTCCTTTCTCTTTTTCAGTCTCCAGTTGTTCCTCTTGAAACTCAATTAATGAGACCTCCTTCTCTACCTCCTCTTCTCTTCTTCCAAAAGATTCTGCATGGAAAAGTTCTGCTTTCTCAATTGAATCAATTCTATGTCTCTGCTCTTGCCATATAAACATTAATCCTTCTGGAATCAGCCATCTATAATTCACTTCGTTTTCCAATAGCATTTTGGTCAGCAATCGATATTCTCTTCTCATCTCTCTCACTCTTCTGGGTATTTGTTTTAAAACCACAATCTCTTTATCTTTGTATTTCAATGTTTTCTCTCTTACTACTTGTAGTATTTGTGTTTTAATGGATTTTTTAGTAAATCTAATATGGACTTCCTTTGGTAATTTATTTCTCATCGCATATCTTGTATACACTCGATATACCTCATCTACTCCATCCATCATCTTTTCCTCTGTAATTTCCAAAGCATCTGCCAAAATTTCTATCATTATCGCAGCCAAATTTTCTCCTTTTTCTTCTTCTATATTTGAAATCTGAGATAAAATTCTGACCTTTCCATCTCTCACCTCAACATCCCACTTTTTTCTTGTTCAACCACTGTTAATCTACTGTCAATATTTCCAATCTTCTCCTCTCTTTGTTTACCTTCTTCCTCAATTTTTTGGAATCTCTCCTCATACTTCACCATTATTTGTTTAATATTTTCCACTTTTTCATCAGTCTTCTCCGTTCTTTGTTCAATGTTCTCTATTCTTTGTTCAATGGTGTCTGATTTTATCTTGAGATCTTGAATTCCTTGCATAATCATCTGTAAAGTTACTTTTTCTTGTTCTTTATCTTGCTTCAACATTGTCTGAATTAAACGTTGTCCTCCAGTTGGTGGGGATGCAGAGGTAGAAGTAGAAACACCAGATGATATTGGTTTCCTGCTCATTTTAATGCTTCCAAATCTTCAAATTCTTTTTAACTTTTAATCCAACTGGTCGAATAGCCAATTATAATCCAAAATGGAAAAATCCAATAGTAAAAGGCCCAAAACCAAAGAAAAAAAGGGAAAAAAGGAAGAAGAAAAGATCATCAGGTTCTTCTAGACCCTAATCCAATTACGAAGTAGTAAAAAATAAAAAATAGAAAGAAAAAAACCCCAAAAATAATAATATTGATTAAGAGAAAAAAAGAAGAAAAAGAAAAAAGAAAAGAAGAGATTCCTTCAGGTTCTTCACACCTTAATCCAATTGAAAAGTCTCAATAATCAAAAAAGAAAAACAGAGTGGTCCAAAAACATGAATAGAAAAAAACAAAAGGATCCCAATGAAGATAAGGAGAAAAAAAGAAAAATAAAGAAAAAGCTCTGAGGCTTTCCCTTTGAAATAAAAAGCAAAAATAAAAATATTGCTAGAATTAAAATTTACAAAAAGGCTGGTGAGTAGGGGTATCACAAGGATATATATATACATATATACATATATACATATATACATATATACATATATACATATATATATAGTCTGACTCACAGACAAACACCATACAGAAGCCTGATGATGGCAGATGAGATTCTGCTGAAACATTGCTACAACTTTAAAAGCACCACGTGGGAAAATACCTGAACAAAGCTGAATGCCAGACATGTAAGTACCCGCGAAAACTTAAGAAAATATATATATATATATATATATATATATATATAATTTCCCACGTGTTGCTTTTAAAGTTGTAGCAACGTTTCAGCAGAATCTCATCTGCCATCATCAGGCTTTTGTATAGTATTTGTCTGTGAGTCAGACTTTTACAGGGGTTTCAGATTTAAATTTGGGGCAGCCTATTGCTGTGTCAGAATGGTTTTTTCTTCCTCCTGATTGGTTGAGAGTCTTGGTCTGTGTTTATTGGTCTTGGAGTTTGCTGTGTTCTGCTTCTAATATCTTCTGTCTGTTTTTTTTTGGGGGGGGGGGGCTCTTTTTGTATCTTGATTGGCTGGCAACATTGTGTTACTTTATTGGAGGCCTTTAGTGCAGCTTGGCTTCGGGTAAATGGACGGCTATCATTAGTTAGGAAGCTGGGTTTCATCTGGGTGCCTGGTTTGAGTGTCTTTGAGCTGGAGGTGTCAGGGGGGATCTGTTTGTGCTCAGGTGTTTGTCTGGCTTGTGGTGTGGAGATTTTTTTGTTTGTGAGTGCAGGCTTCCAAATGATTGACAGTCTGGTGGAATCATCTCTTCTGTTCATGCTTTCTGGTCTTTTTTCAATCTCTATGGCTTCTCTGATGATTCTGTGGCTGGGATTTTCTATAGTGGCTAGGGTTTTGGTGCCATTGAAGTTGATGCTATGACCTGTGGCTTCCATGTGTTGGACTAGTGAGGAAGTGTGTTCCAGCTTTTTGACTGCATTTTTGTGTTCATCCAGGCGGGTGCTTATTCTTCTATTGGTCTGTCCAATGTATGTGGCTGGGCATGATGCACAGGGGACTTCGTATATGCCTTGGTTTTCCAGGTCAATTTTGTCTTTGGGGTTCCTGAGGATGGCTGCTATTTTTCTGTCTGTTTTGAAGGCAGTCTTGATGTGGTGTCTGTATAGAATCTTACTAATTTTGTCTGTAGTGCCTCTTATGTAGGGCAGGACAGCTGTTCCATGGGTCTGTTCATCTTCTGGGTCTCCAATATGTCTCAATGTGTTTTTGTGGATCAAGTTGGTGATTTTGCTTTTGTGGAAGCCGATGGCAGATGAGATTCTGCTGAAACGTTGCTACAACTTTAAAAGCACCACATGGGAAAATACCCGAACAAAGCTGAATGCCAGACATGTAAGTACCCGCGAAAACTTAAGAAAACAAATATCAAACCTTTACGGGGAGGAAATAAACAACCAGATCAAAACCTACGAGAAACTGGAAATTAAAAGAGCAGTAATACTATGTGACCTCCAATTCCTGCGCAGCTGCAGAGACAACAATACTACACCAACCTGCTTCAAATTAACATTTCATCAAAGCACAGCAGCCACTAAACGTATCCTGAAAAGAACTGAAATGGCTCTACTAAGGAATGAGCTCCACAGTAAGAGATTCCAATTAGATCAGTTAAACAAAGATTTGCTAGCACTACACCTGGAATTGAGCAGCAAAATCCACCCTCTACTTTGGGACAAGATAAAACAACTTACAACTTGGAGAGCTGAATCTGCAAACATTTACAAACAGGAAAAGCTCTTGAACAAATTAAAGAAATTAGAACATGACAAGAAAACCCCCAACAACTCACAACAACACCTGAAACAATTAGTGTACAATGTTTCCAACAGAGAACTCACCAAAACAGAAACAGAAGTCCTTACCAAAGGATTCAATTACGCTATAGCACCCCAAAAAATCCCCACAGAATCCATCATATGTGTAGTAGAATCCAGCCTAACTAAATTAAATACAGATGAAGCTGATAAAATAAGACACCAAGTTACCAACATTCTATGCACAAGCAAACCACCCAAAAGCAACTTACAGCAAAATGAAATTAAAGCGCTACAAACCCTGAAAAGAGACAGCAGCATAATCATCCTCCCAGCAGATAAAGGGAATGCCACTGTAGTAATGGACAGAAAAGACTATGAAACTAAATTGACAGACCTACTCCAGGACTCCACATACAAACCCATAAACACAGACCCAACCACATATCTGGAAAAATTAACCAAGAAGAAAATTATAACCAGCCACATAAGCAAAGAGATCCAACACACGATCATACCCAGAGAGAAATCTTCCAGATGCCCCAAACTATACGGCCTCCCAAAAATACACAAAGAAGGCATACCTCTCAGACCCATAGTCAGCTCCAGAGGAGCACCACTACAAAACCTGGCTAAACACCTAGCAAAAGAGCTACAGCCCCATGCTGAAACAGCAGCTTCTCATGTACAAAACTCATACCACTTCTTGGAAATGATCAAAGATCTACACGTGGAGCAAGAAGATCTGCTTGTAAGTTTTGACGTGGTTTCACTATTCACTCAAGTCCCGATAAAAGAGACCCTCGAAATCATCAAAAATAAATACCAACCAGCTAAACACCTCATGGAACTAACAGAACACTGCTTAACCAACACATATTTCATATACAAAGGACAAAGATACAAACAAATTGAAGGAGCCCCCATGGGATCACCACTGTCACCTGTCATTGCAAACCTGTTCATGGAAGAATTCGAATCCAGAGCCCTGGCTAATGCCATACTCAAACCCAAACTATGGTTAAGATATATCGATGACACATTCGTGATTTGGCCCCATGGACAAGAAAACCTAAACAACTTCCTAACACACCTAAACAGCGCACACCCCAAAATCAAGTTCACCATGGAAACAGAAACAAACAAACGACTACCATTCCTAGATGTACTAATCTACAAGAAAACAGATGGCACACTAGGACACACCATATACCAGAAGAAAACACACACTAACCGCTACCTCAACGCCCAATCCCACCACCACCCAGCACAGATAAACTCCGTGGCTAAAACACTAATTACTAGAACCAAACGCCTGGCAGACAAGACACACATTAAGACTGAACTATGCACCCTGACTAAAATATTGACAGCCAACGGCTTCCACAAAAGCAAAATCACCAACTTGATCCACAAAAGCACACTGAGACATAATAGAGACCCAGAAGATGAACAGACCCATGGAACAGCTGTCCTGCCCTACATAAGAGGCACTACAGACAAAATTAGTAAGATTCTATACAGACACCACATCAAGACTGCCTTCAAAACAGACAGAAAAATCGCAGCCATCCTCAGGAACCCCAAAGACAAAATTGACCTGGAAAACCAAGGCATATATGAAGTCCCCTGTGCATCATGCCCGGCCACATACATTGGACAGACCAATAGAAGAATAAGCACCCGCCTGGATGAACACAAAAATGCAGTCAAAAAGCTGGAACACACTTCCTCACTTGTCCAACACATGGAAGCCACAGGTCATAACATCAACTTCAATGGCACCAAAACCCTAGCCACCATAGAAAATCCCAGCCACAGAATCATCAGAGAAGCCATAGAGATTGAAAAAAGACCAGAAAGCATGAACAGAAGAGATGATTCCACCAGGCTGTCAATCATTTGGAAGCCTGCACTCACAGACAAAAAAATCTCCACACCACAAGCCAGGCAAACACCTGGGCACAAACAGATCCCCCCTGATACCTCCAGCTCAAACACACCCCAACCAGGCACCCAGATGAAACCCAGCTTCCTAACTAATGATAGCCGTCCATTTACCCGAAGCCAAGCTGCACTAAAGGCCTCCAATAAAGTAACACAATGTTGCCAGCCAATCAAGATACAAAAAGACCCCCCCCCAAAAAAAAACAGACAGAAGATACTAGTAGCAGAACAGAGCAAACTCCAAGACCAATAAACACAGACCAAGACTCTCAACCAATCAGGAGGAAGAAAAAACCATTCTGACACAGCAATAGGCTGCCCCAAATTTAAATCTGAAACCACTGTAAAAGTCTGACTCACAAACACCATACAGAAGCCTGATGATGGCAGATGAGATTCTGCTGAAACGTTGCTACAACTTTAAAAGCACCACGTGGGAAAATACCCGAACAAAGCTGAATGCCAGACATGTAAGTACCCGCGAAAACTTAAGAAAACAAATATCAAACCTTTACGGGGAGGAAATAAACAACCAGATCAAAACCTACGAGAAACTGGAAATTAAAAGAGCAGTAATACTATGTGACCTCCAATTCCTACGCAGCTGCAGAGACAACAATACTACACCAACCTGCTTCAAATTAACATTTCATCAAAGCACAGCAGCCACTAAACGTATCCTGAAAAGAACTGAAATGGCTCTACTAAGGAATGAGCTCCACAGTAAGAGATTCCAATTAGATCAGTTAAACAAAGATTTGCTAGCACTACACCTGGAATTGAGCAGCAAAATCCACCCTCTACTTTGGGACAAGATAAAACAACTTACAACTTGGAGAGCTGAATCTGCAAACATTTACAAACAGGAAAAGCTCTTGAACAAATTAAAGAAATTAGAACATGACAAGAAAACCCCCAACAACTCACAACAACACCTGAAACAATTAGTGTACAATGTTTCCAACAGAGAACTCACCAAAACAGAAACAGAAGTCCTTACCAAAGGATTCAATTACGCTATAGCACCCCAAAAAATCCCCACAGAATCCATCATATGTGTAGTAGAATCCAGCCTAACTAAATTAAATACAGATGAAGCTGATAAAATAAGACACCAAGTTACCAACATTCTATGCACAAGCAAACCACCCAAAAGCAACTTACAGCAAAATGAAATTAAAGCGCTACAAACCCTGAAAAGAGACAGCAGCATAATCATCCTCCCAGCAGATAAAGGGAATGCCACTGTAGTAATGGACAGAAAAGACTATGAAACTAAATTGACAGACCTACTCCAAGACTCCACATACAAACCCATAAACACAGACCCAACCACATATCTGGAAAAATTAACCAAGAAGAAAATTATAACCAGCCACATAAGCAAAGAGATCCAACACACGATCATACCCAGAGAGAAATCTTCCAGATGCCCCAAACTATACGGCCTCCCAAAAATACACAAAGAAGGCATACCTCTCAGACCCATAGTCAGCTCCAGAGGAGCACCACTACAAAACCTGGCTAAACACCTAGCAAAAGAGCTACAGCCCCATGCTGAAACAGCAGCTTCTCATGTACAAAACTCATACCACTTCTTGGAAATGATCAAAGATCTACACGTGGAGCAAGAAGATCTGCTTGTAAGTTTTGACGTGGTTTCACTATTCACTCAAGTCCCGATAAAAGAGACCCTCGAAATCATCAAAAATAAATACCAACCAGCTAAACACCTCATGGAACTAACAGAACACTGCTTAACCAACACATATTTCATATACAAAGGGCAAAGATACAAACAAATTGAAGGAGCCCCCATGGGATCACCACTGTCACCTGTCATTGCAAACCTGTTCATGGAAGAATTCGAATCCAGAGCCCTGGCTAATGCCATACTCAAACCCAAACTATGGTTAAGATATATCGATGACACATTCATGATTTGGCCCCATGGACAAGAAAACCTAAACAACTTCCTAACACACCTAAACAGCGCACACCCCAAAATCAAGTTCACCATGGAAACAGAAACAAACAAACAACTACCATTCCTAGATGTACTAATCTACAAGAAAACAGATGGCACACTAGGACACACCATATACCAGAAGAAAACACACACTAACCGCTTCCTCAACGCCCAATCCCACCACCACCCAGCACAGATAAACTCCGTGGCTAAAACACTAATTACTAGAACCAAACGCCTGGCAGACAAGACACACATTAAGACTGAACTATGCACCCTGACTAAAATATTGACAGCCAACGGCTTCCACAAAAGCAAAATCACCAACTTGATCCACAAAAGCACACTGAGACATAATAGAGACCCAGAAGATGAACAGACCCATGGAACAGCTGTCCTGCCCTACATAAGAGGCACTACAGACAAAATTAGTAAGATTCTATACAGACACCACATCAAGACTGCCTTCAAAACAGACAGAAAAATAGCAGCCATCCTCAGGAACCCCAAAGACAAAATTGACCTGGAAAACCAAGGCATATATGAAGTCCCCTGTGCATCATGCCCGGCCACATACATTGGACAGACCAATAGAAGAATAAGCACCCGCCTGGATGAACACAAAAATGCAGTCAAAAAGCTGGAACACACTTCCTCACTCGTCCAACACATGGAAGCCACAGGTCATAACATCAACTTCAATGGCACCAAAACTCTAGCCACCATAGAAAATCCCAGCCACAGAATCATCAGAGAAGCCATAGAGATTGAAAAAAGACCAGAAAGCATGAACAGAAGAGATGATTCCACCAGGCTGTCAATCATTTGGAAGCCTGCACTCACAGACAAAAAAATCTCCACACCACAAGCCAGGCAAACACCTGGGCACAAACAGATCCCCCCTGATACCTCCAGCTCAAACACACCCCAACCAGGCACCCAGATGAAACCCAGCTTCCTAACTAATGATAGCCGTCCATTTACCCGAAGCCAAGCTGCACTAAAGGCCTCCAATAAAGTAACACAATGTTGCCAGCCAATCAAGATACAAAAAGACCCCCCCCCAAAAAAAAAAACAGACAGAAGATACTAGTAGCAGAACAGAGCAAACTCCAAGACCAATAAACACAGACCAAGACTCTCAACCAATCAGGAGGAAGAAAAAACCATTCTGACACAGCAATAGGCTGCCCCAAATTTAAATCTGAAACCACTGTAAAAGTCTGACTCACAAACACCATACAGAAGCCTGATGATGGCAGATGAGATTCTGCTGAAACGTTGCTACAACTTTAAAAGCACCACGTGGGAAAATACCCGAACAAAGCTGAATGCCAGACATACATACATACATACATACATACATACATACATACATACATATATATATATATATATATGAGCACACTGCACTTTATTTAGTTATCCAAGGCTCTTATTATGACTCTCTTCTCCAGCAGCTTCAAAGCCAAGCCTCAAGTGTTGAAATATTGATAAGAGTCCAGGAAAACACCTGTAATAATATTTTGCTGTGCTCTCCCTCTATCTTATCACATTAAGATGTCCTTGAGAAGGAGTCTTCTTACCATTCTCTCCAATTCAAATAAAATATTTTCAAGCTTCTAGTTGGCAGTATTACAAAGTTTCTTAATGCTCTTCCCCCCCCCAGCCAGAAAAAAAGGATAATTTATACAAAAAAGAAAAAAAGAAAAAATAGCCAAAGGGAGCCTCTATCCTAAAAGAAAATTAAAAAATCAAAAGGAGCATAAAAATATATGTAAAAAAAATTCAATCCGGTTACCTACAAAGTCACACTAAAGTCCCCCCAAAAAAAGTAAAAGAAAGAGAAAAAAAGATCCAAGCCTCAATTTGACGTCACTTTAAAAAGCGCCGCTCATACAGTTTTTGTCAAAAAAAAATCTCACAGGTTTCTTTTCTATTCAGGATGCCCTTTCAAATCTCAGCGAATTTACAACACAAAAGAAGTTTCTCACCCAGCCGACACACTTTCACTCCAGCCACTTTCTTTCCGGAACTGTCCCGACTTCAGCAGCTATGGAGGCTGCCTCTCCGCCGCCAGCAAAAGGGCTTCTCCCGGATCAAACCAGAGATTTTGCGATATCTCTGGGATCCTGGGACAGTGCCCTTCACAGTCACCGTCTCTACAGGACGGTTTAGGTCCGTTAGGACCAACCAAGGGCGAAAATATCGGCTGCGATCTCAGAGCCCCGAGATCGCAGCTGTATCGCCGAAACGAAGCTCCGCCTTCCTCCCAGTGGTGCAACACCTTTTGCACTCCTTGGGGCAGGGAAATTTTTTCACAGTTAGATCTTGAACAAGTCTACCAGCAATTACCAGCAGATGCTGAAACAGCAGAAGCACAGACAACTGTGATGCAGAGGGGCTTTTAAATGTAATGTTTGCAATTTGGGGTGAGCATTGCCCCGGGACTATTCTAGACCCTCATGGTACCCTTATTGCACAGACTAAAGGGGGTGGTGCCTTATTTTGATGATGTCCTCAGCAAAGAACAAAGAGCAATTACAAGATCGCTTAAGGGAAGTTCTCAACCGTTTCAAGGAGGTGGGGCTTAAGTAGAAAAAAAATGAGGTTTTCAATAGACAAAGATGGCATCCACCCCAAGGACAGTAAAACCAAAGCAATCAGGGATGCCCCCAGACCAAAGAATAAAACTAAATTACAAGCTTTCCTGGGACTAATTATCTTTTACCATATATTCTTACCGCAGAAAGCAACTGTAGTGGAACCGCTCCACAGACTGCTTGACAAGAAGGGAGCCTGGGTTTGGGGAAATAGAGAAATGGCAGTGTTCAAAGAAATAAAGACCTTAATTACATCAGAATGCCTATTGATTCAATACAATGAAACTTTACCGATAATACTAACTTGCGATGCATCACCATTTGGGATGGGTGCGGTACTCAGCCACCTTTTGCCAAATGGAAAGGAAGCCCCAATAGCATTTTATTCAAAGACATTATCCAAACCTGAATGAAATTATAGCCAACTAGACAAGGAAGTGTTAGTTGCAGTCACCGGAATCAAGCGATTCCATGAATACATATATGGATGGAACTTCACATTGATCATTGACCACAAACCCTTTTTGGGCATCATCACAGGGGATAGAGCCACCCCAAACATCGTGTCCCCCAGAATGACCCATTAGATAGAATTCTTATCTGAAAATGATTACAACTTGATCCACAGACCAGGAAAAGAGATTGATCATGCAGATGCATTAAGCAAATGTCCCCTACCCATTGAGGACAAAGACCCAGCACCAGCCACCACTACACTACTGATAGAGACAATGTAATGAATGCCAGTTACAGCATCCGATATTGCGAGAGCAACTGTGAAAGACAGAACTCTGGTGCGCATTTTGAACTGGGTAGGAAGGGGGTGGCCTGAACAGGAACAAACCAAAGAAACTAAACCTTTCAAAAACAGACAAACTGAACTATCCATACTGAAGGGGTAATCAAGTTATAATTCCAGCAATGTTAAGGGATGAAATAATGGAGGTGTTGCATGCAGGGTACCTGGGAATAGTTAAAATGAAATCATTAGCAAGGAGCTATGTGTGGTGGCCAGGGATGGATAAAGAAATAAGAGGCCTGGGTCTCCACCTGCCAGGATTGTCAGGAAAACTGACCAGTACCACCCATAGCACTCAAACACGAGTGGGAATTGCCCGGGGGACCCTGGTCTAGAATACATATCGATTTTGTGGGGCCAGTAAGGGGATACACATTTCTTATCGTAGTGGACACATACTCTAAATGACTGGAAGTCATCATCATGCAATCCACAACAACTGAGGCAGTAATAAGAACCCTAAGGAAACTATTTGCTGCACACGGCCTTCTGGATATCCTAGTATCCGACAATGGACCTCAATTCACAGCCACACAGTTTGAGGGATTCTTAGCACAAAATGGGTGAGACATGCCCTCTCAGTGCCTGGACATGCGTCCATGAATGGTTTGGCTGAACGCATGGTCCGTCACACGAAAGAGACACTTCAGAAACTAGGGCCAGGTCATTTGTAAGCAAAAGTAGACAATTATTAAGTATACAGCACAAAACACCTAGTGCAGCAACAAATAAAAGCCCTGCGGAACTTCTTATGGGAAGGAAATTGAGATCACAATTAGACAGAGTACACCCCAATTACACACCAGAAAGACCACAAGATTCATCCAGCAAATGCCAAAATTTAAAAATGGGGACTCAGTGTATGCTAAAAATTTAATAGGGGAATCATTATGGGTTCTGGCAATGGTGGTACAGGTAACGGGACCTTGTTCATACAGAGTTGAGACAATAGAAGGCAGAAGCTGGAGAAGACACATTGATCAACTACGGAGTCGAGGGACAAAGTGAACAAACAGGGAAGGGGGAGACCCTTCACATACATACATTACACACAGAGAGGAAGGGAAGACCCTTCACACACAGCCAACAATAACAGGGAGGAAAGGGAAGACCCCCAACCACCCATCAAATAAAGAATAACCTAGAACAGGCTTTAACAACTACACAATCTCAACCATTAAGAATCGCTCTGGAAGAACCGAATGAAAGACACTCACCAGACACACACAGGCAGCAACAAACCACGGAAGGAAGCAAAAGGGCAGCATCTAGTGGAAGTAGAACAGCCACCATGATGAGTAAATTCCAGGAGGGTCCATGGAGGGGAGCAGGAGAGGCAATAATTCCAGCCGAGCAGCTCGGAAACCAACCTTGACGGAGCTGCGCAGGCCTGGTCGCAGCCATAAGAGTCCTGTCTACTTGCCTGATTACGTACAGTAGGTGGAACAAGATTGGGTGAGCTGGACCAGGTGGGGAGGGGTGTTAGATATTTACATATATGCCCTGATTGGTTGGTCCATGGCGGCAGGAATTGAAGGGCTGTCATTGGTTGCAGCTGCGGCAGCCTGGGGGTAGAAAAGGAGCTGCCAGGGCTGCTGTTCTTTGTTCTGAATGATGTAATAAAGAATTTAAATAGTCAGAGGCTCCCATGTATTCTCTCACCCATGATTTAACAAGTATAAATCCTATCCACTCCCCAACCTGTTAATTAGAAATGAAGCTTCTTAGATGAGAAATGTCCAAGAAAAATCAAAGTCCACCTGCTGTTTGGACAAGCATTTTTGGGACAACCATGACCTGAATGATTGAGAATCTCCAAAAACATTTAGACCAAAGCTCTCCACAATAGATAATTGTTTTACACCATCTTATAACAAAACAATTAACTAATGGCAAGAAACTTTACCACTTTTGTAGATCACAGTGCACTCTTTAAACAAAGAGTGCTTCTTCCTCTTTGTGGAAGAAATTGGCCAACTTAAATATGGAATCCAGATTCTTACTCATAGTTAAGGCCCACTACTCAAACACCCATTTGAAAGTCTGTGCAAGTGTAAATGGTTCTCCAAGAGTATAATCACCCATAATGGTATTGCATAGGATTGTATCCCAGCCCCAATGCTTTTTAACCTCTATGTCAATCATATTCCAGGATTCCTGTAAGTTTCAGACATTCATATGTCAAAAATCCATGAAAAACTCAATATCTTTTTATATGTTGATACTAATGGGGCACTCCTGCAATTTGATGGCACAACTTGATGACACAACTTGAAAATGATGGTGCATAATCAATCTTTAATTATACACCTCTACTTACTATCTAGAGTGAAATAGAGGACGTGCATTTTTAAAAAAAAATTCATTGGGAATCAAGTTATCCTTTCCAAGCAGCAGTATAATATGGGTATGGTTCTCTCTTTCAGTTCAAAAGTTTGATGTTTGAGAATAAGGGAACTGCTTGTAAAATTATCCTTAAGAAAGAAGTGGCTTCCTTCTTTATAAGAATTGTTTGTAGAACCAGGAAACACAGACTGATTATGTGCCATTAAGTCACTGTTGATTCTTCGTGATCACATAGATATTCTTGATGATCTATCCTCAACCTGGTCTTTCAGGTCTACCAATGAGTAAGCACAGAAAGGGGCATAAATAGGGAAGTAAGAAGGCACTAGTGTGCAGATAGAAGTATATTCTACAAAAGTCTAGAACTCTCCTAAATTGATCTGTTAATATGGGCTTGACTCACAGGGTAAGGGAAAAGAGGAGAACTTCAGTTGAAGGCCAGAAAATTGGCAAGGAAGGCATTTGATTGTTATAGTATCCACACATACTATGAGGAAAAGCCCATTGTCTGATATGGAGTGAGAATCACTTAGCTGCATTTGCTCCTCTGCTGCAGGTAGTCCATTGGGTAACTAACAGATTTGAATGAATAGTCCACAGTGGCTGCCCTGACAGGACAAAGAGTTAAGAATATATACCTATATGGAGTTCCATTGCTTTTGAATTGTAGTTCTGGAGAAGACTTGAGAGTCCCTTGACTGCAAGGAGATCAAATCAGTCAATCCTAAAAGAAAACAACCCTGTCTATCATTTTGAAGGACAGATACTGAAGCTGCCTAATGAGAAGGCCAACATTCTTTGGCAGCCTAATGAGAAAGCCCACAAGCTTATTCCTAAGTTTACCAAGTACTCAAGAAGGTAAAATCAAAAGGCCAAAAGCTAAAATACACCACTGCTTTTTTGTTTGTTTAGTAATTGTTATGGTAGGGACTCCCAGTCTCTTCCCCACCGTCTTCCTATAGTTCCCCCTTCATAGACCATTTCTTAGACCAGTTATGTTGGGGAAGATGGAGTGGGACGAGAGGTGACGGGGAAAAAACACAGTGGCATCCGGTCCTCTGGAAAAATGTAGAAGATTTCATGTGGAGTTGTTTTAAAATTGCTTTATAAGCACATAAGAGGGTAGATAGAAACACAAACAGGTTTTCCTCATATTTCAAAACTGAGGTTTAAAAAAAATGGTTTGGAAGAAAAGTTAGCTATGCTTTATAGATGAATAGTCAAGAGACCATTAAGGCTAGACTTAAAGACAGCGGAATAGATGCTATGTGTATGTAGGGAGGTTGTGGGGGAGGCGAGGGCAATAACCCAGGGTTCAGTTTTCAGGTGTATTGTCATTACAGGATAGAATGGATAAAAGAAAAATTTATACACAAACACACACACAATATGTCTGTACACATTATAAAATATAAGGGATAAAAAAATATATAGATACAGATATATAAATACACAGATACCCATACACAAACACATATAAATAAAATATAAAATTAAATTAAAACATGGTAAAATCAATGCACAACATAACATTTTCATCTCTGAAGAAGCTGGAAAATTTCATATAATGCAAGTTAGAAACAGCCCCAGCCTCTTCATTTCGCACAAAGATCAGTCTGGACATTTTGCACAAAAATCAGTCTGAAAGTTTAATTCACTAGAAAGCATATTCTTAAATTTACCAAGCGTTCAGAGGGTAAAATCAAAATAAAAGCAGATTTAAAGTTCACAAAGCAGCAGGGCAGAGGTGGCTGTGATGGTTTGCTGACCACATCAAAAATGATTAGTTTTTTGGTGGCTTCATAAGCAATTCAAACCTAGTGATTATGATTCAATGTATTGTATTTATGCAAGCTTAGCAGATGGGCAATTCAGAACCAAGCGAAGGAGGTTAATAAGCCCTCATGACAGTATTTTCCCCATAAAAGTTCATAGCACCTTGGAGTAAGGCTAGCAAAAGCTGCTTGAAGTTTAGGAAGCTCATTGTTGATGAGTCTGTCTAACCTGGTTGAGATTTGTAACTATGCTTTGAAGAATAGCATAATGGGCACACTGAGTCCTAAGAAAGATTTAGGAACTAAGACAACTTCCTAAAACTTCCTGAACATAGACTTCCAGTGACGAGATATGGGTGAACGGAGCTGCTGAAGCTCGCTCTGGGTTTCATGCTATCTCCTCTTGCTGTTGGAGTGACCCTTAGGGGTGCACGCATCTTGTAGAGAAGTGTGCCACTGTGGGGAGAGTCAAGTCGTGGTATGGAAAAGGTGATTCTCATCGCAACGCAGAAAAACCCTGTGGAGACCAACAAGAGACTGTCAGCAATGGCGGTCCTAAAGCCTTGATCGTTGCATACAAGAGGAAGCGAGTGAGTGACAGACTGTGGTGAACAAAGAGTGCGAGTGAAAGAATTTGCATCCTGGTTGAGCGTTGAATATTGGAGTATCTTAGTTGGAGCGAAGCCCGAAAACAGCGTCCAAAGCAGATACGAGCGGCGGAGAAAGCGAAAGGGCTCGTGAGACGGAAGAGGGTAAGGACACAAGCGATCAGACAGAGAAGATAAGAGAATTGGAGGGATCTGAGAGATTGATAATAATTGGGGGAGAGAGAAAAAAGAAGAAAGAAAGAACAATAATTTAATTTAAGGGAACTCTGAAGGATTTGAATTGTGGACTTTGGGGAAAATTGGAAGGACGAACTTGAGGTGGGAGAGACTTGAAGTAAGGAATTAAATTACAACTTTAAATATTCCACGAAAGAAACTGAATAATTTATTAGTCTCCTTTTAGATTATTGGACTGGAGCTGTAGTAAGTGGAGAAGATTTATTAAAGAAAGAGACTATTTGAATCTAAAAATTGACTTGTTAAACTTTCAAATGAAAGGAGAAATGACTATAGCGGAAAGTGTGGTGAGATAGTGAAATCAGAGACATTACTCAGCAACTCTGTACTTCTGGTGTGCTCGGTGAAGGAATCTTGAAGAACTGAACAATTATATTAAGACACTTTAAGCTTTTAAATTTGCGGATTGCAACAATTATTTCTTGACACCAACTTAACTGATTTTTGAATGTGGTAAATGTAATTTATATATATTTAGTTGATACATTAGTAATATTGTAGTTTATATTTGGTTATAACACACATAAAAAAGGGAAGTGATAATTAATTAATTAATTAGGTATAGATATTAGGTATAGGCGTTGATTAGATTGAATTAAATAATTAATTGTGATTAATTGTGATTATTATAGATTAACTAATTAATTATTATATAGTAAGGTTGATATATCTATATTTAGATTTGTAAGTATTTGAAATATTATTTTATAACACTATTTTGAGATTTGGGATTCTATAGCATTTATAGATATACAAGTTACTATTATTTAAATTTAAATAGAGGAATTTGATACATTATTAAGAATTACAAATCCAGATATTTGATTTAGAAATTAGCTGTAAAAGTGTTCTGGAATATATATATATATATATATATTCCAGAACACTTTTACAGCTAATTTCTAAATCTATATATATATATATATATATATATATATTGCTAAGAGAGGTTGATCCTGTAACATATCGTATTATTTAGCGTAGTGGCCATTTATAGTTGATATTTCTTAATAGTGAATATTAATTTGGGACAACATATTTAATATAATACAAAAATAAAAACAAATTTTACAAGAAATGACCTCCATCACTAATACAACGCTTAAAACTGGAAAGAAGACTTCTTCAATACAAACAACTTCAATGCCATCAACCTCAGTGATGGCACAAAAGACAATTGAAAAAACTTTATCTGGAGAAAAACAACCTATCATCACGAATGCCAATATTTAATCGACTCTTCTTACTTTACAAGAGTTCATGCTGAAGCTTCAGGAAATAGTGGTAAAAAATCATATCGAATCAAGAGCTGACACAAATGAACTAAAAGAAGAGATGGGAAACTTAAAGGCAGAAATGAAACTAGACATTCTAAAACTAGATCAAAAAATTGAAACGATACAGCAAGCACCAGAAAGGAATGAATCAACAATAAAGGAGGTTGAGAAAAGAATGGAAAAAATGGAAAAGAAGCTGGAAATGGTTGGTGAGCAACTAAGAAATGTGAGTAAAGAAATGGACGACTCCTTGGTATATTTGGAAATGGATAAGGCTGCAGCATATCTAAGATTCCAAAATATAATGGAATCTAAAGAAGAGGACTTAGAACAAGTATTGACAGGAATATTAGCAGACCTATTAGAAAAAGATAAGGATGATATTCTGAAAGAGTTAGACGAAGTATACAGAGGGAGCACAAATTATGCAAGATGTCATAAACATCCAAAAGAGGTCCATGTGAGATTTGTCAGAAGGAAAGTTCAAAAAATTTTATATATAAAATTTCTAGAGAAGAAACAATTACATACAAAGGGAAAGAAATCTTGGTGCTTAAACAAATCCCAAGAAGAGTGAGAGAGCAGAGGCGAGATTATAAATTCTTGGCGAACCAATTAAACCAAAAAGGTATCATATTTAGATGGCTAATCCCAGAAGGAATGGTGATCACTTGGGAAGAAAGAAAAATTAAAGTAGACTCCATGGAAAAAGCCCAAGAATTCTACGAATGATTGATAGGCCATGAAGAATCAAGTAGTAGAGACGAGTTAGAAATGAATTTGCAAGACGACCAAGACTACCAAAAAAATAGAGATGGGAATTGTAGGAATTAAAAAAATAAACAACATCAAGAGAGAGAAGAACCGAAGACACACAATCAGCCACAAAGAGAGACAGGACTAACTACAAGACAAAGAGCAAGAGTCAATCAGGTGATGGACGAAGAAAAGAAAATATTATCAATTAACATAAATGGTCTAAACTCTAGGATAAAAAGGAAAAGAATATTAACCAAATTAATGAAATAAAATGCAGATATAATATGGTTACAGGGAACTCATATAAGGAAGGAAGAAGAAAAATATTTAGAATGCCCCAAGCTAGGGAATTTGTATATGTCGCCAGTAGATTTTAGGAAAAAGAAAGGGATAGCAGTGTATGTGAAAGACGATATGAAAGAGCCAATTTGGATAGATCCCAATGGAAGAATTATGATGTTACAAATTTGGATTAAATCAATTCTAATTCTACTAGTGGTAATCTATGCCCCTAACAATAACCAAAAGGATTTTTTTAAACAATTACATGAGAAATTAGTGGAATTAGATAAAAGGAATATTTGTATCTTGGGAGATTTTAATGCTATTGTGGACCACCAGAAATATCATAGTAATGGGGGGGGGGAGAAGAAAAAAAGGAGAACTACCAAAAACATGTGAAGAAATGAAGATTGAACTAAATTTGATAGACATGTGGAGGAAATTAAACCCTGAGAAAAAGCAATTTACATTTTACTCTAACCCTCACCAATCATGGACACGAATTGATATGGTGTGGATGAATGGTGAATTAGTAAATGAATTAAAAGAGATTGAAATCTTACCAAATGAATGGGCAGATCACAACCTGATTCAGATAGTGTGGAAAGGCAGAAAGAAACCAAGGAAAAGGTGGACCTTAAATTCACAGTTAATTAAAGAGAAAGAATTTATGAATAAACTTGATGAGGAATTAGACTATTTTTTAAAAGAAAATAATAATGAGGCAACTATGAAACAGAATATTTGGGCTACAATTAGGGCAATAATAAGAGGCATAATGATATCATATACTGCTAAAAGAAATAAAGAAAAATATGCCCAACAAAATAAATTAGAACAAAGAACCAAAGAATTAGAAATTGAGATGCAAACACCCCAAAAGATTGCAAATTGAAAAAACAGATGATAATAACTAAACATAAATTTAATTTAATTGAACAAGAAGGAATGGTCTCAAAGTTAAATACAGCCAGACAGATATTCTTTGAATAGGCCAATAAACCAGGAAGGTGGTTGGCCTATAAACTTAAAAAATAAAAATAAAAAAGATTATCTACCAATTAATAGATGAGAACGGGGATGCCCAAAAAGGATAGAACAGAAAAAAGAAATTGCATGTAAATTTTTTGAAGATCTTTATAAAAAGAAGGAGGTAAATGAGGATATGATAAGAAACTATTTGAGTATTACTAAAGATAAATTAATTAAGGAGGAGATGAAGGAAATGTTAATTAGAGATATTACATGGCCCAAGTTAAAAGCAGCAATAGAAAATCAAAAGAACAATAAAACCCCAGGACCCAACGGGATACCAGAGGAACTTTATAAAAAAAATAGGAGAACAAATAAGACCTCTCATGGTGGAAGTATATAATGAGGTCCTACTAGCAGCGAGAATGCCGGATTCATGGAAGGAGACATTGATATCATTGATTCTGAAAGAAGATTCAGATTCACGACATATACAAAACTATAGACAATTTCCCTGTTAAACACTGATTATAAAATATTTACTACAATTACAGCAAATAGATTGAAAAAAATATTGAATGAATATATACATAAAGATCAAAACGGATTTCTTTATAATAGACAAATCAGGAATAATTTAAGGATAGTATTAAATGTTTTGGAATACTACGAAGCCCACCCGGAAAAATAAATAGCCCTTGTATTCTTGGATGTACAGAAGGCCTTTGACAATTTAAATTGGCAATTCCTAATTCAACAAATTTACAGGATGAATCTAGGCACTAAGTTTGAAAACATCTTGACTACAATTTATGATTCACAAATCTTTACAATTACAATTAATGGAGAGTACATGCGCTCAATAAAAATAGAGAAAGGAGTCAGGCAGGGATGTCCATTATCCCCCCTGCTCTTCATATTATCTTTGGAAACATTGCTTACATGAAATAGACAGAACCCAGGAATAAAAGGACTAAAAATTAAAAAAGAAGAATATAAACTCCAGTCATTTGCGGATGATATGGTATTTTTCAGAGAAGAACCAATTGAAACAGGTCACTATTGAAAGAGTTAGATCAATTTGGGGAAGTTGCAGGACTTAAAATTAATAGGGAAAAATGAAATTAATAACTAAAAAATTAACAGAAAAACAAAAACTAAAATTGGAAAGGATAATGGGATTACAAATAGTAAAAAAAGTTAAATACCTAGGAAGTTGGTTGACGGCTCAATGCAAAACTCTAACGGAAAATAATTATAATAAATTATTACAGCAAATTTAAAAAGATTTAGAGATATCGGTTAAATTGCAAATCTCCTTATTAGGGAAGATTGCCACTATAAAAATGAATATTCTGCCCAAATTTATTTACTTATTCCAAACAATACCAATAAAAATACATAAAATTACTTTGTGGAACTTAATAAGATAATCACCAAATTTATTTGGCAAGGGAAAAAACTGAGGATAAACCTAAAGACAATGCAAGATATGAAGAGCAGGGGAGGTATGGCATTCCTAAATTGGGAATTATACTATAATGCAGCCTCCTTACTCTGGTTGAAAGAATGGGTAAATCTGTCGAATAAAAGGATCTTATTTTTAGAAGGCCATGATTTACAGAGGGGATGGCATGCATTTTTATGGGACATTGGGAAAATTAAGCAGAAGTATTTCCACAGACATATAATTAGAGATTCCTTATTGGCTAATTGGAACAAAAAAAAAAAAACATTATTTAAAAATCCCAATTTGGATCTCAACAATGGAGGCGATGATACATCCAAATAATCTAGATCTTAATAAAATGATAAAATACAAAGACTTTCTTGATGCGCAAGGAATTTTAAAATCATGGCAAAATCTGCAAGAACAGGGGATACAAGTAGACCGGTGGGTTTACTTGCAAATTCAAAATAAATATAGCCAGGACAAGAAAAATTTTGGAATTTATACTAAGGCACAACAAATAGATAAAATTTTATTAGGTCCAGATAAAAAAAATGTAACTAAATTTTATAATTATTTACTAGAGACAGAATAAGAAGAGGAAGTAGTAAAAGGCAACATGATAGCTTGGAGCAGAAACATAGGATGTAGCATTACATTATTAGAATGGGAAAGGTTTGGGCAAGGAATAATAAAATTACAAGATCAGCAGCATATAAAGAAAATACCTATAAAATGTTTTACAGATGGCATCTCTCACCCTTGAGAATAGCAAAAATGTCTCCTAACATGAATCCTAATTGCTGGAAATGTAAAAAGAAACATGGAACATTCTTTCACATGTGGTGGTCCTGCACTGAAGCCCAAAGATACTGGCATAGAATAAAAAAATGGTTAGAGGAAATAATGGCGGAGCAAATTGAATTAAAACCAGAATTCTTCCTATTGGGGATATTTAATAGACAAATTCCTAAAAATGTCAAATATATAATACTGCATATTCTTACTGCAGCCAGAATAACCTTTGCACAGTGTTGGAAACAAGCAGATATTCTAACAGAGGAGATGGTTATACGGAAGATAACAGCCTGTGCAGAGGTGGACAAGTTAACCTTAGCAAGGAAAAAGAAACATCAGAATATTGTAGAAGCTGGGAATGCTGGTATGACTGGATAGAACAAAAATAGAAAATATATTAGTAAATAACGTAAAATGTAAATCATAATTATATATTCGCAGGAAGATGTGTTTGTAAATATATCACCAATATTGATAACAAACAAGGAACCATAGACTGTTGATAATAGAATTGTTAATTTTTTAATCATTTTGTTTTTTTCTATTTCTTTTCTTCTTCTTCTGTGTGTTATGTTTGTTTGATATTTTGGTTTTGTAATCAATAACGTTTGTTTAAAAAAAATTGGGAACTTCCGGTTTGCGTGGCTTCGGGGCAGCAGGAATTCGCGACAGCTCGCGATTCCTGCTGTGCTAGCCGTCGAGGTACCCCCGATCCAGATGGGTCAGGGGGATATGGCTGCCCTGTAGGGACAGCTGAAGACAGAGGGGAGTCGGAAAGGGAGGTGGGGGCATCGCAGACCCCCCCTTTCTCCGAGAAAACCCCTTTTTCCCAAGGCGGTGGAGCGGCGGTCAGCAATGGCCGCCACGAAGAAGCCAGCAACCGGGTAAGAACTGTGCTGGAGGAAGTGTGAAGAGTGAAAGTTCTGTCTGAGCCGGGTCAAGTAACAACTTTCAAATTGCCTGGAATTGAGCTGCTTGTTGCTGGAGGATACATTGTATCCCTAAGAAGAGCGAAAAGCGGCGGAGAAGCTGTTAAAGGGAACTTTTTTTTATTTTTTTTTTATTCTCCCACCCCATGGAAAAAGCAGAAATATTTGGATATTAGACATTGAAAGTGGATTGCTTTGAAAGCTAAGCTAAGAGACAAAGGGATTTTTGGACATTGAAAAATTTAAGAAATTGGAAAATCTCTGCTGGAGGTATGGATTTTTGATTATTTAAAATTGTTATTGCAAGTGGGAAGGGAGAAAAAAAAAATTGGAGCAGAAACTGAAAAAGGAGGAGACTGTCTAGAACGTCTTTGTGGATCCCAAAAGAAGATGTATGGTAATTGGACCTCTTTGATTAAAAATTAATTCAGAAAGAGAAAGAGAAAAAGGAAGAAAAGTATTAACTTTTGGAACTTTTTTTTTCTCTTTTTTTAATTGCTTTTGATTGTCTTTGATTAAAAATACTTGTGGTTGTTTTGGAAAAAGTTTCCCTTTTCATAATGGCATCGTCTGTGGATGAACTAGAGATTGAATATCAAAAATATAAAAAAGAAGATACTTTGGGCGCTTTGTTTCAATTCTTAGAAATGGCGTTATGTTCCTTTGAAAAGTTGATTACGCAGCAGAAGGACTGGGACAAGGAAGAAGAGGAAGAAGAAGCCATCTTTGATGAACAATGGGTCCCTTCCGGAGAGGAGGAGAAAAAGGATAAGAAAAAAGGGTTTTTAAGAATTATAAAAACAACCAAAAGAGAGAAAAATGAGCGAAAAGATGGAGGCAAGGTTAGAAAGCAAAGGAAAAGGAACAAGAAAAGCGAAGAGAAAAAGCAAAGGGGTAGAAAGGGCAAGGAGAAGAATAAGCGAGAGAAAGAGGGGGAGGAGAAGCCTTAATGGGGGGAAGCAAGACTTAAAGAAAAAAAGTTTATTTAGAGACAATGGGTGAATTTAATTTAGATTAAAAGAGGGATTCTGGAGGGTATATAAGAGTGTGTTTTTATATATATATTTAGAACATAAAACTTATTATGTAATCTTAGAATCTTTTAAACAGAATCCCAAGAAAGATTGCTATATGTAGTATTTTTAAGTTAGGTAATGAGTTATAGATGTTACTCCAATTGGTGTACAGGAGAAGTATAGTAAAAGAAAAAAGATGAATGGATGATTGGAAATAGAACAGACAAAGAATGTTGTTGAAAATGGTAATAAGATATGGAAGGATATATATGCTTTTTTTTTTTATTTTGTATATTGATAAAAGGCAATAAAATGTTAATTGATAAATAATTTGGATGGAAAAGAGAAGTAGGGACAAGATATGAAGTTAATATTATATGAAATATTGATAGTATAATCTGGAAATGTTATGCCTTATTGGTTTATCATTATTATTATTTTTTTCAGAAAAGAATTTATAAGCTGTTATGCCTTGATTTTTTGTGCATTGTTTTTAGAAAACTGATAAAAATGGTTTTTATATATATATATATATAAAAGAAAATGATAATAAGATATGGAAGGAGATATGGGTTGAATATGATGTTTGAATTTGTGTCTGTGTAAAGAGTTTTAACCCGGGAACAGACAACCTTCAGAAAAGATCTTTTAGTTTTGTCTATGTTTTGTGTTTGTATGTCTTGTGTATTGTGCTTATGATAAAACTAACAAAATTTGTTTTTTATAAAAAAAAAAAGGGAAAAAGAATCAATAAAACCTTGGAGGAATGTTAGATGAGAATAATTTAAACAAGCCAGAAAGAAAAGAATATGATGACTATAAAATGGATAAATATGGAAGAGAAATGAAATTGAATAGGAGTAAAGAGAAATAATGAGAAATTTGCTGAAAGATATTTGCGTGTCCATATGGGGATGGGATAAATTGGAATTATGCTGTATAAAAATAATGTTTTGTTTGACTTGTAAGGACTTACAATGTTAAGAGGTTTTATGTGTTTATGATATTCAATGGTTAATGATGTGTTGTTTTATCTTTAAAACTAATAAAAATTTGTTTCAAAAAAAAAAAAAGTTTGTTTAAAAAAACAAAAACTTCCTTAACATAGTGGGAATTATTTCTATGAAAATGTATATAATGCAGCGGTATCATTCTCACCTCCTCTTGCGAAAAATCAGGTCTTTCTTTTGTTCTTTTTACAGATTCTCATAATAACAATTCTGGAAAACATTTCTTGTTCCTTTATCACAATGACTATTTTAAAAAAGGAATAGCTTAATTAAATAAAAAAGGATTGGCAAGGAGCTAGCCCTTCTGAGTACTGTAAACATGTTTAAAATGTTCATGAGTAAGAAAGATATACCATGTGGTCCACAAAGTCAAAAGCCCAGGAATTGAATTCTACAATGGTAGTATAGAGATATACCACTATGAGTAACATAAAAAGATAGCTATTAGGAATAGGGATTATTTTACTGAAGCCTCATCTCAGTTCCTTCAGAATTTCCTGGACACCACCGCAATCAGATCATGACCTCACGGCTGACACCCAGTTTCTCCTCCTTTTGTACCGCATCAATAATAACATCTTACCTCATAAAGTTATTGTGATTTTTTTTTTTTCAAAACAGCATGTATACCCTGCTCTAAGGAGTCAAAAAGAAATTTTAAAACAGTTAAAACTGTTGGACTTATAGATCGGTTTGACTTCTTCCCAGAGGTTACTTACAGAAATATTCCAGTGTCTCTTCAATCTGCTTGAATGTGAGGGCAACATCAGCATCAGAGGAGACCTGGGATGTCTGAATCCAATCTTTGTGGTCATATCCAAATACTGTGTCTGCCCGGAGTTTATACAAGGGCAGTTGTTCCCCCAGAAGGCTGATGATTTCCACTTCTGGCAAATTGCCGCTATTGCAAAAGTCTGTTGAGAAAATATGAGGAGAGAAAGAGAGATGGTTTGATAAGCAAAGGGGGAAGTGAGGTAAGGCCTTTGGTCTCAAGAAACTGACCCGTCTCTAAGATGCCCCTGGCTGTAGAATATCACAAGTTTTTCTTGATTGAGTTTACCACATTGCACCATTTCAGCCAATGTGCTACTGACAGTATGATTTGAATGTTGTGGTAACTAAGCCAATTTCCTATTTTGCAATCTACGGAAGGCAAGGAAACTAGAGATGGACGGCAGATGTCAATCTACTCTACTGATAAAAGATATCCCTTCCCACATGAGCTGCATTCACTGCAAAACCTATGAGATTGCTCCATGTGGGTATGGTTGTTCCTACAATTAAACCTTATAATTAAACATTCAAAGCCTGCTGAATGGACCCTGAATAGTGGCAGAAGGAAGAATCAGTCAGAAGTCTCTGGACCAGGAAATCCAATTGTTTATATTCACTCTGCCTTTTTCTTTGAAATGTACAACAAAACCTTCTGCTTTTGATCATATCTGCACAGCAAGCTGACAATGCTTTCTAGGAGCCAGTTTATGTTGTATTACTTACATGCTAATAAAATTGTGTATATTGTATCTTCAAAGTGATTTGGTCACATTAAGTAAACCAGAGTTTGGCCACAATGTTATGCAACTCTTAATTTATTTTAAAGTACATTATAAGACATTATAATATACTTACAATATAATGGGATATAAAAAATATGATCTCTTAAAATTAGTGATTAGCTTTCTTAAGCCTTTGAATCATTTATAACCTTTTTTAAAAATAATAATAATAAATAGGGCAGCTTACAAACAAAGGAATTTGAATTCCAAGTATTCTTTGACTTATGGGCACAATTGGGACCAATATTTTGCTAATCTAGGCAGTTTTTAAGTGAATCTTGTCTGATTTTACCACCATTTTTAAAATAGTTTTAATGGATGTTAAGCAAGTCATTGAGTTGTTGAATCACGTCGTTGTTAAGCAAATCTGCCTTGCCCCATTGACTTTGTTTGTTGGAAGCTGGTTGAAAATAGTGACCATATGACTCCAGGACATTGCTACTGGTTGCCAATGTGTGCAAATTTAGATATGGTAACTATAGGGATGCAGTGATGATTACTCAATATCCAGTGCTGTTGTAACTCTGAATGGCCACTAAATGAATGTTTGTATATCATACTGTTACCATGAAAATGATATAGATATGGATATGAAACTACTATAAGTGAAGCTCAAATCAGTGGAAATTTTATTTAAAACCAGAGGGGTATCTTATGTGCTACACAGCTCTTTTAAAATAGTTTAATTTAACTCTCTCTCCCTACATGGAAAATATACTTCTGTTTTTCTGCTTATTGCTCAACTATCATGAAACAATCTAGTCCAGTGTTTCTCAACATTAGCAACATTAAGAAGTGTAGACTTCAACGCGCATATTCGCTGGGGAATTCTGGGAGCTGAAGTCCATACATTTTAATATTACCAAGATTGAAAAAACTGGTCTGAGCAATGCTCTTGTAAAGGAAGAACTCTACTGCCCTCTTGTGGATTTTCATAAGCAAATAAACATAGCAAGAATAGAATAGAATGCTTTATTGGCCAAGTGTGATTGGACACAGAAGGAATTTGTCTTGGTGTAAATATCCTCAGTATACATAAAAGAAAAAAATACCTTCATCAAGCATACAATAAACAATCAAATCATACAAAGAAATAATCAATATAAATCGTAAGTATACAAACGACAAAGTTACAATCATACATCACAAGTGGGAGGGGATGGATGATAAAGAATGGTGAGAAGATTAACAGTAGTGCACTTTGTAATAGTTGAACAGTGTTGAGGGAATTATTTGTTTAGCAGAGTGATGCTTTTTGGAAAAAACTGTTCTTGTGTCTAGCTGTTCTCTATAGTGTCGTTTTGAGGGAAGGAGTTGAAACAGTTTATGTCCAGGATGTGAGGGGTCTGTAAATATTTTCACAGCCCTCTTTTTGACTCATGCAATATACAGTTCCTCAATGGAAGGCAGGTGGGTAATAATTGTTTTTTCTGCAGTCCTAATTATCCTCTGAAGTCTGTGTCTGTCCTGTTGGGTTGCAGAAACAAACCAGACAGTTATAGAGATGCAGATGACAGACTCAATGATTCCTCTGTAGAACTGGATCAGCAACTCCTTGGGCAGTTTGAGCTTTCTGATTAGGCACAGAGGGTTTCTCAATTTTCTCAGTTCCTATATTGCCAAAGGTGATTTTCTGAAAGACAACTGAACTCTTTTTTTTCCTGAGGGAAAAATTCAGGGAAAAAACAGTCTGACTGCCTTTTGAAAAAGCATCTTTGAGAAAACTGTGACCTGGATGGCTAAAAATCTCCACAGATGTCCCAAAAGTGCTTTTTCAAGAGGCAACTGGTTTTTCTTTGAAGACATTTCATCTCTCAACCAAGAAGCTTCTTCAGAGCTGAAGAAACTTCTTGGGTGAGAAGCGAAATGTCATCAAAAACAACAACAACAAAACAACAACAATAACAGAAAGTCCAATTGCCTCTTAAAGCACCTTTGGGAGAACCATGACCTGGATTACTGAGAATTTCCATAGATATTTAATCTTCTCAGACATCTCTATATTGCATGTATATATTTAAACTGGGTTTGGAGAATTTAGTGGAGCCAGAAACAATAGCAGGATAAAAGAAACATACACTGTGCTGTCCAGCCAGTTATAGTTAATAGGGAATTGGGATAGTTAGTTAGTTAGCATTCCTTAAGGGAATGCATCATGGTAAATGTAGTTAAAGTATCCTGGGAAATGTAGTCCATGTCATGTGGCCACATCTGTAATCCTGATTGGACACTGAATTGATCCTTGGTGGGTTGTGGGAGGTTCCTTCACTCTTGCCTGAACCCAGCATCATGCTGGCATCTCACCTCCTTGCTTCTTCGATGTAGGATAAGAGATTACCATCTTTTTACACCAGAAAGTCAGTTATGCAAAGAGTTGGACATTGAGATAAATCTTGACATAACTGAGTTATATTGAGGATGCCTGATGAACCAATAAAAAGACTTTGTATGGATGTTTTGTGGAGTTAACTGTCTGCTTTATAATCAGCTAGTAGTTGTAAGGTCCAGAACATACACTAAGCATCTTTTAAATGGTTTCTTAAGGGCTATTTGGCTCCCAAGAAAGTAAATTGCCTCACATTTTAGTTTCAAGACAGCCTTCCCTGCCTGGCAATGTCAGTTATGTTAGACCAACTTTCCAGTCAGTATTGGCAGGTCTGCAAGCTGTGCAAATCTTACAAAGCATTTAGTTGGGAAGGCAGTAATTCTACCTTGTAAGATTTATATTCCTGGTGGTGAATATATGAAATACTTCTTACTCCAAAGAGCATTTGAAGAATAAGAATAAGAGGCTATCATTTTTCCTTCAAAATCTGAAGGAAATGATCAGAGAATATGAAAAACAAATCCTGTGGGGAAAAATCAGAATAAATTTGAGTCAGTCTGGAGAAAAGAATATATGCAGCACAGGTGAGATCTTTCCCTACCAGAATGCTTCAAGCAGAGCTGAGACAGCTTATTTCTTGCAGTGTTAGAGGATTGGAATCAATAGCTTCACAATCCTTCTATTCTTTGTTACCATTTTATGATTGGAGTTACTAGATATTGTAGCTGTGAGAGATGAGGACAAAAATGAAGAACAAGTAATTGCTAGGCCATTGCCAACTTACTAAAAGCTTAAATGCAAGGTCAGCTCAATCTCATCTAGCACTAACCACAAGGCAATTAGAAAAATTTTGCAATTAGCTCCAGTCAGGTGCAAGTTGTTTCATTTCAATTCAAAGTTGGCTGTCAAACTGCTTTCTGGGAGTGGCATTGTGCAATCTTGTGGATAACTGCAGGCCTATATTTGTTGCACTGAAAGATTGCACTCAAAATCTGTCTTCCCAAGCTTGGCAGCTTTAAAACATGTGAACCTCAATGTCCCCAGAATGCTGTCAATTCTGGCAGTTGAAGTCCAGCCATCTTAGAGTAGTTAGGGTTGAAAGCACTCAACTAGAGCAAGTTCTTTGTGAAAGAGAACGATCCATGTTGACTGGTCATACAAATCTCATTAGAAATTAATATTTGGAATATCTTAACTCCATGCCTTTAGACCAACTTGACTCCTCTTTTTTCCTTTCTTTTTGTCAGAAAATTCTTGTTTGCCAATGAGAGGGCAGAAATATGATAGATTATGATAGATAGTAATAAATTGGAGAATACTGTATTTTTTCATAGAGGGTGTAGAGTCTGTGAAATTTATGTTTTAGGGGGAGCTAGTACGGATGATAACAATAATTACTGTGCCCACACAAAAATACAAACTACATTGTAGGAGGATGAAATCATAAAGTTATTAGGACACTGTGTAGTTATCAGGAATCAATCCTATTATTGGCACCTAAATAACAATGAAATAAAAAAGAATATTCAAGGAAAAGGAGATGATTTTGCATCTGGCAGCCTTTTTGGGGGGTTGCCAGAGCCTAGCCATATTTATTGAAATAATAATAATTTTATAGCACCCTAAATACAATTTCATTGTGGTGTAAGCAGGGGTGGGATTCAATTTTTTAACAACCGGTTCTGTGGGTGTGGCTTAGTTGGTGGGTGTGGCTTGATGGTCATGTGACTGGCTGGGCGTGGCCAACTTAACAACACTCACATTGAGGCACACATCTCCTTGTCTGGCCTCCCATGACTGGGGATGCTGCAACAGTCATAAGTGTGAAAAATGGTCATAAGTCACTTTTTCTCAGTGCCATTGTAACTTTGAATGTTCACTCCACACAAGCAAAGTATCAGCAAAGGAAAGAAAGAAAACTCCAGAGAAGTTCCAGAGACAGGAAGCCTAGTCCTGCCAAGAATGTAATAAGGGTTAACGGAGAGGCAGTTTCTGTAAGCAACACCAGAATGTTTCCTTCCTGCCTTCCTTATAGGATTAGGCCAGTAATTTCTTCTAGCAACCAGTTCTCCCAACTGCTTAGAATATTAACAACTGGTTCTAGCAAACAGGTGCAAACATGTAGAATCCCACCCCTCAGTTAAGCTTTTATGGATCACAATCCATAAAATGCCCAGAGACTGCTGCTCAGAAAATTTTATCAATAAATAATTGTTTTTGATATGCCACAAGATTCCATGTGGTTTCAATTTATTTTCACCAACAAATTTACTGGTTAGTAAGCTGTAATTATTCCCTTCCATACTTTTAGACTTCAAGTCAGTTTGTATTTACAAAGAAAAGCAACTCAACCAAGCTGTGAAATGCCAGAATTTTTATTTAGAAAACTTTGGATTTGGCAATCCCACAAGCATTACTCAAGCTTGTAAAATATGTTTCTCTTCCAAAAGAACTAAACATTTCCTCTACTTACCAAACATGAGCAAAACAAATGGCAAGTTTCTCAGTAATTTTACATTATCCCCAAGAAAATGTTTGCACTATGCAGTTTCCTCCAAACTCTTCTTACAATATATCAACTATATATCAACTTGCAGAACTAGCAGTGAGCTTGATTAATACGATTTGAAATTTGACCCATTATCCTTTCCCAAAGTCCATTAAAAACTAATTGTGTGGATGAACCAAATTCACAGCGCAGTCCTGGGCATTACTATTCAAAAATTTTAAAAATGCATTAGTTGTGATCCTGGGACTTAGCTGTTTTTCAATTTATACAACAAATCCTTAAATTGGCTGAATAGGAGGAGGAGGAGGAGGAGAAGAAGAAGGAGAAGAAAAGAAAGATATTTACCTCATTGCTCATCGGGAAAGAAAAACTGAACTTCCTCACACACCTCAACAGCCTACACCCCAAAATACAATTCACCATGGAAACAGAAGCTAACAATCAACTTCCCTTCCTAGATGTCTTGGTATACAAAAAATCAAATGGCTCCCCAGGACACACCATCTACCAGAAGATAACACAAACAAACCACTATCTACACGCACTCTCACACCACCACCCAGCACAGATCAATTCCGTAGCCGAGACACTCATCTCCAGAACAAAATGCTTAGCTGACGAACAACACCTAGAGACCGAACTACACACTCTCACCAACGTACTAACAGCCAATGGATTCCAAAGAAAGAATATTACCCGCTTAATCCAAAAAGAAACCCCAACCAAAATCCAAGACAGAGAACAAGAGAACGGCAAAGCCCTCCTCCCATATATAAAAGGCACTACAGACAAAATCAGCAAGATCCTCCAAAAACACAACATTAAAACAGCATTCTGCACAAACAGAAAAATATCCACCATCCTAAAAAACCCTAAAGACAAAATCAAGGAGTATACGAAATCCCCTGCACCACCTGCCCCACCACATACATTGGATAAACTAACAGAAGAATAAGTGCACGCATTGAAGAACATAAGAACTCAATCAAAAAAGAAGAACCGACCTCTTCCCTGGTCCAACACCTCAAAGCCACAGGACATGAGATTGACTTTAAAAATACCAGAACTATCGCCAAAACTGAACACTTCAACAACAGAATAATCAGAGAAGCCACAGAGATAGAAAAACGCCCACACAGCATGAACAAAAGAGATGACACCTCCCGCCTACCAGCCATTTGGAAACCTACCCTCATGAACAGACGAGTACCTAACATGAAGAATGACACCAGACCCACACCCATGAGGGCCACACAAGATTCCACCACCACATTTCCACATAAAAAGCAGACTCACACCTACACAGAAGATGAGACACGACCACGGACCAGAAGCTGCACTGCAGCTGCATTACTACCCACTTCAAACCCCTCTGAGCCATACATGAAGCGAACTGACCCCCACCATGAAGATGAGCAGGACCATGAACTCGAAGCCAAACAGCAAGATCACAGCTCACCAGCTCAAATCCCCCAGCAACTAAGACTAACCTGAGCACAACCAAGCCCCCACCTGAACAGAACACACCTCCAGCCAATCAGAACACAGCCAACCCCCCAACCAATCAAAACAAAGCCAAACCCCCAACCAATGAGAACACACCCCCACCCAATCGGAACACAGCCAAGCCCCCACCCAATCAAGTCACATCCCCACTAACAGTTAAAAGGAAGAAGCAGCTGCAAGCTCACATCACTCTGAGAAGCACAGAGCTGAAGACACAAGCCTGAAGATGATGAATGAGACTTCATCGAAACATACACACACAAAAACTAATGTGTGTGTGTGTCTGTGTGTCTGTGTGTCTGTGTGTGTGTGTGTGTGTGTGTATATATATATATATATATATATATATATATATATATATATATATATATATATATATATATATATATTAAATTTTCGCGGGTACTTACATGTATGGCATTCAGCTTTGTTCGGGTATTTTCCCACGTCATAGTAGTGGTGCTTTTAAAGTTGTACCAACGTTTCAGCAGAATCTCATCTGCCATCATCAGGCTTCTGTATAGTGTTCGTCTGTGAGTTAGACTTTTACAGTGGTTTCAGATTTAAATTTGGGGCAGCCTATTGTTGTGACAGAATGGTTTTTTCTTCATCCTGATTGGTTGAGAGTCTTGGTGTGTGTTTATTGGTCTTGGAGTTTGCTGTGTTCTGCTTATAATATCTTCTGTCTGTTTTTTTGGCTCTTTTTGTATCTTGATTGGCTGGCAACATTGTGTTACTTTATTGGAGGTCTTTAGTGCAGCTTGGCTTCGGGTAAATGGACGGCTATCATTAGTTAGGAAGCTGGGTTTCATCTGGGTGCCTGGTTGGGATGTGTTTGAGCTGGCAGACAAGACACACATTAAGACTGAACTATGTACCCTGACTAAACTATTGACAGCCAACGGTTTCCACAAAAGCAAAATCACCAACTTGATCCACAAAAACAAACTGAGATATAATAGAGACCCAGAAGATGAACAGACCCATGGAACAGCTGTCCTGCCCTACATAAGAGGCACTACAGACAAAATTAGTAAGATTCTATACAGACACCACATCAAGACTGCCTTCAAAACATACAGAAAAATAGCACCCATCCTCAGGAACCCCAAAGACAAAATTGACCTGGAAAACCAAGGCATATATAAAGTTCCCTGTGCATCATGCCCGGCCACATACATTGGACAGACCAATAGAAGAATTAGCACCCGCCTGGATGAACACAAAAATGCAGTCAAAAAGCTGGAACACACTTCCTCACTAGTCCAACACATGGAAGCCACAGGTCATAACATCAACTTCAATGGCACCAAAACCCTAGCCACCATAGAAAATCCCAGCCACAGAATCATCAGAGAAGCCATAGAGATTGAAAAAAGACCAGAAAGCATGAACAAAAGAGATGATTCCACCAGGCTCTCAATCATTTGGAAGCCTGCACTCACAAACAAAAAAATCTCCACACCACAAGCCAGGCAAACACCTGGGCACAAACAGATCCCCCCTAATACCTCCAGCTCAAACACACCCCAACCAGGCACCCAGATGAAATCCAGCTTCCTAACTAACGATAGCCGTCCATTTACCCAAAGCCAAGCTGCACTAAAGGCGTCCAATAAAGTAACACAATGTTGCCAGCCAATCAAGATACAAAAAAAGCCAAAAAAACAGACAGAAGATATTAGAAGCAGAACACAGCAAACTCCAAGACCAATAAACACACACCAAGACTCTCAACCAATCAGGATGAAGAAAAAAACATTCTGTCACACAGAAGCCTGATGATGGCAGATGAGATTCTGCTGAAAAGTTGCTACAACTTTAAAAGCACCACTATTATGACGTGGGAAAATACCCGAACAAAGCTGAATGCCATATATATACACACACACACATACATACATACATACATATATTGTTTTCTTAACTTTTCGCGGGTACCTACATGTATGGCATTCAGCTTAGTTCGGGTATTTTCCCACATCATTTTGTTGTGCTTTTAAAGTTGTAGCAACGTTTCGGCAGAATCTCATCTGCCATCATCAGGCTTCTGTACAGTGTTCATCTGTGAGTCAGACTTTTACAGTGGTTTCAGATTTAAATTTGGGGCAGCCTATTGCTTTGCCAGAATGTTTTTTTCTTCCTCCTGATTGGTTGGGGGTCTTGGTCTGTGTTTATTGGTCTTGGAGTTTGCTGTGTTCTGCTTGATTGGTGTTTCTGATATCTTCTGTCTTTTTTTTTTTTTTTTGGCTTTTTTTGTATATTGATTGGCTGGCAGCATTGTGTTACTTTATTGAAGGCCTTTAGTGCAGCTTGGCTTTGAGTAAATGGATGGCTATCGTTAGTTTGGAAGCTGGATTTCATCTGGGTGCCTGGTTGGGGTGTGTTTGAGCTGGAGGTATTAGGGGGGATCTGTTTGTGCCCAGGTGTTTGCCTGGCTTGTGGTGTGGAGATTTTTTTGTTTGTGAGTGCAGGCTTCCAAATGATTGACAGCCTGGTGGAATCATCTCTTCTGTTTATGCTTTCTGGTCTTTTTTCAATCTTTGTGGCTTCTCTGATGATTCTGTGGCTGGGATTTTCTATAGTGGCTAGGGTTTTGGTGCCATTGAAGTTGATGCTATGACCTGTGGCTTCCATGTGTTGGACTAGTGAGGAAGTGTGTTCCAGCTTTTTGACTGCATTTTTGTGTTCATCCAGGCGGGTGCTTATTCTTCTATTGGTCTGTCCAATGTATGTGGCCGGGCATGATGCACAGGGGACTTCGTATATGCCTTGGTTTTCCAGGTCAATTTTATCTTTGGGGTTTCTAAGGATGGCTGCTATTTTTCTGTCTGTTTTGAAGGCAGTCTTGATGTGATGTCTGTGTAGTACCTTACTGTGTCTTGTCTGCCAGGCGTTTGGTTCTTGTAATTAGTGTTTTAGCCACAGAGTTTATCTGTGCTGGGTGGTGGTGGGATTGAGCGTTGAGGTAGCAGTTGGTGTGTGTTTTCTTCTGGTATATGGTGTGTCCTAGTGTGCCATCTGTTTTCTTGTAGATTAGTACATCTAGGAATGGTAGTTGTTTGTTTCTGTTTCCATGGTGAACTTGATTTTGGAGTGTGTGTTGTTAGGTGTGTTAGGAAATTGTTTAGGTTTTCTTTTCCATGGGGCCAAATCACAAATGTGTCATTGATGTATCTTAACCATAGTTTGGGTTTGTGGATGGCATTGGCCAGGGCTCTGGATTCGAATTCTTCCATGAACAGGTTTGCAATGACGGGTGACAGTGGTGATCCCATAGGGGTTCCTTCAATTTGTTTGTATCTTCGCCCTTTGTATATGAAATATGTGTTGGTTAAGCAGTGTTCTGTTAGTTCCATGAGGTGTTTAGCTGGTTGGTATTTATTTTTGATGATTTTAAGGGTCTCTTTTATCAGGACTTGAGTGAATAGTGAAACCATGTTGAAACTTACAAGCAGATCTTCTTGCTCCACATGTAGATCTTTGATCATTTCCAAGAAGTGGTATGAGTTTTGTACATGTGAAGCTGCTGTTTCAGCATGGGGCTGTAGTTGTTTTGCTAAGTGTTTAGCTAGGTTTTGTAGTGCTGCTCCTCTGGAGCTGACTATGGGTCTGAGAGGTATGCCTTCTTTGTGTATTTTTGGGAGGCCGTATAGTTTGGGGCATCTGGAAGATTTTTCTCTTGGGATGATCATCTGTTGGATCTCTTTGCTCATGTGGCTGGTTATAATTTTCTTCTTGGTTAATTTATATATATATTATATATAAGAAAAAGTAACACCGCGGCTGTTCCTGCTACTATTTTCCACGCTTTCCAAATGCGAGTCCCAGGAGAGAACAAACAACAAACCGTGCTCAGGGGCATCCAAGCCCACCTAAAGCTCGGCCGCTGCTGGTGGAGCCTTGCCCTGCCTTGGTGCCCGTTTTCTGGCTCGGTGGTCTTGCTCGGGCGGCACTTTAAAAGCCCTCCTCCTCGCATATGTGCCCGACAAGCCACTCACCATGACGGCGCCTCCCAGCACCCGAGCAACTTCCCAGCAACTTGCAGCTTGTTTTTTCCTCTCGGGTGCTCGCGCCTGGCCCCGAGCCATGCAGTGGAGGGGAAACCCGGAGCGCCACCGGGTCACCTCCTCCAAGCAGCCTGCCTACCCGCCGGGCGGAACACTTCCCGCTCCTCAGCGGGAAGAAGCTCCCGTCTGCCAAGGCCTTTGCAAAGTTTAAGCCTGGAAGCCCCAGAAAAAAAAGAGGGATCGGCGGGGACTCACCTTCGGAGAGGTCCTCTATGCACTTGAAAGTGAGTTTGTACTGGAAGGAGTTGTAGAAAGGCGAAGGGTTGTCCAGCACCACAACGTTGTTCATCTGAACCTTTGCCATATTGGGCGGGAGGGGAGGGGTGGGGGAAGGAAGCGTGGGGAGAGGACCCACAAATAATAGTCGGAGCTTGTTCCTCCTGGCGCCTGGGAAAGTGCCTCGCGCGGGAGACGCACGCCGGCCAGGGATGGAGAGGTGAGTTAGGAAACTTCACCACTGGCTCTCCCATCTGCTGCTCCCGCCCCCTTCAGCGGAGGCATCTGCCGGGCGGGCGCTGGCATTGTGTGCCTCTCTTCTTTTGTTTCCTACCCCGAGAGTGCTTTGCGCTGTTTTGCAGCTTTGGGGACCACGCGGCGCAGGGCAATACACCATGCCCAGCAATTTTTTTTCAGAGGCGGGCCGGATTAGACAGACCAATGGGCCAGATGTGGCCCGCGGGCCGTAGTTTGCCCACCCCTGCCCTAGGTGATATAACAGGTAATAAACAGAAAAAAAGGGAGGAAAAGCATTTCAAAAACAACCCAATACATTAAATAAGAAGTGGCAACCAAACATGTTAATTAATTTTGATAATTATCCAGAAGGGGACTCCTATTAAGCCCAGCACAAGAACATCATAGAACTACCTAGCAAAGTTAAATTCTTTATTTGCTCACACCAAATAGACATCTTGCCAGACTAACCTATACTTTTCTCACCCTAATCTAACCCTGGGATATTCTAGGAGTAATATCCTAACTTCTGTGACTGTCTTCTTCCTCCATCTCTGATCCAGCTCCAGATTGTGTTGCCTCTCATCTTACCCTCCACCTTGGAATGGACTCTCTCCTTCCCAGGAAACTGCTGGTTTATAGTAGCTTATCATACTATCCCTCCACCAGAGGTGGTATTCAGCAGGTTCTGACCAGTTCTGGAGAACCGGTAGCAGAAATTTTGAGTAGTTCGGAGAACCAGCAAATCCCACCTCTGACTGGAGATTTTACAGTCTCCTTCCCCTGCCACACCCACCAAGCCACGCCCACAGAACCGGTAGTAAAAAAAATTGAATCCCACTACTGCTCCCCCCCCCGGCACAATCATCACAATTCCTCTCAATGTGACTCAAATGCCTGAGGAAAAGTCATTGGTTTTTCTAAATATAAGCAGAGTTGGGGCCCATTGTATATTATCTTTCTGGAGTCAGGGGCTTCCACTGAAAAGGCAATGTTAAAAAGAGGAGATATGGAGCATGCCTTTCCTATGTGAAGATCTGGGGGCAGATGTTCTTAGGAGAACATACACCCACAGATTCTAATCCCATCCCATGTAGGATGATAACCAGCACTTTGAATCATACCCAGAAACCACTGGAAACTGGTACAGCTTATGGAGTAGAGTTGTCACAAACTGCACTCATAATTATCCATACCACTATATTGTTGAACAACTGAAGCTTCTGAATGGTCTTCAAGGGAAGTCCCATTAATAATATGTTGTAACAATCCAATCAGAAACTAACCAAGGTGTGAGCAATGCCTCTAGTCCAGGAGTGGGTGCAACTGGAGGACGAGATGCAGTGGTGCAATGAGCCATCTTTCCACAAGATCTAGTCCAGAAAGACCCTCAGATTGCACATCAAGTCAAGACAATAATGTCATACTATCCAGAACCAATTGGGGAAAGCATTCAGTTTCCAAATCCAGGAGACTAGAACACACAGTCATTCAGTGGGTTAACCTATAATTTGTGTGTTTTTTTTTTCATCTAATCTCTCCAAAACCAGACCATTGTCATACTCATCCATGCTCAGGCTTCCTGACATCCAAAGACCAGATGAGAACAACCAGTTTGTTGAACAACGTGGGAGATAATTCCATCAATCTGGGCAGCAGGACACATGCATGGAGGATAATTTCCTTTGAGACCACCATGAAAGGTATACCACTAAGCAGGCAAGAAGAGAGTTTCCTGGTGATCAGCCAGCAGCTCCATACATCACTGTTGCTTTGTGCCAGGCTGTGAGGATGACTTTGAGGAAGAGAAGGAAAAGCAACAACCAAGACAATGGTCAAATGAGAGAAAACTGTGTCCAAAACAGGAATGCAGTTGAGAAAGTATCCCAGACTTGACCCTCTCTACTTCTTTCATAGATAAAAGCAGGGAAATGGGATCTTTCAGATTTTCAAGATTCCATTACTATAACAGAATAACAGTAATTTTAGTATTCATAATATTACTTGGTCTATTGTTGCTGCTGCTCCACAGTAAATCTATGGAGTTACTGCAATAGCACCACAATATAACACTCTACCAAACAGATTGAGTCCTCAACTGAATGGCAGCTTTCTTTGCACAGAATGGGACAACTCAGTGTGGTCCGGTCAGCTCAGCCAGCTCACTGCCACCAGCTCTCCATTCCTGAGCCACCTCTGCTAACTCAACACCAAGTCATCGCAGAACAAGTCAACATGGCCAGTTTGCCATAGGAACAACTCACTGCAAGGAACCAAAGTGAGAGCCAGGCAATTGACCGGCTGGGCAGAGTACAAAGTGGCAGCGGTGGCCAAGGACTTCCTACCAGAGGGAGAGCCAGGTGGACAAGCAAGCGAGTGGGTTGGCAGAGCGCAGAACAGGGACTTTCCGTTTTCACACATCCCGCCAATGTCAATGCACCAAGCTACAAACCATTCAGAATTTGGGCCATTCAGCAGCAACAGCATTGTTCAGGCCATTTGGTAATGCTGGCAGTGGGTGGGGAAGAGGTGGAGGTTGGGCGCATTTCATTGCTACCACCATTACATGCCAATCTCTGGGAGTGTTCTAGGAACTTGGCATGGAGGCAGCAATGGTGATGAGGTGTGTGTGTGAGAATGGGAAACTCCTGGCTACCATTGCCACCACTCTGTCCTCTGCTCACCTACTCACTCATTCACCCAGCTCTTCTGGCTGCCTATATCAAGTTGTCCCCATGGAGAAATGGCCGTGTTGTCCTTCAATGACTTGGCAGTAGTTAGCTGGCAATGGTGAGCTGACTGTCCTGAGCTGACCATGCTGAGTTGTCCTAGACCCCTTCTAAAGAAGACTAAACAATTTCCTTACATCCTAAACTAATTCTAACCTCCACATCACACTCAAAAACTGTTGGAACTCCTGGGTAACAAAATTCTACCAACCATTTTGTATCCACTTCCTTTTTTTATACAAATATAACACATACTAAGTGTTGTGTCCAGGAGAAAAAGAATCTAGGCTAAGGATGGCAGAGAATTAGACTTATGGTTGCCCTTACTGGGACATTACTATGACAGAAAGGTTGTATAGTTTGGTCATAAAATAATATTTCATTTCCTTATTGGTAGTTAACTCAGAATCCTCAAAGAATGATGTAACATAAAGGCTAAATAAACTGTGAACCAGGAAATGCCTGACCAAGACTGCAATGCTGACACAAATGTTAAGCAAATTATTCTTATCTCTGACCCTAATTTGCAAGATAAATAGATGTCTTGCCTATTTTGATGAATTTTAATATACATTATTGAGGTACCGGTACTGGCAGGAAATATGTGTTTTTAAAAAGGATTGCTGCCATTGGTTTGGCACCAAATTGTTCCGCCTTCTTTCAACCTCCCCCAATTAAACCACGCCCACAGAACCAGTTGTTAAAAAATTTGAATCCCACCCGACTGGTTGTTATGATTCTGTGCAGTCCAGAGAACCGGCAAAAAGTTCCCCTGGCTGGCCCTGCCACTCTCCTCCCACCCCTCCCCTCCTCACCCGTCAGTCCTTATCACACATGCCTCCCCTATGCTCTGTTTTTTCCTTCCTGAGCCCCAGGGAAACCTTCTGGGAGCAAAAACACCCCTCCCCCAGGAGGCTCCCCTACGGCCCAGAAGGCCCAAAAAACAGGGGGGAGTTCCTGCCAAAAAGAAGAAACTATACCCATCCAGTTACATGGCCATGCCCACCTAGCCATGCCCACAGAACTGGTTGTTACAAAATTTGAATCCCATCCCTGCCTTGCAGGCTTAATTCCTTAGAGCTTCTTCTTGGGAAGAAGAATCTTGGGAATTCCTGGGAAAAAAGTCACATCCTATTTTGCTGGATTACAGCTCTCAGTATTTCCTAAGAGAAAGAAATCACTATCATATCCTTCAAAAAGACCTTGACTGTGTATCAGAATGGTCAAACAAATGACAACTTCAAATCTCAGCAAATAAATGCTCTGTCTTACATATTGGTAAAAAAATCAGAAAATAAAATACAAGCTGAATAATCAAGACCTTGTTGATGATCCAAACTCTGTCAAGGATCTTGGAATACTCATCTCTAATGATCTAAGTGCTAGAGCCCACTGTAACTACATAGCCAAAAAGGCATTAAGAGTTGTTAACCTAATCCTACGTTGCCTTTTCTTTGGTAATATCACACCTTTAAAACTCGAACATACAAAACATTTGCTAGACCAATACTCGAATACAGCTCATCAGTCTGGAACACACATTACGTATCTGATATTAGCACAGTTGAGAAAGTCCAGAAATATTTCACAAGAAGAGTTCTCCACTCCTCTACTTCTTGTAGAATACCTTATGCCACCAGACTTGAAATTCTAGACCTAGAAAACCTTGAATTACGCCATCTTGGTCTGATTTAAGTATGGTATATAAAATCATACATTGCAATGACTTGCCTGTCAATGAATATTTCAGCTTCAATCATAACAACACAAGAGCACACAATAGATACAAACTCAAGGTTAACCACACCAAACTTGATTGCAGGAAATATGACTTCAGCAACAGAGTGGTCAATGTCTGGAATACTCTACCTGACTCTGTGGTTTCTTCCCCAAACCCCCAAAACTTTAACCTTAGACTGTCTACTATTGACCTCACACCTTTCCTTTTATTTTTCTTATATGTACCCATTTCATGTATTCATAACTATGTATATACTTATACCTATTATTTTGTAAGTGATTGACAAATCAAAATAAAATAAATAAATATTCCATTGTTCTATGGTGCAGACAGATATTCACTATTCAGGAGATATAAATTAAACTTGGCCTTTAGGTAGTAGAACAATACTCACCAGTGAGGGTAGAGGCATCACACCAATTCTGGAACTGGCTGGAGATTGAGTCAGATGTAACTGGCTCTTTGTTGAGAAAAGGGGGGGGATGGCTGTCATTAGAAAGGCTCCTGCCTTCCTCGGCCTCTTCTGGCCCTGCTGCATCCAGTTTGGCAAGCGTCACACGGACAATGCAGTTATCATGCAGAAAATATAGCACTGCAACACCTTGAATGGAGCAGGACTCAAAATATCAGAAGGCAGAATAAGAACTAAAGAATTCTGCTTTAAACAATAAAGCTCCAAAACTTAAAAATTGAGTTCTAGTTGATTCTATGTTACTTGTCCTACTTCATAAGCAAAACCACTCTACCACTCTGAATGAAATAGCTGTCTGAGCTGGGAAATCTTAAATGAAAAAGCAGCAAGGAATTATTTGTTATTTTCATGCTGGAGATGGAGAAAAAAAAACTTGGAGAAAAAAAAACTTGTGGGATTGTCTCTACAAATGCCAAGGTCAATCACCAGTCTTATTCAAGCAGTCAAATGACTTTGCAACCACATCTGAGTCCAAAATTTCTACTGTTAAGTGAGTCAGTTGTTCCAGAATTTTGGCCCATTTTACAATCTTTCCTGCCAGAGTTATTAAGTTGTAACATGTTGTTAAGTAAATCTGGCTTCCCTATTGACTTTGTGTACCAAAGTCAAACAAGGTGATCACATGACCCCAGGACACTGCAACCATAAAAAATATGCCAGTTGCCAAGCATCTGAATTTTGTTTGTGTAAGCCTGGGGATATAGCATGGTCATAATTACCTGTGCCATATTTTTTCCCATGGTATAAAATCGTAAGAGATTTTAATAAAAATCATAATTCATATTTTAAGAAGTTATGTTACACATATATTATAAACTACATTTTGCTTATATCCCAAGTTGGGAAAAAAATATCAAGAAGAGTTCTTACAAAAGTAATTAAAATTCATGACCACAAGTTTTAATAAGACAAAATGGCTGCCCCCTTTGGAATATCTTGCCCTTCCCCTGAGTGAGATCTGCTCCCATCCTCCTGATCCTCTATAAGGGCCTGAAGACCTGGTTCTGCCAGTTGACTTGGGACCCTAATGATGGAATGCCATGCTGGAGGTGGTTAATGGACCAGTAGCAAATCCCACCTCCTCTCCTTCCACACCTTGCTCCCTCTCTCCCCATCCTTTTACCATAACTTACAATTGTATTGCTATGTATGTGCATATCATTTTATTGCTTTCAACTCTGAAAGCAGAGTTTCCTTCTGGTGAGATGAATAGAAAATAAATTTAATAAATAATAATAATCAATTTTGATAGGAGCTGGATAGAATTTGTGGTTCTATGCCAGACAAGCAAAATATCTTAGGCAGGTAGTATCTTTCCAACCCCATTACCAGTCCACAGCTGGATTCAGATGTTCTAAACATCAAATCCCTTTCTCACCATTTATTTGGAGCTCACTCTCTCAACCCTGATGTCATTTATATCATTTGAAATGTGAAACTGAAAGTGTAGACTCCTCACTCTAGTATCACATGCAACTGTAGTGTGTAAAATGTGTAAAACAACACGTACCAAGCTTACTTGCAACAGCTGGCCACACAGAAGAGATGAACTTTGTTCCCTTGGTCACCAGGTTTCAAGGGTGTGATGTCAATCTGAATCAAAAGACAGAAAACATTATCTTCTTTGAAGAACTGCAGCCTGGTACTCTCTATGAAAATGGCCTCACTAAGTCTCTGCCTCCCTCAATTCCATGCAAATGTTTGGTTGCACAGCTTACCTTAAGCGAAAAGGACCTACAAAGCAGATTTTTCAACTAGCTGTGATTTATTTGAATTCAACTACCACAGAAGAGCTGATTAGAATTAAGGACTAATAAGTGAGAAAAAGGTTGTAACCCATTTCTCCTGCCACAAATGACCCCTTTTCTCCCTCTCTTAAACTTAGCAACTTCTGTTGCAATGCTAATGCCAATGTAAAACACCCTTCTCTGCCTTTCTAACATTGCGTTATTGAAAGAACTAGGACTCTACTTGAAAACCAAAATGCCTTTATCGCTTCACAATATTTGTTTCAGCAACATCTGATGGAAGCAGTAAATTCCAACTAGTGAGTAAGCATGATAGGGCTGTGGATATTTTGGGATGTTGTGTGTTCTAGCTGTCTTGACTTTTTGGGAATATTTTTTCCTACCTATGGTTAACCACTGCCCTTCTTTTTGTCTTTTGAAGAGACATTAGAGATGCCAACACCTCTGAGCAAACAGTAGAATGTCTATTAAGGAAGTGGAATTCCTCCATTGTGTAGTATGCAGATTTTAAACAGTTCTTCCATCTTGCTTCTAAATTACTTAACGGGGAGTTCCTTAGTAAAGGAATTTTGCAAAAGAAACATGGCTGCTGCAGAACCATCAATTCTCTGATTAAATCAAGCATAGACAACCTTTGAAACCCCTCACTTTGTTTTGTCTTGTAATTTCCCAGAAATGTCACTCTCATCACCACATTCCCCTCTAGGCCAAAGACTGTTTTTAAAATATATGTGTTCTCCAAGATACAAAAGACACTGAAATAGCCCTGGGTTGAATAATCAGGTAGAAAGAAACAGTGGGGGGAAAGGAATGGGTTTGGGGGAACTCCTGCCACTCAAAGCAGATGATATTTGGTTGAAGGGCAAATGGTACTAACCAGCTTCTTTGTCTTTATCCAAACCAAGTCAGAACTTATGCTTCCATTTCTAACCTTGCGCTGCTGTTAATATCTCTCTTCAGCTCAGCCTTAAGGGGGCTAATCCACCTCCAAAATTCAAGGGATTCTTTATATACAGATAGTACTCAACTTACAACCACAAATGATCCAACATTTTTGTTGTTAAGACAGATGTTAAGTAACTTTTGTTCAGAGGTGGGATTCTACCAGTTAGTACCTATTCGGTAGAACCAGTTGTTAACATTCTAAGCAGTTGGGAGAACCGGTTGTTAGAAGAAATTACTGGCCTAATCCTGTAAGGAAGGCAGGAAGGAAACATTCTGGCAGGAAGGAAACATTGCTTTCAGAACCTGCCTCTCCGTTAACCCTTATTACATTCTTAGCAGGACTAGACTTCCTGTCTCAGGAACTTCTCTGGAGTTGTTTTCTCCTCCTTTGCTGGCACTTTGCTTGTGTGGAGTGACCATTCAAAATTACAATGGCACTGAAAAAAGTAATTAATTATCATTTTTCACACTTACGACTGTTGCAGCATCCTCACAGTCATGAGAGGCCAGGTGAGGAGATGCATGCATCGATGTGAGTGATATTGAGTTGGCCATGCCCAGCCAATAACATGACCGCCTAGTCACGCCCACCCAGTCACATGACCACCAAGCCATGCCCACCAACTAATCCACGCCCACAGAACTGGTTGTTAAAAATTTTGAATCCAGCCCCTGCTTTTGTCCCATTTTTTCAACCTTTCCTGCCACAATTGTTAAGTGAATTGCTGCAGCTGTTGATATGGTTGTTAAGTGAGTCTGGCTTTCTCATTGACTTTGCTTGCCAGAAGGTGTCAAAAGTTGATCCCATGACCCCAGGACACTGCAGCTGTCATAAATGTGAGTCAGTTGCCAAGGGTCTGAATTTTGATTACATGACCACAGGGATACTGCAATGGCTGTAAGTGTAAAAAACAATCATAAATCATTTTTTTCAGTGCTGTTATAACTTCAAATGAACTGTTCTAAGTTGAGGAGTACCTCTACAGCTAAAGCAGGAGCATCTCTTGCATAACATGGTTACCAAAAAGAGTTTTTCTGAAAGTGCTTTTGGTTTCAGGCATTAAGAAAAACCTAAGATGGAATGCAATACAGAAATTCTGAGAAGTACAGATACACCTGGCACCAGCTTGTCTAAGGCTCCACAGTTGAGAATCTGAAAATCTCAATGCTCTATAAAAGGAGACCATCAGCCTTGACCTTTGTTTCTGGACTGCTATCTTTTTCTTTCATGTATATAATAATTGTTCCCTTCAGTCCCAATATTCAGGCTTGCAGAGGTCTGGATCTACAGATCCACTAGCCCACTAACAATCTCTTTTCCACCCTCCAAAGTAAAACCTCCACCAAAATGTATAAAGAGTTCCTTTCTGAACTATGGTGTGTTACCTTCCATGCATTTACAAGTTTATATCTGAAAAAAGTGCAATAAAATATTCTGTTTATATGTCGGAAAGTACAAATAGGTAACTCCCTGGTAAATACTATTTCAGCAGTAGCACATGACAGAGAGTGTACACATATGAGGCCACTTCTCTATTTACGAAACCCTTTTGCTATCTCTGTAATTTATATTAGCCTCCATCCAATTTTCCTGCTTTCTGCCAGAAATTCTATTCAGAGTCATTGTGTATAGCATGTGGTATTATTTAATAACCAAGAAACACTATCTCCCACTTGAGTTTCTGGTAGTTTCCACACACAGGTAGTCCTTGACTTATGACCACAATTGAGCCCAAAATTTCTGTTGTTAAGTGAGACATTTGTTAAGTTAGTTTTTGCTCCATTTTATGACTTTTCTTGCCACAGTTGTTAAGTGAATCACTGCAGTTGATAAGTCAGAAGCTCAGTTGTTAAGTGAATCTGGCTTCCCCACTGAAGTTCACAGAAGGGGATCCCATGACCTTGGGACACAGCAACCATCATAAATATGAACTAGTTGCCAACCATCTTAACTTTGATCACATGGTCATGGGAATGCAGCAAAGTTCATAACTGAAAAACAATCGTAAGTCACATTTTTTTCAGTGCCATTGTAACTTTGAATGGTCACTAAATCGAACTGATTACCTGTATTTTACCTTTTTTCACTTATAATTACAGAATCTGGCTTTCTGTTCTATAAATAACAACATTTGGATGCTATAAAATCCATAGTTCCAAAAGGAAGAGTAGCTCTTAAATTCATTTAATAATTGTTTTTCTCTTGCAAGTAGAATTGCAATTAAGTTCCCACACTTTAGAAGGCATTGCGATTTTTCTGTATATAAATCTGCTTTGCTCCAACCATGTTAGAAAATATGTTTACAGCTACATAAAAATCCCAATCAATTATTTTTACTTCATTTTAATTTTTTATTTATCTATACCCTGCCCTTATTATTTTTATAAATAATTCAAAGTGGTGAACATGACCTAATACTCTTTCCTCCTCCTGTTTTCCTACAACAACATCCCTCTAAGGTAGATTGGGCTGCAGACAGGGTAATTGACCCAAAGTCACCCTGCCAGCTTTCATATCTAAGTGAAGACTAAGACTCACCAAATTAGAGACCGGTTTCTAGCATAGCACTAATTAAATTAATTAAAAATACTTATACATTTAATTTACACTATAGCATTTATTTAAAAATTTTCCCCCTAATGGCTATTCTGCACCTGTTTAATATTTATTTTGATTAGAAGTATAGAAGTGTATAATTAAAACAAACATAACTTCATAACTAAAATTGTAGGGACTAGAAAAGGTACTTAGGTTTTCTATTTATGTTTCAACCAACTATTGTACATTGTTTAATTTACAAGACAATCCAAGGCATACACTTATTTGGAAGTAAATCTCATTGGTTTCATAAGGTCTTGTTTTACAGGTCATATGGATGCCTTATAGAAAGGAATCAATATGCTGTTGCAATTCCACATCAAATTCCTAGTGAGGATACAAGTAGACCTCAAAATACAATTGTAATTGAGCCCTAAATTGTAAAGCAAACACGGTGGTTGTAAAGTGAGTGCCATAGTCATTAAGTGAACATTACGACCATTAAGTGAATCCATTGTCCACAATGGAAAATTTCTGCTAGAAACTGGAAGTCAATGCAGGTTTCCAAGCAACAAAATGTCCTAAATTGCAGTCCTTCTCAATGGGATACAGAAAATGGCCATAAATGCAGGCCAGATGTGCTGATCATCCAAAATGTGACCATTTGACTGCAGGGGAGGAGCAGGTATGAATCTGGATCATAAATAGCCCTGGGGAGATCCATCATAACTTCAAATGGGCTCTAAGCCCAATGTAAATCGAGGACTTTACTGCACTGAAGTCAGCAGAACATATTTGCAAGCAAGCATGAAGGCAAATAGGATACATCAAGGACAGAAAGGAGAATAGGATGAAATTAACACATGACGGTAGGCAGAGAAACTTTCATATTTTCCATCTCAAAATGGCAGATAACTGCTGCTATTTTTCAGAAATGATGCTGGAATTTGGTAGCATATTGATCTGGAATTCTGAAGCCTGAAAATGGGGATTGTCTGCTTTAAACTCATGTCTTAACCCACGTTTCTCAATCTTGGCAACTTTATGGCATGTGGGCTGGTTGGAGAATTCTGGAAGTTGACATTTTAAAATTGCCAAGATTGGGTAGCACAGTTTTTAGCAAACAAACAAACCAAACACAAATAGAATATTTGACAAGAGGAGGTAAAGCTTATGGACTATACATTCATTTGAGGACTAGAGCAAAGAGATCTAAGTAAAAGGTAAAAAAAGTGAATCTCCCATGCTTAATAATTATTTTCCACTTTTTCTTCAAGCCAAACAGGGTTTCTAAAATTGGAATCCAAAATAGTTTCAAGAAATGACATTTGAGAGAGATGAATTCTGCAAGATCCCATCTGGATCGGCCACCAGGACCAGAGGTTGAGTCTTCTGAGTTTTTGGACTCGTGCTGGATCCCATCCTTAGGGAAATTCTCTCTAGCAGAAACATTCTGCTAGAGCAGGGGTGTCAAACTTGATTTCACTGAGGGCCACATCAGGGTTGGGTTTGACCTCAGGAGGCCAGGAGGGACATAGCCAGGGTAAGCATGGCCAGGGTAGATGTAGCCAGCTTAATGTCTTTCCTGTCGGGGGATACCTGTGGTGGCCAAGTGCTAAGGCAGGACTTCCCTCAGACCCTCCCTCAGTCTCATTACAACCTTCCTTTTCCTTTTTTCTGTCCCTTCTCATTCTTTCTTCTCCCTTCCCCTTTTCTTCTTCTTTCTTCCTTGCTCTCTTTCCATCTTCCCTTCTTTCTTTGTCTTTCCTCTTTCCCTTACTCTTTTCTGTCCCTTCTTCCATTTTGTTTAATTTTTAGTTTGTTTTGCTAGCCCTCTGCCAATAAAAACAGAGCTTGGGGGAGGGGCACACACACGGTATTCCCAAGCTCCATTTTCACTGGCAGTGGCACCGCAGGCCATTCCTTAGCTGTTTCCAGGGTGGCCCTGTGGGCCAGATCTAAGCACCCTGGTGAGCCAGATCTGGCCCACGGGCCTTAAGTTTGACACCCTGTACTAGAGAGACATTCTGGTGAGAGAGAAGTTCCTTGAGGATGGGCTCCAGCACAAGTCTGAAGCCTCAGAAAACTCAACCTCTAGTCCCAGTGTCTGACCCAGATTGGATCCTGCAACATTATCTTGGGACACATATATTTGCCTTCATACATGAGATGAATTCTGGACAGCAAGAAGATTTTTGCTCTTGAAGCTCTTCTCACTCTGTTTCCAACAATTGGGACAGATGCCCAGATAAATCTTACACTCTTTCACATCATGGTTATGATTCAACCAAAAGGCTGCCCTTCACACACAACCATATTGTGATCATAAAGTGGGATATCATGCAATGAAGATTCTCAATCATCCAAGTCATGGTTGCTCCAAAGGTGGCTTTTTTTTCTTTGAAAAGAACTGAAGAAGCTTAAAAAAAAAAAACCCTAGAAAGTTGGCTGCTTTTGGAAAAAGCACCTTTGGGACATCCTACAACCACATCACTTAGCAACAGCAGTCCCCTCACTCCTCATTGCCATCAGCAAGCAAATCCTACCAGACTTCCGGTTTGCAGGGCTTCAGCAACAAGCAGGAATCTGCGATCATGCGCGGTTTCTGCCTGGGCTTGCCACTGGAGCGCCCCGAGCCAGCTAGCTTCAGGGCTAAGCCACCCCGTAGAGGTGGTGAAGAGGGGGGAGATCGCCAGCAGGGTCGAGGAGAGCCGCATCTCTCCTCCTCAGCTGGTCAAACTCCCTTTCCCGAAGGCGGTAGGAGCGATGGTCAGAAATGGCCACCTCAAAGAAGCACTCAACTGGAAAAGAAAGTGCAGGAGGAAGATAAGAAGTGAAAGTTTTAAAAAGCAACAACTAAGGAACCCTGGAATTTACATTTTATAAAAGATAACATCGTTCCCAAAGAAGAGTCAGAAGCAGCGAAAGAAAGTGAAAAGGGAAAGTTTTTTTCTTCTTCTCTCTCCTTCCTCACATTGACAATGAAGAGAGCTGAAAAAGGAATAGGAAAAATCCACTTTGGGACTAATAGGTAATTAAGCTGAAAATATAATTAAATGCCAAAGGGACAATAAAGATTTCTGGACACTTAAAAAATCTTTTTTTTCTATAAGGAGGAAAGGAGAGGAAAAGAATAAGGGCAGGATTTGGAAGGAGGAGACTGCCTGGACTTGAAAGTAAAATCTCCATAAGACTTCTAAAAGATACATTTTAACTGGAACTTTGTAACTAAATAGTAACCCCAGGAAGAGAAAGTGAAGAAAGAAGAAAGTGTAAAAAGAAACAGCTTGGATGTTTTGGATATTTGGATTGCTTGGTGACTTTGGGATTTTTGGAGATTATATTTGAATGACTAAAAACAATTGGGTGGCTGTTTAAAAAAAAAACTACAATGGCATTACTTTTGGATAAACTGAAAATGGAATTTAAAAAAATATAAAGAAGAGACACAAGAAGGGAAGGGCTCCTTTGGCTCCGTTTTTCAATTCTTAGAAATGGCGATTTGCACCTACGAGAAACAAGAAAAGATTGTGCAACTAGAAGATTGGGACAAAGAAGAAGCCATCTTTAATGAACAAGTAACTCTATTTGGGGAAGAAAGGGGAAAGGGGGGGAAAGAGAATGGAGAATTTAAGACTTAAAAAAACAGCCAAAAAAGGGAAAAATAATTTGAAAAGTGGATATAAAGTTGGAAAGCAACAGAAAAGGGGAATACAGAAGAGGGAAATGGAGGTGGAGAGACAGGGGGGTAAAAAGGGGAGAGAGAAGAAGAGAGGGAAGAAGGAAAGGAAAAGAAGTTACAAAGGTTTGGAGCAAGATGTAAAGAAACAGGACTTATTCAGAGATAATGGGTGAAAATTTAACTGAAAAGGAATTCTGTGAAGGTGCATAAGATTGTATTGTTATATTTGTCATAGAAATAATGTTAGAAAATTGGAAACAACATATGATTAAAAAGTGGGATAAAATAGTCAGTGTAATTTAGTGAAACTTTTGTGAATTAAATAAATGAAATAAAATAAATGAGAGAATTGAATTAGGAAGGAACAGGAACATTTTAATTACTCAATGTTTTATAAAATATAAGTGGGGGAGGAATTAACAATGGAAAGTTTATAAGTGTTCCCAAAGAAGTATGATACTTATCTGAAAAGTAATGTGTAAAATGTTAAGATTTAAATGAATATTAATATTAATGATAGAATTGAACTGGAATGGATTGTTGTTTTAATTATATTATACATTTATATTTTTTTCTTTTTTCAAAATACAGTGTGTAGTTTTAGAAAGTGCCAAGCAGAATCCGAATGGAAGTTATGTATTATATTGTTATAATTTTAGGGGAAAGATATTAAGGTGTCATACTCCAACCAGTGATTACAGGAGAAATTTTGTTTAATGAGAAAAGATAGTAGACAGTTGAAACAGGACAGACAAAGAATATAAGTACAATGATTTGAATTGAGATGAAATAAATAAAATAAAATTAAGAAAGTTAAAAGAGGGGAGAAGCTATATAGAAAATGTAGAATAGTAATAAGATATGGAATAGAATATAAAAATGAGCATGAATTTGAATTTGTGTCTGTACGAAGAGATGTAACCCGGGATTATGCTGCTTTCAAAAAAGATGATTTATGTTTTTATGTTTTATGTTTTGTTTGTTTTTAAAAATCAAAAAAATTTCAAAGAAAAAACAACCAAGCAAATCCCACTAGTCATTAACTATGGATCCATCCCAACCCGATCTATTCTGATGTTGATCCCTTCCAGCCCTGAGCTTCAATAAGATAAGGGTCTGCCTCCCCTTCTACTCCCTCAAAAGCCTATTTTCTCCCAATTCTGCCTTTGTTCAACACCCCATCTTGTGGGACAGCATGCATCCAGAACTATGTGGTACTGTTGCTGCTTGCGATGCTTCAGTTCAGGGTTTTCTTGACATGCCATGGCTCTGGGGCTTCAAGAAGCCCCTGAGCTGCAGTGTCATTTGAAGCCCTTCACAACACGAAGCCCAACCCTAGCATGGCCCAGAAGCACAGCAAAAAAGCCATGGCTCCCCCAGGGAACTGCAACTATCCCTGTCATACTGTGCACAGTCCCTTTAAGAGTGCTGTACTTCATATCAAACTAAAATTGTTAATAGTATTGAGATTGAAAGAAAAATGGATACACAAAGGAGAATCATGGAAAGTATGAAGTTACTTCATAAAACAAAGCATACAAAGTTCAGAAACTCTTGACCTCATTGAACACACACTCAAAAAGCATGAAGGAGAAGATCTGGCTCTGCATTGGAACTGCATTTAGAGGGAGAAGTCATGGAAAACCTTACAGCACCAATTTTCTATCAGATAACATCTTAACACTATCTAGCTCAAGAATGTTGCACTAAATGCTTTATTGCAAAGAACAATGTCCACTGTTACAAAAGCAATATTAAAATATAAGTACTCTGTAATGAATGATGGCCACTAGCGATGTTTTTCATTTTTGAATTTCCTTTAAACTATTTAAAAGACTGGCACAAAACCTGTGTATGTGTTCTCACAATTGGCTTGCCTGTGGGATTGCAAAAGGGATAGTGAGGAGAAAACTGAAATGAGTGGAAATAGCTTTCTTAATCACCCCATGGACGACAATGATATTTGGGAAATTTATTTGCAATAAATCATAATGATGGTGCTTAGAGTCGAACAACCTACTCTCCCAAAAACAGTTTGGTTTCAGGAAAAAATTGTCTTGCAATCTACAACTCCTACACTGCAAAAACATATGGACTTCTCTACTTGAGCAGGGTAAAGCTATAGACACAATTTACATAGACTTTTGCAAAGCCTTTGATTCAGTGGTACATGACAAACTACTTTTAAAACTAAACTCTTATGGCATTTCCGGATCCCTCCATAAGTGGATTACTGCGTTCCTGTCAAACAGGCAACAAATAGTAAAAATAGGGAGCGCTGTATCAAACCCTGCTCCAGTGAACAGTGCTGTCTCCCAAGGCAGTGTTCTAGGACCCACACTCTTTATACTCTATATAAATGACCTTTGCGGTCACTTTATAAGCAACTGTGTCCTCTTTGTGGATGATGTAAAACTATTCAACACCACTGACAATGCTACCATCTGTCAAAGCAACTTTGATTATGTGTCTGAATGGTCAAACATCTGGCAATTCCAAATTTCGACCAACAAATGCTCTGTCCTACACATTGGTTAAAAAAAATCAGTACACCAAATACAAACTAGGTAGATATGACCTCGTTGATGATCCTCGCTCTGTCAAGGACCTTGGAGTTCTCATATCAAATGACCTAAGAACCAGAGCTCACTGTAACAGCATTGCCAAAAAGGCATGAAGAGTTGTAAATCTAATCTTATGAAGCTTCTCCTCCGGAAATATCGAATTGCTAACTAGAACATACAAACTTTTGCCAGTCCAATACTCAAATACAGCTCATCAGTCTGGAATCTGCACTGCATATCAGATATTAATACAATCGAGCAAGTCCAGAAGTATTTCACGAGAAGAGTACTACACTCCTCTGCTCAGAACAGAATACCCTAAAGCACCAAGCTTGAAATTTTGGGCTTGGACAACCTTGAATTACACCACCTACAGTTAGACTTAAGCACACAAAATTATCTGCTACAATGTCCTACCAGTCAATGACTACTTCAGCTTTAACCACAACAATACAAGAGCACACAACAGATACAAACTTAATGTAAACCAGCTTCAAACTTGATTGCAGAAAGTACGACTTCAGCGACAGAGCGGTCAATGCCTGGAATGCACTACCTGACTCTGTTGTTATATCCTCAAACCCCAATTCCCTTAACCTATCCACTATTGACCTCACCCCATTCCTAAGAGGTCTGTAAGGGGCGTGCATAAGTGCACCATTGTGCCTACCATCCCTGTCCTATTGTCCCCATTTATTCTTGCCTGTTTCCTGTATTCTTACTCATGTTTATACTTATATCTATTACCTTGTAAGCGATTGACAAATCAAATCAATCAATCAATAAAAAGTAGCAAAACTTACCCCCATATGAGCCCAAAGAGAAAACTTATGTAGAGATACAGGCATTCTGCACCGGCATTAGGTGACATACTCATTGTCGGGCCCGGGGAATGCATGGCTCTCCAATCTCTCCTGTCTCTAATTTGCTCTGGGTGATGGGAGAGGAAACTCAGCAAAATCAGGGAGGCCATAGGGCTCCTGCTCCTGCATCCCATGAGCGCACATGCTCATTCTTCTATTTCGATCCTTGAGAAAATCTAGATCTTAGCAGCCATATCTTTTCAAGAGCAAGAAGATCGGGGAGCACAAGGAAGGGATCCATAAAGCAACAAGCAGATTAGCATTCTTTTGAATTCCCAAACATGGCCACAACAATAAAAAGAAAGCTGTTTTTTAACGCCCATCCCAAATAATCTCTGACCAGAATACTTGGCAACTAACATCTCTTTTGATGCAGGACATTTTAGGATATTGAGCTGGAAAGGTAATACAAGAAGCCAATGATTCGTATGGATCTACAAATCTTTGCTAACTGCTGGCAACTCATATCACAATTTTTTGCCTGAATGGCAGTTATCTGCTAGTTTGGCTGCTATTCAAAACTGGAGGAGCCGGGACCGTCACCCTCCATACTGTAACTGCTTCTATCATTCCTATATAGTCACCCAAATGCATAGTAATTATTATTTATTACATATATCAATATATATGTATATATCCATAGCTCAATGATTTGTGCTACATAGCTTTGCAGCTTTTCTTGATCTGGCTTCATGGCATAGTAACTGTCTGGGAAAAGGGCCAGCCCTATCATAAGGGCAGGCAAGAAAAGGTAGCCAACATTTAGCACAGTTAAGGCAAGTGAAAGCAGGAAATACTTACTTCTGTAGCTTTAGCTAAAAAGCCTTTTTTGTACATGGAGTCTTCTTTTACAATTCTTCATTATCAGAATATTGCTTATGGAAACTTTCCACAGGTTTATACCCATTATCTAGCAGGAGGTTTCAAAAGCCACCTCACAAAAGACTTTAGCCAGACTATTTTTCAATGATAATGAGAAGCAGAGAGAATAGCTTCAACCAGAGATATTTCTTGTGGGGGGGAAGGAAAGAAGGAAGGAGGGAGGGAGGGGAGGATAAATAAACAAACAAATAAATAAATAAATCCCAGCAAAACTTATTTTCAACAGCCATTTGCCTTGAACAATATTTTTTTTAAATTGATTATTTCAGCCACCTTCTCATTCTGGTGCTCTTCAGGTATTTGAAATAGAACACTCCCCATCTTGGTTATCAGGACTGTTGTTGCTGCAAACTCTGGCAATTAAACTATGGAAACTTATACTAGGCGAAACTGATCTAGTCAGAAGGCATAACATTTTGGCCAAGACTTGCCTATTTGATGACTAGATCAGAATTTTGTGAACAAGACTTGGCAACAGTTCCCTTGAAGCTAATATTGGATAGTTTCAGGGGTTTGCTGCTGATAAGATTTTGCCAGTAGATCAGCACTGGGCTAACTATTGTAAAGTTCCTAAGCAAGAAACTGAGAGAAGGAGGGCAGTGAATGAGCCAGAAGTCAAAATGAGCCAATAGGTTGGTGGGGTGGGGAGATGGGATGGGTGGGGGGACGACAAAGAAGCAGAAATCATTAATTACAAAGAGGGTAAGAGAAAAGATTTGCTGAGTTAAATGAATGCAAATTTTGAAAAAATTAATTTGAAAACAAATGTTTTATGCAATATATATATATATATATATATATATATATATATATATATATATATATATATTCAGAAAAAAGGGGGGATTTTGCTCTTCGGGAAAAGTTTTTTATTTGTTCAGAATTTTCAGACTTGGTGCCTCAAGTCCGTCCTCAGTGAACAAGCAATTGAAAATGTACAGGTAAAAAACTTGATCGTTATTTTGTCGTTGAGGTCAGCGTTCTGTTGATTGGCTGCGTGAGTATCAATCGCGTGCTTGGCTCGTCAGTTGTTTGTTTGGGCACGAGCTGAGTTGTTTTGCGATGTGTGAGTCATCCAAAATTCGCGCAAGCCTTGGTAATTGGGGTCGATGTCTTTGTGGCGATTGATGCAGTTAGGGCCGGTGTGCCATGCTTCGATGAATTCACGGGTGTGACGTGTTCTACCTGTGCCAATCACCTTGGTTGCGCCCCAGTCAAAACAATGGTCGTGATCTACGCTGTGCATTGCCATCTGTGATAGGGGGTCTCGCCTTCTAACCGCTAGCGTGTGTTCATGGATTCGCTCGCAGAATTGTTTTCCAGTTTGGCCAACATACTTCTGGGGACAGGTTTTACATGGTATTTCATAAACAACGGCTTTCATTGAGGTGACTGGTAGCTTGTCCTTTCTTGAGACGAGCGTTTTTCTCAATGAAGTTGTTGGTTTGTGCGCAATGTTGATGTTATATGGTTGTAAATGTCATGTAAATGTAAATGTAACATCAACATTGCGCACAGAGAAGCACATTGCGCACAGAGCTGAAGACCAAGCCTGAAGATGATGAATGAGACTTCATCGAAACGTTGCCTAGATACTTCCAATCTTACGCAGGAGAAAACCCGAATAACCAAAGATCCACATACAAATACCCGCGAGAACCTCAGAAAACAAGTCCGTCAGAACCACTCTCCCAGCTTAGGAGTCACAATCCTGAGTGATCCTACAATTACTGGGACCACTTTGGCCTTTAGTTTCCACATCCTCTCTAATTTGTCGTTCTGGCCCTGGAATTTTTCTATTTTCTCATACTCCTGTGGAGATTCTCAGTCATCCAGGTCATGGTTGCCCCAAAGGTGCTTTTTCAAGAGCCCACTGGACTTTCTGGTTTTTCTTTGAAGATGTTTCGCTTCTCATCCAAGAAGCTTCTTCAGTTCTGGCTGATTTATTTCAATCTGCATTGAAAAAACAAAGGCCACTCTTTTGAAGACAGCAAAGTCCACATTTTGGACAGAGAGAACCACTGGTTTGAAAGAGAGGTTAAATAAGGCATCTATGTCAAAACTGAACAGCCCTTTCTCAACAGAGGAAGGATATGACATCATTTATCTCCAGTCCTTCCAAGAAGTTTCAAGAAGGCTCCACATCCTTTTGTACCACTCAGGTGACTCTGATGATACAGGTAAGCCTCCAGGTGGCCTTAACAACTAGCTGAAAGAATGCAAATGCCAGCTGTCTGTGCAAGGAGTATAAATCCTTCCATTCTTCACCATCCAGCCAGAGAATGGATGAGAAGCTAAAAGTCTTCAATTAAAAAAAAAACAAGGAAAAAAGCACCTCTTGAAAAAAGCACCTTTGGGACATACTCCTTCTTGATTTCACTTGATACTGCTGTCTATCACTACCACTGCCTTGATCTTTGTCTCATTGATTAGCCATTAACTTCCTGTTCATCTGGGTCTGGTAATCCCATAGGATCCCACCCTGTTATTCTTTCTCATGACCTTCCATGAAATCTTTCATCTGGTCTTGGGATGCTCTGGCTCATACACTGTGCATATTATGATATGATTATATGAGCATATTCCAGTACGCATCGCCAGCTACCTAGTTGTACCATTCAGTATATGCTATTCCTGCCTGCATCCTACACCTTGCCACTATGTTGGACCATCACTGAGGCTTCTCTGCAAAATCCGCACCTCAGGTCCTGTCTAATGTGGTAAACCTCTGCTTCTGTGGATCTGATGCTTCGTGCCTATTCATATGCTGCTATGTTCAGTGCCTCAGTGATGTTTTAGTCCAGCTCTTCCATCCACTCGTAGGATTTCCCAATGCCAGCCACCCCCGCGATCTGTTGATGATACATCCCACCCAGAGTCCTGTCCTGCACTTCCTCTGCTTGATTTTCCTCCCATGTCTGCTGCTGCCTCTCAGCAGTTCGTCTTTGAATGCCAGCTTACTGATGTACTCCTGGATACTATGAGTTAAACACAAAAAGCTAGCAGAATTGTGAAGGAAATTTCAATCAATCAGTACTCCATACTCTTGAGGGACGTGCTAATATAAGATTTCAAACCATCATTCAATTGAAGCAACTGAAATAGCTGTTATGTCTTTTCAACTCTTGCAGATTTACAGGCAGATATTTCAGACTCCATTTCCCACAGTCCATTCCCATTAGCCATGAATGCCTGCAGGTTGAAAGGAGTTCAACACGCCTGGGGGAATCCAGATTGCTGATTTTTCTTCTGCAATCAAAATTTAACTTTTTGAAGAAGATACTAAGCCTAAGGATGTTTCAGTAAGTGCCTGGCTCGATCATCTTAACCAAATTTACTGTGTCTCAGTGCCAACCTCAGTAACCTAATACTTATTAGCAAGTTGATTACACCCAGAGCAAAACTCGGAGCAAAATAATGGGGTAAAGGATGAGTGGGTGAATATGCTTATCCAGTTACTAACAAACATGAAAAATAGGGCAATAGATTGTATAGTGCATTGAAAGCCCATCATGTTCGCTGAAGATCTAACTTAACTATGATTCTGAGTTTGTACAAACCAAGTTGCTATTGTATCTTTCTATCAATTTGATAAACTGGACCTTCATCTGCAAAATGTATCCCATAATAGTTTTGTTAATCCTAAAAACACAACCCAAATTTCTGTTAGTTTTCCTAATTGCAGTAATGCAATTCTCTGCCATCCCCAGTGGCTAGAAACAAACTAGAAAGTCTCAGGACTCCAAATATGTTTCAGTAACATCACATGTATCCTGCAAAATCCAGATTAACATGAACTGCATTTGATAAATGTATAAGATATTTATATAGCTGGCCATCTTAAACAATTCTGGGCAGCTCGCAATAATGATTTGTGATTTACTACAAGTAGATCACAATTGGTCCAAATATAAATAATGCAATATTAGATTTAATGTACATTGAAAATTGATTCCATGTTGTCATTAATGCAGTCCAAAATCCACCTAATGCAGGAAGGATGGCACATGTACAACTGAGACTAGTGGTTGTACCGATGCAGTTGGAAATTAAATGATGCTAATTTTGTGCTTGCAAAGCAGAGAAAAGGAAGATTTCATCAGAGGAAAACAGTATAGACTAAAAAAAATAAGAGAACATTGGTACAATAGAATTACACAAACCTAGTTCTAGCTATGCTGAAGCAGAATGGGAAATAGAAATATTTTAATCTATGGATTTTTAAAAACATTTTGTTTTTTTATAACTACTTTGTGATTTTTATATAGTTATATTATAAAGTTTTTTTATCCTTTAGTGGAAAAATCTATTAAGCTACATATAAACATGTTTAAAATTTTCATTGCTTATTTGTTGAATTGGAAACAATTTTCCATAGAACATCACTTTGAATACAGGCAGGGCAAATTCAAATGATATGACTATTGTGTGGGGTTTGTTAAATGCTACTCTATACTTTCTCTTTCAGTCTGACTCAAATAGCACAGATTTAGCTATTGCTGGCTAAGGCAGAGAGAGACCACCAAAATCCACCAAAAGTTAACTAAGTCCTCTTGTACCACCATTGGAGAAACATCTTCTGCCATGCAAGCCTGCCTATATTTCTCAGATAATTTATTTATGAATGTCGCTGATGAACCATGAAAAGCTATTAACTAAGCCCTGGCTAATTTAACTTTTAGCTAAAACAGTGAACGCAAAGCAGGGCCAGCACTTTCTTGGACTTCTTTCAAAAGTAGAACCAGACAAATGAAATCCAAGGCAGCATTTTAGTTTGGAGCTTTGGGGATGGCGGGAGGAACCCATCCATTCCCGTTTTTATTGGCGCCCATTTCTCCGCGGGACAAGGGGGAGAAGTACAAAGGCTAATAATCAGAAGCGCTGGGAGATGGGGAAGAGAAAGATGATGTCTTTAGGCTTGGTAGCCAAACCGCTGCTGAACCTTTCAGGTTTATATATTACGTCTCCCACCCAGCCTTCTCTTCTTCTGCAAAGAAAAATTGGTGAAGTTGAAGGAATATCCATAACCGAGCCCGAAAGCCATACCAAATAAAAAAGAAGCCGCCACACTTTCTCCTCCCCCTCGAAAATAATTGCCCTAAAAGCAGGAATCTTACGGTTTGCGATAGAGTTATAGTTCTAAAAGCTTTAACCATTTCTGTCCCCCTTTGAAAGCTACCCAAAGGAGACACCGTACTTAAAATGCAAAAGACGACATGAAAGGGACTCGAGATCGCATGAATTCCGCAAAATGTGAATGCAATGGACTCTTTTCCCCGCTTTTAAAAAGCATCCCTCCCCGATCCCTCGCCCCCAGGCAGAAGTCTCAAGTTACTTGTTTTGTCATTTATGCAACTGCAGCCAAATCTGTTTACCTGAACTTTTCTCGTTCTCCCTTTTCTTTCCTCTTGTTTTTAAGACCGACCGGCACATGCAGCCCAGAAGAAACACTGACAAACTTTTTCTTTTCTTCCTTACGAAACGTAAGGAAGACAAAGCCTCTCCTCCAGCAGGTGCAAAGGCGGGGAGATTGGCCGCATTGCCAGCTGGGAATTGTAGTCCAATTTCACTCCAGCATTTTCGCTAGTATTTTCTCAGTACTTCACACACACCCCCGCCCCTCTTACATCTCTTCTATGATTTGTCTGAATCAGGACAGATGCATTTAGCATTGCAAAGTTCCTGAAGTTTTGTAGCTCTTCTTTTGTTGTATTTTTTCTTGTATTTTCTGCTGTCTCTTTTTCTTTCTACACATTTTAAATTTAAGGAATAATCTGTGACATCCTGAGATCATTGTAATATTTTGAGAGCATAATGGATATTCTCTTCATTATTGTTATTACTATTGCTACACTCCAGCTTGAAACTTGCTTTCAATATTTTGCATATTATATAATCTATATATGTATTGCTAACCCATGCATGCAGCTTTATAAATTTCAACAAAAATTCATCAGAAATTAGGAGAAGGCAAAGTAGGCTGTGCCAGATATTCTGGACCCAATCTCACAAATTGAAAAGCTTAAATATCAAGTTGTCTATCCTTAATCTTATATGGGATTATTCTGAAATATTCTTCCATGTCTCTTTATTTAAACATGATTTCTACCTGACATGGCATTCAGCAGGTTCTGACCAGTTCTGGAGAACCAGTAGTGGAAATTTTGAGTGGTTCGAGAACCGGCAAATACTACCTGACTGGTCCCGCCCCCATCTATTCTCTGCCCCCTGAGTTCCAGCTGTTTGGCTGTCTCTTCTTTTGTTGCCCTGCACAGGAGAACAAAGCTGGAAGGCAGGTTAGTGGGGTGGGGAAGGAATGAGGATTTTGCAGTATCCTTCCCCTGGAGTGAGAAGGGAATGGAGATTTTACAGTGTCCTTCTCCTGCCAAGCCCGCCAAACCACACCCACCAAGCGACGCCATGCCCACCAAGCCATACCCACAGAACTGGTAGTAAATTTTTTTGAATCCCACCACTGATTTTTACCATTCTGAACCAATATTGTCATTCAGAGCTATGTCTTAACTAAAGAGAAACTTCCCATTTAAGACTACACACAGCGGTATGCTAGATTTATTGAAGATTAGTGAACTCTTAAAGCATCTTCCAAGCATTTGTGGGACTTCCGGTTTGCGTGGCTTCGGGGCAGCAGGAATTCGCGACAGCTCGCGATTCCTGCTGTGCTAGCCGTCGAGGTACCCCCGATCCAGATGGGTCAGGGGGATATGGCTGCCCTGTAGGGACAGCTGAAGAGAGAGGGGAGTCGGATAGGGAGGTGGGGGCATCGCAGACCCCCCCCTTCTCCGGGAAAACCCCTTTTTCCCAAGGCGGTGGAGCTGCGGTCAGCAATGGCCGCCACGAAGAAGCCAGCAACCGGGTAAGAACTGTGCTGGAGGAAGTGTGAAGAGTGAAAGTTCTGTCTGAGCCGGGTCAAGTAACACCTTTTAAATTGCCTGGAATTGAGCTGCTTGTTGCTGGAGGATACATTGTATCCCTAAGAAGAGCGAAAAGCGGCGGAGAAGCTGTTAAAGGGATTTTTTTTTTTTTTTACTCTCCCATCCCACGGAAAAAGCAGAAATATTTGGATATATTAGACATTGAAAGTGGATTGCTTTGAAAGCTAAGCTAAGAGACAAAGGGATTTTTGGACATTGAAAAATTTAAGAAATTGGAAAATCTCTGCTGGAGGTATGGATTTTTGATTATTTAAAATTGTCATTGCAAGTGGGAAGGGAGAAAAAAAAATTGGAGCAGAAGCTGAAAAAGGAGGAGATTGTCTAGAACATCTTTGTGGATCCCAAAAGAAGATATATGGTAATTGGACCTCTTTGATTAAAAATTAATTCAGAAAGAGAAAGAGAAGAAGGAAGAAAAGTATTAACTTTTGGAACTTTTTATCTTTTTTTAATTGCTTTTGATTGTCTTTGATTAAAAATACTTGTGGTTGTTTTGGAAAAAGTTTCCCTTTTCATAATGGCATCGTCTGTGGATGAACTAGATTGAATATCAAAAATATAAAAAAGAAGATACTTTGGGCGCTTTGTTTCAATTCTTAGAAATGGCGTTATGTTCCTTTGAAAAGTTGATTACGCATCAGAAGGACTGGGACAAGGAAGAAGAGGAAGAAGAAGCCATCTTTGATGAACAATGGGTCCCTTCCGGAGAGGAGGAGAAAAAGGATAAGAAAAAGGGGATTTTAAGAATTATAAAAACAACCAAAAGAGAGAAAAAGGAGCAAAAAGATGGAGGCAAGGTTAGAAAGCAAAGGAAAAGGAGTAAGAAAAGCGAAGGGAAAAAGCAAAGGGGTAGAAAGGGCAAGGAGAAGAATAAGCAAGAGAGAAAGGGGGGGAGGAGAAGCCTTAATGGGGGGAAGCAAGACCTAAAGAAAAAAAGTTTATTTAGAGACAATGGGTGAATTTAATTTAGATTAAAAGAGGGATTCTGGAGGGTATATAAGAGTGTGTTTTTATATGTATATTTAGAATATAAAATTTATTATGTAATTTTAGAATCTTTTAAACAGAATCCCAAGAAAGATTGCTATATGTAGTATTTCTAAGTTAGGGTAATGAGTTATAGATGTTACTCCAATTGGTGTACAGGAGAAGTATAGTAAAAGAAAAAAAAAAGATGAATGGATAATTGGAAATAGAACAGACAAAGAATGTTGTTGAAAATGGTAATAAGATATGGAAGGATATATATGCTTTTTTTTTGGGATTTTGTATATTGATAAAAGGCAATAAAATTTTAATTAATAAATAATTTGGATGGAAAAGAGAAGTAGGGACAAGATATGAAGTTAATATTATATGAAATATTGATTTTATAATCTGGAAATGTTATGCCTTATTGGTCTATTATTATTATTTTCTCTTAGAAAAGAATTTATAAGCTGCTATGCCTTGATTCTTTGTGCATTGTTTTTATAAAACTGATAAAAATGGTTTTTATATATATATATAAAAAAGAAAATGATAATAAGATATGGAAGGAGATATGGGTTGAATATGATGTTTGAATTTGTGTCTGTGTAAAGAGTTTTAACCCGGGAACAGACAACCTTCAGAAAAGATCTTTTAGTTTTGTTTATGTTTTGTGTTTGTATGTTTGTGTATTGTGCTTATGGTAAAACTAACAAAATTTGTTTTTTATAAAAAAAAAAAAAGGAAAAAAGAATCAATAAAACCTTGGAGGAATGTTAGATGAGAATAATTTAAACAAGCCAGAAAGAAAAGAATATGATGACTATAAAATGGATAAATATGGAAGAGAAATGAAATTGAATAGGAGTAAAGAGAAATAATGAGAAATTTGCTGAAAGATATTTGTGTGTCCATATGGAGATGGGATAAATTGGAATTATGCTGTATAAAAATAATGTTTTGTTTGACTTGTAAGGATTTACAATGTTAAGAGGTTTTATGTGTTTATGTATTTAATGGTTAATGATGTGTTGTTTTATCTTTAAAATTAATAAAAATTTGTTTCAAAAAAAAAAAAAAGCATCTTCCAAGCATTTGTCATAATACTCAGTGGTTGCAGATGGATTGAGAGATACACTTCTGGAAATCTTTGATTCTTGAAGAGCATTCAGAAGCTACAGCTGGTGCAGAGTGCAGTGGAGTAGGCAGTTTTGGGGACCCCAAGGATTGACCATATAACCCCACTGTTCCACGAGCTGCCCTGCTATCAGTTTACTTCTAGGTGAAATTCAAGATGCTGGTAATAGCCTTTAAAGCCCTTCCTGGCATGGGTCCAAGCTATTTGAGAGACGTCTGATCTCACTGGAATTGGCCTGATCCAGCTGTGCTGGCAGAGGAGGCATGCCATGGGCTCTATCGGCCAAGGTATTCAGGCCATTGAGGTCCAAGAGAAAAGCTCTCTCTCCAGTTGCAGTTGCCCTTTGGAATACCTTACATCCACCCCAAGTGACGATGGCTCCAAACTCACCCACCCTTTCCATAAGAACTTAAAGATCTGGCTCAGCCAGTTAACGTGGAGATCCAACTGAGGGGTTTTCAATGGTGGTGGTAGTTGATAGATTAACAACAGATCCCACCACCTACCCTTTTCATCATATTCTCTCCCTCCCCATCATTTTAGAGAAGTTGATTTCTATAATATTGTATTTATATCTTTGGATTTTTAAACAGTTTTCTATATTAATATTGTAAGTTGCCCAGAGTTACCATGTGGTAAGATGGACAGTTAATAAATTTTATGCATAAATAAAATTCTACTGCAAATGTCCGGTCAAGTAGAGATGGTCTGGCTTTCCAAATCAACTAGATATATGTTTGAAAACTGCATTAATTTAAATATGGAGGTATATGACTCTGATGTTTGTTTAGCATACCATGATTACAAAAAATGGTATAACATTTAAAGAAACCCCTTTTGTCATTTATAAGACTTAAAAATCTTACAAACTAATCCTGAAGGACTTTGGACAAAATGCAGACACAGTAACAAAGTGATATAAACAGTACAATAATGATGCAAAGTAATCATAGAACCATGATGATTGTTACATATAGTAACCTCCAGAAAAAACTTTGCAGAGAGCCAGGTTTCACTACCTTTTGGAACATCTTAAGAATAGGGCTACTTTTGTTTCTAAATGGGAAACTGTCTCAAAGAAGGGGAACCTTCCACAGGTATTCTCTGGTCACTCAACTTAGGCAGATAATGTACTAAACACTAAATTATATAAGGCTTTGTAGATATCTCCAAGCATCAAGTATTCTATCAGAAAAAACACCAGCAGCCAGCACACTTGTCATAGCAATGATCTAATATTTATTATTGCTTTTAAAAATAATAAAAAATAAGTTATAATTATAATAGAGATACATAGATTCTCAAAATAAAAAGAAGCTACATAAAAAGCAATTTTTTTAAAAGTGAAAAGGAAAAATACCAACAGAAAAAAAAACAAAGTATATCATTGCAGTATAAGAGTTACAATTCTATAGATACTTATCTAATACACAAGCGCACATATATTAATTTCCAATACATTTATATAACTATCATTCATCTTTAATCAACTCCATTTTGTAAAACTGAGTTCCATGTTTCATTATACTTGACTATGCAAAGTTCTACATCTACAGACAAACTACTCATAGATGGCAAATTTAACCAGGTCTTCAGTCTATTGAGTCATTACATTTATCCTTCCAATATTGCAATATCAGTGTTTTGGTCACAGGAAGGGCACAAAGAATACATTTATATTCTAATACCCATGTGGTAGGCATGTAAATTAAAATAATGACCTCTTAAAATTTAAGAAAAGGTAATATAACATGACAGTGGTGAGACAGTCCATCAAATAAATAAGCTGTTGCAGATGAAGTTTAATGCTATTAAATGCAGCTGAAATTTGCAAGAATTACAACAATTCTATTGTAAGACAACAAAGGGGAATAATGTGGACACACAAATCAGTGACAATGCTGAATCAACACAGCTATTGTGGATAAAGAACCTTAAGTGACTTCCCAGTGCATTTTAATTTGGATCTGCATTGTTTTTTGTAATAAATGCCTTAACCCTGGAATCGTAAAGGGAGGTCTGAAATTAGATTCCACCGGATCTGCTTGTATTTCTTTTCTATTTTGGTTTTGAATCAGTAACAAATTTTGTTTTATTCTGTTTTTATTTTGGTGTTTAGGTTTACTAAGTAGTTCAGGTGAAAGTATAACTGCTTCCTTGAAAATGTATATGCCCCTTTTTCTTTCTTTTTGCAAAGTATTGACACTATTTTACTGTAAGAGTTTCATGTGGATACTGAATATTTCTCAGGAAAAAATGCCGGAGGTCCTTTTATTAAAAAAAAAAAAAAAAAAGATAATGGATTTATCACTTAGAAATATAGTCCATCTAAATTGCAATCCTTATCTCCTTTGAACAAACTGAACCTTACCTCAAAAGACACTTAAGTGGTCAATCTTTTTCCCGTAACTTTAGAAAGAGGAACACTAAAGATGGGAAAATCCATTAGCCATCACCACCAAAGGAGCTGGTTTTCCTGGTTCCCATAGCCAACCATTTGTACCAGCTTCGCTGAGAGAAGGATCCTAGATATCTGTTATTTTAAAGTAATGTATATTGTACTTTTAATTACAATTGCTCATATAACTTTAAATTACTTTATACAGGGTATTCATTTTGAAAGGTGGTTCACAGCCTGCAATTAGTTGAAATAAGAAAGATGCAACCTTTAAGTGGCTGGCCATAATATTTGGTTTGAATGTAGCAGTGGGTAAGGTTAATATTGGTGGGGTCTGGAAAAAAAAATAGCACTACTCATCCCAAACTGAGTGGGGGGGGGACCCCAAAATAAATATCAAATCAAGAAGTGGAACTCTTAAAGAATGGCTTGGCTGTATCAAGCTGCTAAGCTATTATACAGTAAGTTCTGCAGAGCCAGTGTGGTTTTAGTTTCACCATACCAGTTACCAGCTTAATCTTTTTGAATTATAACGTAACACGAACTCTATTTGTGATACAGATGTAACTAGGTAGTTTATTAAATAAGTCTCCAGACTATTTCATATACATTACAAGTAACTGACAGCTGGCAGAAATGTGGGGAATATTTTTCGTTTCCCTAAATATGCCATTCATATCACAGCAAGGCAATTAAAGTTGAAGGTCAGAAGAGATGGAAGAGAAGCGCTCTGGATCCAATAATAGTCTTCCTGCCTCCATTTTCTTGACCTCAAGCTCAGATTTCCCCACCACCCCCATCCTCAAATGGAATAGTAAAGCTAACATAGTAACTGGAGGCTAAATTGAATGATTAAAAAAAATATCAGTTTCAAGTGATTCAAAGAGTGGCTGGCCAGGTATCTACTTAGTGAAATCAGGAACATCTGGCTGACTCAGATGATGGCCTTGAATTAAATTCAGAAGCTATTCCTTTACAGCAAGGCTCTTCAAACTTGACAGCTTTAAGACTTGGGGACTTCAACTCCCAGAATTCCTGGAGTCATTTTAGCTCAGGAATTCTGGGAATTGAAATCCACACATCTTAAACTTGCCAAGTTTGAAGACCCTTGCTTTACAGGAGAAAGTGAGAATTAAACAAAAACACAACTATTGGCCTTTATTTGTTTTTGTTTTTTATCCATCAGGGTCTTGTTAAAAATAAAAGCAAAGACAGTTGAAATGCATTTTCATCTCATGATGCTACCAAGGCTGAGTTTTCAATTTCTATCAGCTGCAATTTCATATATGCCAGGGTGTCAAACTTGCATTGTCATGGCAACACCCCATGATTTATCATGACTTTTTCCTCGCTAAACTGGGCATAGGTATGACCAGTATGTGACACATCCAATCTGCAGGGTTCCACAGCTCTGATATATACTATCTTTTAAGTAGAAACCATCCATAGAGGCTAGGCCAACCCTCTTCTCAATAGGAGATCCTATGTCCATGGATATGGCCATGCCCACACTGGGTTTAGGAAATGGGGGGAAAGTCCCAAAATGTCATGTGATGCTGCTAGGGCAACGGGAATTTGACACCCCTGCTGTAGATCATTTTTCTGCTATTCTCTGCACTCTTTCTAGATTCTTAACATCTTTTCATATCATGGTGACCAAAATTGGATGCAGTATTTAAAGTGTGGTCTTACCAGTGCAGGATAAAATGGTGCTGCCACTTCATATGATCCTTAATCTATTCCTCTATGCAACCTAATAGACTGCATTATTATTATTTTTTGGCAGCAACAGCACACTGCTGGCTCATACTTAAGATATGTTTCTGTCTAAACGAGTATCCAAGTTAAAACAAAAACTACTGCTGAATCAGAACCAAAATAGAAAATTAGTAAACAAAGATGAACACTGTTGAGTATTCAGCTGAATCCCATTCTCTCTCATTATTCCATTCTGATTGGAATAAAATTTCAAGCTTCTTGCTGGTGTATTTATTACAAAAAACAACACAGGCCAAAATTAAAATGGATTGGAGGCCAACTTCCACCTTCACATTTAAGGTTTCTTTTGGTTCAGTAAGAGTACAGCTTTTGGCATTGACAAGCCATATTTTTAAATCTGTGATGCTCCTGGGTTCTGCAGAGTGATATGTACTGTTTTCTCATTTTCGGGTTCTCTTGACTTACCCCATCTTCCATGCAGTACTCTAATAGGTTTTTACAAACACCTTAGGAACAAATTCAGTCATATTCTTGTAGCAAATTTCACGATTTGGTAAGAAAATGGCTTGATTTTCCGTGCTTATATAAGCAGTCTATGTAAAATTTTGCTTTATCCCATCTCCTGGCCTTTGGCCTTAAGTGAGTCATTTCTCTCTTTGCATCTCTCCAAGCACAGATAATAGTGGTGTGCTGAAGCTGTTGAAAAAGTTTCCAGTTGCAACACTGCAGTGTCCTGCCCTCATCACAACTTTCAATGAGAATTTATTGGCAAGAAATGTGAAGTCTTGATGATCAGAAAGTTCATAAATTTGCCAAGTGAATACCACATTTATCAGAAACAAGAAGTTATTTTTATTTCTTTCTGGATGGAGACATGGGCAAGAAGGATGGTTTTCCAGAAGCTGCTATGACATAGTCAGAGGGCAGTAGCTGAATGCCAATTTCTGCCTTCTCTTATTGGACAGTTGAATGAATTTATGGTACTTTCTGCTTCTTCTCATCTTCCATAGGTCACCAGGAAAGATAACAATTGATTGATCATCATAATTGCTGGCTTGAAAATCCTTTGGAGAGATTGGTTATGGAAAGAGTTTTGTGTGGAAGGACTCTTACTCATTGATTAATTACATTCCTTGTGATTTAAGTCACTTAGATCCCAATTGGGTCCGAATAAGCTGTGCTCCTATACATTTTTCTCCAACTTATCTTACAATGCCTAAATGGGCTGGAACTCAGTTGCTCACCCGATGTAATGCTGCTTAGATCCTTTTCAAAAACTTTCAAAGCTCAGACTCCAGAATTTGATATATTTTTTACTGTTATGTTGCAAAACAGCCACTGTGTGGCAACAGCTTGCTATGCATGAACCAATATTTCAGATAAAATTTGTCCCCTCCCTTTTTTTTTTTTTTTGCCTTTCTCAAGGAATTTAAGAGCATCCATTACAAGATTATATCTCAAAAACCAATATACAGATAGTCCTCAACTTACAACCATAATTACAATTAGAACTTCTGTTGCTAAGCAGAATTGAGTCACCCCCAATTTTACAACTTTTTTGCTGTGATTATTATACAAATCTAACTGTTGACTTTGCTATTCAGAGGTTTCCCTGGAAGGTCACAAATGGTGATCACATGATCCTGGGACACCACATCTGCCATAAGTGCATGTAGGTTGCTAAGCAACCAAATTTTGATCACATGACCATAGGGATGCTGTAACAGTCATAGGCAAGGACAATTGTAAGTCACTTTTTTTCAATGTCATTGTAACTTCAAATGGTCATTAAATGAACGGTCGTAATTTAAGGGCTTCCTGTACCTCTATACTACCAGTGTCAACTAGTGGTGAATCCAATACTAAGACTTCTCAAGTAAAACAAAAAAAATCATAACAATAATTTCATGTGTCAGGATTTACAGAAGCCTTCCCATCTTGGTACTCACCAGAGGGGTTAGACTGCAATTCCCATCATTCCCAAACACCAAGGACGGGGCCTGTGTTAATGATTATGAGATTTGACATCCCACATATACCAAGGGCACCAGGCTGAGAAAGGCTCACCTACCAGATAGTAAAAATATCACACTTATTGGAACAAATCTCACAGCAAATGAGTACATTGAATCAAATATCTATTCTGTTAGTAAAGCAAAACATAACTGGAAAAAGACATTATCGAAACAATAAGCTGCAGCATAAGTAAGAAGTTATATTAGAATTCATACCACAGTCGAAATTCTGAAATAATGGAGCTGTTTCCTAATTCAGAGATGGAAACTCAGGCTCCTCCATTATGTGACTGTATTACCTTGACAAGTTTGAACAATGCTTTGAAAAGGGATGGATAGCTATATTTCACATGCCAAATTTTACATAATAGCTGAATCTAGCTTAAATATACAATGACCAATCCTGTTTTATAGACCAGTGACCGTTAATAAAAAAGGGGAAAAAACTAAAACAAAAGATTATGCTTATAAAAAGGTAAAATAGAAGTTGTATTTCAGTTTCACCTAAGGAAGAAAAATAATGCAAATAGTTAGGTTATATATGGTATTTGCAAACAGAGATTCATAAATTATAGGAACAATACATTCAAATAAGTGGAAAATGAATACATAGCTCAAAGGATTCTTCCAGAAACATTTAATTTCCAGTCTGTCCATAGGAGCAGAAATAGAAACAGCAAGATGGCTGAGCCAGATCCAGGAATGTTAGAACTTTCCTTTTCAACATATTTTGCACAGAAGCTGGAAGCATCTTGATTCAGACAAGATAACATATTGCTGATGGCGTCAAAAATAATTATTTCTCTTGCTACCACCTGAGTAAATGAAACTGACAAGACCTGTTGCTCAGGTGAGAACATGAAGGTAATAATTGGCAGGTCAAGTTAGAACAAGAGGCAGAGAAACATACTGATGCATACACAGGACAGTTCTGGATAAAGCTATAAATTACTACTGTCAGGACAAGCAGTGGGAAAGTCAACAAATAGGTCTGTACATTCTTCTGATCTGTCATGTTTATAGAATACATTATATTACAGGAATATTACAATTTGTAAAAAATATGTTATCTCCCAATTGTTTCATGCAGCTGCTAATGAAATCAGGACTAATCTGAGGCTTATGGGAGAACTTGGCATAATGCCTTCTTGCTCCTCAACACAACCCTTGATTTTGCAATGCAGAAGTCTCAATAATCAAGTTATAGACAGTCAATTACAACAAAGCTATGCCACAATGGGGACTTCAGAGAACGTTGAAGAATTAATAGATGAGGGCATATCTCTGCCAGAGATATGGGGAACAGAATACACAGGGTAAGTTATCAGCTCCAATGTATGTCAATGACAATGTTTCTCAACCTTAGCTTCTCTATGATAAGTGAACTTCAGTTCCCAGAATTCAACAGTCAGCACACTGGCTGAGGATTTCTGGGAGTTGAAATCCATGTGTTTTATAATAACCAAGGCTGAGAAATTCTTTGGACTACTGGGAACCATGGTTTTCCCCAGAAGAACTGATGGAGATACCCTCTCTTGATGAGACATAGCTTTTAGCAAAATAACTGTAGCATGTTCTTTCACAAATTATAGTGCTAGCACACAATTCATTTGCATTTGCACCCTCTTCAGCTAATGGCAATGATGCATGAACATGAATTTCACTAATAGATATTTCATCAAGAGATGGTCACAATATGCAAAATTTTCCAACAATTATAGACACAATGTTATTTAGTAGACAGTTCATATAGTCATCTGGGGCTATTGATGCATGTAGGAACTTTTTTTGCCTGCACTTATAAAGCAAAACTGGATTGTCAAATAAGTACGTACAGGCAAAATATTTCCTTTAAAATGTAAGAAATTTCTTGATTTAATGAACAAAAGTTTTTATTTGTTTCATTTAATAACTTCTAGCCAGCTAATCCAAAGGCTTTGAAAGGACAATTTACCCCACCTAGTCACATCTAAAATAAACTATTAAAGAATTATAGGATATGTCATCTAACACATCTGAAGAAAAATAAAGTAGAGGTGTTGAATTATGAAAAAGTTCCATTACATAAAAACAACCTTAGTGTTGAATCACCCACCATAAACTAAAAGTGGAATGTTATGATATTCAAAACAATACAATTAAAATTATATTCCCAAAACATTTCTACCATTGCAATAATCTTAATTCATATTCTCCACTTTCCTGTTCATATTAAATATCACATAATTGTAAAACTAACATTTGTATTTTCCTATTTTTACAAATTTGTGGGTTATTTCCATAAATAGAACTTCCATGGGCCACATATATCACACGTTGGCCACGCCCATGCCTTGTTTAGTGAAGGGAAAAAAAGTCCTGATATGTCACATGATGCCAACGTGATGACATGAGTTTGACACCTCTGTTCTAGATTATTCAAATTTCTCATATCAGCTCGTTATTGGTAGTATGGAAAAGGGAGCTGCTATTATTATTATTATTATTATTATTATTATTATTATTATTATTATTTTGCATGTAGATATTGGGGTATAAAACATTGCCCATCAGTAACAGAAGCATAACCTAACATAAGCTGAAATCTACACTGAAGGTGAATACAGGTGAATACAGATGTTTTAGGTCTTATAATTTGAAGTAATAAGCATTTACCTTGGGCAAAGAAAATTCTGCTAAAGAAAAAGCCACTGATTCTAAAAAACAAACAAAACTCTAAACCCCTGCTACACTGAGGGAGTACCCTCATTGCTGACATAGTCACAACTTTGAGATCTGTCATTTTCAACTGAGGTTGGTTATAACCAAGCAAATTGTAAATAAATGAAGCCTCCCATTTTCTATCAAATATCTCAAAGGGTGATTTTCAGTAGTTAAGTTAGTCATAAACCAGTGACAGCAAGCTAACTTGAATGTAATAATATTGTCATGTAATTGAAATTTAGGATTAGTATTTTGTAAACCTCTCTTGTGTACAATCACTGGTTGGATTTTATATATCAAAGAGAAGCCAAGAATAACACAAAAGTATTCCCCTCCAAAAATCTGACCATCTAACAATTATCATTTGTGCATTTATCTTTCCAGGCAGTCATAAAAGTAGAAGCCAACTGTTGGTTTTAATAATTCTACAGCCAGAATGTCAGCATGATCTTTGGTAGACAAAAGAACTGAGGAAAATATTGCTTTCTGATCTACTGTGTTGCTTCTTCTTGTTTGCATTAAAATTGCAACTGGTGGAGCATGATAGATAGAAATAAAGACCCCAGTCAGCATTATGATCTCTTTTAAGTAGATTTTCCATAGCTGGAAAGGAAAACCATGAAGTTCTTCTAATCTTCCCTTTACTCTATTATCCATCTTACTCTCCTTATTCTCCTCCTACTTTTGATTATACCATGTCGAATTCTGGAAAATCAAATTTAATTCACACTAGTAAGCTGACAGGAGAAAGTAAGTGGCTTGACATTGGATGGCATTGTTTATACAGAAGTAACTTTGCTTCCTAGATCCCTTTGATCCTGATTCCTTTCCTTTGTTATTCTAGAAAGATTAGTGGCTTGTGGAATGGTATTAAAAATACAATTTGCTCCAGTAGACTCAAAGAATGAATCTCATGGGTGAGGGTGGGGAATAAAAACCTGAGGAAAAATTTACTTCCCTAAACTTTATTCCAAGAGAACAAGGTCATTTAGTAGCATAGTATCAACACTGAAACTGCTTATGTTAATGTTTGATACTTTCTCTTTGCTAGAAAACAACTACAGAACTTTTGGCCTATGTAAAACTAGGAGGTGAGCTAAATGTAGAGAAAAGCAAAGAATCTGGAGGAAGAGAAAAAAAATGCTATCCTATTCCATTACACCAGAGAAAGTTTGTATATAACATTAGATGAAAAAGCTGTTTCATTTTATTAATTCTATAGTTTACATAGTCCATATAGGATGAGGGGTAGAAAAAAAATCAAGAATTTTCAGCCACCATTGCTTGACAATGGAGGTTATGAATTTCAGTCTCAAATATCTGGAAGGTACCATGTCGGAAAAGTTTGTTTTAAATAATTGCATGTGCTGTAGGAAACTGATATTTCAGAGTGTTTCTGCAACAAGCAGAATTAACCCAGGAGATTGTTTTTATACACTGTGACTCCTATACAAGGCACATTCACTGGGATTTTTAATGTACAAATCTATCACTTGTCACAGACTTGCTAACATTTTCTCTACTCTCAATGTTTTCATGTCATTAGAAGACAAGATGTCTGCTCAACAGGGAATGTTAAGAATAACTTGTTTGGTATCAGGAACCAAAGCAGAAGTCCTGATACAGATTTTAGAAGTATATATAGGACATGATAGGTTACTGTTTATGGAGGAGAGTTAAATTTCAAATAAAGTTATATAAAAGAACTTTATCCACATAGTTTCATCTCTGATACATATTTTGTAGCATTTACATGTAAGTGGCACACCTCAATCGATGCAGAATTCTGGAGTATAAAAATATATAGATTACAGTCACATGTTCCTGCAGCATAGAAGAGGCAGAAATTATTTGATAACTAGGATGTCTATTAATTTGGGGGGGGGGATAAGAGTTACAGAATGGCTAGGGCCTATGACATGACATCGCACTGGGCTTTGGGAGAAGTTTTATCTGTAACTAGATAGATACCCGTGCTTTGCTATGAAACTATGTGGTTGGGCTTAATTTTTGAAGAGGAAAATAAGGAAAAATACATTCTGCCTCTGCCTACCAGCATCCAACGGTATTCATCTGGCTACGTCCTGTCAGTGTCTGAGAGAACTGAGGGCTGTTTAGAAAGTGAAACAGTATTTGCTGTGTGAGCAAGGAGACAGCAAGGAGCCTGGATGTGGCTTAGCTTAACTGTTCTGTACTAAAGATGCTTGGTGTTGTGAAACTAAAACTGAAACTCCTCTCCTCTGATGGTGTTTTGCATTTGGAACAGATTTCTTTTCAGGAGGGGAGGGAGAGTAGAACTCCTTAGCATCAGAGTGTGTTAATAATAATATACAAAATACTAATGCTCTAATGGTCATTTTGAAAAATTCTTTCTTTGTGAGCACCTAGAAGCCAAGAGGAACATGTGCCAAATTTCAAGTATGGCTTTATGGTTCTGGAGATTTTGTGATGGTGCGTCAGTGGTATTCTGTGTGTGTGTGTGTGTTCTACTGTCGTCTTTGTTTCCCACCTCAAAATAAGAGGAAAATAATGCTGTTGGTTTTGAGCATTTATGATCATGAGGCTCTAAGGGCTGCAAAAACAATACATGTGGCATTGGAGCTATAACTACCCTCCCACTACTTTAGGAATTAAGAGAGTGGAAAATGTGGGTCAAATCCCATAAGAGTGCTCTTCAGTTACTATACTCCTTGATTTATAATTGCAGTTGGGATCAGATTTACAGTTATAAGTCATTACAGTCATAAGTCAAGGTACCCATGCGATCAGACCTGGTTTTATGACATTTTTTCAATGGTTGTTAAGTGAATCACTATGGTTGTTAAATCTTCCCCAATCAATCAAACAGTGCAGTTTTAAATGAAAACCCATTTTTTGGATTGGGCAATTTTTGCCCATTGTAAAGGCAAGTCAGTTGCCAAGCACCTGAAATGCAGTCACATGACCCTAAGAGATTGGCGGAAGGAGACATTTTATGATGGCCAGAAGTTCTTTACAAGCCATAAAACACCTGCTGTGAGCTTGTCGTAATTTCAAACAGTTAAGCAACCTGCCATAAGTCAAGGATTATCTTTTGCCATTAGTCATCCTCATGGTAATTATTGATGATGGGAATCAAAGTTGAAAGGATTATGATAGCATAAAGTTAGCCATCTCCTGCTATAGAATTAGCTAATCATGACAGCTTCCACACATGACTTCAAGGGCAAATATGTGATTTCACATGTTGGCAACATATCAGTATACCAGTTAATGTTCAACAGACATTAACTGCTGCAACATTCAGCCAGGTATAGCCTTTCCCCTATCCGGATGTATATCCGCATGATAAGAAAGATTTCTACACTCTTGAACTTTGTCTTCAGTACAAAGGTTCAGTCAAATACGTGCTGGATGCCTTCAATGTATTGTAGAAAGCTGCTTAGCACCACAACTTCAATAAAAGCTGTTTTTGAAATATCAAAGTACAGAATTCAAAGAAATCTGAACAGGAATGTATACTTTCTTTTTTATTCTCTTCTTCCTTCTCCCAACTGCAGTCCAGATCAGCCTTAGGAAATTGTGCACTCTCACTTTTCATCCTCTCTAATTAAACTTGAACACACCAATTCAAACTTTTAACCATTTGGTCTTAAGCATCACAAACCCACTCGATGTTCTCTCTCAAGGTCCACCCAAGAAAACTGGGTAAAGGAAAAATACTCTTCCTTTTCCCTTAGTTTAAATGTGTATAATCTAATTTGAAGATACATTTTTCAGAATCCTTTCCCTCTACACATCTTCCTTCCCCCCCTTCAAAAAAATTTCACTAGGTAAACGCAAAAAAGTAGTTCATTTGCATTGCAAGTTTAGGTTTAAATTTTTATTTGTTTTTGTTGGTTTTTTTTTTAGCTTTGGTCTATACAAAAAAAATCCCTTAGAGAAATAATAATAAAATGTTCTAAAATATAATTGCAGCTACATCGATTCCTTTTCCAGTGGAAGCCTCAAGCTATCACATTGAGAGCTGCTTTTAAAAATGCATTAGAAGGAGCACGGGAATAGGAGGAAGAAGAGAGCATGCCAATCACCAGGAAGATTGTGAGAAAGGGAGGGAACAAAAAGGGAAATTGGATTAAAAATATGAAAAAAGTGGTCTGGTGAGCAGGAAGAGTGTTTATCTAATTTAATTATTTAATCTAATTTAGTTATTCCGATTTATACAGCAGATTAAAAATTTGATTGGGTTGAGGTCCCAAATCCAAACATGTACCTGTTGTATTAAAAAATGAAAAAAAAAAAATCTGGACAAATGCAAAGCTGTTTATTTCTTGGTGAATTTAAATAGATAAAAAAATGAGAAGGGTAGAATAGAAATATTCTCATTTTCTCTTCGTTTGATTTAGTTCTAATTTGTGTTAAAAATACAAAGAGGAAAATAAAATCCTATCAAATGAAAAACTCTGCACAAACACACAATCTGTGTATGCATTTTTTCTTCTTACACTGTATTATCAGTGTTCATGTTAGTTTTAGTGTAAGTACTTATCAAGATCCCATGGCAGTTTAAGGATAGTGCTCCAATTTGCAAGAAAAAAAATAGAGTGAATGTTAAAAAATAATATTGCGGGAAAGAGCAGAAAGAATAGCTGACTGCTAATATTATAATGTTGTTAGCTGCAGCACAAATTGTGGACTGGGAATCGCTCCCATAAGCCCACAGGAGGGAAACATGAAAATAAAACCGCCTCAAAGGGAAAGGAAGAAATTTGTCATCATCTTTCTCAGGCACTTCTGTCTCCTGAACGCCCAGAACTTGAGCACTGGGGCTGCCCTCTTCTGTGTTAAGGAAACATCTGCTGATTAAGAAAAACAAAGGAAGGGAAAATTAGATTTACACCATATACAGGAAAGCAAGATTTCCCTTTAGGATGGAGGAAGCTGCTTTGAATGCACCAGATCAGACCACTGTCCATCTAACAAGCACTGTCTACTTTTATGGTCCCAATATGGGGGACTGCTTGGTCCTTGCAAAAAAACAGCCACATCTGACTTTTCCAATCTCAGGCCACCCAAATATAACGGGCCATATTTGTTATGTTGGCAGAGAACGGTGAGAATTGTATAATGTAAAAGACAGGACTGGAAATGCTCCAATCTCCGCTTTTTCAGATGAACAGAAATTATATTTTTAGCATGAGCTTAACAATGCAGCCAGTCTGTATTCTCAGTAACAAAGAGTACCCTCTACCCCATTTTTTAAAGCACTGGTTAGTTTCTATACTTCATGCATTGACATATATGTTGTTTTTTTCTCATTCTACCCAGAAGTGGAAACCAGCCTGAAGGACTCACAGCTACTAGGAGTAACTCATTAACAACAAAAAGGAGAAATAATATTTAATAGAACACGCAAAAGACATTTATAAGCATTAAAAATTGAGGTTCCATTTCAAAATGTCATATTTTCCCCATCAATTTTACCAGATTGTTTCAGAAAATCATGAGCAATATGGTTGCAGATTGTCAAGATGCAGAAAGCTGAAAAGGAGCCATATTTGGTCTAATCAAACTCAACAATCGAGTTCTGTCAGGGATAAACCTGCATGACTTCTATTTTGTTTAGATTTACAAGTTGTTTTTGTTTAGATCTACAAGTTGTCCTTCATTTGCTGAGTAATCACTATTGAGATTTATTTTTTTTACTAAAGAAAGGCAAGACAGAAATCTATTTTCCATGGAATAGGAAGCAGTGATATGTTCTGTAGGTCAATGAAAGTATGAAGGATGTTTAGTTATAGAGAATGAAAATGTCCATTTTATCTTTTTTTTCATTTCATCTTTCATTTCCATTAACTGGCCAATTCCCAAATGCACTAAACTGGAAGCTTTACCTTAAGTCCTGCCCAACATGTCCTAGTGACATATTAGGCCAGCATGTGGTCTGGGTAAGGTGCTCGCACCCCATCGCTGTATGTATCCATGGGGTAGTCTCCATCCATGTCCATGGCATCCATAGGGATTTCCCCAGAATACATGGCACGATATCCTCCATCCAATTCTATTGAAAGGTAAAAAGAAGAGGGATATATCGCTCATGTTTGGCAAGATAAGCAGTAAGCTGAAAATAAAATGGTTTTCTAAAGCAGAATCACTCCAGAATTTCCCAAAATCAGCCCTTTCTGATTTGCTCAGGCTGTATCATTATATCATTCAGAATGCCCCTGCCATACTGAGAATTGGAGTTCCAATTTATGAGAATTGCAACAAGTTGGTGATGCCTGCTCCAGAGCATAACCTTCCATTGCATGCTATCTGTCCCCAAATAATTAAAACAATCTGGAATGTTCAGAATATGACCTCAAATGATTTAGCCTGCTTGGTTTGAGAAAAAGGAATTTAAAACATTCTTATAAAATACATGGAATATGCTTCAGCTTTTTAATTTAATTATCATACATGTTCCACACACAGCCTGTTTAACTACCGTATATGTTTCCATGAGCAGCTTCAGAAAAGAAACAATAGCTAAGCCTAAGAATAGGAATTTTAGCAAAGAAGTCTGGTTATGTATCATTATTTCCCCTCTCCCCTGAAACCACCAGCCCTCTATACTCACCATCTGCATATGGTTCGTGAATAGGTATCATACTTTGGGCCTGTGGAAAGAAACCCAACTGTTCTCAGAACAAAGTCAGAACTTGTAACAGCTGCAAGTTAAATCAAACCTGCCATAAGATGTCACTACTAAAGGATGCTGCCTATGCAACCGAGCTCTGGTTTCCCATGGCAACTTAATTATCTAATTAGCTCTGACTGCCTGTAAGTAGGATAGCAAAAATTTCAGAACTCAGCCAAGCAATTCCAAATGTTGGACCAAGAGAGACATCTAGTCTGCTAATTTCTGGAATGATCCATCCATAGAAAACGGTTAAACCTACCTCCAGAGCCAATGATTTAGATACTAAGCTTACTTAGGCAAGGATACACAACAGAAGGCTTAAGTCTTCTTTTATCCATAATTAGCTCATCCCAATAGGGTACTCCTTTGGTAACTTTCCCAGGAGTGATACTGGCACAGGAATTAATAAATGAGGGCAGAGCATTTTTTTCCCCTCAAGTTCTCCCTTTGTTATCATCCATCCATTGACAAAATTTGTAAAGGTGTTACAACATTCACCACTGCTACTAGTAGCAGTACTGCATTTAATGAAAAACAGAATCGGATTGTAATTTTGTGTGATATGTATTTGCTTCCAAGGCTTAAAATGGTTTTCCCCAGCACTTTGTTAGAGTCATTATTTTAAAGAAAGTTGAGCTATCAGTCAGCAATGATTCAGGTGGACTTTAAATCGCATACCATGCAATTTAAATTAAATTTGCAATCATGTCCACAAATTTTGTTTTATGTTGGAAGATTTGCAAATGACTTCAATACTGAAATTTTCTGTCACAGGATTATTTTAGATAGCATTCCAAATATCTGCAGTTCTTGTAAGGACACACATGCCGCCTTTCTAATTATGGCCAGTCTCTTATAATCAAGGAATAAACTGCTTTGACAGAATTACGATCCTTCTTTCAACCTTTTTAGTACCAAAAAGGTATGGACATGAAGATAGTGACAGACAAAATCAAAAAGATTTTATTTTCAGAACTGAAAAGAACTCTCCTAGGCATGTTTGAAATCATCTGGAAATGTCTGACTTCCCAAATATTTCCAAACTTCTGCCTTTGAAGTGAAATGGATGGTGATAGTGGCAAGGGGGTAGATTTCCAGGAGGGAAGGGGCTGCATTCCAAAGAAGTTAAAGGCCAATTCAGCCCAGATATCATGCGTGAGAGAAAGAGGATGAAGACAGTTTCTCTTCCGCTTTGCTGGCTGAGGAATTCTGGGAGTTGAAGTCCACAAGTCTTAAAGTTGCCAAGGTTGGACATCCCTGCCCTAGATGCAGATAGTCCTCAGTCGGACGGGGTGAGGTGGGGTGGGGGGAACCTCAGCTTGGAAGAATTGCCATGTGTCCTTCTTGGTTTTGGGACTTACACGGAAGTTAAATCCAGAGGCTTAGAACAGGTACACTAATCCCTTTCTATTTAAATAACAGAAAAACTCACAGCTTCCCAAGCAGCAGGGTCATGTTTAAAGAGTGAGTTGGTGAGTTCCACAGAGACACGTTTCCGATAGTCTGGGTTCTTGTCTTCAGAGATGCGGAACAGCACAGCAGCTGCATATGTAGCTGGAGATGTAAGAAAGGGACCTTTAGCCCGCTAGCTAAAAGAAAAAGCTTGCCCTTGCTCAGCCGTTGCATTGAGTACCTTGAGAAATATGTGAATGGCCTTCATTTCCCAGTTTTTTTCCCCCTACTATAACAAAATCCAGTAATTTCCAATAATAAAACAAGTTTTTCATTTCTGCAAGCATTTCAGAGGCCAGCTTTATAGTAAAATTACTTCTGGCCTATATCACATTCTAGGTTTTAAGAGAAGAGTTGTATGTTAGAATACTCTTGTATTAGAGGATGTGCATCAGTGAATCCCTGGTAACGGAAACTATCCAGAGCTTTAATATTACTATGATAATGAGCTTTTGGAGTCAATTCTTCTATAATTAACTCCTCTACTGTAATAAAAATAATTATATCTTGGTTCCAACATTAACAAAAGAATATATAAAGGAGAACTATATTTGATTCCTAAATTAATTAGAACTAAGTTACAATCTTATTCCTAGATGGTGATATTCTGTTACTACCAAATGATTCAATTACAATATAAGCAATCTCTTTCCTTTAAAATCGATTAAATAGCCAGACGCTATATTTTTCTCCCACCTTACCTTTCACATAATTTTACTCTTTTAACATTTGCTCGAAGACTTTTCTCAATCCTGGAAATGTATGAAAATATAAGAAGCTTCCCTGGGGTACTGTGGGAAGGTTCATACTGCAAACCCAATGAATTTTGATTAAATTAAACTGTGGTGATAAAAGAATTATACATAGATATGTGTCTACAACCCTTACCTGTGCCCTCATTCCTGGAATGCAGAAGCTCCATCAAAGGTGCTGAGGCACCTTCTGCATCAATGGCATCAGCTGCCTCTTTGTCCTGAGCCAACTCACACAGTACGCCGGCTGCCACACGCTGGATGTTTTCCACTGGAGAATATAGGAGCTGTTCCCCCAAGTGATCCAGAAAAATAAGAATAAGCAAGGGAATAGTTTCCTCTTGGTAATTACCTATGCTCAAGTTGTCTTGAATTGGCAGTGCTTGTCTCCTTCAGGAGGTCATGATATGTCAAAATTATTAAGAATGAATGCAAATTGAGAGGAGGGTAAGCAATACCTTGTTAATATTAATAAAGCTATTTAAAAGAACAAACTTGCCAATCATGATTACAATTATTACACAGGTATTGCAACTTTTCTGTATTTTATCATCCCATGTGACAAATGTTAGACCAGAAAAGCAAACAAATGAAATCTACTCTTTGGAAATTATCCACCTATTTAGGTATTACATTATTAATAATAATACATTATTAGATATTCTGAGAATTACATGGAACCCATGGGCTTCCCACCTGTTACAAGCCTTGGTTTACAAAAAAAACAATAGTTCAATTCTCATGTTCTTCTTAGCAATCATTATATCATTCACTATTTTACTTCTGCAGAAATCAAACTCACTGTTTCTACCCACACTTAACCTTGAATGCTCCTCCCTTATAACTTCCATCCATTCAAAATTCTGACCTGCACAAAGAGTGGAATGGTGTTCAGACGGAAGATTTCCATTCTGTTCATGGGGTCTCGGGCTAAAATGTGTAGCGCACCTGTGCAGCCTTCCACAATTTCTTCCATCTTTACCCCATCCTGAAGAAATAAGACAACCATTAAAGAATGGAAAAACAGCACTGTTCATTCCTAGGCTAGCATCCTGTGCACGAGAAGAAATCAAGTTCCTTTTATAGTGATTTTAATAAAAATCAATAAAAATAGATAATAAAAATAACATGATATAAAAAATAATAAAACAGCAGAAAAAATACAAAGGAAAAATAGAAAATAAAACAATATAAATAAAAAAGAGAAAAGGATACATAAAAATAGCTTCCTCTTTCATCAAGACAAATATAAACACTTTCAATAGCATAAGTTTTCTAATATTTCAACCAAAGATCTTCTCTTCAGACAGAGGAGGCATCTCAGAAGGCATCAAGTTCAAATAATAGCTGTGTAAGTAACCCTCCAGGAACCCTAAATAAATAACTTCTAAAATCAATTAAGATCATAAATATAAGTTGCTTATCTCCTCTTACTGTGTATGGTTGCTGTGTGCCTGCAGCTGCATGGCGTTGAGCATCTTGGTGAGCCTTTACCAGGAGCTGAACAAGACGAGGGATGACAGCAGCTTCTTGTAGGGGGGCATGATTGGCTGGACATAAAGCCAGGTTACGGATGAGGCCAATTGTAGCCTGTGAGCAGGAAGGAGAAGGCATGTCTTCAAACATTGGTAGATACAAAACTAGACAAGCTTTCAAATAGTTTAATCAGTTTTGGTGTGTGGTTTTTGACATTTGGGTCTACCAAGGAAAGACAGGGATCAATTCAATTCAGGATATTTTACACTAAATTAAGCCTAAAATACAAGAGCATCATTGTAAAATTACATCTCTGACTAGCAAACAAAATTATCCTCCCCTCATCTTCCATCCCAGTTCATTCACACGTTGGCTTTGTTTTATCCTCCACAAAAGAAGCTTTATTTTCAAATTTCTATTCTATCATCATTTTGGCACTTCTCATTAATAGTATCTCCTAAACATTTATGGGGGAAAGTGCAATTATATCCTAGCACTTTATGTAAATTGTGCAAGCAATTTTTATTACATGCATACAATTGTGGCTGGTATTATGATAAAACCTTATTAAAGATAAGTGTCGGGTGAAAGAAAAGGAAGCTTGTTTAAGGCTACCTAATCTATACCTTTGAACTGTGATTTGAAAGTAGTGCTATCTTGGCTTGCAGCTTAGGAACTTAGCCACTATATCTCACAATTATTCAATGTGGTAAGAAGTCTTTTACAATCAGTGCTAGTAAGATTCTTTTCTAATGTGGAATGTCTATGTGGAAAAAATTAACCATAACCATGCTCTGCAGTTTTAGCAGAGAAATTTCACTATGATCCTCACTCACCCAAAAAGCATTCTGATGGATATAGATTCCAAAATTATGATATATTTCCCTGAACATAGCGATCACCCCTTAAATGTGCCCAAGTCAGAAATATGAGCCTATTGTAGTTTTTTTTAAAAAAGAATAAAAATGCATACTTCTGCCCATAAATACTTAGCTGTCTGCCCATGCCTGTACCTTGATGAGTGGCCATTGGTTGGGCTGATTAAGCAGCTTAACAATGGCAGGTATTCCATAATTAAGTCGCACAGAGTTCTGTGCCATTTCAGCCTCTGGATGCCGGCTGGTGAGGTGCCTCAGAGCACACACAGCTGGTTCAGTGATGTCTTCTTTGTCTCCAGCTCGGAGAATAGTGTGTATGAGGGCTTCAACTCCATTCGACTGAGTCACCAGGGTTTTGTTCTTGCTGTTGTTGCAGGTCAAATTGGAGAGGGTACCAGTGGCACAGGTCAGCACATGGATATCATCTGAACTTAATTGGTTGACCAGAATCTTCAGGACACCATCAAGACCCTCCTTTAAAGACAATAAATAGCACAGAGTATTATTGCCTCAATCAGAAGCTAGGTCAACATAAGGAAGTCACCAGACTAACCCATTAAGATAGCACCACTACGGCGTTATTGGAGCAATCAGTTCTAAATTTTGGTTCAATAGCACAGTCAGACAAGGCTCAATAGCAGGATGTGCCAGAACATATTTGGTGGATAAATCCTTTTACAACCCTTTATAAAGTAAGTCTCCAACGAAATAGTTATTGAACAGAAATCTCAAGTAACTAGATAAAAAAGGGTTGGGGCTTAAGTTTAAATAAAAGAGACTCTGGGGGAAAAAGCATTATTCACCTGCTTTGTGGCCACATCTGACAGGTTTCTTAGAGTCCACAAACAGTTCTGCACAAGTCTTGGACTGGAGCTAGTCAGGTGCTTTCCCAGAGCTTGCATACCACCTTTTGGGGAAAAAGTTCAAAAAATTAACCATGGTTGAAAAAAAAATGAAAAAAAGAAAATGGGAAAGATGGAGTTTAACTGGTTTGAAAGATTTCTTCAGAATATTATAAAACCCCATTATAATAACATAATATGTATTTTCTGTTTTTAGGGCAAGACCAAGTATGACTGTGACATGTTCTCTAATCAGCAAGGTTTATATGACTAGTCATTGGTCTGCTTTTACAATAGCACAGCTAAAGAAGTAGAAAAACATATATTATTAAGAAACAACATAATGTAATGAGTTGATTGCAATGAAAGTTAATCCTCTTTTAAAATATACATCGAATCCAATTTATGCATATTGTTTTGTATTTATTTATTCAATGTTCAGTTTTATTGTAAGGCAAATTAATTTATATCAATAAATACTTAAATAAGTGTAATGTTAGGGAAAATATGTTTTGCATGTTACTGAAAGAATATTTAGCACATAATATTGATAAATTATTGTACATGATACCGTATTTGCCGACGTATAAGATGACTTTTTTGCCCTGAAAATCATGCCTCCAAGTGGGGGGGTCGTCTTATACGCCGGATCGTCTTATACGCCGGCAAATAGTAATTGGGAAGCACTGCGGCTGCCCATGGCTGAGGCACTTTTGCGCACTGTGGAAACGAATCCCGTGAAGCCGAAAGAAGCAGCCAGCCTTCAGGCCAATGTAGGCGGGCTTCCTTCTCCCAGCTCCCAAGGAAATGAGGCGCTCAGTGGCCTCCGCTCGCACCACCCGGCCTCCGCTCACACCACCCGGCCTCCGCTCAGGTATCCGGCTGGGGCTGTCAGGAGTTGTTACCGCTGGTGCGACTGTGCGCGGCTCCAGTCCCACGTTGCCTTGGGAAGAGAAAGGCAAAACCAGGAGCCGCTGCTGCCGTTGCAAAGCGCCGCCGCGGCTCTTCCTTTTTGCCTTTCCCTGCCTGAGGCAACGCGGGACTGGAGCCGCGCGGAGCTGGGCAGTGCGAGCGGAGGCCAGGCGGTGCGGGCTGAGGCCGCTGAGCGCCTCGTTTCCTTGGGAGCTGGGAGAAGGAGGCCTGCCTATATCGGCCTGAAGGCTGGCTGCTCCTTTTGGCTTCACGGGATTCATTTCCACAGTGCACAAAAGTGCCTCAAAAAAAAAAAAAGTGCAAAAGTGGAAGGTGTGCGGTCTTATACAGTGAGTATATAACAAACTCTATATTTTGAGTGGAAATGTTGGGGGGTCGTCTTATACGCCCAGTCGTCTTATACGCCGGCAAATACGGTACTTTAAAACAACAGAATCTTAATTTTCCCCTACCTAGTTATTTTCTTATCCTACACTCCCAGAATTGTCATCAAGAGCTCTACCGTTTAGGGAATTCTGGTAATTGCCCTACAGAAGATTACATAATAAGCTAATCATACATGTCCTCATCAGATTGCATCCCAGTTCTGTCTCCATTGTCACCACTCACCAGCTTCCACAATGGCTGGCTTGTTGCTGGGGCAGACAGACAGGACTTTGAGGACACGGCTAGTAGTCCACAGAAGTTTCTCATAGGTGTAACTTCGCATAATTTGAACAAGAGCTTGGGGACCTCCATTGGCCAAAATTATGAGCTGTGGACACAAACATAGATAATAGCATTCTTTCATTTCTCTGGGCAAAGGCAAGATAATTGCAATTCATTGTCTTAATCGTGTACTTTCCTTACTCTGTCTTCAGCTGATCACCCCCAAAATAAAGCCCTTCCTTAACAGAATAAGGAAACCTGCTTCTCAGAAATATGTACACAGGGGTGCCTAAGCTAACATATAAGCTGTCATCTGTCTCACAGGGGTGATTACCTATACTGGGATGATTGCCTGTATTCTATGCACAACAATAAATTTAAATGACTGAGCCAGAGTCCATTCCCCATCTACCCCCAAAGTATTTCATGGTTAGAATACAAGCCCATACTTTGCTTTCTTGGTTCCCATAGGCAAGCAGCTGCAAACAATCAGTGGTGATAGCCAAGAATTTAGGATTATTCTTTGTCAGCAGGGGGACCATCTTCTGAAGACCATCAGCAAGGCGAACAGCCATCTTGGCACCTTCCTGGTATAGCAATAGGTTATGAAGAGTAGTGATGGCATAAAATAAGACTGACTCCACTGGAGAGCTATGGGTTGAAAGGTGGGAGGACAACAAAGAAGTATTTTGTTACTTAAGACACATAACAAATTGTATGAATATATGTGTTGCAGCCAAAATACAGATACAGATAATCAGAATTGGAAGGGACCTTATAGGTCATCTAGTCCAACCCCCTGCCCAACTGAGTTACAACTGAAGATAGCTGACACCAAATAACAATATTTTGGTTAACTACTTATGCACCCTAATGCAAATCATCCCTAGTAAAGAGGCTAAAGAAAATGGGATTTTGTACAAAAACAACAACAAAAAAGAATACAGGTAGTTATTGACTCAAAACCACTCACTTAAAAACATTCAAAGTTACAGAAAACTCAAAACAAATTGCTTACAACCCACCCTCAAAGTTCTGACTGCTGTGCTACCCCTGATATGATCACACTTTGCGTGCATGGTAATTGGCTTGCATTTACAATCTGTTACAATCTGTAGTCACATGATTGTTTTACAACCTTTTTGGCTAACTTTTGGCAAAAAAAAACCCCACACCTATTGAATACATTGGATTTGGGCTTATGACATTATTTGCTTTATAACCTAAGTTATTCAACAACTGCAGTGACTCACTGTAAAAACATAGTAAAATTGAGTTTGGTCACATGGTGATTCAACTTACAATTGCAATGAATTATGTCCAAAATTCCAGGCTGTGTTTATAATTTGAGGACTACCTCTCATTCTTTTAATCTAATAATGTCTATATCAGAAAGTAACATGATACACCCCCTCACCCCCCCACACAAAAAATCCAGGCAACCTGTTTAAGGATTATGGAAATTATTCTATAAAATTAACTACTCTAATTTATACTGAGGATAGGAGTCTGGTAATTTTTTTCCCCTGCCATTGATCAAACCTGGGACTTAGTGGGTATAAAACTGTTGTTTCATTAAAACTGTGAAAAAGTTATATCCAACTTGAACATTCATACTGTAGAAGAGTATGGAGATAGCTATTCTTGCATTCCTTCATCAAGTTAAGAGAAAGAAAATGAAAATTTAGTAATGGAAAAAGAGAAGACATGAGAAAAAAACCAAAATAATTGCACTTTGAATCAGTGTGATATAAGAAGGGACAGAAAGGTATTCAAGTAGGCTTTTAATATTTTGTTATTATATTCTAAATCAGTCAAGTTCTGAAAACTTTGCTGTTTCTCTTCTATAAGAATACTTCTAAATTTCCCTCAGAAATTGTTCTTGGCCCCGAAGCAGCATGGGAAGCCACTAAGCAAGAGATGAAATGGATAAAGTTTTTTGTAATCATTCATAACACTTCTGTATATTAAATTATGCCTTCCCTCATGCCTAATATATTTTTCCTTCCATTGTCAAGGTAAACTGATGCTGAAATCAGCGAAAGTGAACTGTGAAAGTGTTCATACAATTATGAATCTGTCACTAAGAATTTGTTTGTTTTCTGGGGTTTCCAATATGGTGGTGTAGAAGTGGTACACTGGAATTTGTAAGACTTTTTCTACTGCAAGGAAAAAGCAAGAGTAAGTATGACTCAGCCATAGCTTGCTGAGACTTGTGTTTCCACAACAAAGCCAACTCCTCCATGTCAAAGTAGCTGCTCATCAGCTCCATTTTGTGCCAACTGGGTGTGGACTTGCGGCAAGAGGAATAGAAGAGACAAAAGAGTTGTGGGAACAAGCTGGCAGAAATATTGCACAGATTAAGTTCCTGTTGGACCTGCGCTGAATAGCTAGTGTCAGCATATCTTAAACAAATTGGTCTGTATTAAATATTAAACGTGGTCAATACTAATAAGAGGTGCTTTTCACACATAATTGCAGTATAGAAGGTTCTGAATTGGTTACTACTAGGTACACTTCAAAATGTTATTTTTGACCTATAGAACCCTATTTAGCTTGTCACTTGCAATATTCTCAACATTAGGTACAACATAACCATCCAGCCTATAAAGAATGTCACCCTGTCCTGCATAATGAATATGAGATATAAAGGAGAGTTAGAATTCATGTTTTCAGTTTAGGCACCAATTCTCTAGAAGAGTTTTCCTCTGGAAACCTGTATGCTGCCCATCTTCTGATGTTCAGGTGACCATTTTAAGATCATGGTCATTGGGATGCAATCTTATAAGCATAATAACAGTGAGAGTAATGATTTTAATTATTTGAATAATTCTACACTCATCTTTTATTTTTTATATTGTTTACACAATGCATTTGTTGTGCTATTTAAGCTGCAAATTGCTATGGGTTCTCCAGAAGTATAGCACTATAGAAATGTAGTAAATAAATAAATATTAACGTGCCATGATTTGCTGTTAATTATGTCAACTATTATAATTATGTTAACTAGTTTCCTCCTCTTTTTTGGTCCCCAAATCTCAAGATAAAAAGGCTTTGAGAAGCTCTACATCAAAGACAAAATGAACATATCAGATGATACTTCTCAGTGAAACCAACAGAATTAGGAGAAAAGAAAGGGTTAAATAAAGTAGTAATAGAAACAGTGTTTTGGGAAAATTAGTCAAGCCAGTGTAGCAAATCAAAGTGCAGCTGAAAAATTTGATTTTAAGGCATGTACTTCTAATATTGTAATCAATGAAATAACAGGAGTGTTCTGAATAGATTTTAAGATAGACAACATTTCTCTGTAGCCCCTTTGGAGACTGACTGGTTTTATAGTACTGAAAATGATGGTTTTCAAGATAGGGATATTTTCTTTGTTATTCCTTCCAAAGCAGTAGTCACATGCAAAGACAGCTTGGGACCATGTTCAGGAAAGCTTAGGAGTTTGGCACTCAAGCTCAAGGCAGGAGGGATGGAGCTTGCAAAAATGGCAAAGCTGACCAGTTTGATCAGAGAAAAAACAATAAACACTTTTTTGTTTTTTCTCTGATCAAACACTTTTTTAAAAAGACTGGAAAACTTAAATGGGTTTATATTGGAAGAAGAAAAGACTGAATTATTTATTTAGGCATTAAAAAGAAACAAAAAGGAAGAGGAAAAATAAGATAGCAAATACTCAATAGAAAGTGCAGAAGTAATTCTACATTTCTTTTTTCTTTTTCTTCTTTTCTCTGCTTTTCCCTTAATCTTTAATTATGTATGATTTTACTGTATTGAAAAATTCTAATAAACAAAATCCCAAAAGATAAACCTAAAAGAGAAATTACACCAAGCCTCATGCGAACTATAATATTGAATAAAATAGATAGGAAGAGTGCATAGACAAAGCTATCCCAATACTTCCAGTTACAAAGAAAACTGTTCTTAAAACCATGTATCTTCTCTTCGTGACATTACCTAAGCATTCGCACAAGGGCTGGGATACCCCCAGACTTAAAGATGGACAGCAACCCTTCACGATGGTGAGATAAGTTGTGGAGAATGCTGGTAGTGCAGCGGGCTGTGTCCAGATCACTGGTGTTTTGCATGGTGCGCACCACAGCAGCAACAATTTGAGCAGACTGCATAAGAGCCCGGCGTGAGGCTTCTTTCTTAGACAGCTGGTTCACAATCATAGCTGCTTTGCTGACCACCACCTGGATGGAGAAGAAAAAGAACGGAAGTTGTAGAATGGAACAATTATTACAGCAATCTTTAGAGTTTCAAGTTATACTAAACTCCAAATTCCATGTTTCAGTGTTATTTATAATATTACTTCGCTACTTCAGAGCCAAGAAACTATTATCTGGTGTACAAGATGGTTAATATCATCACCATAAAACAGTAACTAAGATTTTGGTATCAATGATTCTATACACCCTCTGAAACTGTTACAAGGAGCTGAGATTTTACTAGCTTTTGGAATGTCAGGACAGCCACTTTTATCTTGGAGAGGGGGAGATGTTTCGGAGAAAGGGAAGCCCATACAGGGATGGCAGCTGTCAAGTTCTCTCCCATCGCATTTAACTACCTTTTGCAACAGGTTGCAACATGCAGAATCTTTCCAGAAAAGGTGTCATGTTAGATATCCATGTCAGGAACCATGTAGGATTTAATAGAGAAAGATCAGCATTTTTAATTTGCTAATTCAAATGCACTGTAATAAACTAATGCAAAAGTACTTTTGTGAGCATTCTGCATTAAAAAGTCCATGTTATTGTGTGCAACCAAGTTCTGGGTCCTGAATGAATTGATAATTAATGTTCATTTATCAAGTCTTCCTGATTGTTGAGCACTTTTTGTGAGTTGGATAACATTGTTTGAGTCCTATGCAAGAAATTACAAGGTTTGAAAGCTATTTAAAATTCCATCTCTGATGACAATTTTACTCGTTAAAAGCATAAATTGTTTAAGCCCCACCAAACCATACGTCTATAAAGAGGTCTCCAAACTTGGCAATTTTAAGACTTGTGGACTTCAACTCCCAGAATCCCTCAGCCAGCAAAGGAATTCTCAGCAAAGCTGGATGAAGAATTCTGGATGTTGAAGTCCACAAGTCTTAAAGTTGCCAAAGTTGGAGACCCTTGCTCTTTAAGATAAAAGCCAGAACTTTCCTTTGAGTGTACATGATAAATATGAAGAAAAATCAAAATTATTTTGGGCTGATAACAATGCATTCTGTAGCTTCTTTACATTTCCATGTAATGGATCATTTCCATGTAATGTACATTTCCATGTACATTTCCATGTAATGGATCATTCATAGTATGGGATTACTGAAGTATTAACAATGCTTCAAATCATAGCCAATCAAGCAGTTAGCTCTATTAAATCCCCCAGAAACCTTTAAGACACCAAGGGTGTAATTGAATTTCCATACCGGATCTTCATCATTCAGCAGTTTGGTGAGTTCAGGGATAGCACGAGTGGCTAGTTCAGCATCATCTTGGTAGTTGATGAGGTGCACAATGGCTGACTTGAGCATTTGAGAGGGCTCAGCCAATCGTTGTACATTTGTCTGCTGCCCCTCAACTTGGGTAGTCAGTAGAATAGTGTGGTCTTCAGCTGTCTCTGGATACATGGCTGCCCGAATGCGCTGAGCACGGGTCATTGCAAGCTGGGACTCCAATTCCGCTGCAAAGATGATTGACAAGATCATAAGGCTAGAGTTAATTAACTAGCATGATTAAGCAGCTGTAATACAAAGCTGCTTAATTAAAAACATGAAAGTCAGATGGGAAATGGTAACTAGCATGCATAAGGACCTGAAAATTTTTATGTGTACACACATGGGCACACATGCACACCCAGACACAGGGGGAAGGAGGGAGGGATTGGGGTGAAGAATCTTAAGTTTCTGCAGCAACCTAGATTTCTCTGCAGTTCTGAGACGTTATAAAGAAGCTGGTGCCTCTACGTGCCTATTTTTGTTGCCTGAATTTTTTTTACTGTTTCTCATTAAATGGTTTTCTGCCCCATTCCCTGCTCTTTCAATATGTAATATCAATATATAATATGAAATGTTGGTAAATTTTACTAATCTCTGTGCTATCCGAGGTCCTAGGCAATAGAGATTCCTGGCAGTGAATCATTTTATCATTTTATTCCATCATAAAAACATAATCCTTTTGTTCTTTCAACAGCCAAGATATTCTGCTCACCCCTGAAGGTATTGATTCCCATGAAAGTAAGAAGCAGCAATAAAATAGAAACCCTGAACTTCTCTGGATTACTTTTGTAATGCTTAGAAGACTTTTATGTTTCTGTACTTTATTTTGAAATAACCTGTTTGTGTGGGCTTTTTTCACTTTATAGAGAGTGAGCTAAGTCTTAGGAAAAGTAGCATGACCACATTTAAACTTAAATCTACATTTCCAATTTATAAAATAGAAGATTATTTCTAAAAGTTGACTGATAAATGACAAAAAGAGGCAGATTATTACTGCTTTCTAAGATAATATCTGTCCAGTAACCACCCACATTAATAGCTTCTAGCATGTATGACATGGTTCTAAATCTTTTGCTTAAAATTAAAAACTGACTAAAGCAAACTGTTATCTTCTAAGCATGTGTTGGTAATTTCAAAGACACTGATTTAACAAGTCTACACAGTCAGGATCCAGGAATTATAAGGACAATTATCTTTATCCATCTGATTAAAAATCATTATTAAGTTATAGAACAATAATTCAACATTTTAGTCTGAATCTATGTTAAAAAAAACAACAGTAGGTGTATATAAGCCTGTAAAACAAAAGTAAGCAAAAGGTAGGTCTGAGAACCAGATAATTTTCAGTCTATAATATCAGTGTCTGTCTTAATGCAAATTAAATACTGTTTTTTACATTCACATTGATAACCATTTTAAGATATCCAATTGAATATAATGTAAAATTATTATTGCATCTCACATAACTTTTAGTTCACAGAACTCAATGAGAACTAAACTAAATGTCACAGAATTTGCAGGGTAGCAATCTTACTGCAGCAATCTCTGACTGTGATTTGATTAAAGATTATATGTATTTTCCCAGACTAATACTCTTGTGATAGAGGAGTGCATGATCTAGGGAGCGAGGAATACTGGACTTTCCATTTCCAGAGCATTATAAAATACAAGGTGAAGGATAGATATTGCTTTCAATTTCTTTATGGAATAAAGGCAAATTGTGCATTTAATCAAATAAAGGCCAATATTACCTTGAGTCTGGGCCTGCCCTGATCCAGGTTGGCTGTAAGTAGTAGTTTTCTTAATGGTGTACTGCTTGCCATAGAGGTCATCTTCATCCATCAAGCCCTTGCTGCTCACTGATGGCACCTGGGTGTTCATTCCAGAATGGATGCCTGAATCATAGGTGTATGTTTGCTGCCATTCTGTCACCTTGATGGGTTGATCGATTATGTTCATCACCTCCATGGCTATTCTGTAAAAACACCCATCCAGATTAGACCCTCAAATATAATGCATGATACCTGTAGTCAATCTTTCCCAATGTCCAACTCTCAATAAATCTGCATTTGCTCTAGGAAACTTTTCAGAATGCAGTTTGCTGCTGTCTACTATTTGCTTCTACTAGTATGGATGACAAATTCCCCATATCAAAACTATTCAGCTTACATATTTTTCTTGTCTCACACATGGACTCCCACCAAGCTTTAGGTTAACTAGTCTTCATAAAGTACAAAGGCTGTTGTTGCTCTACAGTTAAGACTCTTTCCTGATTTAGTCCAATGAAATGATTACAGTAGTTCTACACATCTACCAGTTTCAGCTCCCAAAAGATCCAAAACAATGTATGATCCTCGCACTGTTAGCATCTTCACAAAACACAGTGCCCCCAGTGAATCAATTGTGCTCCCTTCAGCTGAATATTACATCCAGTGTCCAATTTGCACCCAGCAAAGGGAAAAAACCCTTGGTCACTTATTTAAAAAACAATGGAATTCAACAAGACACTGTGTTATTTTGCATTCAGCACATTAAAGTGGTGGTGAATTTCTTCTAAACTGCAGCTAAACTGGATGTTAAACTAAACCACACCAGAATTACAACATTCTGAGAACATGGCCATAAAACAATATTTTTCTCCTCCCTTTGTTATTTTTCCACTTACATCTGTACTTTATGAGAGAACAGTCAGTGGCCTAGGCAGCAGTAGATCACCATTGCACCTAGTCCAAGCCCATATCTCTCCAAGGATTGTGATTAGCTATGGCTGCTCTTGATGGCAGCAGGATTCTCTCACAAGTGCAGAAATAGGTGAAGGGATAGCAAAGGTGAGAGGAATAGGGAAAGGAAAGGATTTGTGCTTCGTTGGAATGGGCTGTGAAGAAGGCAGGCGGGTAGGAGAGAAATGAGGGGATGGTTGATCACTGATTTGGCTCAGGTTCTTCCTCCATGCATCACGGAACATTTACAAATGGAACAAATTATTTTTCACCAAACTGCTTCAGCAACATGCTGGCCCTGATATAAAGGCTCCAATATGAAGATATGAAGTACAGTATATCCTCAGTGATTGTTAGCAAGCTTCCTCATTACACAGCAGCTCATAGATGACATGAGTTCAGAGCCTTGGTCCCGCTTCTATTTCAAATCCCAAGATTTAAATTATACATTGTATACTTAAACATATTTATCTCTTGTCAAATTTATCTCATATATATATATGGAAACCAGCTTTTATTTTATTTTTTACTTTTTTCTGCCAGGGCAGCAAGATAAATATATCTTGTTTGTTAGGAATAGCTGTTTTACAGAACAGGGAGAGAACATCTACCATGAATATTGGAAAATAACCTTTTAATATTATTTCTCATTAAGATAGAAAACAGTGACAGCTAAGGAAGGAACTGTCATTTAAAAGGCGGAACAAGAAATAACTTTTTAAAAGGCTTAATTTTTATAGGGTGTTCTCAGGAAACCTAAGAGAAATGCTGCCAGTTGTATTCCCCATCATGAAATGTGCTTTTAATATTTTATTTGCTTTGTAAAGAGAGAAGACAGAAGAGGTAGAAGAAAGAAGCTTTGCTTACCAAGATGGCATTAGTCCTTCCTAAATAAAGGGTAGAAATAAGAGTTGCTTGGAAACAACCTCCTGCCCCAGATAAATTTGCTAGCTTGTTTTCTGATGGGTAGAGACTAATAACAGACACAATTAAGTGCTGCTCCTTCCCTAAAAACATGTTGCCCTTGTACTCTGAGCAACCCATTTCCTCCTATTAAATCTGCGGAATATAACTTGGGAAGGAGAAAGTATGCCTGGTGCCATCAAGATAATCAATTTACAAGGCATTTATGTGTAAGGAAGATAGGAAAACCTTAATGACAGCAATTTCAACAGCTGTCAGTACATATTAACCAGTACATATTAACAATATGTACTGGTATTTGGGAAAAAAATTCTCTGAGTAGATTAAGTTGTTTAAAATGCTATTGCAGTCAAACTGGTGATTTATTCCCTCACCTCATCCCATCTGGGGACATCAAAGAAATCTTACTCATAAAACCTTGACCAGCTGTCTGCAGAAAAAATGTGTAGCTCTAAATAGCAGCTGACTAAACTAACATGTTGAAAAGCTATGCTTCATTCTATAAGCTATTTGGCGATCATTATTGTAGCTATTTCTATAGAATCTTCCCTCCAACCTGATTTCCTCTAAACATTTTGTTTGTATTACTCCCAGATTTCCCAAAAATTACTACTTTATGTGGTACATTTTTTATTTTTTTTATACATTAATAGTATGATAGGAATATCTGGCATGTCCAAGTTCATTTTATTTTGGAATATTATAACAGGGAGGAAGAAAACTTAATTTACCACATGTCCTCTCATAGGATAGAAGTTGCCCCTGATCACTATCCCAATTTTTCCTGTCTAAGTCTTTTTTTCTTCCGTCATTGAAACTGAATTAACTTTCATCGCATTTGTGCGGGCTTTCTTCCTTCAAGGCATTTAGTGCAATGCATACAGGCTTTTCTTAGTTTATAGTCATCACAACCTCGTGATTTTTGACAAGGTAGCTTAAGTCATAACTCAGGTATGCTTTAATTTAAAATAGAGCTGTCTGCTTAAAGTCATACAATACTTTCAAAACAGCACTTTAACACTAAGAGTTGGCTTATACGATTAGAAGAACACAATGGAAAAGTTTTGACGGATGTACATCTGGTTCTTTACATTTTAGTTCTTACATGAAGCTAAAAAATAGTTTGCTTAATATGATTTGTTGATTTGTTATCAACAAGTCACAAAAAGGTTTAGCAGAATGTTAAAAGCCAAGTCACGGAGGTGGAAACAGATTTTGTAAAATAATCCTATTCAAATGATGAAGAAAATTCAGTTATGATAATTCTCATTCAGCATTACTAAGCTTGGAGAAGAATTCTAGGCAAATTGAATATTATACATATTTAAATATTCTTCTACAAGAAAAATTAACTTGTGAAAATTAGCATGCTTATCCATCTTTTATGTTCAATGTTTTTATATACCATCTGCTTTCTATACGGTATAATGGTTGAAAAATGTAAAATTTAAAAAGAAACCCTGAGAATATAAGATAAAAGCATATTATTAATTGATGGTATTGGAAGTTTCTTGATCCAAATGTATCATTATACTGAAAAATCCTCATCACTTTCTGATTTACCCCCAAACACCTTGCAGATTGCTAGTTTTACAATGGTGTTTTGAACATAACAATCATAGTAATCAGTCATTAAACTATAACTTCCTTCTGTCTCATCTATCCAGATGCCACTTTTTCCACTTAGATTGGGAGCATAACCCATTGATTAGGAACTACCATTTCTATAAACTCAATAGTATCGCATTCAGAAAGATTGTACCTGCTTCATAATATTGGCCTGTCCAGACAATATTGATTGACAAACCCAGTCAAATACTACACAAATTACATGGGAACACGTGTTAAAACAAAGTCAGGGAGAGAGGAGCAGGGCCAAGCACTAACAAAAAATGCATTAGCTATGTTGATGATTAGGAAGAGAGCCCCTCAAGCAAAAGGAGAACAACTGCCACATCCAAGCTAGGAATGGCAGTTAAGTTGCTTCTCATTTCTATTTCCCAAGGAAGACAATTAGACAGGTTCCTTCTGCCAGATGGAAATAAACTGAAACGTGTGAAGGAAAATGTATTCCTCCAGAAAATGGCTTCTTAGCTTGGCATTCCAATTATTAATATATCATGCAAACTGATCCAAAGGTGTTTGCTTTATATAAATAATTGCCCAGTACAAATTTAAATATTTGCTTGAAGCAGATGGTCTTTTGCCATGTACTTCTGGAATGCTTCAAGAAGTGATACTACTGAGCTTTTTAAATGAAGGTGTAGCTATCGCCTCCTAATTCCACACATGAAGAGTCTCAGAAATTGTACTCTGAAATATCCCAACAAATGTGGATGGAAGAAGTAAGATTTCTGAATGCATCTAGAATATAGAAGATTATTTGGTACAGTAAATTGAGTAAGGGGTACATGCACAGTCAAAGAGAAAGGTAAACCTAAAGAAGTGCTGCTTTCTGAATTTCCAAGTTCTTAGAATGTTTCAGTCAGTCCTGAAAGTAGACTCTGATCTCTAGATAACAGCCACTGTGCTCAAAGTGGATACTTATTACCCCCACAAAATCTACAATAGCAAAATCTATAATGGCTGTAGCGTTAATTTGCTGACATTGTCAGTTAGTTGGGTACTTTGGTTAATCTTAGACGATCTCAAAAAGCAAGATCATGTTTTAATAATGGAATGTGAAACCCTCAATTCAGTAGGTTTGACTGGGAGAATGAAAATTATCCTGGAGAAAGGCAGTGTTAAACCCAGTTATATAGTAGTACCCCCATATGGTAAGAAGTAAATGTGTCTATAAAATTACTAGGAATTGAATTTAGTTCAAAGGCATTTGTTTTAATTTTACGCTAGAAACTAGTTTGAATGTCCAGTGCTCCAATGTTTCCCTGCCCAATCAAAAATGGAAAGAACAAGCCCTGTCTTTTTCTAAGAGATGACATGGCACTCATCGAAAGAGGAGAGGGGAGGAAAGACAACTTTTTAAATTCATTTTCTTTTCAGGCTCCAAAGGATCATTATTTCTGTGGCAAAGCTGTTGCTTCCAGAATGAATGCCCCAAAATATATGGTGAGTTGGGAGCTTACATGAATTGCTGCACAATGGCAGGGCAGGAAATTCATTTAATTCCTTTTCAAGGAATTGTGCTGAGACATTTAAAATCACTGCATAAAGAAAGTCCTTCCTGCATTGTTAAGCACAATGGCTGCAGTAGTTAACATAACACAAAAGTAACAAGAAAATTGAGCCAAATGCTGTAAATTAAATCAGCCAAGCTTTCCGATTTACAGTTTAATAAAACTAGAACTGCATAAAGAATTATGGTCTCTTACTGCAGGTAATTCTTTTCTTGCTGTGCAATGAAACCATATGGCTCCTAGTTAACCAACTGGATCTCCTGCATAATGAGTGAACCCCAGCAAAGAAATATATAAAAATCATTAATTTTGTGAGTTCTTCAAAATATACACTGAGTATAAAGTAAGAATGTTTTGGGGTACAACTTTAAGTTTCCATAAAATTTATTTTTTAACCTGCATAATTTACAAAAGAAAGTAAAACCAATAAAATCTTAAAATTCAATTGATTATATGAATTTCACATCAAGTTGTTTCAAGCAGCAGGGAAAGTCCAAAGTTTTTTGCTTTTCAAGCAGTGCTCCAGATGTCACAATTTACTATTTTACGTTGACAGTTTCTGGTATTTCTACTCCTTTGTAACATGTTTACATATAGTTATCTTCAATATTTTAATAACCAATTTTAACCAGTATAAAAACATAAAAAAGAACATGAGAATCAAAAACACAATACAAGCAATGTTGAAATATAGTGTATAGTAGAAGAGAAAAAGCATTCAACAATTTCCATTTGGGGCTTCTGGTTTGAGCTTCTTTGGTGACAAACCAAAATCTGCGATCGTGCGCAGTTTCAATCTGTGTTTGCCGCTGGAGCGCCCCGGAGCTGGCTGGTTTCGGGGCTAAGCCATCCTGTAGAGGTGGTGAAGAGGGGGGAGACTGCCAGCAAGGTCAAGGAGAGTTGCATCTCTCCTCCCCAGCTGGCCATTACTCCCTTTCCCGAAGGCGGTTGCAGCAGTGGTCAGAAATGGCCACCTCAAAGAACTTGACCGGAAAAGAATGTGCAGGAGGAAGATAAGAAGAGAAAGTTTTGGCTGACTAGGTCAAACTGAAAAAGCAACAATATAAGGTACCTTGGAATTTGAATTATAAAGAACAACATTGTTTCCAAAGAAGACTTTGAAGCAGCAAATGAGAGAGGGAGGGGAAAGGATTTGGTTTTATTTTATTTTCTTCCTTATATTGACAACTAAGAGATTTAAGCAAGAAACCGGCAAAAATCCACTTTGACATTAACAAGTATTTAAGATGAAAATAAAATGTCAAAGGGATAATAAAGATTTCTGGATTCTCAAAAACTTTTAAAAGAAGGAAAAAAAACAAAAGGGTGGAATCTGGAAAAATGGAGGAGACCACCTGGAAGTGAAAGGAATTAACAGTGAAACTTTAACAAGATTCCTAAAAGATACATTTTAACTGAAACTTTGCAACATGATAAGAGAACCCAGGAAGAGAAAGTGGAAAAAAGAAGCAAGAAGAAACAGCTTTGGATTATTTGGATTACTTGGTGATTTTTGGGTTTTTGGCTATTGGATCTAAAGGACTAAAATTAACCGGGTGGTTGTTTAAAAGTTTTTAAAATGGTATCACTCTTGGAAGAATTGAGAATGGAACTTAAAAAACAGAAAGAAGATGCACAAGAAGGAAGAGGTTCTTTTGGCTTCGTATTTCAATTTTTAGAAATGGAGATCCTGAACTATGAGAAACAACAAGAAATGCCTGTAGAACAAGAAGGGCGGAACAAAGAAGCCATCTTCAATGACCAAGTATTTCTATGTGGGGAAAAGAAAGGAAAGGGGGGAAAGTGAGTGAAATATTTAAGATTTGAAAAAAAAACCCAAAAAGAATAGTTTGAAAAGTAATTACAACTTTAGGAAGAAACAGAAGAAAAGATTACAGAAGATAGAATCAGAATTAGAGAAAGAAGGGGTCAAAAAGGGAAGGGAGAAGAAGGACAGGAAAAAAAATTATAAAGGACAGAAACAGGACATAGAGAAACAGGGAAAACATACAAGGATTAAGGGTATAAACCTATTTAGAAGACACAGAGATAATGGGTGAAAACTTAATTGAAAGGGGGATTCTGCAAGGGTACACAAGATAATATTGTTATATTAGAAATAGAAATGAACTTTGAAAATATGAAACAAGTGTGATTAAAATGATAGATAAAATACTCATTGTAATGTAATGGAATGTTTAATAAATAAATGAAATAAAGAGAATGAGAGAATGAAATTAGGAAAGGAGGGGAACATTTTAATTATTATAAATGTGTTATAAAAAAATAAGTGAAGAGGAATATGAAAGAAACATGAAAAAATTATGAAAATTATAGAAGTATGAAAAAAATTATAGAAGCATGATACTCTATTGAAAAGAAATGTTAAAGATGTCAAATATTATAATTAACATTAATGATAGAGCTGAATTGGAATAGAATAAGTATTTTATTTATTATTGTTATATATATATTTTCTCTTTAAGAACTTAGTGCATATTTTAAGAATGTACCAAGCAGAATTCGACTGGAAGTTATGTGTTATATTGAATGTTATAATTGTAAAGGCATAAATTGAAGTTTAATTAAGAATTGAATGGATAAAAATTAAAAGATACAAAGGTGTCATACTCCAATTAGTAACTACATGGAAAAATTTTGTTTAATGAGAAAAAAAATACAAAATTGAAACAGGATAGAGAAAAGTATAAATATGACTAGAAAGTTATTGAAACTTAGAAAAAGATATATATGTATGTGTGTGTGTGTGTTTTCTGAGGTTCTCGCGGGTATTTGTATGTGGATCTTTGGTTATTCGGGTATAACCGAATAACCAAAGATAGATAGATAGATAGATAGATAGATAGATAGATAGATAGATAGATAGATAGATAGATAGACAGACAGACAGACAGATAATTGAATTTAGAAAGGAATGAGATAATTTAAAATAAGATTGAGAAAACTAAGGGAAGGGAAAAAATATTGAGAAAATGTTAAAATAGTAATAAGATATGGAATAGAACACAAAAATGAATATGAAATTGAATTTGTGTCTATATGGAGAAATGATAATCCAGGACCATGCTATTCTCAAAAAAAGAAATTTTACTTGTATTATGTTTTGTGAAAACTAAAATAAAATGTTTATAAAATAACAATTCCCATTTTGTTCTCCCCAGGGATTAGTATCTAAAGAGCACTGACAATTTCAAATATTTTTATGGATGCGCATGCTATCTTAAATTCAAGTTTTTTATTAATTGCATTTTAAATTTCAAATACTATAAGTACTCTTATGAGATTTTTGAAAAAGTCTATTAACTAGTCTTTTAATAAATTTGCAAACGTAGCTTACAAATTACTGAAAGGCCTTGTCTTCCATTCTATAGCTTCTCTGACCACTTGTGGGACATTACAGAACTATTCTCTTTGCTGTCAGATAATTCAGAATCAATTCTGATTGGTACTAATTATTGTGACTTTTTCCTGAGTATGCAATATTTTAAATAAGAGCTAATTATTTATTGTTGGAAGCAAGGATGACCTTTCATAATGATGTCAATATTTAAAAAAAAAAAAAACCAAGGCAGAATGTTAGAATGGATTAATTTTGCTCTGATTCAAAAGAACAGAATAATCCTAACAGTTACCTATTGGGAATGGGCACACAGTGGTACAGGATTGTCTGAAATATCTCCGACTGATCTGTAGTAGATCAGCAGGGTTACCAATTTTTAATTGCCATACCTTTGCACATGCACATGTGAAAAGGAAGAAAGTATCTAAAGAGTCTGAATTCAAACTTGTTTGTCTAATCGAAAAAGAAAGAGGTGGAGATATCCAGAGATTTAACTCTTTAAATGTACAAGTGAATTCACACATTTATGCAGAAATTATATATGTAAACCAAGCCATCATTATTAATAACAATGCCACCATTATTTGTGTACCTAAATTTACCTGGTGTGAATTGGACATTATGTAAAGCAAAAAGTAGACCTTCCCATCCCTGGCCTAGATCAGCTCAAGTAGAGCAAGAGTTTGCTTTGAATTACAGTACATTTGATTTCATCCTCCACTGTATTGCTGCATAAATAGAAGCTTGCTGATTCCGCAATCTTCTTCAAGCAACTATAGCTGAGGAAAAAGGCTTGTTTCTAATCCAAGTTTGAGCTGTAAAAGAATGAGATTCCTTTTGGTGCTTAGGGTAGATAGTATGAGAAGAACAAGTTTCAGAACCCCACCAGGAATTTGTGTTCTATCTCTCTGAATTCCACTGGGGGTGCTGATTAACCAGCTCAATGATGGGAGCTGGCATTTGTGAGAGGTGAGAGAAGGAAACTCCCACAAGTGAATAAAGCCAGAGTGTTTCCTTTTATGGACACACTGAGACAACTGAACACATTATTTGCTCCTACTTAATAGAAAGAAGCACATTCCAGCTGCCTCCCTTCTTCCTCCTCCCACTTATTTCTAACAAAGGAAGCTATATCAGAAATCCAGTCAGCAATCCAGACCTTGCAGAGAGAAAATACTAAGAGGTGACAACATTTAGTTCCAGACAGATATGGATATCTTAAGTCCTTACTCCCACGGATTTTTAAACTAGCTAGCAGAATTTGTGCAATAGCTAGGTTATGGATTCAAGGTTCAGACCCAACATGACCCAATTTAAAGGACTACCAATGATTCTTTATCCCATTACCTTAGTGGATGGGAATTTACAAATCCAAATATACTGCCACTGGCTCAATAATTACTTTCTTCACCTCATAATTATGCTGCATAAAGTTAACATGGTTAGTCTTCTCCAAAATATAATTAATTGTAATATAATTACTTCACAGTCCTCTATACAACAGTTGTATCCTTATCTTTATTTTGTTTTGTTTTTTGTAGAAGACTGGCATTTTTCACCATAATTATACTTTCTTCATGTTCTATTACATGTTATGCATGTGAAGGAGCACCACAAATTACAGCATTGGGGACTAGATAAATATATACAGCAGTAAGTTAAGATTGTTAAAAAAAATAGATATGTTAAATAATAGCTGTAAGAAAGTGATTATTGTTATATTGGTAAGAAAAGTATTGATTATAATTGTAAGCACAAGATATATGTATCTATCTGCTATTACCCATGGTTAAAATAAAATGGAATTATTGTAGAATATAAAGTAAAAAAATGTAATTAAAAAAAAATACAGTATTGGAAGCAGAGTTGTACCAAGGAAAATGCTGGTTTTTATTTAAAATGAGAGCAGATGTCAACTTTCATGATATAATATTATGCAAAAATGCACCACATAACAGACAAAAAATTAGCAACATCAAGTACTTTGCAAAAGAGCGCCAGTGATGAATGTTATTTTTGGCACTCTTTGTGAAAATAAAACCAAAGTATGTCATATAAAAGAGTGGAATTAATAATGAAAAGGTATAACAACAAATAAAAACCCCACTAAGCAATATGCAGATTTTATATAAGTTCAGCCAAAACTAGTGTGCTCCATTTAGCTTAGTTTTCAATTCAGATCAGTTTCAACAGGGTGAACCACGGCAAGGGAATGTAATGGTAGTAGTGATGGGGAATAGTCAAAGGAAGACACAAAATTGCCTACTTCTAATTTACAACATTATTAATATTACATTTTTTCTGCTTCAAAGTCATGAACTGAATGCAATTCTGCACATAAACTCATCTAATAACTCCTCCCTTTTTTTCTCCATTTGCATTTGAATTCCATCTGCTATATTATTACTGCCTAAAATCAACTCTATGCCAAGCATTTCCAAATCTGCTATTACCCATCCTGTAATATTTGCTTCCTTTCAATCCATTGGTTCCAATGAGGCCTGGAGCTGCCATTGATAATTCTGAAATATGTACAGGGAGGTTTTTAAAAAGGCAATAATAGGGACAATGTGTTGTTGTTGTTTTTAATTAGGATACAGAGGAAATCCTGGACAACTAATCATCCAGCCATGAGGTTAAATATCTACATTAAAAATATTTAGAACTTTCCCTTCCTTATTCACGCAGAGATAACAAGTAAAATACTAATGTTAATATTTATAGGAAGATGTCAAGTCCATATTAACAAGATGGCAAATTGTCTAAAGAAGGCAACAGCTATAAATATGTAATGATTTTTTAAAGGTTTCACATTTTTTGACACTTGGTGCCTGCACAAATCTGGCTACACATGCTGCTGCTGACAAGAGATACTGCCAAAGAAAATGAGGAGTTTCTTGTTCAGAAGGATTTATTTACATATGACTGGAATGATTTATCCATTGGTTAAAACAATCATTTTAAAGAAAACAAAAGGATTGTTGCAAAGAAGATCTGTAGAACAACTCCATTCTCCCATTCATGAAATTAAAAATGGATCAATAATTTTAGGGTTCTAAAATTTAAAATAAACGTAACCTTTCCTTCAAATTGGTAATTGCTTCATGGACACATCAATGCAGGTGACATATTGTTTTCAAAACAATAAATAATTTTCCATTGCTTTCATCCAAGATATTTTTACTTCCTAGTTTAGCCTACATATTGCCAAAATATTGACCAATTCCAACAAGACTCGGTTTTTAAAATCAACCCAAATATATATGATGTAATATTTACAAATATTAGATTATGTTGTCCACAGAATGTCTACAAATGGCTTGTCTAAACATATAATCTCAGATATAAAACTTTTGTAGCTAAAAAGTTCAATTATGCTTTATGAAGGAAGAATAAAAGTGAAAGTCTTCTTTGAACTGATACATCCATGCAGTTTTCTTGGCCAAATCAAAGTCTAGTGTAGCAAGTGTTAGCTTTTTATATTCTTCCTCTGGAAGATACTTTGCAAGTTGAAAGGATTTATTGGGCTGGAAAAGAATTGTATAGATCAGAACAGTAATTCATTTTTATATTATCTGTTTTTCACTTTAAGCATGTTTCATGTTCTCATGTTATTCAATGAGACAACCATCTAACAATCTGCAACAAAGCACCTGCATTTTCCCCATTTGTTAGAAAAGGTAGGGGCAAGAAATTGAAGGGGGTGGGGCAAAATACATAAGTTTTGTACAAACGATAATGTCAGTGTAATAACTAAAAAGAATTAAAAGCCTGCAGGGCTTTTAAAACTCCCTTTTCAGGTACCATACTGAGATAGACAATATACTAATATATTGATTGAGGACTGCAATAGGCCATTGTTTGTTTTCATATACTGTACACACATGCATATATGTTCACAATCGATATTTCAAGCTGGCCAAACCAAAATAGCACAAAATGCAGCTCCATGGAAAGATATCAGTATTTCCATCACCTCGACTAAAGCATAAATTGAGGGGATGTATATGCATATGTACCAGAAGAACAGGGAAACAACTTCAGCAGAATTCAGCAAACTTCATTTCATATATAAGTTGAGAAATACTTAGTCCTCATGTATTGCAGCAAATTATTTTTATTTGTCAACTGTGAGTCAGGCTACCTACATATTGACAGTATTGACTTGGAGGATGCTCCCACCCACTGTACTTTTTTAAGTTTGTTGGGCTTTGTTTTATTTTTATCTTTTCTTTCTCTAGCTCCTTCTTGTTCTAGTTCATTATATAATTCTTGCCAACAAACATCTGATTGGCACCTATTCCTTTCTTAACTGCAGGTCTAGATTTCCCTGATACATACTATTTCCCTGAACTGATTTGAAGGGGTCAAGCTATTTTCTAAAGTGCCTGTAGGCCAAACAAGGAATAATGGATGGAAACTGAACAAGGAGAGATTTAATCTGGGAATAAGGAGAAACTTTCTGACAGTGAGAACAATCAACCAATGAACAGCTTGTCCTCGGAAGTTGTGGGAGCACCATCACTTGAGACTTTCAAGAAGAGATTGGACTGCCATTTGTCAGAAATGGGGTAGGGTCTCCCGCTTGGGTGGTGGGTTGGACTAGATGACCTATAAGGTCTTTTTCAACTCTGATTATCTGTTATCTGAATTTCTTTTCAAATTCTCTGCCATGAAAGGACTACCATATGCTTCTTTCTAATGATATAGATACAAATCTAATATGTAGTCTTAACAAGGAAGAACAAGGAGTTCTATGAAGGACAAAAGTATATTTTTTAACAAAAATAGTCTCCTTTGTTTGGGTGTTTGTTTGCTAAATGTATATGCTACCCATCTCACTATCTCAAGCAACTCTTTGTGGTTTTTGATCCAAAATCCTGCAATTCGGACTTAAGGGATCCTTGCAGATGTTTTATTACCCAAACTAAGTAACATCATCACTGGTAGTAAGGACTTCAGTTTGCCATCAGTTTATATTCCAATGACTTGCCTGTCAGTGTTGGTGGAAATGGTCTTGGAGATTGTTTGGTTGGGTTGTTTGCTGTTGGTTTCATTGGCAATTTCTTCATTGGGGTATTGCTTGACTGTTGGTCTGAAGCTGACTTTGGAGTTAATCTATGCTGATCTGGGTGTTGATTGGCAGTAAAGAGGTGCTTGGGTTTTTTTGTTCCATTTGTGGCTGGGTGAATGATATTACAGTCTATAATTGTTATTAATATCCATGTGTTTATTGATGGCTGATTTGCCAGAGTGCCAGCCTTCTAGAATTACCCTGGTGTTTTTGAACTTGGCTTGATGTAAGATTTTCACATTTTTTCCAATTGAAACTATTGTTACAACTATATATATGGTGGGAAATTAAAGAATTTTCACCATGTCTTCCGACTGCTAGTTGATGTTCTTGGATGCATTCTGCCAGGCTTCTGCCTGTCAGTGCTACAAAGTGGTTATTGCACTCCTAACATTGTATGTTGTAGATGACTCATTTTTTTCTTCTGGGGTTGTTGGGTCTTTTGGTCTGCTTAGGATATTTTGAAGGGTTTTATTTGGCTTGTATGCTATGCTGTTATCTAGTTTGGGGAATGAAATATCTGCAAGAAAACAAGTTAGCTCAGAGAGCATCAAGGACTCCTCATGGCAGAACCTGAATTATAAATATTCTACTTTATTAATTCATAATTAGTTAGAAACATCAATTTCTTTGTTTTTAATTAAAATGCAAATAGGTTAGTAGATTATGCATTGTATTAATTTATCAGTTCAGATGAAAGATGCAATTTAAATATTCCTGATAAATTCAAGAAATAGTGGTTCTGTACATATCCTGTCTTTAATGTACATTCTATTTCTTCTGTAGAAAACAATTATTTGATTAAATCACAGAAACAAGGCTGGAAAATACCATGGAGATCTTCTAGCTCAACCCCATGCCCAAGGCAGGAATCCTTGTACCATCCCAGAAAAACAGTTGTCCAATGTTTTTTGGGCAAATTTCCAGTGATAAAGTACCCACAACTCCAGGGAGCAAGCCGTTCCCCTGATTAATCCTTTTCATGATCAGGAAACTCTCCTTATTTCCAGGTTGGATCTCCCTCTAATGAGCTTCCACCCATTGCTTCTGTTCCTGCCATCAAGTGCTATGGAAAATAAATGAACACCTTTTTTTTTCCTGTGACAGCCCTTCAAGTATTGGAAGATTGTTATCACAATGCACTTTTCCTCATTTGAAGACTTCTGTGAAATTGGGAGCTAATGATCCGAAAAAGAGATAGCTCCTAACACAAGGTGTACAGGTCAGAAGGGATCATTTACAATTCTCAGGACAAAAAATGGGGACATACAAAAAAGAACTTTTCAAAACGCCAAGCCATGGATTATAATATAAGCCAGTTCCTATATACCACCTTATGCTATTTTATAGAAAGAGCAGTTAAGAAAAAATCAGATTCTCAGAAAGGCAGTCTGAAGTTCACAAATGAACTATGAATACAGATTGTGTTCTTTATGCACTGGGGGAAAAACAGTAACTTCAAAAAGATCATTTCAATACAAAAATTGTGCTATTTATATAGAAATGAATTCCAAAATGAATGTTTATAACTTCATGTTACTAGTTTTATTTGTTCAATACAATTTTTATACTGTATATAATCATTTTAAGAAGACATTTATGATTTTTGAATGTACAAAAATATCATATTGCATCGCTTAGCTGGCTGAGCTTCTTTACACTTCCAGGGTTATCTCCACCATGTTACAATCCCTCATTCAGTCTATCCCTTTTCCATTAGATTAATCATGTGCATGCATATTGACATTTATGCTGGCTTAAAATATTTTCCTTCTTTGTACAATGATCCTGTTGTTCTCAGGATTCCATCATCAAAACTAGAGGTTTTTAAACCACCTTGGGATGTAGAACCTATTACTTTTAAAAAAATAATTTCTAGAATCCCTGATTAGGAGATAAAACTCCAGTGATAGAAAACTGAATACAATTCCAACTCAAGTTTCTCAGTTTCAAAAAAAAATCCTACTTTAAGAAATCATCTTAGTATAACATAAATGGTACATACATTCTAGACCCTTTTCCTATAATAGATGTACTTAACATGGTTGATATGGGCAGTTTCTTGAAAAGAGGCATGTGTCCATTGTAAAAATTGGACCTGAAAATGTCTGTCTAGTCATATGTGTATTATTTTAACATTTCACATAATTGTGAAATTAAATAGCAGTGTTTCTCAACCTCTGCAACATCAAAATGTATGGACTTTATCTCCCAGAGAACTCCACCAAGCATGTTGGGGAATTCTAGAAGTTAAATTCATAAAATTTACATTTGCTAAGGTTAAAAAAACGATTTACAAGATTTTTTAAAATTTGAAATATTCAGAGACACAAAATCCAAAATGCACAATGAGAATTTCTACTAAAACGAGATATGTAAAATAAGAATCAAGATGTTTCAAGTTTTGATAAATGAATAGATTAAAATGTTGCAAATTGAAAAAAATAATTAAAAGGATTTTTGAACACTCCTTCAATAATTAAATAAACTAAGCATCATTACATTTTTTTTTAGAAAAGTAGACAATAGCATAATGGAGTTTTAATCCATATCCTATTTTGGCCTTGAAATTCATCCAAATAAAAAGCAGGTAAAGTCTTTTACTTGTTTGCCTGATGTTTGATGTTATATTACTGAAATAGTTCTTGCAAAGAGTCTCTTAAATACTAGGAGGTAAAAATATTTATTCAGTAGTGAAGTGATTTTCAGATTTAGACGTACATATCAAATGTGTAGGGATAATGAATACAAAATAGATAGCAACAACTAAATTCATTTATTTATATATTTTTGTCTTAAAACAGGCAGGGCTTAATTATACTTGTTAAGAGTACTAATAAAAATCAAACTTATTTAAATATTACATTCCAAGCTGTAGATCAGGCCTATCCCAGATATGAAAATTTATGATTCAGAGAAAATTATTATGACCGTCACAAAAGCTTATTCTCTTACCAACTTCTTATATTTCAGGTTTGGCATGGTCTTAGTAGACAAGGTTGGAGTTGAGGCAAAAAGCAAAAAACAAAACAAGGAATTTATTTGACAAGTAAGAAAAGTAGCATGCAATTATGAAATAATGCAGTATATGCTTTATTTTAATCAATACATATTTATTTTAATATTTATATCTTCCCCTTTAAAGGTGAGCTGGTAATGCTATTATCTTACTGGAGATGGGAGGGGCAGGTTAAAAAAGATAGTACATCAAATGCCACTCGGCAAATTGGTAGCAAAATGGTTTAGTCATTTAAAAGCCATTGCAATGTAATACTGCACAGTACCTATGAGAGACTTTTAATGAAGGATTTGGGATGAGATAAGTTAACCTAATGTCATGAAAGAGTGAGGTTCAGCCTTTTAATGATTTCGTTGATCTGTGACTTAAAATGAGTAATGGACTTATGTGGACCATCTATTCTAGATCTAAAGCCATCCTGAAATGAATTCCACCATCTTCTATAGTACTTATTCCATTGTTAAGTTACTATTACTGTACAAGCTGATCGTTGTTTAATCAAAGTATATCCTCCTATACAAGCAAAATGTTAAACTCATTACATCTTGTTCCAACTTCTGAGATCAGAAGAGCTTCCTAATAATGTTTGTCCTAAAATAAGCCTTGATTAAACCCTCAAAATTTGTGTAATTCTGCATGGTGCCCAAATACTATGAAATAATTATTATAAAGCAGTTATTTTAGTTATAAATTCCTTTTTAGAAAACTAGGAATTAAACGTTAACCTGGTTCATTAGATTAGATTACATTAGATTAGATCTTTCAGTCTTGACAAAATTCATCGATACTAAATATATCCATGAACCTTGCTGATATGCAAGACTAAAATCAGACCCAAAAACTTCTAACAGCAGCCTTCGCTCAATTTGCAGCTCTCTCAAGAGCTTATCAATGAAATTCTGAACACAAACAGAGTCTCTGCATAACTTCATTAAGCATCTCCTCTATTCAGAGCTGGGCCATTCTGGTTTACAGAATAGTTTATTTTGTTCTTTTCACTACCATTCTCCTTTTTACCAAGACATGCCAAATTGCTTTCTTAAAGCTTTATCCTAAGAATTATTACGTGGAAAACTTGGAGATAGGGGAAGAGAGTAGAATTCAGAGTAGGTGGAAAAAGAAGCCTGGAATTAGTTTACGTAGGATTTCATTCAACTCAAAATAAGAAGAATTTACAAAGCCTCAACCTTCTTCCAGTCAAAAGCCAAAGAAGTCCAGAAGTCAGCATCTCTGACAGCAGAAAGAAACATGCATTTTTCTCCTATCAGGAAAACTTAAAAGTGTTCTGTGTTAATTTCACAATTTAACAGCCATATTCTTTTAAAAAGTCAAAGAAAGACATCCAATTTTATAGATGTTCTTTATGTGCCAAGTGCTCACCATTTTCAAGTTCAGTCTGTTTGATGTTTCAGCCACCAGAACAGAGACAGTAGCATTGGTATTCCAAGTCATCATTCTTCACACTAACCATTTAGAAAAACAAGCCTTTTGAAATATTTGGAACTAAATGCCAAAATGTTATTAAAAGAGGGCACTCAATTTATTTCTTTGACAACAAAGATGTTTGTACCCAGACAACACACTGTTCAACTAAAGATGAAATTATTGTATTAAAAATAAAATATATATATTAAAAATTATTTCTATGATGTAGTTGAATTACTAAGAATTTTTAATAAGGAGGTAAAACTGTTGAGTGATTATTGCAAAGACTGGGACAATACCATTGGTACTGGCTAGTTTGTTTTGCTGGAGTGCTCATTTTTAAAGGTAATTGACTAATTCTGTGGCCATAAATGGCATTATTCTTGTCATCATTTCTGGATTGGTAAGTGTGGATAGATGGGCAATAGGATTCTCTCCCTTCCACTGAATTCTATTACACTGAGCATTTGTGGCTCTTCAGCTTCCTATCTTCTGCAAGTCTTTCCAATCCTTCTGTGTAACTCAGAACTTCTCCTCCCTTTTGCTTCTACAGTCTACACATCTCTTTTTGGAATATATAGATTTTCAAACAATACAATGTACCTACCAGCAAAACTGGAAAGGCTCATATTTTCCACGTCTTTGAAACAGCAATGTTTAAAGAAAGATAGTAAAATTAAAACACAAAATGTTGATGGCAACAAAATGTTGATCTTTCAGGTATGAAAGATATGATATCATCTAAAACATTCCATCATTGTAAACTGGCAAAGGATGCAACCTAAGGGATTGGATAGTCAATTCAGTTCAGATATAAAATTATGGATGTAAATATGCCTAGAGCAAGTATAGCTTCTGATCTGGTTTTCTTTATTGTAGAGTCAAAGTTTATGAGCAAGAGAATGCTTTGGTTTTACATAAGTGTCTGTTGCACTCACATAAGTGCAGCAGTCACTTATGTAGCTATAACTTGGCAGGGACCTCTTAGATATTCCTGTCCAGTTTGCTGAACAGAATATATGCAGTTATTTTTCTCTCTTAAGGAAAAAACAATGAACTAGGAAAAAGCAAAGTGCCTTAGTAAACTATTGTGCATTTATCAAAATATAATATGGATATTTCAGGCAAAATGTTTATCACTATTATTTCATGCACACTTTATTAGAGAACAGGGATTACTTGTGAGATTGCACGCATAATAACAGAATTGGGTTTTTAGATTTTTGGCTTGCTAGAGACAGTCCTGATGTAAAATTTACTTATACTTCAAGCCAAAACCAAAAAATGAACTTTGTTTGCAAAAACAGATTAGGTCTGTAGGATATATGAGAGCTTGCTGGATGGAAAAATTAAAACAAACCTACAAATCACATACATGCATAATTTCCACAGTTTCTTATCAGTATCCTGCTATTCATAATTGTCTCAAAACTGTTTAAAAAATTACATTTTAAGCTGTAACATTGGAGCAACATTTTAGTACCTTTTGCAGACTATGTACAGTATACTCAGTCTTCTTCAACTTGATCTTCTTCTTATGTGCTGATTGTAGTACACCTATGTTAGTACTCAACCCAGCCATTGGCCACTATCTCACAAGTCCCAGTCTTTCGTACGATCATCTTTTTCAATATTGCACTCCAACTCACCTTTATTAACTTCTGAAACTGAGCAAACTATGTAGATTAAACAGTTTAATTCAAATTGAATTCAATCTTAAATTTCAGTTTACATGTTGGGAACTTCTTGACAAAGAATGGGCTCATTCTAGCATAGCATATTAGCATAGCCTTGCAACCATATAACTTTATGTTGAACGGTAGGGAAATATTAGAGATATTTTTCAAAGTGTACATTCAAGGAACAAGAGACATATTTTTTTTACTGGATTAACTTTGCAAATAAAGGGAGCTTTTATCTTATCACCCTGTAAGAAAAGATAGATAAACACAACAAAGAATTGATCAATCCTATTCTTTTTGTACCAAGACATGAGTGTCCAACCTTTTGACTTGCCAGTGCTACATTGAGTGAAGAGGAATTGTCTTGGGATGCATATGAAATATATAATTCAATTAACACATGTAAATAACATAATAATCTTAAAAGTTTATAAGTCTTGTGAAACCTTATTACTAGTTATTCAGGGCCTCATGCAGGCCAGGACCCTGATGATTTTTTCTATGTCCTGATATGTAAAATCATAGAACTCAAAAAGGGTACATTTGCTTTGTCACGACTGTATATGAACAAAAGAAAAAAGTATTAGCACACATGCATCTAAGCTGAGAAAGGAGAAAAATATGATCCATTAAAATTTAAGAAGTAGGTTGTCCTATCCCCATGATGGCGAACCTATGCCATACGTGCTGGAAGTGGCATGCAGAGCCATCTCTCTGGGCATGTGAGCTATCACCTGTTGCTCTTCGGGCTTCTGATGCACAGGCCAGCTGGTCTTCATGTACTGAGCACCAGAAAATGGAAGAGCAGCCACCCAGTGCACATGTGCATGCAGGGAAGATGATCTTCCAGTTTCCGGCACATGCATGTACACCGGCTACTTGGTCTTCCGGTTTCTAGTGCACATGTCCGCGTGAAGACCAGCTGGTCAACATGCTAGAAACCAGAAGAGTAATCGCCCAGTGGGCATGCATATGCGCACCGGCTACCTAGTCTTCCACTTTCTGGCATGCAAGCAGAAGCTGAAAGAGTAGCCACCCGGTACGGCCACCTGGAACAGCCGCCCAGTGTGCATGTGTGCACTGGGAAGATTATCTTCTGGTTTCCGGCTTGCAGGTGACTGGTCTTCTGGTTTCTGGTCTTCATGTGTGCTTGCGTGCCAGAAACTGAAAGACCAGATGGCTGCTGCACTTGTGTATGTCAAAAATCAGAAGAGCAGCTCCCGGCACGCACATGTGTACTAGGCAGCTGCTCTTCTGGTTTCTGGTGCTTGCACACTCCCATTTTGGCACTTGGTGCCAAAAAGTTTCACCAACACTGCCCTATCCTATACCTTGTGCATTCTTATATATATATATATATCAGCCATATTATTGTTTTCTGCTAATATCAGATGGCTGCTTCAGCATATAAACCTACAGTGAAATTCCTTTAGCCTGTACTTTTCGGCAATTGATTAGTTGCTTTACAATGTTCATGTTCTGTATAATATTGTTTGCCCAATTCCTAAAAGCTCACGCCAAATTTATTTTTACATTTCTCAAAAACTCTAGGCTCTCCATAAAATATTATTTGATGGATTCTAACTGCTTAAAAATCTCTTTCTAGAGATTTATGTTTAAATACACGTGATCAGTCTCCAAAATAATTAGTGGCTTTCGCTTCAATTACAAAACAGTTCATTTAAATCACTAGCTAGAATACCATTTTGTGCTACAAAGCCAATAGTTCTTTTACCCTTTTTTCATCAGGAAACAAAGGAAATAAATATTATGGGGAAGTAGTTCCTCACCATGTAGACTTATGGTAAGATGAAATAATTAGAGAGAAAATAGATTTTAAAAAACTGCTATAGGAATGGAACTCTGCAAATGTACATATTAAATAAACTGTAATATGTTAGCCAAAGTGAAATATCTAAATATTTCAGCTACCACCTTTTTTTGAAAGATTTTTTTTCCCCACAAGCATATAAAATATTTTACAATTAACCGAAGGCAGCATATTTTAACAATTCAAGATTAGAATGTCAAGCTTTCATTAAAATGTTCTAGGGAAATAAAAGTGGGGATGGAAATGGATGGAAAAGAATGAAATTGAAAGGGATCTAAGTATCTCATCCAACTCAAAGCAGTATGCTAAAAGGGGGGGGGGGATTTCTGCTGTCATTTGTAAAAAGAAATAAAATAGATATTTTTAGCCCCTATAAGTGATGGGAAAAAGCAACAGAATCTCAATTAATTATTTGCAGAAGGCAAGCTATGCACATGTAATTACAACCAAAAGAGATGTCAGTCAAAGCTCCTATTGATAGTACCAATCAATTTATTTCAGACATTCAAAAATTAGTTCATGCAAAATTAACAGCCAAAAGTAATTCACCCTTGTTTATCACTTAAGTAATCAGAAAGTTCAAATTATCTCAGATAATTGTTTTCTTACCAGAATAATTTTTCAAAAATCCCATTTTTATATGGTTAGGAATATAAAATTGTATATCAGGATCATATACAGCTGTGCCTTTATAAAATGGTAAAGGAGTGATTTTCATTAAAGAAGACTTACTTGAGTATAAGCTCGAGTATAAGCCGAGTTTTTCAGCCCATTCTTTGTGCTGAAAAAACCGCCCTCGGCTTATACTCGAGTCAGATTCCCCTCTGGAAAAAAAAATGGTGTGGAACTCCGGAGCTGGGCAGCCGCTTTCCTGCAAGCCCCACTTCATGGACTCCGTCCATCCTCGCTCTCATCCACCCACCCACCCAAAGCGACGAAGTCCCCCAATCACGCAGCCCAGAATTGCCCTCCCCTCAGGGGGCAGCAACGACGCCCGGTGTTTCCCGAGACAAGAACCTCCACCGTGCAATGAAAGCGCCCTGGCTCTAGGCTCAGAAAACAACACGAGGCGAGGTTGCTTCAGCTCCGCTGAGCTTCGTTTCCTAACTGCTTTCAGTCCGCTCGGGAGGGGGAGGAGGTGGTGGCCTAGAGCTCAGAAAACAACGCAAGCTGCCACCACCACCTCCTCCCCCTCCTCCCGAGCGGACTGAAAGCAGCTAGGAAACGAAGCAGAGCGGAGCCTAGAGCTCAGAAAACAATGCGAGGCGAGGTCGCTTCGGCTCCGCTGAGCTTCGTTTCCTAGCTGCTTTCAGTCCGCTCGGGAGGAGGGGGAGGAGGTGGTGGCCTAGAGCTCAGAAAACAACACAAGCTGCCGCCGCCACCACCTCCCCCTCCTTCCGAGCGGACTGAAAGCAGCTAGGAAACGAAGCTGAGTGGAGCCTAGAGCTCAGAAAACAATGCGAGGCGAGGTCGCTTCGGCTCCGCTGAGCTTCATTTCCTAGCTACTTTCAGTCCGCTCGGGAGGAGGGGGAGGAGGTGGTGGCCTAGAGCTCAGAAAACAACGCAAGCTGCCACCACCACCTCCTCCACCTGGAACTAGAACTCATGATCTTCTGGTTTATAGCCTGATGCCTTAATCACTACATCAAGTAAGAATTAAACACTTCCCGTAAAGATTTTTGCTTTGATTTTTGCTTTATTTTCCAAAATACAGCATCAAAATAATGTCAGTTCTATTACATGTGATTATAGTGATATAAGTTCTGTTTAAGAAGACTTTAGCACCACATCAGTCAAGGTTCTGTTCTATTTCAATAACTGCACAATTAAATGGCAAACCATGAAATTCATTTCCTGCACCTAAAAGGGCTGGCAGGCCCTGGTGATAGATTTGAGCAAGATACCTTCCTCAGGGTTGCCATACAGGGAGGGCTTGGGATGATATAAATAGGAAATATACGTGCAGGCTTCATCAGCACAGGGAGTGAACATCCAACTCCCATGAAATATGTCTTGAGAGTGTCAGTGCTTGAAAACAGCATTGCATCTCTTCAAGCAATGGCTATTTCAGGATGCACAAGTGAATTCTGCATTTTGATACTATACAGCAAAGCGTTTTTTACAAGCTAGTAAAAGAAAAGGGCCCTTTTGTCCTTTTACACAACCTCACAGCAATCAGCAAGACATGTGGGATAAACTCTAATGATAAATTATTAATTTGCTGTGACAGGCCAACCACTGATGGGTGTTGCTTTTAATTCCTTATGAAGGACTTGAACTTTCCAGATGTAATTTGGCTGGAAGTAGAAATTAAGTTAGGACACAAAGCCATACAAATGAATACAAATGAATACAAATGAATCAGCTTGCATTCATGTATCTTGCTTTCATTAGGAACCTATATTGTACTCTATTGAAAATAACAGATAATAGATAATCAGAGTTGGAAGGGACCTTATAGGTCATCTAGTCCAACCCCCAACCCGAGCAGGAGACCCTACACCATTTCTAACAGATGGCAGTCCAATCTCTTCTTGAAAGTCTCAAGTGATGGTGCTCCCACACTTCCGAGGGCAAGCTGTTCCATTGGTTGATTGTTCTCACTGGCAGAAAGTTTCTCCTTATTTCCAGGTTAAATCTCTCCTTGTTCAGTTTCCATCCATTATTCCTTGTTTGGCCTACAGGCGCTTTAGAAAATAGCTTGATCCCTTCCTCCCTGTGGCAGCCCCTCAAATATTGGAGGAGATATGCTATCATATCTCCCCTGGACCTTCTCTTTACTAAGACTAGCCAAGCCCAGTTCCTGTAACCGTTCTTCATATATTTTAGTCTCCAGTTTCCTAATCATCCTGGTTATTCTTCTCTGTACTTTTTCTAGAGTCTCAACATCTTTTTTGTAATGTGGTGAACAAAACTGGATGCAGTACTCTAGGTGTGGTCTTACTAAAATATTTAAATCCCATACGCAACGATTTTCAAAATTCAAATATATGCATAACGAATACATTTACTAAATAAATGATATTCTACCTTCAACTTTGTACAAGAAAATATTGTAAGAGAAACAAAGGGAAGGGAAAGGAGAAAAGCTATAAAAGGCATTAGAGTTCTTCATTATGCTGTAATATTAAAATGTACGGAAAATATGTATTTTTACACTCTTAAGCACAAAAAAGTATTTTGCACACACTGATAACCACTTTTGCATGCTGCAGAGATCGATATTATTGTCGTTCTGCAGACAATAAGGGAATTGAAAGATTTTGCCTTGCTCAGTGGGAAAATTATTCAAATCTCACCTCTCCTGTGAACCTTAGTTATTACTATGGCAGCTGTTATACATCTTAAGAGTTTTTTTAAATCAGAATTACACAAACTTACCACCTCAATAAACTTATAAAACATAAATGTAGCCCGTTGTTAGTGCTGTTCTCCACATCATTAAAAATTATTGAAAGGGGAAAGAATATTATGGCCACCCTTGACCAAAGATTGAAACAGACCTGTAGAACCCAGGATTTACAGAGAATCTTTCAGAAACAGAGATCCTGTTGATTCAGAGTTATAAAGAGTAGACACTTATAATGTCTGGTTACAAGAAAAAACTCTTTTTAAAAAACTGGAAGAAAAATGTCTAAATCAGCTGCATCCTGGTTGTCCATTTCCCGTTACATTGCTTACTGCTGCATCCTGGTTGTCCATTTATTGTTACATGGCTGAACTTTGGGCTTCCTGGATTATATTTCTTGCTCATATTCCAATGCTGTTTACATTTTTGGCTTTTGTTGTTGAACTTTTGACTACCATTGTTCTTTATCCTTTAGACTGATTTGCTATTGTTCCTGTGAACTGACTTTAGTCTTCTGATGCATGACTCTGCTTTTGTGTTTTCTGACCTCAAGCATTGCAGAACAGTAGGAAAGACAAGATTATCAACTTTATAGTCTTGTGAGAGAGGAGAGTAGATTGTGATGCAGCATGCAATTTTTGTGCTTTGAACAGATTGTTTATTTAACAAAACTATTCAGCTTAAATTCAGATAAGAGTTTTGTAGTTGACTGCAGTACTTTTAGCCAAAATTAAGTTCCACAAGCCTTCTCTATTTACAAATGAAAAAGGAGAATTCTGTAATCTGCCTAATACTATTATACAATATGCTTTGAATGGAACAATGTCCATGAGCAGAGGAGCATCTAGAGGACATTTGCCCACTTCTATTGGTGCCATATATTGTATGGGTTACAATAGAACAATGAAGTCATTATCATCAGAATCCTTATTATTCAGGCAACTTGGCAACTGACAGAAGAACTAAATATATGAAAATTGCAAATGAACTGGACATCTGCAAGTATCATGTAGACAAAAGAAACCATATCAAATGAATTAAGAATTTGGGTGGTTGTATATTACACTGGTACTTTGGTATACAGGTGCTGAATCTATATGATTTAATTTAGCATCTACAAAAATCCTACTTGTTATATTCAAAAGACATGCTTTCTCATCAAGAAAGCTTGGTGACTACCTCCTCACCAGCAATTTTTGGGAATCTAAAAAAATGGAGTTTCACAAAGATATATAGCCTGGATCAATGTTACTTAATTTATAAATGAGCCAAAAACTGTATTACATCTAATGGTTTTCAGTCCAATACTCTACATTCAATGGACTAGGGCACAGAGAAGTAATTTTGGAGGGTTAAGGCTTCATATGGCCTTTCAGTCCTGTAGTAAGAGCCCAAGAGATGGTGCCAAGTTATCTCAAACATGTGTTCAATTAAAGGAGGCTAGTTACAATGTTAAAATAATTTCAACATATTAAAAGCAAGAATAATTTCAACTGTGAGATTACAACTAGCCACCAAAAATCTATGATTACTTAAATCTGGATGGTAGTTGTTTGATTTTATTATTAGAAAACAAAATAAAAATGCAAAGAATAATTGCTTAATTTTATTTTGCATTCATAAGTATGCTGGACACTTTTCAGGCAATTCAATCTACTTCATTGGGGAGGAAAATAATGGTAAAGTTAATGAAGTCTACCTAGGTCTCTAACATGTGCACAAACAAAAATATGCAGTCTTAATTTAATAGAATTCTCAATCCAGGTTACTAGGCCCTCTGTTCTTTCAGGTCTACTAAGAGATATCAGATGCTTACCCTCTGCAAACCAGCTGAATTTGCCTGTCAACTGGTTTGAAGATTTCAGCTATTTCTCATTGCAAATATTTTCAAATGCTAAAATTATACCAAAAGATTATTAGAACATGTGTGAATATGCCAGGAAATATTTATGTCTTGGGGGGGGAGGGACATCAGATAAAGAGAAAGCAGTTTATTTATAAAATGCTTTCACAAGGAACAAATCATCATATTTTGAAATTATGCTGAAAGTCTACACTTCACAAAATCTAATTCACAACTGGGGAGGGGGAGGAATTAATAGAACAACGCACCCAAGTTAATTACTAATATTACAAATGGTTGAACAAGTTATTCTTGAAATGATTAGCTTAGGAACATCCAAACAAAATACTAATCCAAATTAAAGGACTGGTTAGATAGTAGGAGACAATGGCTCTCCAATTCTAATGTTGACACCAAATAAAAAGCATTGCAGTTTACTTTCAAAAATTATACTGTCTGTGTCAAGAATTTTGGAACACCTCTTAGAGAGAAGAACAAACAATACTTCTATATGCATACTAAACTTTTCCTTAATATCTTTTTGTTCCTGCAGGGATTATTACACTGATAGCTGCCCTACTTCTCTTGAGACAAGCATCATGTTCTCTTTTTATATTTGGAAGAGAGAGAAAAGGATATATCACAACCAACAAAAGAAATTCTTTTCTGATAATGTTCCTGTGAACAAAGAACTTTCAAAGCCCAACTTTAAAAATAAATTTACTTCTTCTGTAGTATCTTAAATTCTTCACTAAGAGAAAAATATAGAACATGAGTTAAAAACAGGATGAATCTAAAACCTTTAGTTCACCTTTCTGAGCTGGGCAGGGGTTGAATCCAATGATTTTCAGCATCCCTCCCAACTCTGTGATTTTATCGTGGCCAAGGTTAATTCGTCAACTTAATTTGGACTTTTGCAAATGAAACTTGCGATGTTATAACTGAAGGGAGGTCAAAGAAGTGATCTAACTATTTAAATAAACAGTCTCAAACATTTCTGCATTCTGCATGCTTTAAATGTTTCAACAAAGAGGCAGCATGACAATTCACAAAATGCTACTTACTGCATAAAACCACTGAAGCAGCAGAGAGGACTGTTCAGAGGACTGATACATTTCACCTCAACCATGAATGTGAATTGAAAGACTACAAAGTTTGTGTTCCCTACCATAAGTTACAAACATCTGTGGCACAGTGCAACACACACAGCAAGCAGCCCAGACATCCAGATCCTGATATTGCCTTTTAACTCTTTCTGAAACAGTTAGTTCACTGAGTTGTTGTCAGATTAGAATTTTATAGAATGTGAATAGTTTAAGAAAGTGATGGAAGAGAACCAAAATACCATTATTAAAGGATTTGTCTCAAATAAGCTTATCTGAACAAGTACAAAGCCATTATAAACCTTCATATACACTGAATATGGCATAAGCAAAATGCACTTAATTTTCAAACAACTATTTTACACACTCTGCTAAACCACAGTTTGAGTTGTTTTGGCTTAACAAAGGGGTAACCTGTGGATCCTCAGCTCCTGTTTTATGGTCCTCACACCACTCTCAAATTATGCCACTGAAATGTTTTGTCATTTAAAACTCTTACATTTAAATCTTCCCACAACTTACAATGAAGGAAAAACCAGTAAAAAATGATTGCCTCACCACATCATCACACAAACCACCTGTAACTCTTGGAGACTAAAAAATTTTTAAATATATATTGCTGCCTTGAAGCCCCCCCCCCCCCCCCCAAAAAAAAAAAAAAAAAAAAAAAAAAGCTTGCTTACCATGTTGTCTACTATGGTTAAAAATTCAATTTGGTGCTGTGTGTGAACACAGCCAAAACAAATGACACAAGGAGGATGTCAACTAGTCTAGTTTTAGGATAAATATAAATATGTCACCCACTCTCTAGTTAATGGTATGTTGAAGAAATGCGGTAGTGTTAACTGGTGCAAGGAGACAGTGTACAAGCAAGGGTGTGATATGAAAAGAGTTGGCTCCATAAATTAATCTTTAGCTGCTTCTAGTCACAAAGTCCGTAAATAAGGAATAGAAAACATTCCATAAACTATAACATAAAGCAGCCATGGCCAGCCTCATTAGTAGAGAAAGATGTTGAGAGTCGAATTCATTGGCATCTGAAACAGATTCCCCCTCCCTCCTGCTTTAAAGAACTACTGAGTGGGGGTTATTTTTTAAAGTTATAAGGCCATGCTTTTTAGGATTAATTAAATACAGAAGAAAAAACACAATAAAGTACTACATTTTGTTTTTAATTACATGTTTTCCTCCTTCATAATATGTAATACAATACAAATTAGCTTGATGGAACCACTATTTCCAAAACTAATTATATAACAGGAAATCAATCCTACATTTAAAGAACTATAACATATATGTAAATAAAACTATGAGCACATGTATTTCTGAAGATACCCCTGAGATTTCTTCTAGAGTGCTTATTTGGCTTTCCAAAACCTTGCAGCTATTAATAGCAGTTCGTATTGAGCATCATAAATGGCTAAAGATGGGAAGACTTTTAAGAAAAATAGAAAAAAGGAATCAAGAAAAAATGTGTTTATTCTGTCTGATCTCTGGAAAACAACTTGGAAAGAGTAAAATAATTCCTATAATCAGGTATTTTCTTTAGGAAACAGAGTCTAAGCTCGATAAATTCGCCATATTGTATAATAGTACTGACTAGATCCTTTAAACATCCCTTCTTCTAATGTGTCTAATAATTACTAGACCTTTAGCACCTAAGAACAGCAACCTTATACCACTGTATTACAACAGCAGAATTAAAAGACTGCATATGAATAGAAATGAAACAAATATCAATTCCATCATCTAACAGGAAACAACATAGATTTTCTGCCAAATCTAAACCCTGCCAGTTATTCTGTCAAATTAGATTATTTACTAAACTCAGATTATCTTGAAGATATGAATCTTGAAAAGCCAGAAATTCCAACTCCAAAATTTTAGAATTTCAACAAATTAATTTCAATCTTCAGATTCTATTTTAAGATAATGTATTATATATCATTACTACTTTTAATAAACAAATTCTTAGCCAGGGCTTATAACTATGGACACACTCTTCATGGAAGGATGAATGATAAAAAAATATTTAGAGATAGGTACTGTGCAACATGGGCTCAAATAGGGCTTCCAAATATTATATTTATAAGAATAAAGCCTTTAATGAGCATACTTAACAAGTTCACACTTATGTTTCCTACTTGAGAAATGAAAAATCTCAAGCAAGCAAACAACCAAGCTCAATTAGTATCAAGAATTCCACAATTCAACTATAAATGTTACAAATGTTCTCTTCTAGAGAAAGTTAACTTTTACTATAAAACCCCAATATTTTTGAACTCCTTGCTTGATAGGAAATCTGCCAGTCTTACACTCAACAAAGCAATCATTAGATTAAAATGTGTTACTACATTCCCTAGAAAAACATCCAAATTCATGTAAGCCAAATTTGAAGAGAAATTGATTTTTCATGACATTGTCTGGAAGATTTCCAAACTGAGGAATTTACAGGGTCCAGGAACAGCCTAATTGAGTCATTAGAGTTTTTATGACTGATAAATGTCACTAAAGAATACGACTGGCTGAAAGCTTTCATTTCATTCATTGTTAAATCTATTTATACATAAACCATTTACATTAAAGTATCAGAGATTCTCTTCATTTGCTTTCCTGAACAGAATGTTGAGCATCAAGGCTGCAGCTCTAGATATACTATGTATATCAGTTCAGCCAATGTGTTCAGGTTTGTGAAACAAAATGACTTCTGTGGCTATTGGGGGAAAGAGCTTAATTTTATTCTCTTTCCTCTGTAGATATACTAGTGATAATTAAATACATCAGAAAAATTAGCAAAAAGTTTAGCAAAAGTTTTAACCTTTATAACTTAATATCAAATAAATGTTTTTGTCTTTCCCTATCTCTGAATATTGCTTTTGATGCCAAACGGCATTAAGGGCAACACCTGTAAGGGTTAGGCCTGGTTCCCGTCCTACAGCTTTTGTGTATTTGCCTCACGGCTGCTTTTTAATCTACCTACTGAAATCCAGTGAAACAGGAATACTTGAGACCTTTTGTCTAAGACAAGTACATATTTGAATCTTCTTGAGGGAACTTGCTACTCAGGGACAAAAAAAGAATACATAAAACACATAGGCAGAGACACATGTTTTAATATTGAATAAGAGAAGAATTGGAAATTACCATAGTACTAGCCCTTCAAAAAGTTACATGCAAACATTGAGGAAAGAAAATCTAATATAGTATTAATTTAGAACTGATATCAAGTTTGGCCTTATATAATTGAACCCAAAATCTTTCAAGAATTTGCTGACAAATTTGTATATTCATATTAAAAAAATTCTTTTCAATTTTAACTCATTCAGATAGGTTACAAGATGTTTGCTAGCGCTGATCATCTTCTTGATTAAACCAAGAATACATTCCTGATGTTAGGCTTGAGAAGTGAATACTAATGTATGTTGCTAAATGTTAGGAAACAAATTTTACTGATATGATTTTAGCATAGATAGCATAAATGGGCAAATAAGCTAACACCAGACCTTTTAACAGTATCAATTTTCATCCCAGGCAATGAAAGTTGTGGTAGTTTCAAACCACCTATTACCAATATCTTTCTTGACACAAAAAAACCTATCCCATCCATATATTTCAGTCCCAAGTGTAACTAACATTAATTTGGAAAAATGCACTCTAAATGCGTTCAACTCAATTGTCCAGAATTATTTCATATACATAACTATCTACCAATTTCTCCAAGTTAGGACCTATATGTGGATTATCATAATAATCAACAATGCCTATGCTGGCTGGAGAATTCTGAGAATCAAACTCCTGATGTCTGAATGCACTCACACTGGGGAAGGCCATTACAGACTGTACCTTCAAAATCAATTCAATATATTTTCACAACTTAAAATAAGAATTGCTTCCATCATTATTACTTCAAGAGAAATACAGGGATAATGTGCGTTATGAAATCCACACTTTGGGAAACAAAACTTTTATAGTTATACTTGTAGAACTTCATCTTCTCTATTTCATTCCAAACAATTGAAAAATAATCAAATTTATTTTAAGGAATAATCTGGTTCTATTTCAAAGACTTCCCAAGAAAACTAAAAATAAGCCCAGCAAGCAGTAAGTGTAACTTATTTTAAGTGTATCTTCCTATATACACTCACATGCAGGGGTGGGATGCTACTGGTTCAGAGCAGTTCTAAAGAACTGGTAGCTCTGAAGAGCAGCAGACGCAGAACCAGTTCTGTGTTTACTGCTGTTTGGTCCGCTTGCCTGCCCAGGCTCTTACCTATCCTTTATTTCCTGCTTTTTCAACCTCAGCTGCTTTGCGTGGCATAGCTGAGGTGGAAAAAGCAGGAAAAAAAGAGGCTTTTCAAATGCTGTACACCCACACGCAGCGCTTTTCAGCTGTCTGAGAGGCACAGCTGAGGGTTTTTTACATGTGTGCACAGGGAGCGTCAGGCATGCATGCACACAAAGCGCAGGGGTACACAAAACATAGTCACCGAACCGGTAATAACACCAGTTGAATCCCACCCCTGCTCATATGTGAATGATCTGGGAATTTCTGATATGAATAAAATCAGTAGGAATGAAGTGAAATTAAAGCTTTCTTATATACATAGAAATTATTTAGCAAGGGTAATCATACTATCTCTAGCTTCTGGTAATTTCTGGTTGTAGCAAAAAAGAAAAATGAGTTTAAGAATAAATCCTAAATCCTGAATCATTCCTAAATTGAGGAAATGTGTATTTAAGCAAACCCTGTCAAAAGTATATAATTTGCAAAAAAATATATTGAAATATAGACTAATATAAAGAAGAATTCTAGAATTTAATTTATAAAACATTCACAAAAACTCTCTGTGACCAAAACCACAGGTTGCTTCATTGATCTGTCTTAGAAATATAGCAAATATGTATATCCAGCCTTGATGCTCATTTACCACCATTTTTAATCCTCATCTTAAAGCATTGAAGAGCTGAATGACAGCCTTCAAATAGGTATTAAAAGGTGGTGGATATGGACAACAAAAAAGGGAGAAAGATCTTAGTAGTATTCACATACACAATCTAATTAGTGATACTAAATGGAACATTCAAGGAAGGAAGTTTCTATCTGATTCGGAACTAATATCACTTTAGGCAGAACTTAAACATAAGCAAATATTTTTATGTACTGGCTGGGCCTGATCTTGGAGTCACATTTAAAATATATAGTATTTAGTTTATAGAAGAAGATACAATGTAATACTTGTATATACATGTCCACACACATTTATTGTACTGAATTTCCATCAGAACTGGATCTCTCTCTTGTTCTTTTTTTCCCCCCAGCAACTATTAGAAGCAAGCAACTTCTTTCCCAAGCCAACTCCCCACACTTATCCTTTCATCTATGCTGCAAGGCTGATTAATTAAGCAAATAATTTGGCTAATGTAACTAGAACACCCCTTGCCTCACCCTCTCCTAAGATTAAAAGGCAACTGAAAAAGAAAAGAATCTTCAATTCAAATTCACCAACTTCTGCCAAGCAATGAATGACTACATATACATATATATATACACACACATACGTAGTATCTTTCAAAAAAATACTTAGGAGAAGCCACTGTTTTTTTATGAAAGAAATTTTTATTTAAAAAAAAACCCAGCCTTGATACATGAGCAAACTAAAAAAGCAAGCTTCAAGTTTACTTATACATATATCTATGCATTCACATAGAAATCAGAATCTTTATAGATTTCTCCACTCAAGCTTAAGATAGGAATTCAGTTTACCAACTCTCTTTCTGCAGCCTCCAGAATGGAGAAAAGAACTTGTAGACCTTCAAAAAGATGGATTTTTCAGACACATAAAAATAGACCTTAACATTTGAATATTTGTTCCATACAATTTGGTGTCACTAACAGAACACTTCTAATATACTACATGAGAGCAAACAAAAACATTCTTAGTTTGTTTTCCAATCTTAGCAAGGATTAGTAAATGGCAATAAAAATTCAAACATAGAAAAAGGAAGTTCATATTACTCTATACTGGATTTTTTTTAAAAAAAAATCATTTTTTTACCCCTAAAATATAATCTCTCTTTAATGTTTAGCTATTATTGAACATTTATAAGCTAAATGTAACCATCCTAGCTCAACAGATGTTATTCAGAAGTTCTACTGCAGAACCATTTTAGCTTCAAGTGCTCAATTTCTTTTTTTCTAAACATAAAGTTGTCCTGTCCTATTTCCACAGAAACACCACTCTACATTTAAAAAGAAGTTGCTACTATACTGAAAATAGCTGGGAAGCAGGGAGATGGAAGAGACATGACAAAATGCATACATGAGAATCAGTTTTCCTTCTTACCACCACCACCCCCTCTTGTGAAACTCACCAAGATTCCCATATGACTCACTCAGTACACAGACAAAGCAGAAAAATGTCTGGCATTCTGGATCTTTTATGAATTAATAACAGAGCTGCTTCAGAAACCAAACGTATTATGAGCAATGAACACAAAGTTGAACATCCAACCATCCACAATTCCATGAACTATAAAATCCTTTTTAGACTATCTATAAATGGACTATTTATATGGGAAGAAATGGGTTCATATTTTTACATCTGCATCTCTTCCTATAATACCATATAGTTATTGAACAGTTACAGTTCTTTATAAACTTAGACATAAAAGCAAAAGAAACAATCAAACTCAGCCTCAAGAAACAGAGAATATTTCAAGATCGAATTAAACTTCTTTTGTAGTGACTGAGTGTAAATCAAATTACAATCACTAATTCAGTATGACTTATTCTTTGTAACTTCCCTTGTGTTTTAATTGGCAATACATATTTCACAGCAATAAGAACTCTTTGACCTTCTCTCCTGAGGCCATAAGGGACATCTTCAAGCTTGTTCCAAGTCAAAGAACCCAATTAACTTATAGAGTTTATATATTGGCTGTTGCATTATCACAAATATACATATTGAGTGCAAAAAAGTATCCTGCAATTACATATTCTAACAATGTGTATTATAATTAACAATGCACTTCTAAGCAATCCTGTAAATCAATTAAAAGCTTTTACAGAGAGGCCAGCACAAGCTTTCGTTTTTAATTACATTTATTTTATTTTTGATGAACTGGTTAGTCTTTAAAAGGCAACTTTTAAAGGAACCTGGACTTCTTACAAGTCTATACACATTGGCCAAAATTAATTATATCAGTTGTATATTTATTTTGTTTATACAGTACTAAATTAGCAACCAAAATAGCTGAATATCTAACAACATATCTGCAGATTAAAAAGAAATTCTGTCCCTACAAATATGCCCAAAATCCCATTTCCCATTATCTTCATTCTACTTATTATAGTATTTATACTTCAGGATGTTACAATCTTTTTTAATACAGTATACAACTATCAAAATGGCTGAAGGGTAATGAACAATTCACTTTGGGACAATATAGATAGAAGGGTGTGTCTGGGAGAGACAAAACTAGATTATGAGACTTCTAAATGCAATAGCTCAAGTTGAGCAAACAAGAGCCAAATTTAATTAGCATACTTTGTAAGTATGAAAAAGTCAAGGAGTATGCACCCTTTGTTCGCGAATCAGTCACACAAATGAGCACACTGCATACTTTTCTCTGAACCAGCATTCATGCACAGTGCTTTTTTCCTATCAGTGCTTGAGAGGGGGGAGTGCTATTCATCCATAATTAACACACATTAATTATTAAATTAATTATTTTATATATTTTCTAATATGTACACAAAGATGCACAATTTTTAATGAATTGTGAATTCATTCTTGCACAATCAAAACTAAACAAAACAGGCATATTCTATCCCTCGACAGTACTTACTATGGTTAGATAAACTGAATCCATAAACTACTAATCCAAAAACAGCTTAATGGTATTTCAATCCCTAAACCCAATAATTGATAATTATTCTTGAGCCAAACAAAACATGGTATTTTTTAAAACACTGACCTTGAAACAGAAGCAGAGCAGCTGCCAACTAGAATTCTTTCTAGCTCAATGTCAAATTCCCCCCAAGTATTCTTCCACCTCCATTAATCAGAATGGTCTCTTTTACTGTCTTCATCTCTCCCTTCCCCAAACCTCACTTTGTAATGCCTTGCCCTGCCCAACTTTCTCTCAACAATTCCTGGAATGTGTTTCACTATCACATAGATCATTAAGAGAAACCTCATTCTCCAAGGTTTTCTCTGCAGAGCCAGAATCAATTGCCCAACTCAAGCTTTTCTCACACCTACCTACCACTTCAAAATGGTCTTTGTGCTACTACTTCCATGACGGGATTACAGCTCGTTTCCAGCACCTTCTCCCTATTCCCTTGGGCCAAAAGTCTTGTTTCTTTTCATCTTCCATGAGTGCATCTCAAAACTACTTCAACCCGGCATGAGCTTCCCACTCCAACCACCACCATTTCAAAACCATCTTGGACCCAAGAACAGGCGCCCAATATCTTGAAGGCACAAACCATCATCTACCGTCGAGATCTTCCAGCGATTCGCAGCCCCATCCCTATCAAGTTGACCTCCGCTTATCCACAGGCCTCCTTACCACGTCTTCTTCACAAGCTCCTGCATTTCTCTCCAGAGGAAAAAAAACCCATCGAATTTCATTCAGGCACTGGCGTATTTTTTTCCCCACCTCCCCCCCCCAACACGCTCGTTTCCTTTTTACCCACCTCTTCGTTTCTTTCAAGCCACCCCACGGAGCTCCACTTTCACACACACCTCCCTCCCCGCCCCGAGCAGGGGAACACCAAACCCTCGCCATATGGCAGAAAGCGGGGAGATAAGTTTGGGGTGTGGAGGCCAAACTCGCCCTTTTATTCCCCTTTCCCCCCCGCACGAATCCCCTCCAGCGTGTCACTTCACTGCCGCGGGGCAGCGCCCAAAAGCTTCCTTCACCGGGAGGGGGGGGTCTTCCCTCGCCATTCTCCTTCTTTACACGGGACTGTGTTCCCAGCCCTCTTCCTCGGAGAAAACGGATCCCCACACGCGCCCCCACCTTCCGAAGCGACCTCTCGGAGCCTGCCCGAGGGTCTCTTTCCTGCACCCCCCATCCCCCGCCAGACCCACCTGCCGGCTCTGTCGCCACCGCCTTGCTTTCCTCGCTCTACTCCGCCCCGCTCCAAATGACTTGTTCCAGCGAACAATGGGGGTGAACAGCTAGCTTGGCAGAGCCCATCCCTGGTCCCCATGGACACAGGCCACGCCCCCAGGTCTCTGAATGGCCTATTCCGTCTGGAGGAGGCGCAGTCACCTCTCCGCTGCCACGCCCAGTTCCGCCCTGCTCTGGAATGGTGTTTACCGGCCAAGTCTCCTGATTAGATGCGAAGAAGCAGGTGGCAATAGGAGGCCGGAAGGAACTTCCGCGCATATTAGAAGGGCGAGTCGAAGGCTGAGGGAGGGCAGGTATGGGAGGGGCCGGATACAAGATGGGCAGGGCGCGCGGGGTGGTGAGGGGGAGGGAAGGCTGGTTTTGAAGAGAGGCAAAACATGTGCTTGGCGGACGGAAAGTCCCCAATTCAAGTCAATTCTTAGGTAGCAAGCAATGTAAAAAAACCTCTGCTTGAAATCCTGTGGGACACCATAAGTGACATTAGGACCTCATAAGTGATACTAGACCGAGTGGGGACAAAGTGTAACTTGACATTTGTAAATAAAATGATAAAATTGTCAATAGCAAAAATTAACCACCCTTGTCTCTTCACAAACTTGTGGGCTCCTTTCTTTATGAATTCCTTTTTAACAAAAAAAAAAAAAAATGCTTTCGGTAACTAGTTTTCTTGGAATTCTATTGGGATCTCAATCCATTGCCATAAATATTGCCCTATTGTAGAAACTGGGTGGATCAGACAAAAGCAAATCTAATTCAGAATGTTTTTCCTACAATGGTCAACCAAATGTTTCTGGAAACACCCAGGCTGGAGTAAAAGCAATGTCTCTTCTTTCTGATTCTCAACTATTCCTATTCAGAATCTGTAGTTTTATTTTTATGCTGTCTTTCTTTAATTAACTCCTGCTGATTGCAGCTCTTTCATTGGTTTTCATCTTAGTTCCCTTTTTTCTTGTACATAAACCTCCCCCCAACTCCAATGTTGTTTCCCATTTTTCTTTCATGTGAATTCAGCTCTGAAACTATTATCTTTATCTTTCAGTTTGTTGACTCCTTGGTAACTGCCTGAACAAGTCCCTGCAATTTTCTTGGCAAGATTTTGGAAATGGTTTGCCAACACCTTCTTTCTGAGTCAGAACAATCTTCCCAAGCTTACCCAGTTGGCTCTATATGTAAGGTACTATCTAGAATTTATGATTGCCCAGTTTTTAATTTAATGCCTTAACCACTACATCATATTGGCTCTTAATTGTTTGGTAATTTTCACAGTATGTCATCCACCACCTCCTAGCCTTTTCTCATTTAAATATTTATACCATGATTTATTTCCAGAAAGAACTCAAAAGAACAGATAGTTTAACATAAAAGAACACAGACAGATGTAAGTCATAAAAGTACCATTTTAATGTAATAAAAAGGAGCATTCCCAAATTTTCCTTTCCCTTTTAAATTATCTCTTCAATATCTCACTAGGTTTTCCTTGTAAAATTACTCATCCATCTTTTTTTATATTTTATTTTGTTCTATCTCCTCCTTCCCATAAAAGTTCTCCTTGATGCTTCCCTCTTTAAAGTAGATGATTATTCTTTTCCTTAAGGAAAACCAAATATGTTTTCCACTAGAAAGAGAATAGAATATTTGCAACTGTAGAACACATATAACACCAGTTCATTGCATTTTCCAATTTGTTGCATAAGGACTGGAACTGCCTTGATTAATAACCAGCACTTAAATTGGGGAAGAAAAATGAAACTTCAAGGATTTCACAGGACACACAGTGGCAGTTGAAGCTTATTTACCATAACATCTGGACCACTTTGGGGGATTGACAAGACACAACATTGTATTATTATTCAGATCTAGTGTGGAAGGTAAGTTCTGTAAGGTTAAAATGGAAGGTTAGTGTTTGATTGATATCTTTCCTGCTGCCCATAATATTTACAACTTCATTTAAAGACTGCTACTCTACTTCATTAGCAATCTCATATTTCTCAGATCTGGGATCTGCCTGGAGCCCAAATATACCTTTAGAGAGTGACTTTGAAAAATTTTTTATACCATATACATGTCTTCTGGGACAAGATGCTGATTAAGTGAATTGTAGCTCTTGAAAGCCTATCTTAATACTATGCATTAATCTGAAAATGTGTTACCAGGGTCTTTCTGAACTTTAGCTTCTTTGGAAGCATCAGATAGACAGTTTGGGAGTCTCCCTTTACCCTGAACATGACAATGACAACAGTAGCTTAGACTGCTGTTACGCTACTGTGAGAGGGGCTTTAAGTATATCCTCTCCTGGAGATGGTAGACTTGGCCATGTTTTACAAATGTAGTGTACTGTAACAACAGGGTTATCTTTAAAAATATTTGGAAACTGCATCTGGTATAAATTGCTGCTGCCAAAATAGCATCAGAAGTCAATAATTTTAAACATATTACTGCTCTCCTTATGCAGTTGCTATTGTGAAATTAAGATCCTGATTTAGAACAGGGGCATCCAGCCTACGGAGTGCTTAAACTTGGCCCGTAGGGCTGCCTTGGAAATAGTTAAGGATTGGCCCATGGTGCTTCTGCCAGAAAAAAACGCAGCTCTCCCAAGCACTGTTTTTTCTGGCAGAGGGCTGCCGGAGGCTGTCGCAGCCAAAAACAGAGCTTGGGAGCCTGTTTTCATTGGCAGAGCACTTGGAACACCACTGGTACTCCTAAAATGAGTGATGTCGAGCTGGCCATGCCCCCCTGCCTCCCCAAGATAAAAAACAAGCCTGATGCAGCCCTCAATGAAATCATGTTTGACACTTCTGATCTAGAATATCAAAGTGATAATTTCTTTTAATATGATGCCTCCTGTTGAGAACTTTGTTCTATATAAAATTCTCCCTTTTCCATTTTTTCCCACAACAACCTAGCTTGGGCTAAGACAAAGTGACTGACATCAAATCTGGATTTGCACATTTCACTCTGCCACATCATTTGTCTGACTTGTCAGATGTATTGTGTGAAGCTATTGTTTTTTCCACAAATCAATGTAGTTTAGCATAATGTACAAATCTAGCTTCAGAGTTCTTCTGAAAAAGAAATGAGAAGATATATGTTTCAGCTGGTAAGTTCAATGCACCACAGTAAACCATCTGAGGAGGTTGTGAACACTTATTAATCCTGGAAGAGTTAATTCATGCCTGTGGTATTATACCTGCCCTCTTACTCATTATCATAATAGTCAACCAAACACAACAATAGTTAGAACAGTCCAAAACTACTATTTTAGTTGATCACAAGTATGTCTTAAAAACACCGATCTGTTTTAGTAGTGTAACTAAGCCTTTTGCTGACTTTTGCTCACTATTACAGAACATGAATTGAGAGAACAAAATGTGCAATGATGAGTGACAAAAACAAAATTGGAAACAAGATTGGCTTTTTTCACTTCAGATTCAAAAGCAAACAGCAGAGAAATGGACAAAGGCAGCTTTTCCAAACCAGGCACAAAAAGATTTCCCATTAAATGGCAATGAGATAAAATGAAACTTGACCTGGAGGAAGAGAGAATTGCAAGCTGGTACACCTTGAAGTGCTAGAACTTGCAGCCAGCTTCTTGGAGGAACTGATTATATAATCACGATCCTGGAGACTTTATTGAGGACAAATATTATCTCTTTCCATCTTAGGTCTTTTCCTTGGACACAGTTTATCTGAATGTCTTCCTTTAAGATTCTGTAAATTTCAGGTGTCCACAATATAGGGGGATAGGGTATACTTGCTTTACAAATTAGCTTTGAAGCAGAACAATAGGTTTTCTGAATCATGAAAAAAAAATCCTCAGGATTAGTCACAGAACAAGGACAAAATTCAGATACAGTGGGCAGCATAACATAGTAAGAAATATACAGTTTGCTAACATGTTGCAATTAGAATTTTCCTCGTTAACATCCTTATTGTTACAAAACTGATCTTTTCTCCTAAGTACATTAATCCAATATATAATTCCAAATGCATCTATGTGGGAATAAATTTTGACTTCAGTATTGGGTAATGATTAGTCTAAGGCCTTATACATACATGTCTGCCTAAGGGTCACTGAGATAAAGCAAGGAAATTAAAAGCAAACACCAGAAACATTTAAGCAGCTCAGACGACTGTAAACAATTCTGTGTACTATATGTAATTATTTTAATCCACAATGTGAATGCTTACTATGTACAAAATTCTCAATAATAGGGAGCACTGGAATTTGCTCGGACTCCCATCCCGAGTACACCAGCCTGTGTCTCATTCTTTCCATGGGAGACCACCACAAGTGGTGACCCCGACGTGATCCACTGCAGGTGGTACATGTCCGGACCTCTGTGTTTCCTCGCCTGGAATAGGTAAAGTACATACTTAGCTATTGCTGGACAATAGGATTTTTTCAGGGAACATGGGGGGAAAACTCTCAGCCAAACTCTCAGCCACAGGAACGGCATGTTAGTGAGCTGCTGAAGTTAGTCAGGACAAACTTCTTTATCTTTAAACCCTCTGGGGGGGAGCAAATAGTTCTTTCAAAAGATAATGTGAGAGAGCTGCTGCAAGAGATCTGGCGGCAATGTCCCTGGTATCCAGAGAAAGGCTCTTTAAAGTTAGACACATGGAGGAGAATTGGAACTATCCTTCATGAAGAGCCACGGGCAACAGCTGAAATTTTGATATATTGGAAGGTTGTTATGACTGCTTTAGAGACCCAGCAACAACCTCTTTTAAAAACTTTAGTAGAACCTCCTCCTTATAAAGAAATTGTATTGCACCCTCCTACCCCAAAACTGGAGTGTGCTTTATCATTTCCAACAGCGCCTATGCCTGTGGATGATAAAATCCAACCAAAAATGGGAAAAGTTCAAGCAATGATGCATCAGGCTTTCAATGAGGGGAAATTAGAGCCTGATGAGATTCCCCAGATGAATTTGTTTCCAGTCAATAGGCAAGTGGATGCTCAAGGCAATCTGCAGACTGAATGGGTTCCGATTCCTTTAGCAGTTCTTAGGGAAATTAAAAAAGCAGTTAAAGATTATGGTATTCAAAGTCCTTTTACAAAGGGGTTCCTGACAAGTTTGGCTACCTCACGCATGATTCCTAGTGACTGGAAAGATTTAATGAGAATGATATTGAGCTCTACTCAGTATGTGGTTTTTGACTCAGAATACCAAAGGGAAGCTATCACTAGGGGAAGGAATTCGGGGGGGGGGCTGTATACGCCAGACCAAATCTATGGGGCAGGCTTGTTTGAATCCACTGCTGATCAAGCTGCTAATTTGCCTGATCACGTATTTCCAGTGGTTATGGCAGCTGTCCTTGGGGTGTTGTCCCTCATCCAGGATGTGGGAACCCCAGCACGGTCTTTTTCTCAAATTAAGCAAACAGCATCTGAGTCTTATAATGATTTTGTGGAAAGGCTACAATTGGCTATTACCAGGCAAATCTCTAATGAGAAAGCTACAAAAGAACTTTTGCTGAAATTGGCAGTTGAAAATGCAAACGCTGACTGCAAGCGTATCTTACAGCCCTTGGTGGCTAGAGGTGAGGTTACTCTGGCTGATCTGTTAAAGGCATGTGCAGTGGTGGGTTCTCAGGCTTACAACATGGAGACTTTGGCTATGGCATTGCAAAAAGGGATGAAACCTACAGGGAATTGTTTTAATTGTGGAAAGCCTGGCCATTTTAAAGCCCAGTGCCGTGCCCCCGCGGGGGGAGGATGGCATTTAACAAAAACAAAATTAAGGACATCCATCCAAAATCGGTCTGTCCAAAATGCAAAAAAGGGTTTCATTGGGCAAATCAATGTCGCTCTGATCAGAACCAAAATCCGGGAAATTAAATTTGGGGCGTGCAGCTAGCCCTGCTCCCAAGGCTGTCACAAAAGCATCGCCTGCAATTACCGGGAATGCAGGTTTGGGTTTAAAAATGTTGAACTCAATTAATGTGACCTTTCCTAATCAAGTGTATATTGAGGACACTCATTTGCATGGGCCACTGCCAGAAAAAACAGTGGGATTAGTACTTCCCATGTCTTCTGCATCAGAAAAAGGGTTTTTTGTTATTCCAGGAGTTATTGATCAAGATTATAAAGGGGTTATTAAGATACAATTGTACACTGATACTCCTGCATCATTAATGGCCGGTGACTCTATTGCCCAATTATTATTGCTTCCATACATCCCTATAAATCCTTTAATTGGGATCCCACGAACTGGTGGTTTTGGGTCCACTGAAATGGCCAGTTCTCCAGTTGCTGCAGAATTGCTAGCGCTGACAAAAAATTTGACTACAGACCAACCAAAACTGACAATTGAAATTCAGGGAAAATCATTTTCTGGCCTTATAGATTCTGGAGCAGATGTCTCTGTGATACGCCAAAAGGAATGGCCAAGTGAATGGGCGCTTGAGGACTCTCTGGGTATTCGTGGAGTGGGTGGTATGCAGTTTGCAAGAAGTAGTGTACATTGATTGAAGGCATTGATAGAGAAACTGGTGAGACTGCAAGGATTCAACCTCTTGTGTTGCCCCTGCATATAAACTTGTGGGGTAGAGATTTGCTGTCACAATTTTGCACAAAAATTGTTATTGGATAATGGAAAAATTACATGCTCGATGCATTCCTGATACTCCGTTTGCTTTGGCAATTTTACAAACTCCAGCCTTGCCTACTGCAGCTTTATTTCAATTACATGAAGCGCAGGTTTATATCATTGAATGATTACATTTGCAAAATACTCCCCGAAAAACAGTTTCTACTATGGCTATGCTTTATAGTGAGTTACTCATCAAAGGCCGAAATCGCAGTATGCATTTATATGGCATAGATCTAGTTCAGTTATTTTTACCTATCTCCCTCACTCTGTGGGAAACTTGGTATAGTCAATCCATTGAATTGCAAATTGCTCTTGAAAATTGGCCAGGGAAGATTTCTTGCCACATCCCCAGTGACCCTCGTTTCCAGTTGCTTCGAAATTTTAATTCAGTTATTGCTAAGCAGCCAGCTGGGGGAATGACTGTTTATGCGAACGGTGGTAAGATCTACGGTGCTTGTGCATGGAGACAGGAAGGGGTATGGAAAACAAAAATTACCCCTCCTCAGCAATCAGCACAAAGGGCTGAATTAGCTGCTGCTATTTTGGCCTTACAGGAATTTGCACAAGAACAGCTAAATCTTATTGTGGATTCTCTTTACGTTTATCAATTGATACTTAACATTGAATTTGCTTATCTTTCTCCATCTGTTGATGCTAATCTTATACTCAAGTTTGTTTCTAGCTCTGCAAAGCTGTCTTCATTCTTACACACATTCTCTACATATCGCACACATTCGCAGCTACCAGCCACTTCCCGGGGAGCTGCACGAAGGGAATGACATGGCTGAGGCAGCGGCCTCGGCCATGTCCTGTCTCTTGCTTTCTCCTGTTACTCCATAGGACTCACATAGCTATTTTCATCAAAATGCCAAAGCTCTTTGTAAACAAGTTGGTCTCACTGCTGCAGAAGCTGCAGCTATTATTCAACAATGTCCTAGTTGCAGTGCTCAATCCACTGCTCTTCCTCAAGGAGTAAATCCTCGGCGGACATCTGCTTGTCAGCTATGGCAGATGGATGTCACACAACACCCTCCCTTCAGATGGCACCATCTGCATGTCACCATTGATACCTATTCAGGATTTATTATGGCAACACCTCAACGAGGAGAGGCTACAAAACATGTAGTCAACCATTGCCTCCATACCTTCACACATGTGGGGCCACCAATGGAGATCAAAACCGATAATGGCCCTGCTTACATTAGCACCGCCTTTGCAGAATTTTGTCATCGATGGTCAATTATACATAAATTTGGCATTCCCTACAATTCCACTGGTCAGGCCATTGTGGAACGAGCTCATCAGATGCTAAAACAAGCACTCCTTCACACAAAAACAAAAACGGGGGAAGTAGATGGATATGGCTTGCCTTACATACAAAACATTCTTAATATTACCTTATACACTTTAAATTTTTTAAACATGACAGGATCTCCTGCTGCTACTGCAGCCAGTAGGCATTTTGCTTCCTCCCCTTCTGCAGGTATGCCAAGACCGAAAGTTCAGTAAAAGAGACTACCAGATCCAACATGGAAAGGACCTGTCCCACTGATAACTTGGGGCTGAGGATACGCTGCTGTTGAAGATGAGGGGAGAGTTGTTTGGGTTCCTGCTCGCTGTGTGCATCCTTATCATCAGCCAAAGGGGCAAGGGGATGGATTTGGGGGAATGGAAAAGAAACACGATGATCCAGGACATGGGGAAGCTAGCAAACCTTCGTAATAAAACTGATTGTTGGATATGTATGCACATGCAAACTCACAAAACATCAGGGCTTCCAATGGTTGCAGTACCTCTGGCCGAAGGTGACTGGTATAAGGGACAATGCTATGGTTGTTCAGGGATGTGGTCTAACAGTTGGACTACAAGTAACATAAATATATTGCATCTTGGAAGCTGAATCCAAGAGGTGGCAGGTATCTGCTGGACTCACAATGAGACAGTAGAGAATATGACTTACTTGGGAACATATCCATTTTGTAACAAAACAATTATTATTGGCAATGGAAGTCGGGTTTATCCGGATGACATGAAAACTAAAAATCTCACTTACTTTGTACATAATATTTATAAATTTGATATCATATCTTTGATCAATGAAAATGGGTGTCCAATTATCCCTGCCACATGTTGTCCCATCATGATAGAAAACCAGCTGCCCAAATGTGCAAATGGGAAATATGCACCACCGCCCACTTATTTGGCTATGTTAATGGAATCCTTTGCACATTTAATCTATGCTGAACCAAATGCGGTTGGTCATCTCCTGGGAGCAAATCTATGGTTGCTGTGTGGACGGATGGACTATGATCGCATGCCAGCACGATGGAAAGGAATCTGCACCTTTGGGAAAATAATCCCATCTCATGTCATTTTAAAATCTTTGGGGACTGCTCATATCCACAATGCGCGTTCCGCAACGGAAGTAAACTCATGACTACTGGACACAGATATCAAGGGGAGTTATTCCGCCTTTAGGAGTCATTATGAACTATAGAGATTTGCATCGTTTAAACAATTGGACAGTTACTATGTTTAAAGACACCATTAAAACTCTAAAGCTGCTTGAAGAAGAGCAAGGAAAAATCCTTGACTTTGTCCTGCAAACCAGATACGCAGTGGACACTATTTTGGCTGCGCAAGGGGGAGTTTGCGCTGTGATTCATACACATTGTTGCATGTATATCTCTGATTATTCTCCAAACATTATAGCTACTATACAGCATATGGAACAAACCCTGAATGAGAATCCATTACAATCGGAGGACGAGGACTGGACGTGTGGTCTGCACTTTGGTCCTGGTTGCCAGATGGTTCATGGATTCATCACCTAATTGTTGGAGCAATATTGCATATTATATTTTCTCTCTGTGTATGCTGTTATATTCAATGTCTCCCTGGACTTTTAGGAATGTGTCGGGTGAAGCCTATAGAAGGAGAACTGTTGTTGCAGATGGCGAAAAGCTATCGAGGCATCCGCGATCATCAAAAAACTAAAACAAGGGAGATGCGGGAATAAACTTTGACTTCAGTATTGGATAATGATTAGTCTAAGACCTTATACATACATGTCTGCCTAAGGGTCACTGCGATAAAGCAAGGAAATTAAAAGCAAACACCAGAAACATTTAAGCAGCTCAGACGACTGTAAACAATTCTGTGTACTATATGCAATTATTTTAATCCACAATGTGAATGCTTACTATGTACAAAATTCTCAATAAAAGGGAGCACTAGAATTTGCTCTGGACTCCCATCCCGAGTACACCAGCCTGTATCTCATTCTTTCCATGGGAGACCATCACACATCTACATTGTAAAATTATCATGTTCTTTTTTGTTCTATGGTCATTATACTACATGCAGAGTTTAGAGTGACAAAGCAGCCCAAAAAAAAAAAAAATTGGAGCAACATCATCTGGTATACTACATTTCCATCAGGTTTGAAGGAGAAAAAAAACTGTATGAGAGATTTATCTGTTCTCCAGCAAATAATTTCTAAGGTTTGGATAGTTATTTGAAGGATGGAATTCAAGCAAAGCTTTATTATTGTTCTTCATGATGATACGCTTTGTACTTACAAAACATCTGTTTAAATAAGCATACAGTTTTAATACCCAGCAATTTTCATCATGTTTCATCAACCACAGTATTTTCTGGAAAGGTATTCAAGCTACAGAGGCATCTTTGCTTCCAAATTAATACAAAGTGCTCATTACTACTTTACATTAAATAGTTTTGGCTCCCGTTCTTACAAGTCCCTCTTCCCTCAATAGCTTAACAGAGAAACAAGGTTTACATTTTTGAAAGAGAATCATTACAATGCAGCAATATTGGTATTTGTTCCGGACACCTGGGAGCTATTTCATTGTCAGCTATGGAAGCTCACCAGAAAATCTCAACCGAACTTACCCCCCAGGTTAGATGTGGGGAAAAATAAGAGGAAGAAGTAAGTATGCCATCTTGAGCTCTTAAATGAAAGGTGAGATATAAATCAAAATAGGCCAGTAAAAGAGAGTGCCTTCTTTTTGCTGGTATTTTGATTTTGCATGCTAATTTTGCTTTCCTTTTACAGCACCAAATCAAAATGATCCTTTAAAAAAAAAAATCCCATATGTATTGCTAAAATATGATGTACTTGAAATGCTTATGTTTTGGTTGAATTACTGTGCCTTTTATTTTGAAATGTTGGGACTATTTGATTTCATTAACATTCCATAATTTAACAGGCACTGCCCTGTGATCCCTTGGAGCTGGAAGAATAATCTATACATTTGAGAAACAAAATTATTAGAAATAAAAATTATTAGATAATAAAAAATTATTAAAAATAAATAAATTCAGTGTAGGGTAGTTGCTGTTTAGGCAGGATACATGGACATACAATTACAGTGTTATATAACTTACATTGTTCCTATTTAAAAAATGAGTTTTTCATTTTTTACCTTTAAGTTGTATTCTCTTGCAGAAATACTCCTGTATATTCATTGGTTGCTGCTCTGTTGCAATGCTATTTTTAAAGGCTTCAGCACTTGAAACATTCCTGTTCTACCATATCTTTTTCCACCCCCGCCTTCTGCAAACAAGGCTAATCTAACATTCTTCTTTGTCCAGTAGAAATATTAGCTCATTGCAATGGACTTTTATTTTAAGCAAAAGGAGACTTATTTATTTCAACTCGAAGGAATGTTGGAAATAAGTTATATAACAGGATTCCAGTCGCTCCACCAGCAAAAAAAATGTTCACAAACATATTACTTGGCCAAAGAAGGATCATGTTTGAATGTTGCTTGATATGGTTTCAGGGTGCAGAGAAATGCTACTTTTGGGGAAAGGCAAGTGGGTGGTAATTTAGAATGTTAGCATTGTCTCCATTCTAAGCTCCCCCCTTTCCTTTTCTCCCTTGGCCATGTGGCCCATACATAGTTTGACTAGTGCTTCCTTGTGTATGCAAATACATGCAAAGCATGCAAATGTGTGAAAAATAAGGAAGATTGCTGTTAGATATCAAGTAAAATGATGCAGGGACCAATCATTGGTCCCTTAGTCAAAGCGGGAAAAACAAGCATGTGTCAGTGGCTGAAGCCGCGGACAGCTCCCTTTAAAAGGAGCGGTGGTGGCGTGGTTTCTCATTGCTTTTCCCAGAGCCAAATAAACAACTTGAAAAGTACTTTGGTGTCCTGAGTCTTCACTCCGCCCACTATACAACACTGGCGAAGAAGGTGGAATTTTGAAGAATAACAGACACCGAGACTGAACAAAGGCATCCATGTGGCATCGAACTCAACTGGCCAACTCAAGATGTCTGCAGCAATCGTACCCCCAGCTCCTGTCAATCCAGCAGGAGAAGATGGGTTCTTACATGGATCACTTCCACATGTTCTTGGAAGCAAACAAGCTCCTAAGTCTCTTGGAGCAAAGGAAGAGGGCACTCTTCCTTACACACTGTGGACCTGCGAAGGGAACACCCCAGGGAAGAATGCAGGTTCCAAGATTCTATATGTGAGTGGAAAGGCACATTACAAGAGCCTGCAGGGCATCGCAGGCAGTTTCCCACTGGCAAAGGCCATCCACCCCCCGCCAGTGTTCCAGAAACCCCCATGCGGGTGGCTGGAAAACACCATTTGGAAGGAACCAAAGAGGCGAGGATACAGCTACTGATAGAGGGAAATGCACCAAACTATTATAGTGGGACACTCCAGTGCATGAAAAACAAAGAAGATGACTGCAGCCATATGCATTGAAGGTAGAGAAAGGACTGCAATCATATGCATTGAAGGGAAACAATGCAAGATGGAAGTCGATTCAGAATCCTACCTATCCATGGTCCCCTGGGCGATTATCAAGAAGTTAGTCCCGGAAATCACAGTCAATGAATTCAAATCGCAGAAGCTGACAAAGAAGGTTTATAGGGAAACCAAATTCCAGTACTGAGGATCAGTTATTTTGACATAACTTTTAAAAAATTCAAAGGACAACTATCCCTAACCATAGTAGACCAGGACCAACCTAGTCTGCTGGAATTGGAATGGTTTGAACTGGGGTTAGCGGTGACTGGAATAAACAGGCTTGATCTGGCTCAGGCATATCAACAGTCATCTGTCGATGATGTTACAGCAGAAGCCCAAACAAGTGTCACATGCCAATGGTTACAGTTTGGGGTAAGAGCCTGATGGAGCATCTCCTACATGACATCAAAGGCGTAGTGCCTTATTTTGATGATGTCCTCATATCAGCAAGAGACAAAGAGCAGTTACAACAACAATTAAGAATAGTTTTGAACCAATTTCAGGAAGTTGAGTTACAAGTAAAGAAGGAAAAATGCCAATCAGCTGTCGAAGAATTGGAATTTTGGGGATATTTGATTGATAGCTCCGGCATACACCCCACCAACAGCAAACTGAAGGCAATCTGGGAAGCCTCAGTTCCCAACAATAAGACAGAACTACAAACATTCCTGGAGTTACTTAATTTCTACAACATTTTCTTGCCAGAGAAGGCAATGATTGCTGAACCCCTGCAATGACTACTTGATAAAAACATGGAATGGAAATGGGGACAGAAAGAAGCAAGCACATTCAGAGAAATAAAAAAAACTTTTGACATCAGACAGTGTGCTTGGTCAATAAAATGAAACGTTACCCCTGACACTAACATGCGATGCTTCATCTTTCAATATAGGGGCCATCCTTAGCCATTGCATGCAGAGCAGAAGGGAAGCCCTCATTTCATTTTATTCTAAAACATTATCCAAAGTAGAAAGGAACTATAGTTAGCTTGATAAAGAAGCATTGGCTGCAGTTGCTGGAATCAAATGATTCTTGAATATGTATACGGCAGGAGTTTCAAACTAATCACTGACCATAAGCCACTCCTGGGAATCATTGCAGGTAACCAACCAATACTGACCATATTGTCCCCGAGAATGATGAGATAGGTGGAATTCCTCACCGCATACAATTGCCAACTGAGCTACAGCCCAGGAAAAACCATTGACCATGCCAATGCATTCAGCAAATGCCTTTTACCAGAGCCAGGGGAAGACTCTGCTCCAGCAACATCCACACTTCTCATAGAAACCCTTGTGAACAGATTAGTCACAGCAGCAGAAATCACAAGAGCTACCACTAAAGACAAGATGCTGGTGTGAATTTTAAACTGGGTATGGAAGGGATGCAGGGGATGATGAATTTAAACCATTTAAAACTCACCAACTTGAACTGTCAGGACTGAAGAAGTGCCTGTTGTGGGGTGATAGAGTAGTAATCCCCAAAGGCAATTCTGGAAATGCTACATGAGGGGCACCTAGGAATGGTAAAGATGAAATCATTGGCTAGAAGCTATATGTGGTGGCCTAGGATGGATAAAGAGATAGAAACATGAGTCGCTACATGTACCCCCTGCCAAGAATCCAGGACAACTCCACACACTGCACCCACACATGAATAGGAAAGCCCAAAAAGACACCCTGATCCTGAATTCATATTGATTTTGCAGGACCATGTCAGGGACACACTTTCCTGATCATAATGGATGCATACTCTAAATGGTTAGAGGTCAGCATCATGACATCGACCACAACAGAGGCAGTAATCAGAGTATTGAGCAAACTATTAGCAACACATGGATTACCAAATATGGTGGTGTCAGATAACAGCCCCCAGTTCACAATTTGAGATCTTTTTTTTCAATTTTATTGGTTTTTAAAACAAACATAAACAAAACATAAAAACATCAAGCCATCTTCCATATATATACATACAGTGTGCCGATTGGTTTACAAATTGTTTTGTGCTTCCATTTCATAGTCTTCAATTACAATTACATTGTATATATTCTCGTATTTTCAGTCAAGTATTAAATACATTAATATCATTATTAATCAATCATTTGACTATAATTTTATTCATTCATGTTTTATGAAATAATCATATTTTACTTAATTTGTTTTAAGACAGTTCATATCATCTCAAATTTATCCTACAATCATTTTGTAGATATAATAAGAAAAGAATACATCTTTATATATTTATTATTTTCTAAGAATCTACATATTTCATTACTATGTTTTATTGTCTAACTATTGATAGAATAGATCCCAAATTTTATAAAATTGTTTATCATCTTGTTCTCTGATTTCAAATGTCAATCTACTCATTTCAGCACATTCCAATATTTTCTTAATGATTTCCTTCTGTGATGGTATTTTCTCATTTTTCCAGTTTTTAGCAAATACAATCCTAGCCGCTGTTAATACATTTACAATCAGGTATTCCAATTCTTTACTATATATTTCAGGTAAAATTCCCAATAAAAGTATCTCTGGTTTCAAATCTATATGCTTTTTTGTCATTTTTTCCAACCACGTGTGGATTTTAGTCCAATATTTTTTAGCATCCGCATATGATAATATGAGCCAGGTGTCTGATGACATTTCCAACATTTTTCAGATTTGTTCTTGAACATTCTTGCTATTCTTGTCAGGAGAATTTGAGATCTTTCTGGCAACCCAAGCGATAAGGTATGCGTTATCCATGCCCAGACATCTCTCAACTAATGGTCAGATAGAATGGATGGTGCGCTCCACAAAAGAAACACTAGCTAGAATGGGTCCTGGGGTCACTCAAGCTAAGATAGACAAATTGTTAAGCATAGAGCACGTTACAACAAGCGACACCAATAACCGAAGTCCAGCAGAGCTATTAATGGGAAGGAAACTAAGGTCTCAACTGGACAGACTACACCCCCAATATAACACAGAGGCACCCATAGATTCTACCAGTAAGTGTAGGATATTCCACATGGGAGACATTGTGTATGCCAGGAATTACAGTGGCGACCCCATATGGGTACCAACAAAAATAATACAAGTTACAGGCCTTGTTCATATCTCATTGAGACAGACAATGATAGAGCATGGAAAAGGCACATTTATGAGGCCGAATAACCAGAAAAGAAAACAATACCCAAAAGATGGTCTCGGAGCAAGAGGGGATACAATCGAAGAATAACCAATGCAGAACAGGCCCTAATCAATAGTGAAACAAACACATAACAATTAGACTCAAACCCGAACATAGGTCACAATCACTTATCTGAAATTCCTTGATGGGTTCAGGGAGCACAACTGGAGAGTGAGGCGGTAGCCAGCTAGAAAGAAATGACCACGCCTCAAGAAGACTTCAAGACAGTTCCATGGGCTAACACAGGAGCAACAGCAAATCCAACCTCTCAGTCCAATGAGATGCCCAGGTCAGGTCGCATCCACAAGTGCCCTGACTACTTATGGGACTATGTTCCATAAACTGAAACTGATTGGATAACACCATTCTAGAGGGGAGGAGTATTCGATATAGAATAAGATGACAGAGGGACCAATCAGTTTAAAAGGAGCTGCTGCGGCACGGTTTCTCATTGTTTTTCCCGGAGCCAAATACAAATACAACTTGAAAAGTTCTTTGATGTCCTGAGTCTTCACTCCATCCACTATACAATAATTGCCTTGACAGAAATAGACTGGTTTGTTGGAACCTCTTGGAATAAAGAGAAGATAGGTGATTGTCCACATGCACTTCAGATAGCTGTTCCTCATGAAAATCACAAGACAGTGATTTTTAATGGGCTTGAGCACTAGGAGACAATGAGATTGATTGGCCTTCTTGCTCACATGACAGCAAAAATTTTAAAAGAACATTACATTTGCAAATTTTACTTTCTAATCATTTTCAAGAATTGCCTATAAACTATTCTAAAGCTAAGAACTATGGAATGACAAGTATAAAGAGTTTTCATCATGTGAGTTTATGTTTAACTCTGAACAAAAAATAACAATCACAAGCTTCAGAACTAAATAATTTGAAATAAACAGCAAAAAAATTAAATTAGATTTTTATCTAAAAAGTTATAATGGATTAAGAGTCCAGATAAATTTGGAATATTATTACTATAAGATTTTGGAATTAACTATAAAAAGTAATAACTTTTAATGAGAAACAGATTTATTTTGCTTATTTTGACAAGTCATACAAAAATTAAGTGATAAATTTAGAAACAACATAAGGGGGCTGTTTTTTTTAAATAGAGGAAGAGAAAAATATAACGTCAATTAACAGTGGGAATTACATAATGCTAGACAATGTTATAACATTGGAAATATTAATGGAGCTCTTTCAAAAATTGAGACATAGTCAAGACAGGCCAAGAGATTATTTGAAAAAAATCATTTGAAAAATAAGGTAGAATGTAGTATGGAATCCCACAGTGAAGTTGTAGTTTGCCTGTGAAAAAGAGAATCCTCCAATTATATAAGCAGTCTGGTAAAATTTCTGGCTATAGGCAAGGAACAATAAAGGGAATGACTTAAAAGAACCTTAATGTGTCTTTTTTGCAGCCTGACAGAAAAGAATGTGTTACTTCTTTTCTTTACAAGATAAACTGGTTAAATTTTGCAAAACTAAAAAAAGGAAATCCAAATGATAAACCAAAGGAATGTCCTGGAAAATTTGATCTAGAAAATAGGTTTCTTAAAGCCTTGAAGAAATTTAAGTGATGGGATAAAAAAGAACTGAAGAGAAATCAAACCCTTATGACAATACTTGATTGAATTAAAGTTTGATTGGATATTAAGGAATAAAAAGTTGGCTTACTTGACCTAGGCTAAAATCAGGCTTTCCCCCCAAATGTTTTGGCAATTTTTATTGAACTTTTTGCTGATAACCAGGATTTAAAAAATAGATGTTAAAAGGATTTGCTTGTAGATAAGAAATGAGATATGGGATGAGGAGTTTAACCTTATGGGAGTAAAGAGTTATTATTGATTGATTGATTGAATTTATATTGCTGCCTATTCTTCCATGGCGACTCGAGGCAGCTTACAGAATGTAAAACCATATTTTAAAAAACAATAAAAAACTAACGAAAAGAATCAAATAAATTAATAAAGAACAATATAACAAAATCTGGAAAAAAAATTAAAAAATCACCCCCAACTCCCACTCACCCCCGCCCCAATGACAGCAGATCACATGAACCATTTGATGGGCTCCCCACGCCCGCTGGCAGAACCAGGTCTTCAGTGCCTTCCAGAAGAGTATTAGAGAGACCATTCTAATCTTGGGGGAATGATGTTCCAGAGAGAGGGAGCCACCATGGAGAAAGCCCTTCTTCTAGGTCCCACCAGGTGTATCTCCCTCAGGAATAGGACCCGCAGCATTCCCTACCTCCCTGGTCTGATGGGTTGGATAGATGTGACCGGCAAGAGATGGCCCCTCAGATAACCCAGTCCCAAGCCATGAAGGGCTTTAAAGGTGACAATCAGCACCTTGAATTGCATCCAGAAGCAAATCAGCAACCAATGCAGCTCCCACAGGAGAGGTGAAACATGTGCACACCGGGATCTGCACAAAACCATGCTGGCCACTGCATTTTGCATAAACTGGAGCTTCCAGTTGGTGGGCAGGCAAGGATAGCCCCACGTAGAACATGTTGCAATAATCAAGACAGGAAGTGACTAGGGCATGAGTGACTGTGAGTAGGGACCATTGGTCCATGAAATGGCATAACTGGTGTACAATCCACAGTTGTGCAAAGGCCCTCCTGGCCATGACTGCCAGCTGCTCTTCAAGCAGGAGTCGTGAGTCCAGGAAAACCTCAAGATTATGCACGTCTGTCACCCCATCTAAGACCAAAGGTGGCAATTCTCCTTGAGCCAATGAACCCCAAACCCAGAGCCATTCGATCTTCCAAGGGTTTAGTTTCAACCCATTGCTCCCCATCCATATGTACTTATACTTTGTGATGAAGGTTGGAAATTATTTCTTTATATATTTTTCTTGTTCTTCTTTCTTTCTTCATATTGTAATTAAAATTCTTAATAAAAATGTATTTAAGTAAGAATAAATATTAGGGAAATAAATATAATACAAAGCGCAATACTTAATAATAAATGGATTGGATCCAGAAGTCACTGTCCAGAAACTCAATTTAAATCCCATTATTAAAACCAAACTAGAGATCACCTAAAGTAAGATAACTACAACTGAAACAAAATATTTGTTTATTATTCAGTGTTTCCCCTACTTAAAGGTTTCTTTGTAATGCCTAAAAAGTATAACAGTATTTATAATTAGGGATGCTAAAAATGTTTTTCCTATTATATGAAATAGGAATATTATATCAAGAAAGAGTTTGGCTAGGAATAACAGTTCAGTATTTTATAGCTCTGAGCTATAAACTACCAATCAATTCTTGATTACATATTCAAATGTTAATTTCTAAAATGGCGTATATGCAAAATACCTTCATGTTTTACTAATATTAGATGCAATTTAGATACAGTTGCTAATTAAGGAAATGTGCTATATGCCTTGCTTAACTAATTATTGTACCATAATGCAACAGCAAAAGTAATATTTCCTTTTCGTTGGCTTAAAATGAATTTTATCTATGGGTTTAATTTCTTCATACTTATAAGGTATTGTAAACTGATCTGATTGTGCTAAAATTAACATGACATAATTACAATTTCTTGAAAAATTACAATAGATGGCTTCTGACATTTCCAGAGAAACACATTTTTTTCTTTCAAATATTCCCATGATATCTTTTTTTTTTTTTTTTGGTAAAAGTTTTATTGATTTTAACAACAGACAAAAAACATATAAGACATAAAACATGACATAAAAAATAAAAAAATAAAAAAATATAACATTCTTCATAAATTTACAGTGTATCAGTTGGTTTACCACTCCCTTTTGTGCATCCATTTCATAGTCATCAGAATAATTATATTACATAATAACTCACATTATCAATCATCAATAAAATATCCCAATATCATTATTGAACAATCATTTGACTATAATTTTACTAATTCATACTTAAGTGAGATAACTATAATTAAGTTAAATTATTTTATGACAAATCATGAAATCATACCAAATCTATCTTAATAAAATATTCTTAAAAATTATCAAAACCAAGAAAAATTATATATTCATTATTTCCTAAATTTCTAAATATTCTATTATCATATTATATTGTCTAACCATTGATAAAAAAGATCCCAAACTTCATAAAATTGTTTATCTTCTTGTTCTCTAATTTCAAATGTCAATCTACTTATTTCAGCACATTCCAATATTTTCTTAATAATTTCTTCCTCTAATGGTATTTTCTCACTCTTCCAATGTTTAACAAATACAATCCTAGCTGCTGTTAATACATTTACAATCAGATACTTTAAATTTTTATTATATATATCAGGTACGATTCCCAATAAAAAAATCTCTGGTTTCAAATCTATGTGTTTCTTTATCATTTTTTCCAGCGAAATCTAGTCCAATATTTCCTGGCCTCCTCACAAGTCCACCACATATGGTAATATGAGCCAGGTATCTGATGACATTTCCAGCACTTTTCAGATTTATTCTTGAACATTCTTGCTATTCTTATCCGGGGGAAATGCCACCTGTAAAACATCTTATACAAATTTTCTTTATATGCTGTTGACATTGTCATTTTATAATTTTGTGACCACAATTTTTGCCATTTCTCTAAATCAATCCCATATCCAAAATTCTTCCCCCAAGCAATCATTGTTTTTTTAACTTGTTCTTCCTCTAATTTAATTTCCAACAAATAACTATATAGTTTTTTAATCACTTTTTCATCAGTACCTGTCAAAATCCTATCTAAGTCAGTCAATTTATCATAAAATCCTTGTTTTAGAATCTTTAAGATACCTTTCATGTATTTGCGCATATGAAAACCAATTCATCTTTATACCTTGTTATTTTCCAATAGTTTTAAAGCTGTCTCTAAAGGGTCTTCCAAAATAAAGACCAAATCATCCGCAAAAGCTTGCAATTTGAATTCCTTCTTTTTGACTTTCATTCCTTTTATGTTTATATCCTCTCTCATATTTCTATTTAAAACTTCCAAGGTCAATATAAATAACAAAGGAGATAATGGGCATCCTTGTCTTGTACCTTTTTTAATATTAATAGTCTGTGAATTCTCCATCTATCATTACTTTTGCCATTAGCTTATAATATACGGCTTCTATTGCTTGGATAAATTTTCTAGCAAAGCCCATCTGTTCCAATAGTAATAATATAAATCTCCAATTCACATTATCAAATGCCTTTTGGGCATCTAAGAATATCAAAGCCATTTGTTTTTCCGGGTGCGCCTCATAATATTCCAATGTGTCCAGGATTACCCTCATATTGTCTTTAATCTGTCTCTTTGGTAAAAATCATTCTTATCAGAGTGAATAAAATTATTTAGGTATTTTTTAAGCCTTTCTGCCAAGATTGAAGCAAAGATTTTATAGTCTGCATTCAATAAAAAAATAGGTCTATAGTTCTTAATTTGTAATGGGTCAATCCCTTCTTTTGGAATAAGTGTAATATAAGCTTCTGACCATGTTTTAGGTATTTTCTTATTTATCATAACTTCATTCATGACTTCTAACAGTGGAATGCTCAACGATTCTTGTAATGTTTTATAAAATTCTGCCGGGAAACCATCTGGTCCTGGTGCTTTTCCATTGTTCTGTCTGTTAAGTGCTTCAGTTAATTCCATCATTGTTATAGCACTTTCTAACATTTTCCGAGTTTCATCAGGTATCTTAGGTAGGTTAGCATTTTGTAAATACTGTTTAATTTTTCCTTCATCAAGATCCTCCTGTTTATATAATTGTCCATAAAAATCTCAAATGATTGCCTTTTTCTCCTTATTACCATAACAAATTTGATCATGATCATCTATTAACTGTGATATTTTCCTTGACTCTTTCTCTTTTCTCAACTTATATACTAACCATCTACCTGGCCTATTTGCATCTTCGAAATAGTTCTGTTTAGCACTTCTAATTTTTTGTGCCAGTTCTTCTTTCTCTGCTTGATCCATTTTATGTTTAATTATGTCCATTTTAAGTTTGATATCTTTTTTCTGTGGCATCTTCTGTAATTCTTTTTCCAGTTTTTTATGGTCATCTTCTAGAGCTTTAATCATTTGCCTCTTCCTAATGTTCTTTGTCTTTGTATAGTCAATTATTAATCCTCTTGCATATGCCTTCATTGTATCCCAAACATTCTGTATTGAAGTATCTTCTTTTTTATTTTCATTAAAGAAGAAGGCCAATTCTTTTTCCATCTATTGTATAAAATCTTTTCCCTTTAAAATAGTATTATTTAATGTCCATCTAGATCTTCTTTTTTGTCCTTTCCATTTAATTGTCATTGGATTATGGTCTGCCCATGTACTTGTTTCAATATTTATTTCTTGAATATTAGATAATAATTCTCTTGATGTCCAAATTATATCTATTCTGGACCACGATAAATGCCTGTTTGAATAAAAAGTATATTGTTGAGTTTTAGCATTTCTTTCTCTCCATATATCTTTTAAATTTAATTCCTCTATCATTTTAAAAAAGGATTTAGGGAGAGTTTTCCTATTTTGTTGTTTTTACTGTATAGTCCAGTTTATTGTCTACAATTCCATTGAAATCCCCCATCATAAGTATGTTAACATAGTCCAGTTCAATTATTTTCATATGTAATTTTTTATAAAATTCTTCTTGTTTATCATTTGGGGCATAAATTGCAACCAAGAGAGTTTTTATATTATTATCCACTATTTCAACTATTAATATTCTTCCGTCTTCATCAGTATGAATCAATTTAGCTGGAGTGGTTTCTTTGACATACAAAACCACTCCTCTTTTCTTACAATGAGTCAGAGAAGTAAATATTTTCCCTAACTTTGGTCGTATCAATAATTGTTCATGTTGTTTTTAAATGTGTACTTCTTGTAAACAAATTATATCAAATTTTAGCTTCTCTAATTTACAAAAAGTTTTCCTTCTTTTGATAGCTGAGTTCAGTCCATTTATATTCATAGAAATCAGTTTTTTCCCCCCATGGTTATGCTTTATATTTAGGTCTAACAACTTTCGTGGATCTTATTTCACATTGTTCTTTGATCTCCATTTGTCCACCTATTGCGCCTTCTTCTTTTTCCATCTCCATTTGATCCTCTTCAAATTCAGTTAAAATCTTTTCTTTTTCTGTCTCCATTTCTCTTCTTTCAAAAAATTCCTTGTAAAACATTTCTGCTTTCGCAATTGAATCAATTCTGTGTCTCTGTTCTTGCCATGTAAACATTAATCCTTCTGGGATCAGCCATCTATAGTTCACCTCTTTTTTCAATAGCATTTTAGTCAAAAATCGATACTCTCTTCTAATCTCTCTCACTTTTCTAGGTACTTGTTTTAAGACCAGAATCTCTTTGCCTTTATATTTCAACCCCTTCAGTTTTTTTAGTGAATCTAACATGGACCTCTCTTGGTAATTGGTTCCTCATCGCATATCTTGTGAAGATTCGATATATCTCATCTATTCCATCCATCATCTTTTCCTCTGTTATTTCCAAGACTCCAGCCGGAATTTCAATCATTACTGCCACCAAGTTTTGTCCTTTTTCTTCCTCAATATTTTGGAATCTAAGATAAAATTCTGACCTGTTTATCTCCCACTTCAACATCCCACCTTTTTCTTGTTCAACCATTGTTAATCTGTTATCAATATTCCCAATTGTATCATCTCTTTGTTTGTCTTTCTCTTCTATTTTTTGGATTCTCTCATCATGTTTCACCATCATTTGTTGAAAATTTTCAATTTTCTCATCCATCTTTCCAATTCTTTGGTCAATACTCTCCATTCTTTGTTCCATACTAATTTTAAGATCTTGTATTCCTTGCATAACCATCGTTAAATCCACTTGCACTTTGTCTTGCTTCACCATTGTTGAGAGTCGTCCTCCAGATGACGGGGAAACAGGAGCAGAAGTTGAGATGCCCGAAGGTAAAATTTTCTTACTCATTTCGATAACTCAGGGTCTTCCGGGTCTTTTAATCCAATTAGTGAGGTAGCCAATTATAATCCAATTTTAAAAAAGGAAAACACCACAAAAAACAAAAAAACAAAACCAGTAATAAGTAAAAAGCCCAAAATTAAAAAAAAAAAAAGATTCTTCAGGTTCTTCAAGACCTTAATCCAATTGTAAAATACGCAAATATAATTCAAAAGTAAAAATTAAAAGATGAAGAGAAAAAAAGAAGCAAAATAAAGCCCAATAATATCAAAAAATAATAAGCAAAGAAAAAGGAAAAGAAAAAAAAGAAAAGGATATTTCTTCAAATTCTTCCCACCTTAATCCAATTGAAAAACCTCAGAAAATGAAAAAAAAGCCATAAAAATAGGTCAAAAATAGAAATCAAAAGGCAGACATCCCTATAAAAAGGAGAAAAAAAGCGAAAAAAAAGATATTCTGAGGCTTCCCCTTTAAAAAAAATAAAAATAAAAAATGAGATATAATAAAAAATAAATATATCAATATTACAAAATAGTGTGGGGTTGGAGGGGAGGAATGAAACAATTAATAAGGAGTTAAAAAAAAAAAAGACACACACTGCCTTTTATTTATCCAAGGCTCTTTTTTGTCTTCTCCACAAGTTTCAAAGCCAAACTTCAAATATTCATTTAACAATAGAAGTTCCAAAGAGCACCTGTATAAACATCCTCCAGTACTCTTCCCTCTATCTTATCATTTCCAGTAGCCTTGAGAAAAGTTTTTCCAACAAAAGTTTTTCAACTTCAAACAGAATATTTTCAAGCCTCTAGTTGGCAGTGTTACAAAGTTCTTCAATCCACTCCCCCTTCTTCCCCCCAGAAAAAAGCCTAAAAAGAGAAAAAAAAGTATGTATGTATATTTATGTATATTTAAAAAAGATATTAAAGGGGGCCTCTATTTTTAAAAATATAAACAATCAGAAAGGCAAAGAGAAAGCAAGTATATATAAAAATATAAAAGAAAAAAACCAGTCTGGTTAACTAGATCGCAATAAAAGTTCAGTAAAGAAAAAAAAAAAAGTAAAAGTAAAAAGCCAAGCCTCACTTTGACATTACTAAAAAAAATCGCTGCTAAATCAAATTCTGTCAATAATTTTACAGATTTCTTCTAATATTAGAATGTTCTTGAGTCCCAAGCAAAAAAAAAAAAGATCCTCACCAGCCGATACACTTCTTTCTATCCCATTCTTCCGGAGCTGTCCCAGCTTCAGCAGCCTAATGGCTGCCTCTCCGCCGTTGGCAAAAGGGCTTCTTCTGGATCGACCAGGGACTTGCGATGTCCCCGGAATCTACAGAACGCGCCCCTTACTGTCATCGTCACTACGAGACAGTTTAGGTCCATTGGGACCGACCAGGGGCAAAGATATCAGCTGTGATCTCGGAGCCCCGAGATCGCAGCTGTATCGCGGCGACGAAGCTCCGCCTTCTTCATATTCCCATGATATCTTGAAGCCTTCATCTTTAAATATATATACACATCCATATTAAACAAGCTAGATATGTTCATATGTTTTCAGTTTAAATATTTGGAATATATAAAAAACTATTTTATTCTCTGAAAAACGTAAACAGCTAAATAATGATATTCTGAAAATCCTTGAAAATCTGGCTGCTTTTCCAGACTTTGGGGCAGGATGGATGTTGAGATTTTGTAAATTGTTTTGTTTATTGTTTATGGTTATCACTTCTGGAGGTGCATTTCTCAACTTTGGATGTTTTTTACTTTTCAACTGTAAGCTACTTAAGAGACATTTGGAGTTTGGTGGCTTCTAAATTTCACAAAAGTGTATGCTTTTGTTCCCTTGGGTATCACTCTTGAATTATTGTTCAATGTCAAGACAATGCTAGGGAGATTTGTAGCAAAACTAAAGAAAAACATTCTTGTTCAGGAGTATAATGTGAAGCATGGTCAACCACTAGCCACTTGCAGTGCAACAAAACAGAAGTTGGGATTCTCAAGAAGGTACAACTTCTCAAATTTGTTATTTTGAAATTTAAAAAGTCAGCATCTCATTTGAGTCAGGCTAAACTCCTGGAGATTTCTGGATATAATGATGCAGCTTTGTTGCCAGCAATTAAGAGTTTTGCCATTGTTCTTTTCCATGATCTGGTTTTGACATCTGGATCTAGACTAGAGCTTTGCTGTTTTGTGGTGGTCACCTATCCATCTATTGGTCAGGCTCAACCTTATTTTACTTTTCAAAATCAGTACAAGTAAGGTCAGGTTACATGGTGTCAGTGATCTTGTTTAAACATTAAACATTGTTGCTCCCACGAAAACCTGATTTTTCCATAGTCTTGCATTTAGTACAGTTTTGTTAAATGGGACTAAATCATCTGGAAACTTAATAGTTAGCCATGATAGACTGTACAGTTGACTTTTGTTGAATCAACTACATGAACAGAGTTAGTTTTTCTAACTTTCATTTCTTATAATGAAGAATCAAAGAGATAGCAGCTGATAACCAATGTTTTAACTACATTTCCCTTTGTCTGGCTTCTAGTGTAAAGTAACATGCTCTGCTGAGGGATGGTGAAGTAAGCAATAATTATCTTCTTCAAACACCTTCTATATTAAGGCATTGGCCAAATAATGATAATATCTGCTAGTGCATTTAGCTGCTGGTGTCTAGACAGCTTTTGGGATTGAGCTCTAATTATAACTTTATTTCCTAGCAGGCTTTGGTTCATATCCCCATTAAAAAAAATATCAATGCCCAGAAGCATTTGCATGGTGGAAAATCTGTCTTCCCTGTGGAATTCAATGAAAATGGCTAAGCCATACTGGAGAACAAACTAGCTGTCCTATATCTGAGCCCTTTGAAGATGCAGCTTCAAGCAACATACATTTTACCAGCTATCAAGGGCTTGGATGGGGTCAAGTCATCCCCATGGAATATCTTATGAATTAGAAGGTTTTATCAAATGGTTTTTGATGGAATGTCTTATGAATTAGAAGGTTTTATCAAATGGCTTTTGATGTCACTAAATGGGTCCATTTTGTTATCACTATATGATAGCCAAATGTACAGTCAAGAAGCAATACTTTCTCCTATCCCAGAACAGTTTGAAGTTCCAAATGGTGGCACATTTCCACTGCATTCTTTTTTTGAAGCCCCAGGACCTTGGTTCCAGACTGTGTTCCAGCAGATTTTCATTATATTGGCACACAGAGTAGATAATGTTTATGGACCTTGATACTTTGAATATATCTTGTTTTAAATGCATGTGTAAAAATATTTGAAATTGATTCTTATTATGCCTCTATCTCTGCAGTTTAAAGTAAGGTTAAACTTCCTTTCAACAAAGATAACTCAAGAACAAAAATATCTTGAAATAGGGGTATAATGAGGAATATCAAACTTCCTATAAATTAGAATTTGAAGCAGTATTTCCTGAAGAGCCATTGATATATCTCAGCTGGGAGTCATATCTAAAGAGCTGAGTTTTTCCTCTCTGATCTGTTAGATAGCATATAGAAATACAAAAGCCATCATGAATTTTTATTTGCAGAGAGCATATTAAACATTTTTCTTCATTTGTTGATGATTAGCATTTCATAATATTCCATTGTTGTATTTGTTCATATTTTACTGATTTGTTTAACAGCTTTGTCCACAGTAATTTTCCTGCACTTGACTTTTTCCAGAGATTCTGTCAATGTAATTCTGACTTGCATTATAAATAGGCTAGAGCCAGTCTTCCCAATCTATCTTTCTTTCAATTCCCATGCTGATGGATATTTATGAGAGATAAAGTCCGGATGTGCCTTGAAATAAGGAATGTGTTTCTGACCTCACCTCTTAAAAAAGAGTTCATTGCTAAAAAATAAATCCTTTATACTTATTTGCTTATTTGATTTTTGTTCTAGTGTGCAAGGATACCAGAAAACCTAGAATTATAGAATGTAAAGACACAATCCCATCATAATTTGACTGACTGTATTTATTCATTTGATGTCTTTATTCTGATTTTAATTATGTGAAAAATGATTACACAGTGTTGTTTTTTCTTTTTCTTATTGTAGGAATGCATTGATAAATAGCAACATTTCCATTTGGTTATTTCTGTAGCATCTCCGGATGATTCTTTCATTTTTTCCAAGCCTCTGCTTTTTATTTTCCAGGAGAGGGATCACTGACACATTGACAAAAACAGTATACCCAAAGATCCTGTATGTATTCATGCATACATAAACACACAGAGAGAAATGTAAACACAATCACTACGATAACAAAACATCTCTTCATGAAAGAGGAAAAAATTAAATTAATTTTTAATGGTAATTGTATATTAGCATACTCCAAACCCTCTTAACTGATTGGTCCCAATGGGCAGCGACCTGATTGGTCGAATACTCGGCCAAGATTGGAGCGCTGGGAATCTACCGCGATTGGCTGTGCCGATCGCGGGAGATTTAAAGTGCTGCCATTGGCCGCCGAGCCACGAGCCAGCCCTATATGAAGGGCTACCACGGCTCGCATTCTCCAGATTATTCCCATCTACAATAAAGAGCTGAAATCACTAAATGGTCTCGTGTCTCCTTCGAACCGATCCACCCCAGATCCAACACTGGCGACGAAGGTGGGATTGTGAACAAGGAGACCCCAGCATGTGGCGGATTGACACGCTGAACAGGCAGCATGGCCGGCATCAACTCGCCACCCGCACCCTTCAACCCTGCTACCGAGGATTGGGAATTCTATACCGAGAGGTTCCAAATGTTCCTTGAGAGTAGCAACCTCAAGGACGCCAATGGCCACAAGAAACAAGCGTGTTCCTCACGCACTGCGGGCCCGCAGTATTCAAGATGGCCAAAGCCTTGGCCAAACCGGAGGACGTCAAGGCAATGGAGTGGGAAGATCTCAAGCCCCTGCTGCGAAGCCACTACGCCCCCGTCGTGCCCATTCTTATCCGGCGGCACGACTTCTACAGGTGGGATCAATGCGAGGGCGAGGGGCTGGGTGACTTCATGGCAGCACTATGGGACCTGGGCGGCCTGTGCGAGTTCGCCGACCTGGACAAGGCCCTGCGAGACCGCATCATCCTAGGACTCCGAGACCCCGTCCTCCAGAGCCACATCATGGCAAAGGGAGATATCTCCCTCACTGATGCCCTCACCGAAGCCACTGCAGTGGAAGCGGCAAAGAAATCAGCGGCTCGGATGTAACAATCGAGCATCATGCCACGAGCGGCAGCCGGAGAGACAACGTCGATCTCTGAGAGGCGACCAGAGGCAGACCACACAACCACACACCATGGCGACATCAACTCCTTCTCAGAAACTGAAGACGAGGAGGAGGAGATCCACCACCTCCAATCAGCGCAGGAGCAGTGGGAACCATGAGGTCGTAAGTCGAGGTTCCAGTGTGCCGGTTACAGCGGCGATCACCCCCAGGCGACTCCAGGAGACGAGACAAAGAGAGGAAACACACCAGACCATCGTCATCGGCCATTCCTCCACCAGCGACGGCAGGAAAGTATATGTGATGGTTGGGATAGAAGACCAGCGATGCGACATGGAGGTGGACTCAGGGTCCTTCCTCTCAATGGTCTCCTGGTGCACACTCAAGCTCCTGGTTCCCACCATCCACCGCCACGAACTGGAAGACCAAACACTAACCCTCAAAGAATATCAGGGGAACCGAATCCCTGTAGTCGACAGAGGCCATTTTAAGGTCACCTTCAAGGGCCACTCAGAAGTGCTACTCCTGACGATTGTCGACCGAGATCACCCGAGCCTGTTGGGACTACAGTGATTCGCACCCCTGGGCATCGAAGTAACCGGAATACACCACATCGGAGAGGCAGACTGGGAAGCGGCGTTTGTGAGGGATTTCTGGGAAGTCTTCGATGACAGCCTAGGCAAGTACCGGGGGTCCCCTATCTCATTTAACATAGACCCGAGCATCGCGCCAATCTGCCTTAAGCCCAGGCGAGTGCCATTTGCACTCAAGCCCAACATTGATGAGCAGCTCGATAAGCTCATCGCGCAAGGGGTGCTGGAACCGATCGATCATGCCCGGTGGGAGACCCCAATTGTTACCCCCATCAAGCCAGATGGGTCTGTGAGAATTTGTGGTGACTACAAGGCCACCCTAAACCATGCGCTCCAACAAAGCGCATACCCCGTCCCAGTAGTCCAGCATCTTCTGCACTCACTGGGGGGAGGCCGAATTTTTGCAAAGTTTGACCTGGCACAAACCTACCAGCAGCTGCCAGTCGACACCACAACAGCAGAAGCCCAAACCATTGTAACGCACCGAGGGGCTTTCCGCTGCAACCGGCTCCAATTTGGAGTCAGCGTGGCACCCGGGGTCTTCCAAAGCCTTATGGAAAGACTCCTCCAGGGCATAGAAGGGGTTGTGCCCTACTTCGATGATGTCTTGGTGGCTGCAAAAAATGAAAAACAACTAGAAGCCAGATTGAGGGAGGTACTGAAGAAATTCAGAGACTCGGGACTTAAAGTCAAGAAGGGGAAGTGCCAACTATGGGCCGAGAGGGTCGAATTTCTAGGGTACCTCCTAGACAAACAAGGGATCCATCCCACAGAAAAGAAACTGAGAGCCATAAGGGAAGCACCTCGACCCAAAAACAAAACGGAATCACAGGCTTTCTTGGGACTGTTAAACTTTTACAATGTCTTCCTACCTCAAAAGGCGACCGTGGCAGAACCGCTGCATAGGCCATTAGATAAAACAGCCACCTGGACCTGGGGAGCATGGGAAGAGAGCTCCTTCAACAACACAAAGAAACTGCTAACATCCGACGCGGTACTAATCCAGTACAGCGAGACCCTGCCATTGACGGTAACTTGCGACACGTCACCATTTGGGATCGGCGCCATCCTCTACCACCAGCTACCAGACGGGAGGGAAGCACCCATTGCTTTCTCATCAAGGACACTGTCAAAGCTAGAATGGAACTACAGCCAGCTCGATAAAGAGGCTCTAGCAGTCGTCACCGGCGTCAAAAATTTCACGAATACCTTTATGGTAGGATTTTTACAATCATCACGGACCACAAACCACTGCTAGGAATCCTGGTGGAAAACAGGGCCACACCGAACATTCTATCGCCAAGAATGACTTGGTGGTCCGAATTCCTAGCAGCATACAATTACCAGCTGATACACCGACCCGGCAAGGATATCGCTCACGCAGACGCCCTGAGCCACTCACCCCTACCTGACCGAGAAGACGACTCAGCACCCACAACAGAGGTACTCCAAATAGAGACAATATCCAACCCACTCGTGACTGCGCCAGACATTGCCGAGAAACAAATAAAGACAAGTGGCTGGCGTGAGTCTTGAGCTGGGTGGGAAAAGGGTGGCCGGAAGGGGACAAGGATGAACTATTCAGACCCTTCCGGAACAGACAAACGGAACTCTTTACCGAGAAGGGCTGCATACTTTGGGGGGACAGAGTGGTAATCCTGGAAACAATACAGGAAAGGGTATTGGGGATGCTGCATGAGGAGCACTCAGGGATGGTCAAAATGAAAAGCCTGGCCAGAAGCTATGCATGGTGGCCAGGGATGGACAAACAGATCGAAACCTGGGTGGCCAGATGCAAGCAATGCCAAGAATCCAGACCTAACCCTCCCGCAGCCCCAACCCAAGAATGGGAAACACCCAGAGGCCCATGGTCTAGGATTCACATAGACTTTGTGGGGCCAACCAAGGGACACATGTACCTTATCACAGTGGATGCTTACTCCAACTGGCTGGAGGTAAGCACCATGAAATCTACCACAACAGAGGTGGTAATCAGAAAACTGAGCAAACTGTTTGCCACGCATGGCCTGCCAGATGTAATAGTATCAGATAACGGGCCCCAATTTACCGCCCTAGCATTCAAGCAATTTCTGGCAGCCAAGGAATACGCCATGCATTAACCGCACCAGCAAATCCAGCGGCGAACGGAGGAGCGGAACGCATGGTCCAATACACTAAGAAGGCCATCCAAAAAATAGAAGCAGCCAACATATAGGACAAAATTAATAAAATGTTCCTCATACAACATATCACACCTTGTGCAACCACAAATAGAAGCCCAGCAGAACTGATGATGGGTAGAAAACTGCGGTCAACCCTAGATAGAATGCATCCAACATACAACCCGGACAAACCCCCGGGTTCCTCAAGCAAACACAGAACATTTAAAATAGGGGACACGGTATACGCGAAAAACCTGTCAGGAGAACCACTCTGGGTACCAGCAACAATCACCCAGATAACCGGCCCCATATCATACCAATTAGAGACAAGCGACGGAAAAAGCTGGAAACGACACATCAACTAGCTAAGATCGAGAATAGCTATTACCAACAACCAACTACCAGAGCAGGAAACTAGAAAGTGGGGGGGGAATCGGCAATCGAGAAAGAAAGAGCCGAAGGGAACCAACTAACACAAACAGAACACCCCCCACCCTCAATAAATAAACCACGAATAAACCGATGCTACTCACCTGTAGACGCAGGACCCATGGAACACGAAACCCCGGAATCTTCACCTGGAAGGAGCAGCCAAACCAGTTCAACCAGCCCAGAAAGAGCCGGTGGGAACAACAGAAACGGCAGCTCAACCAGCCCAGGTAGACCGAGAGGAGCTACCCAGAAAGGCCCAGCTCAACGTTCCAAGCGGTTCCATCCCAAGGAACTGGAGTGACAGAGAAAGCATCCGAACCAGTCGATAACCACACCAGAACTGAACCACGCAAGTCAAGTAGGCAGGTATGAAGCCCCGCCTACCTACGTGACTACATCACGACGCACCGAAGGGCAAAACCAAGAGGGAGGGGTGTACAATATTAGCATACTCCAAACCCTCTTAACTGATTGGTCCCAACGGACAGCGACCTGATTGGTCGAATAATCGGCCATGATTGGAGCGCTGGGAATCTACCGCGATTGGCGCTGCCATTGGCCGCCAAGCCGCGAGCCAGCCCTATATGAAGGGCTGCCGTGGCTCGCATTCTCCAGACTATTCCCATCTACAATAAAGAGCTGAAATCACTGAATGGTCTCGCGTCTTCTTCGAACCGATCCACCCCAGATCCAACAGTAATGATAGTTTCTTTCATTTTTAGGATCTTGAGCTTTAAACTGGCTTCTGAATGAAAGGAGTTTTGAAGCACAGGACTGTCACCTTTATATGTGAAGGTCTGCCACCCACCTAAGCTCAAATAGGAATCAATTGTTCAAGAACAAGAGACAGATTAATCTTATTTAAAGATCCAATCACATCAACATCATACTCATACTAATGTAGCAATATCTCAAATGGACAGATGAACATGTTGGAACAGGCAAGTTGAGCTCACTTGGCTCCATAATAAGGTGGCAAAAGTAAGAAAAGCCAAAGGAGATGGTCCATTAATCAAAATTAAATATGGAACCAAAGTTAACTCAATGAGGAATAATTCTGTTAGGAAGGATCCATTCAAAAAGATGTCCTTTAGCCATAGTCAAATATTGAGAGTTTTGCAGTGATGATTCAATGCCAGAAAAATAAACACAGATGGCTGATGCTTCATTTAACATCTTTATAAACATAATAAGATTTTACAAACCAGTTATAGATTTCTCCAACATGGAGCAAACTCAAACAGAAACATGTTGCAAGTTCAGAGCAGAGCTCCAGTCTTCAGCAAACAAGTTAGTTTCATCTTCAATAGACAGACTCAGAGCTCCAATATAGCTGCAGAGTTGCAGAGCTTAACATAGAGCCAAGCCTAAGCTATTTCTAGTTTCAGTTTCCAAACTATCCTCATTGGCTGATTTGGATAGTTTCCAAACTATCCAAAATTGGCTGACCTTGTTACCAAGCTCTATTCCGGTTCATGAATATACTGACATCAAGAAGGTGGGATCTCTGCTTAAGATACAAGATATTAGAATCTAGAACGAGATATTAGAAAAATATATTTCCTCTAGCAAAGGATAATTCCAATCACATGGTAAAGAAAACCGAGGGGTCAGCCTGGGAGGAGTTGAAGTAATAAATCAGTTGGACTAGAAGACTTTCAAGGCCTCTCCCAGTCCTATCCTGTCCTGTCCCATCACATTCCCCCAATAGGTGCTGCTCACCCCTCATTTTCTTGCTGCTCAGCTGTGGCACTTATAACCAGAATCCCTCTCACTCTGTCTGTCTCTCTCTCTGTTTCTTCTCCCAGCCATCATCATCCCTGACATGATTATGAAAGACCCAGTGAAGCTCTGGATCATCAGTTTTCCATGCAGTTTCAGGACACATTTACTTCGTATCCCTAGCTGCTGCTCTAGCATTTCCCCCCATTAGAGATTTTTTCCCATTAAAAATGAAGCTGTATATTTTACATGTCTTCTCAACCATACTGATCCAAATACCCTGCTCATACATTAATTTTCATACATTTATGCTGTTGCCAAAACTTTCTGAAAAAAAATTTCAGAATAAAACTTGTTGAATAAAATAAAACATTTCCTTAGCACATTTTTCTTCTCTGTTTTCTTGTTTGCATGGATGAGCATCCAACCTAGATCACAAGGATCCCCCACTACAAGTGGCAACATGCCATAGTTATATGCATAGTTAAACTCTATATTGATAAAATATGCCTCTTCCTGCTCTGTAGAACTTTTTCCCATAGCTATTGCTTAGTTGTGTAATGTGCAGAGGGGTGAATGATATTCCTCCATACTATTTTGTCTGCTTGACAAAAAGGCTGCCCTCTTCCATTATTAACATTGTCTTTTCTTGCTGTTGCAATACAATGGACAATGCAGACAGCATGATCACGAGACTGCCAGCACAGCAACCTGCACTCTCCACTAAAAGCTTCGATTGTTTGGTTGCATTAGCAAGAAGAGGCAAACCACAAAGCCCATTAGCATCAAGTCCTCAATCATTAATGGAAAGAAATACTCTGAGATGTCAAATCCTAATGGCAGCCTTAAGTCACTGGGCATGTTATTCTGTGGAGATATTCCATGGATACCACCATTACTTCCTAAAGCTCCAATATTTTCTCACCATCCTTATTTTCTTGTGTATAATGCTATATGGTAAAGACCTTGGGAGATGGAGCGGTTTTATGTCAGCTTTAACAGGTAGACCAGACAGGAAACATCACCTCATCAGAGAAGCAACTTTATTGTAAAGCTACATTTACATAATCTTGCAAGTTCAAAAGTGAAATTCTCCCACTGTCTCCTTTATAGCCCAAGAAAGTAGAAAACTTCCATTCTCTGCCTTTTGTCCCATCTACCATGTAGCTGTGGTCTGGCTTGTCCCTTATCTGACCACTCCCTAGGCAGTATCTCTTCACACTATCTCTCAAGGTCTTTACCACATACCATTACCTCTAATCTCATCTGAATCAAAAGACAAATGTGACAATAGAATGTCATGTTTTTTTTAAATATCTAGTTGAAATATGTTAATAGGTGTCATTCTGTATCATAGTGCACTGTCCCGCTCACTCGCATGCGTACAAACAGTTATTTAGTAGGTTTATTAATATTCCCCAGCAATTGCCTTCACCAAAAACCAGAACTGTCCCAATTAAGTCCAGCCAAAGCAGACCAATGCTAGTCCACACAGCAATAGTCATTGAGTCCACAGGGCACTTGAAAGTTTCCCAAATAAATGCACCAGGCAAAATTAAATCCAAAACACAAGAGGGTTCATGAGGCATGAAATGGCCAGTGTTCACAAAGCACAATTGAAAGTCAAGGCACAGTGTTAATCCAAAGCAAGTCAGGAATCACAATAACCAGGAAACACTAGAAAGTGAACATATCAGTTCCAGCATTGTCTACATCTGTCTACTATGTTAAATAGCCAGCTTCTAGTGCAGCCCATCAAGAGGTTGCTTCCTCATGAGTAATCAGATTGCTACTCCTGCCTTTTCTGTGCCCTATGTGTTCTCAGATCAAGTGCAGAAGGCAGTTCCTCGTCGCTAAATGGCTGCAGCTGTGTGCTTTCCCCACTTGAAGTCCCAGGGCTGTGCTTCATCCCAATCATTCTGACTGCTGCTTGGAGCCATTGGCCAACTCCCATCCTGATGTGCCAACTCCCATTTTGATGTACCTGGGACTGGTTCATCCTTCTCTGAATTGACATCTGTAGAGGTATCTAGAGACGTGTCTGGAGGAGCCATCACAAATGGATGTTGGAAATTCTGGCACAGATCTTCCAACTGTGGCATCATGTTTGAGGGAATTCTGAATAAGATATTTTCTTGAAGCATCTTATGGCCACTCTTTTAGCCCATTTCCAAACCTCTAATGTTTTGACTAACTTCAGCATCACCACTACCAACATCTCTTTGAACAGCACAAAATCCATGATAAACCCAATTTTATATATTTATTCATTTTGTTTATTTATATTTATTAAATATGTATTTATTTATTAAATTTGTTTGACACTCATCTCACTGCTAAATGGCTTTGCCCAATTGTTGTTTTCATGCCCTCTTTTCCCATCCAGTAACTAAAACTGCATCCGATCTATCTGCCTACTGCTACTCATGGTTTGGAAACTTAGTTATTTAAATTGAATCACAACCCAAATATGGTCACAGGCCTAGCTGCATGATATTTACAAGGTACTACTTGATTCCAAGTTTGGTTTCATTTGTATTTAAGCCCTATGTCTAGTTGTAATAATGCATTTGGGCAATGAAGCTCACCATACATAGGGAAAACCCTTTAATACTGTATTTTCCTCCACGTTTCCCCACTATTGGTTGCAATCTAGCAGTGATGGATCCTGATAATGAAAAACAGATTTTCCTTCCCCTGATTGCATTCCAGATGTAGCGGGATTGCATGTTCAAATGAATAAGTTAGTTGTATCCTCTTGCTATTTCATGTCTACAGAATAGAGAAAGTAGAACAAAACAGCTGGCTGGATATGAAATCAATTCATCTCTAGAGCGTTTAAGTAGCTTCCTGATTCTATAGCCTGGGGATGCTGCTATTTGGAAATTGGAGCTATGAGAAAAGCCCTAGAGGAAAACTGCAGTGCCACTGAGGTTGGTTCAGGAGGACTTAGACTAAAAAGAAAAGTAGTGTGATAAAGCTTACAATACATTTTCCCACGGCTATGCTGGCATGAGCAAAACAGCTTTCTCTGAGGGAACATACTCTATAATGCATAGAGCTCTTCTAGACATCCCTTAGGAATAGATAGCTTTTGTAATGGCTACTACCAGAGACTTAACACTTCTAATGCTGATTGATGCTAATTCAGAAAATTTTAGTTGCATCTATCATTTCTTCAAGTCAGGCTGGATACAGAAGGTTTTTCAACTGGTTTCCCATCCAAGTACTTCTATCTGGACTCAGATTTATTTCTTTTCAGCAAAGATAGCCGTTCTGTTTCTATTGTTGAATTGTAAAATTGTTCAGAGCACTAAGAATTCTGGAATCCCACACTATATTTACATCTTATTAATTGAATTATATATTTCTTTTAGTTTGGATAGCCCTACCACAACTTCTACAATCTAATTATTTTCCAAAGGTGTGGACCAAGTATCAACATTTCCCAACCAATATGGCCATTACTGAGAAATGTAGGAGCTGAGGTTCACTTGTCTTGGGGAACATTCAACTTGAAAAGGCTGTCATTGTAGAGTTCAGAATCTGGGAACAAGAAAGGCTCCCCAAATCTGGATTTCATAACCTTACTTTGATATTGTGTTACAATCACAGGCTCTCTGAATATTGTACATGTGGATTGGACTTCAGACAGAATAGGAAAAAACATTCAGAAGAAATTTAGAAAAGAGAATATGAAAGCAATGAGTATTTGTTCAGAAAATGGGGTATTTTTGCATTACTAAATCATTCCTGAGGGTTCAAAAAAGTAGGTTGAATATACCCCATGGGTCTACAAATGATACCTTCAATATCTAATTGTCTCCATATCCTCCCATTTTATCTTGAACATCAGGGGACCAGCAGATTCTGATTTGATGGGTTGATGATATGCCATCAGATTGGTGTTGACTGTTAGCAATCCCATAGATTGATTTTTCTCCATGAAAATTCTGATTAAACTATAATTAAAAAATCTCACTCACTCCCCTTGCAGAAAATGAAAAAGTAGAAAAACCTATTAAATTGACAATTGCAATTGCAGAGTTTGATGAAATGTTTGAAATATTTATGGTAATTATTTTGTAAAATCACATCTTCCTGCAGTAGGATGGATTGTGACCAGAGCATCCATTTGCTCAGTCTGCTGCCTAGATGCTAAAGGTGTTCAGACCTACATGCACATATCTTAGTGTTTAAAATCTATTTCATCTCAATGTTCAGGCATGTTAATATCCTTTGAAAACTAGGAAACCACAATTATGCCTGCTCTTTTAAAGATCAGTTTCTCATTTTTAGATACAACTTCTGAATGAAAGGGCCAGTGCCAAGAACTCCCATTTAATGGAATTTTTGGGACCACTGAATAGCTGCAATCTACTTTCTGAACCAATGAGGCTACTTGTGATCAGAAGGGCTTACAGTCGATGAACTTTTGCTGTTGTTGTTATCTATATCCTGTTCTATCCTGCTCTATATCCTGCTCTTTTCAAACTTGCTGGATGGGGAATTCTTGGAGTTGAAATCCGCACATTTTAAAATGGCCTAGGTTGATAAACATTGCTTTAGACCATTCAAGACATTACATTTATTACATTTGCATTCCACTTTTCATACAAGGACCTCAAAGCAGCATTCTGCGTGATTCTCTCCCCACTTCCTTGAAAATATTGCCTCCCACATTTTATTCTTACCACAACCTCCTGAGACAGATTAGGCTGCAAGATATTTTTTCCTTCAAAATCATACATTGAAGATTATGGTTGAGAGGGGAGTCCCTAAAGCATATGTGTGTGTGTGTGTGTGTGTGTGTGTGTGTGTATGTGTGCATTTGTTTTCTTAAGTTTTCACGGGTACTTACATGTATGGCTTTGTTTGGGTATTTTCCCATGTCATTGTAGTTGTTCTTTTAAAGTTGTAGCAACGTTTCAGCAGAATCTCATCTGCCATCATCAGGCTTTTTGAAAAAAGACCAGAAAGCATGAATAGAAGAGATGATTCCACCAGGCTGTCATCATTTGGAAGCCTGCACTCACAAACAAAAAAATCTCCAAACCACAAGCCAGGCAAACACCGGGGACAAACAGATCCCCCCTGATACCTCCAGCTCAAACACACCCCAAACAGGCACCCAGATGAAACCTAGCTTCCTAACTAATGATAGCCTTCCATTTACCCGGAGCCAAGCTGCACTAAAGGCCTCCAATAAAGTAACACATTGTTGCCAGCCAATCAATAAGAGGTACTACAGACAAAATTAGTAAGATACTACACAGACATCACATCAAGACTGTCTTCAAAACAGACAGAAAAATAGCAGCCATCCTTAGAAACCTCAAAGATAAAATTGATCTGGAAAACCAAGGCATATACGAAGTCCCCTGTGCATCATGCCCGGCCACATACATTGGACAGACCAATAGAAGAATACGCACCCGCCTGGAGGAACACAAAAATGCAGTCAAAAAGCTGGAACACACTTTCTCACTAGTCCAACACATGGAAGCCACAGGTCATAGCATCAACTTCAATGGCACTAAAACCCTAGCCACTATAGAAAACCCCAGCCACAGAATCATCAGAGAAGCCATAGAGATTGAAAAAAGACCAGAAAGCATGAATAGAAGAGATGATTCCACCAGACTGTCAATCATTTGGAAGCCTGCACTCACAAACAAAAAAATCTCTACACCACAAGCAGGCAAACACCTGGGCACAAACAGATCCCCCCCGCCCATACCTCCAGCTCAAACACACCCCAACCAGACAGCCAGATGAAACCTAGCTTCCTAACTAATGATAGCCGTCCATTTACCTGGAGCCAAGCTGCAATAAAGGCCTCCAATAAAATAACACAATGTTGCCAGCCAATCAAGATACAAAAAGAGCCAAAAAACAGACAGAAGATATTAGAAACACCAATCAAGCAGAACACAGCAAACTCCAAGACCAATAAACACAGACCCAGACTCCCAATCAATCAGGATGAAGAAAAAACCATTCTGGCACAGCAATAAGCTGCCCCAAATTTAAATCTGAAACCACTGTAAAAGTCTGACTCACAGATGAACACTATACAGAAGCCTGATGATGGCAGATGAGATTCTGCCGAAACGTTGCTACAACTTTAAAAGCACAACTACTATGATGTGGGAAAATACCCGAACTAAGCTGAATGCCATGGTTGAGAGTCCTGGTCTGTGTTTATTGGTCTTGGAGTTTGCTGTATTCTGCTTCTAATATCTTCTGTCTGTTTTTTTGGCTCTTTTTGTATCTTGATTGGCTGGCAACATTGTGTTACTTTATTGGAGGCCTTTAGTGCAGCTTGGCTTCGGGTAAATGGACGGCTATCATTAGTTAGGAAGCTGGGTTTCATCTGGGTGCCTGGTTGGGGTGTGTTTGAGCTGGAGATTTGGGCCAAATCATGAATGTGTTAACGATATGGTCTGTCCAATGTATGTGGCTGGGCATGATGCACAGGGGACTTCATATATGCCTTGGTTTTCCAGGTCAATTTTGTCTTTGGGGTTTCTGAGGATGGCTGCTATTTTTCTGTCTGTTTTGAAGGCAGTCTTGATTTGGTGTCTGTATAGTATCTTACTAATTTTGTCTGTAGTACCTCTTATGTAGGGCAGGACAGCTGTTCCATGGGTCTGTTCATCTTCTGGGTCTCTATTATGTCTCAGTGTGTTTTTGTGGATCAAGTTGGTGATTTTGCTTTTGTGGAAGCCGTTGGCTGTCAATATTTTAGTCAGGGTGCATAGTTCAGTCCTAATGTGTGTCTTGTCTGCCAGGTGTTTGGTTCTAGTAATTAGTGTTTTAGCCACGGAGTTTATCTGTGCTGGGTGGTGGTGGGATTGGGCGTTGAGGCAGCGGTTGGTGTGTGTTTTCTTCTGGTATATGGTGTGTCCTAGTGTGCCATCTGTTTTTTTGTAGATTAGTACATCTAGGAATGGTAGTTTGTTTGTTTCTGTTTCCATGGTGAACTTGATTTTGGGGTGTGCGCTGTTTAGGTGTGTTAGGAAATTGTTTAGATTTTCTTGTCCATGGGGCCAAATCAAAGAACAAAGATACAAACAAATTGAAGGAGCCCCCATGGGATCACCACTGTCACCTGTCATTGCAAACCTGTTCATGGAAGAATTCGAACCCAGAGCCCTGGCCAATGCCATCCTCAAACCCAAACTATGGTTAAGATATATTGTTGACACATTCATGATTTGGCCCAAATCTCCAGCTCAAACACACCCCAACCAGGCACCCAGATGAAACCCAGCTTCCTAACTAATGATAGCCGTCCATTTACCCGAAGCCAAGCTGCACTAAAGGCCTCCAATAAAGTAACACAATGTTGCCAGCCAATCAAGATACAAAAAGAGCCAAAAAAACAGACAGAAGATATTAGAAGCAGAATACAGCAAACTCCAAGACCAATAAACACAGACCAAGACTCTCAACCAATCAGGATGAAGAAAAAACCATTCTGGCACAGCAATAGGTTGCCCTAAATTTAAATCTGAAACCACTGTAAAAGTCTAACTCACAGACGAACACTATACAGAAGCCTGATGATGGCAGATGAGATTCTGCTGAAACGTTGCTACAACTTTAAAAGCACCACTACTATGACGTGGGAAAATACCCGAACAAAGCTGAATGCCATACATATATACATACATACATACATACATATATATATATATATATTCCTCCTTTGATGTTTGCAAATTTCTGATCTAATTTATTAAAATTTAACTTTGAAAAGATCAATAGGAAACCAACACATTAGAAAACAAAGTATAAACCTCTTCATGCTTTTATTGCATTTAACTAATTAAACAAAAATAAGAAAAATATATTCATGAAAAAGTTATATAAAAACAACATTTACCATCTCAAAGGTATGATTTGAAATTTATGTCATGAACAAAATAACCAAATTTCTTTGTAGAGATGGCTGCAAGCAAACCAGGTGTAGAATTTGTCCTTCCAATATTTTTTGAGCATCCCCCATGCATGCAAAATCCACAATCCTGATGTCTTGATATAATGCTTGGAATATAGTCAATTATAGGCATGCTTAACCAGTTAATGACCAGTCTAAAACCATGTCATCAATCCTGTGGATTTTAGCCTAGGATGTGACAATAATAGCACAAATGCAGATTATATGAGTTAATGATCCGAATTCTAAATTATATCTCCAATAGCAAGACAACTATATGTGGAATTTTCTGTTTTTTTTATTTTCTCATTTTTAGAGAAAAAGCTTAATTTCACATTAAACTCATGTTAAAGACTTTTCACTAGTTCCAAGCATACTTGCCCATTTCTTTATTTATCGAATTAGGTACTGCCCACCTTATTTCTCATTATTCAAAAAATGTACCTTTGTTAATAAAATATATGGCCACCTAGCTTAAGCAAATAACCTGGGCAACCCATAGCACAAAACAATAAAACAGCATAAATACAAACATAACAAATATAAAATCCCAAAGCCAAGACATCTTAGGGTGAATCCTCATTCACAAACTCATTAATATCAGGCTCTGCTAATTATCCACTCTAATCCAGATTTTTACAGCTTTCCACAAGGCCCACACAATAAATATCAATGTCATAAACTTCCTTCACTATCCAGTGAAAAGAACTTGGTAATGTATTGTTAATCTCCAAATCCCAGGCATGATGAAAGAAGCAAGATTCATGAAGATTTTGATAAGGGAATGGAATGTAAGAATTAAAGAAAAAGTACAAAAATCTTGGAAATGTGATAGGAATGACTAATCTTTATTTATATATTGGAATGTTTTAGATCTCTTCTTTTGAGTCTTTTTGTAAGAGAGCAGCTACAGAAGAGATTAGCTTCTAACAATCTTCTCTCCCATCAGATGGCTGTTTATATTTAACATTCCTATCAGCATTTTCCCATTTATCAGAAGAACTCTCTAACTATTTGAAACTTCAGAGTTATCAATGGCATCAGTACAAAACAGCCCAAATTACTAGTGCTGAAAAGGAAGAAACTGCCAACCAACAATCTGATGTTTAACTGGTCCAAAGAAATATTATGAAAAAACCCATCTTATCCCATAAACAGATTTGCCAGCTACTTTAAAACGTACTTACTTTAAAACTGTCACAGGGTGTTTTCCATAGATAAAAGGATTAATGTTATATCTACAACCCAATATCATATATTATATGCATCGGTAGATACAATTCAAGTCAGTTCATCTTATTATGAGCATAGATCAGTTCAAAATAAATTCAAATACAATAATCACTAATGAAAATGAACAATACTATACAAAATTTTGAAACCTATACAGTATATGGTCAGTTAATAAAACACAATAAAACTGAAAATGAGTTATTAATTTACTTGGACCAAGACACATAAAAGCTGCTAAATAATACGCTATCATCGATGCTCCAGACCACAAAATTGTAGCTGTGTTCATTGACATAAGTCAGACTGATTGTAAATAAACATAAAAGGAATCTGAGCAAGCAGGATATCTGTCTGAGAATGGCAGATCCTGGAATGAAACTGTGAAATAGGAAAAGTATAATACAATACGGTCCCAAATCTCAGTGTTTTTGATTAAATAGAATGTCTTGATATTAGTGACAACTATTGGGGGGAGCATTGATTCTAGTTAATCCTAGTTAAAGAGAAAGTCTTCTGAAATGTAGCAACTGGTATTCAATTAATGAATTATATGGGCTAGAATGGGTGAAATATATTCTCAAAACAAAGATACAGTGACACACAGAGATATTGAATGCAAGTTTAAAACTGTGCCACAATATCACTATGTTACAGAAAAGTATCAAGCTGAGCCCCAAACAGAAGCAAATTTTGAAGCTCCTTATTGTAACAAATAACCAAGATAATATCCACGGTGCCAGATTGCCTTATTATAAGCATAGGCCACCAACCATTTTTGAAAGGCAGGTGTTAGCTTCTGCTTATTTCCAGACCGGCTGCAAATGCAGTCACCACATGTATTCCTATCAATATTATTTTCCAGCTTGTGTTGACTCAAGTGCTGCTATTTACATTTTGATCAGGTACTTGTAAAAGAATGCAGGGATGACCTTGTGAAGGAATGGGTGAACCATGAAGAAGAGAAACAGCAACCGAATCTAAGGGAATAGGATATGTATGTGAGAGAGAACCTCAAAATCACTGATTCACAATTTTGTAAAAACTTTCTTAATTATTATTATTTTTCTTTCCCTGACTTTTTAAATTTTTTATTTCCTAATCTTGTCTATTGGCCTCTCTTTCTCTTTTTTTTAAGTGAGGCCACTGATGCACTATTTCATCACTATTTCATTTTTCCACCATACTGAATCTCTTGCAAAGGTATCTGCCAAAGTATCACACTCTGGACAATTTTTTCTTAAAAATTAGCTGGAATTAGCATAGGACAAGAGTAGCTTCAGGGTGCAGTGACAATTTGCTCCATACCAAAACAAAGTCCAATAATAAATTTTTGAAAATTAAATCTTCCTTCCTCAAAAGATAATTGTAATTTACGTAATGAAACCCTGAGGAATGCTCCACCATAGAAATGTGTTTACAGTCCTATAAATTCACTCAAAATCATATGGAAAACAAAACAGGAAGAACTCTTACCTGTGATTTACCGGTATGTTCTCCTTAATCACATTTATCCTGCCTCGTATATGCAAAATAATAATAATAATAATAAAAATAGTAGACCATTCATTTATATCTTCTTTCATTTGCATCAATATTGAAAAGTTAAATTTTACCAATTAAGAAAGCTTTCTAGGAACCTCATACCAAATTAAACAAAGGAGTAACCCCTCCACCAAATAATTCAGCTTGAAACATTACTGATATGCAGTGACATCTACTGTAATTTATTCCAATTTATAGACTATCCAAAAGGATACCACACTCATATATTAGCAAAATGAGATTAGGAAAGTATTTACGGCTGAGACTCTATTCTACTTTCAGATTTAATTATAGGTATAGGTGTCTTGAAGAGAAAGATAAAATAAGCTTAATAACTGTAATAACTGTTCTGTAATAACTATGGTAAGGTCATGTTCTGATGATAAAAAATTCTCTTATCTGTTGATGAGAGGTTGGAATTATACAGTTTATAATAAAAATTTAGAAGTCATTAATAGATTGTACTAGAAATATATACTTTCCTATATGTTTCACACATAAAAGAGACACTACTACATTGTTTAATTTGTTGAACTAAGTAGTTGCTTATTAGATGTCTTTCCCTTTAACTAGTATTGTTGTCTGGTGCAACGTAATAATTATTCTGTTTTCTATCAATTCATGTGTTAAGTTCATATTTAGCAGAGGCCAAATATCTATATAGTTTGTGGGATAAATAAAAATTATATATGGGATATATAAAAATTATTTTTAAACTTTCTCAAATCTTGTGCATAATGTTCTTTTCCATGAGTGCTTCAGGGCCTCACACGTACAGAAACATTTTTAGAGAATGAAAGCAATAGAGGCTGAAACTTTTCTGCTAAAGCGAAGGTTCTCAAACATTTTGGTCTGAGGATCTGTTTACATTCTTTAAAATGATTAGGATCCACAGAGTTTTAGTTTGGGTGGGCTATGTCCATCATTATGTTTTAAAAATAAACTCTGAGAAATTTAAAACTACTTATCTATTTCACTTTGTGGACTTCCTGAAAGGGTCTCAAGAATCACACTTTGAGAACTGTGGTACTAGTGATATCACCATTTTGCTTTTTAGTAAATCAATATTTTATATTGGGCCAAGTCTATTGGGCAACTATTTTGTGGAATTAATCATAATTTGCTAAAATTATAGATATGTTCACTGCTTAAAAAAGCTAAAAGCTGCAGCCAAATAATGCACAAAATGTGTCTTAATGAAAAGCAATGCTTAGACATCTTCTGTTTGAAGATGCTTTGCTTCCTGCTTCACCAACTATTCTTGAATGGGCTGACTGAATTTCTGAATAAAGCACATACCTTTGCTCTGGAATAAATAAAATATACTCATGAATTCTGATGAAGCAGAATGATCCAACTGGGCAAAAAAGAGTCAGACTGACACTGAACCACACAGAATCATATTAACTATCCACACTAACTGTCCATTAACCCCCCTTCCTAAATTACAGTGATATTGTAGATAGTCATGAATAGGCATAAAAAGCCTCATGAAACTTTCAGCTGCCAGTCCTCAAGCTCAGTGGTATTCTTATGCTACAAATTAAAGACTGCAAGGACAATCATGTCACTTGGCAAACTCAAAACCAACAGGCGAAAGGCTGACCTCATCATAAACAGGGAAAGAGATTAATCCAAAGCATGCAGTCAGCATCAATATTTCAACCAACCTATTAAGTGCAGTCAATTTCAGTTGGGGCTGTTCTACTCTAATGCATAATTCAGTAGTGCAGCCCTAGCAGGGGGTTATTTTCTCTACAACCTTATGGCCTTTTAAGAGAAGCACTTCATGCAGTGGGATGGGTGGCATGAAGAGTCAATGCATAAAACAATACACTAAGCGGCACATTTCATGAATAAGCCACATGGCACTGGGGAAATTACATGCTGCCTCTTTGCCCACAAAAACCATTCCAACCACTGAGCAAAAGCTTGCCTAGCTTAGTAAAAAGCACAACTTTTTGATGACTAGCTGTGCACAAACAAAATTCCTGCCTTTCTTTCATCAGACAGAAATCACTCTTCCTCCAGGGAGATTTGGTTTGATGGTTAAGGGTGGGAGATGTCTAGAAGGGCAGAAAATGTCTCTCTGTATGTGCAAATGATAGTAATGATGGCAGAGATGAGGCAGTGTTAGTGAATGAGGTGGAACAGTTTGTTCATTAAAAGAAACTAGGAATGGCAAGAAGAAATCTGAATTCTGAGAAATAAAATAATTGAGTCAAATCACTTAACTCATTTGCCACGTAACATTTATTTCTGGCTAATAGATAAGGGTTGGAAACAAACAGAGATTCTATTCTACCATTTGGGAATCTTCACAAATCCATCAGTTAGGCAGCATCTTTCTCAGAATTTCAAATTTTATAAGGATGTAAACATAGGCTTTTCTTTTAACTTGCATCTTATTGGAACTGTAACCCTTTTCTTCTCATTGTGTTTCCTTCCTTCAGAGTCTCATTGCTGCTAACCAAGGTGGAGGATGGTGAAAGTGGTAAAATACTTATGAACCCTCACGCACATTCATGCAGGTTAACATTACTGATCAAACACACTGGAACCCAGTGTTTTATTACTGTATTCATGTAAAACTTGACTTAAAGGATTACCACAGTAACAATACAAGATAAGAAGCATGCATAATTCATTGATTATAAACAAGAATTCAATCCACTATACTACTCCCTACAAGACATAGATGATGATTTATTTGGAGTCTAGATGTTGAACTACTGGCAACCATGCAGCAAATAGCATTGGTTGGGCAATGATGATAGCTCAGGAATTGCAACACAGCTTCGAATTCCAACAGGAGTAACATCCCCTTTCTATATGTCTTTATTCTTTAGCTGATCAATGTGTCATGTATGAGAATGAGAAGGTTGCTCCTGTTTCAGCTATTTGTCGTTAATGCTGGTTCTCAAATTAGGGATGAAAGATCAACATTAATGTAAGTTACAAAACGTTACTGGTGTTTAGGTTGTTGTTGCATCCATGATGTGATTTGCAAGTGTTTGATTATGTATGGCTTTTCCTACAAATATTAATCCTAAAACATTTTTCAGTCTTTGAACAATCAGTTCATTTGTAGCTGAGCGCTGATGTTACAAGGAATCCTCAACTTACAACAATAATTGAGCCCAACGTTTCTATTGCTAAGTGAGACCATTGTTAAGTGACTTTTGCCTTTACAACCTTTCTTGCCAGTTATTAAATGAATCACTGCAGTTGTTAAGTTAGTTAACATGGTTGTTAAATGAATCTAGCTTCCCCACTGACTTTGCTTATCAGAAGGTTTCAAAAGGTGATCATGTAAACCCAGGACACTGGAACCATCATACATGAGTCAGTTGCCAAGCATTTGAATTTTGGTCACATGGCCATAAGGATGCTGCAATGGCCATAAATGTGAAAATGGTCAGTCTTTTTTTTCCAGTGATATTGTAACTTTGAATGGTTATTAAATGAACTGTAATAAGTCAAGGACACCTTGTATTTTACATGCCTGGTTCTGTTTTTTTAGCAATGTATGAAAAGACTCGGCTACAAATAATGATTATAATTTACTAACTATTCTGGAACACCTGATTCTTGCAAAAGGTCATCTCTATATTTACAGTGTGAGTGATTAATAAAATAATTGCAACACCTCTGGATACTCTGAACATGCATTTATTAAATCTGAAAAGGGTGTGCCTGTAAATGGTCTTACAACATTTTTATGAATTCTTTGCCATAAAGACAAATCCTATCTTTGTATAATTTACTCCCAGGTACAAAACAAAAAATCAAGCTAATGCTTTCATCTTTTCTCTTGTTGGAAGAAATATCCATCTGGGTAATTTCCAAGCTGGGAGAAAGACACTGGAAACATGGAGGTTGACTGGATTATTGATGAATCAGAACCACGTGTGATTCTGTGCAGCTGACAAATGGAGTTGAGAGTGGGTGGGTTTTATATCTTCTTTCGGCTTGGTATTGAGCTTCCTGTTCCTGTGCAAGAACATGTCCTTTAATATCCTTTTGGTTGTTGTCAGATTCCTATGGGGTCATGTAGGGATTATGTAGGGATCATAGCTGGCTCTATAGGCAAAAGAGGAAATGCAAATCCTAGGTGTTTGTCTGAACTAATCTGGTCAAACTCTGGCTTATTTTTTATCTGAGCTCCCGGATTTCTGTGACTTTGAAGTTTGGATTGCAACAAAGGAGTTTGTGTTCTGAAAGGGTGTTGGGCAATTCCTATTGTGGCTAATTGGCTTTCATCCTATGTTGGATCTTGGGTGAGGGGCTGCTTCTAATCCTATCACTCTGCTTTTGTTAGCTGTCAAACTTTGCTGCAAGCAGTTTCAAAATATTCTGTCTTGAATGGATTTCTGCCTGTAGTATTTGCTTTGCTTATGAACAGAGCAAACTAGATAGTCGGTTTCTTCTTTCTCTTAAGTGCTGGTATCTGCTGTGGACTATTAAGAAAGACTTGTGGGGTGCTTCTTGACTCTAAAAACACATTTATCTTATTTCTCATTTAGGGAAATATAATATTCTGCCTTTTTAATATTCCTCAAAATATTTCATTCATCTAGGAGGGGGAGACTTCCCACACTCCAACAAATAGTTACTGCAATAGTTGGGCTCTCAACTTGTTATAATTACTTTCAGTTGCCAGATAATACAAATACAGAACTGTGTAAACTGAGATTTTTACTCTATGTTCTCCTGGCTGATCTGGCTTATTGGGTAAACTTGAGACACTGCTGCTGTTCCAAGTTTCTCTTAGGATCATCTCAGTTGTGATGGGAAGACTCTTGATCTCTGTGAGATAAAACATGCCAAAATGATTTTTCAGATTCTTTATCTTGTGGAGATTTGTGTGATGTGTGCCCTTTGGACTTTAGTTTTGTATTTGTGCTTCCCATGGAATAAAGCCCAAATCTACAACTGAGCAGCTGCTGTAAACACATCTCTTTTTCTGGGCAGTAGTGAGAATTGACTGTAGTGTTGTATAACCAACTGTTATGAACTAATAAAAACGCTTAAATAAAGTATATCAAAGCTTAAAGAAAAAGCAGGGTTCTAATCCTGCACTTCTGATTGGCCGATAATAGCGATATCGGATTGGTCCATTCTGGGGAATCTGATTGGCTGTTAACGAGCCACTCTCATTGGTTCAAGGGTTTAATGCTTCCATGTTCTCATTGGTTAATAGGTCAGCAGCCTGCTCTATAAAAGGGCTGCTGCTGCCCCAGGTTTTTGCTCTGTTCACAATGGTTAATAAAGAGTTGAAGTTCACTGTTCACTGCCTCATCTCCGTTCCTTGCACCCATGCGCAGAACATGACACTGGCGACGAGGATGGGATGCGGAGACATCAGAGCTGGCTGAACACTACAGAGCACCAAACAGAGCACGTGGCTGAAGACACATCGACAAAGGAACCATGTCTGGAGGCGCCATGCCACCTGCTCCATTTGACCCGGCACAAGAAGACTGGGACGTGTACATAGACCAGAAACATCTGGAACCCAACAACTTGAAGGATGCTACTATGGGGAAAAAGCGAGCAGTGTTCCTGACCCATTGCGGGCCTGCCGTCTTTAAGATGGGCAAGGCACTAGTGAAACTGGCTGAGGTGAAAACCATGGACTGGGACGTCCTCGAGCCCCTTCTACAGGCCCACTATGCACCCGCTGTACCAACGTTTGTCTGAAGACATGAATTTTACCAGAGGGACCAGCAGAAAGGAGAGAGTGTTGCAGATTTCATTGCGGATCTCCAGAACCTGGGAGGCTTCTGTGGGTTTACAGACCTCAAAGAAGCTCTGAGAGACCGAATAATTCTGGGATTAGATGTCCAGACGGTGCAGAGCAAGATCATGGCAAAAGGGGACATCAACCTTGCTGATGTCATCAAGGACACTACTGCAGCAGAAGCAACCAGGAAGTCGGCTGCCCGAATGCGCCGCACTAACGCACCACTCCATCAACTCGCCAGCGATACCTCACCTCGCCTAGAGAGGCACACAACAGCGACCCACCACGAGGACCTCGAATCACCATCAGAAAGTGATGAGGAGGAGGTCAACCGGCTCCGGTCTGAACGTGACCAACGCCACCAGCGAAATCAAAGACTACCGCACCAATGCGCGGGTTGTGCGGCAAACCACCCGCGATCAGATTGCAAATTCCTTGACGCACTCTGCCATTTCTGTGGGAATTCCGGTCGTTGGATCCAGCCAAGTCCAAGTATCATTCAAAAATCGTACTGCGTCATTACCACTGACTGTCGTCGACCGTGACTGGCCTAGCTTGTTAGGCCTTCAATGGTTCGACCCACTCGGGATCGAGGTAGCCGGCATTCATCAAACCAGAAGCGACGACTGGGAGAAAGCCATCGTCCAGGAATTCCAGGACGTTTTCGCAGACAAACTAGGCGAGTACAAGGGGACCCCGATATCATTTAACCTTAACCTTGAAGTAGCCCCCATCTGCCTTAAGCCTCGTCGGGTACCTTTTGCCCTTAAACCAAAAATTGACGAGCAGCTCGATAAGTTAATAGCCCAGGGTGTTTTAGAACCAACTGACCACGCTCGTTGGGAAACCCCAATTGTAACACCCATCAAACCGGATGGATTGTTAAGGATTTGTGGGGACTACCGGGCTACCCTTAAACACGCTCTTCAACAGAACACGTACCCGATACCGGTGGTACAACACCTTCTTCATTCCCTGGGGGGCGGAAAAGTCTTAGCTAAATTGGATTTAGCACAGGCCTACCAACAACTGCCTGTAGATAAAATAACCGCAGAGGCACAGACAATCGTTACGCACCGAGTCGCCTTTAAGTGCAACCGACTCCAATTCGGAGTGAGCGTAGCCCCAGGGATTTTTCAAAGTCTGATGGAGAGACTCTTGCAAGGGATCAAGGGGGTCATGCCATATTTTGATTATGTTTTAATTGCTGCCCCGAATAGAGAAATACTAGAAAAGCAGCTTAAACTGGTTCTCCAGAAATTTAAAGACTCTGGCCTTAAGGTTAAAAAAAATAAATGTCAACTGTGTACAGACAAAGTAGAGTTCCTGGGGTACCTAATAGATAAACAGGGCATCCACCCCACTAACAGCAAACTGAGAGCAATCAAAACACCCCAAGACCCAGAAATAGAACTGATCTCCAAGCTTTCCTGGGGCTCATTAACTTTTACAACATCTTCTTGCCCCAGAAAGCGACCGTAGCTGAGCCCCTCCATCGACTTCTCGACAAAAAAGCAACCTGGGTCTGGGGACACGGCGAGGAGCACGCATTCCGACAAGTGAAAAACTTACTAACCTCAGATGCTGTTTTAATGCAGTATAACGAGACTCTCCCTTTAACAATTGCATGTGACGCATCACCGTCTGGAGTAGGAGCCATTTTGAGTCATGTGTTACCAAATGGTAGTGAGGCTCCTATTGCCTATTTTTCAAGGACCCTGTCAAAGGCTGAACGTAATTATAGTCAGATCGACAAAGAGGCTCTTGCTGTTGTATCTGCTGTGAAACGGTTTCATGAATATGTGTATGGATGAGTTTTTACTATTGTTACCGACCACAAACCATTGTTAGGGATTATAGCGGGAGACAAGCCAACCCCCTATATATTGTCACTGAGAATGACTCGCTGGTCGGAGTTTTTAGCTGTGTACAACTATAAATTACAACACCCCCCGGGGAAAGCCATTCCCCATGCTGATGCATTGAGCCGTGCCCCACTTCCAGAAACCGTCGACGACCCAGCTCCAACCCTTACGACATTCCAGATTGAAACGCTAGAGTCACCACCGCTAACAGCCAGAGACATTGCAATTGAAACAAAACGAGATCCTGTCTTATCACGAGTTCTTAGCTGGGTCGAAAGGGGATGGCCAATGGAACAAACCTCTGATGATTTCACCCCTTTCAGAAACCGACAAACAGAACTGTTTTCTCAAAAAGGCTGCATCCTATGGGGAGATAGAGTCGTCGTCCCCGAGCGGTTACAACGAGCAGTATTGAAAACATTGCATGATGGTCACCCCGGCATCGTGCGTATGAAAGTGCTCGCACGAAGCTACGCGTGGTGGCCGGGCATTGACAGACAAATTGAAGCCTGGGTAAAGACTTGTTTAAAGTGCCAAGAAGTCAGCAGTGCCCCACCTAGAGCAACTCCAACAGAATGGGAAACCCCCCCGGGGGCCGTGGTCCCGCATCCATGTTGATTTTGCGGGACCTACTAAAGGACATATATTCCTCCTAACAGTGGATGCCTATTCCAACTGGCTCGAGATCCACGAAATGAAGAATACTACAACGGAGTCCGTCATCCGAAAATTGAACAGGCTATTCGCAACACACGGACTGCCAGACGTCCTGGTCTCCGACAACGGACCCCAGTTCACCGCCCTGGCATTTGAACAATATTTAGCGGGTCGGGGCATCCGCCATGTGCTAACTTCACCTGCGCACCCTGCAGCTAACGGCAGGGCTGAGCGCATGGTACAATTTGTTGAAAAAACTCTCCATAAAATGGACTATGGGGACATTGATGAAAAAATAAACAGAATACTCCTACTCCAACACATCACTCCACACAGCGTCACCAACAAGACGCCAGCTGAACTATTGATGGGACGCAAACTCCGTTCCCACCTCGACCGGCTTCACCCTTCCTATGAGCCAGAGAAACCCTGTGGATCCAGTGAGAAATGCCGCGAGTTCAAGGTAGGCAACTTAGTTTTCACTAAAAACCTCTCTGGCGAACCATTATGGATTGAAGCAACCGTAATTAAAACCACCGGGCCCAGATCGTACCATGTGCAAACCTGCGATGGAAAAATATGGAAACGCCATATAGATCAGCTTTGCTCTAGGCTACAACCCAGTTTCCGCAACTCCTGGGACTCCCAAACTGAGGGGGGAGGGGATGTCGAAGAAACCAAATTTGAGATGGGGGAGAGCAGAAGCGAAGGAAGTCAGCAAGCAGGCGCAATTAATGAAGAAGAATCAGGGAGGGGTGTGGCCTCTCCACAGAGGAATACCTCAACGGAGGCTAGTCCACTAAGATCGGAGGACAACAACGACAGAATTAGCGGCACCGAGTCGTCCAGTGAGAATGAGGAACCGCAGGTACCAGATATGTCCAAAAATGTCCCACCGAAGCTGGACTGCAGACAGGAACCGGTGGGATAGCGCAAATCTAATAGAAAGTTAAAACAACCCACATATCTTAGAGATTACGTCACCGCACCCCTCAAACGGAACCCGGGGGGAAGGGGTGTTATGAACTAATAAAAACGCTTAAATAAAGTATATCAAAGCTTAAAGAAAAAGCAGGGTTCTAATCCTGCACTTCTGATTGGCTGATAATTGCGATATCGGATTGGTCCATTCTGGGGAATCTGATTGGTTGTTAACGAGCCACTCTCATTGGTTCAAGGGTTTAATGCTTCCATGTTTTCATTGGTTAATAGGTCAGCAGCCTGCTCTATAAAAGGGCTGCTGCTGCCCCAGGCTCTGTTCACGATGGTTAATAAAGAGTTGAAGTTCACTGTTCACTGCCTCGTCTCCGTTCCTTGCGCAAAACATAACACCAACAATGAGAGTAAACACCCTTCTGTACAAGTATTGTTGAAATATGAGCTCAAAAGCAGCTCAGCACTCCTGTTTTTTAATAATGTTCTTTGTAACAGTGATCCAAAAGCTATCAGGTGTTCACTGCCATCTTTCATGAAGTGTGACATAATTACAACAAGGCATACTGGGGCTTTACAAGCCGGCTCACTGGTAAGTGTGATCTGAGCACATGTCAGATGTCACCATTTTCTTCTATGAAAGCTTAATCATATAATTTGTCTACTGCTAGGCCTAGCCCATTAATAACATGTTAAAAGGGTATTGCTAAATTTAGCAAGAATTTATTATAATTAGCAAATCCTAAAAAAAAAAAAAAAAGTAACATTCCATTTATTTTATTTTATTATTTTTTCTATAACTAAAAGAAAGTTCAGGACCATATAGTTTGGAAATATGCGGAAGAGACCTTCATCCTTCAGTAGACAATGGCTAAAATGATAGTGATGATGATGATGATAACCTCTCAGCTCAGCTAAGTGATTCTGGGTTACTTACATTTCTAAAACCAAAAAACAGTTATTTATTGCAAAGAATTAACTACATACAGCAGTCAAGATAGTTAACCAACTAGTAGTAAAGCTAAGAATCGGGGTCCTTAACACATCCTGAACCCCAACCTAGGTATATAGTCAGATACAAAAGATCAAGAGGATTGAAGTGTATTTTCTGTGCAGTTCACACCCCTTGCACCGAATCTGGATGTCACAAAGCAAAGCCCACATTTTGTAATTAATACCCGCACCTGATTTTGACTGGCAGAGTGCTGCAGGAGACTGAGTGCTGTCATACACCCTGGCCAGACCCCCCAGCCAGTGATTAGGGCAGAGAACCGATGGTTAAAAAATTTGAAGCCCACTATTGGTTAAGGCAAGTATAGATGCCTTGCATCTATATATCAGAGGTTATCTTGCCAATTCTTCAAGGTAAATTGGATAAGAAGATTGTCTCTTCAAGATCAGAACCATAATTTTAAAGAGATGGGCTAATAACAAAATCTTGCCAGTCTGACTGTGTCTCCTCTTCCCTTCTTATGCATTTTTAGATTTGTTTTGTTTTTTTCAGGATCTCTTTCAGTAAAGATGTCCACTAGGTTTAAAATCTAAACATGCCACTTGACTTTCTAGTTGTTTGCTTATTAAACTAAGCTAGGGCTGGCTCTATCATTAATCCCAATGAGGCCACTGCCTTCTATGGCAGACGCTGAAAAGCAATAGTGCCAAGACTTCTGGCCATTTCTCTCCATTTTTATTTATTTGTCTAATTTATATAGCCATCCATCTCAAATATACCTGACTGCAGGAAGCTTTTTGGCTGAATTCTACCTGTCATATTGCAATATCCTACATCTATGATTTGCAGTTTGTTCTGACTCTTCAAATGGAAGCAATATTTTTATCAAATTTCTATTTTATTTCTCTGTGCAGCACCAAAGAGAAGAGAGCCTTACCTTTTCTTTTGCCTCAGATGGAAAAAATATGTTTGTATCAATCTTTTCACTATGATGATTTTTCTTCCTGGAATTCTCCTCATTCAGACCTTAATTACAGTGTTTACCTTTTATCTGAAAGTATCAAAAGGAATTTGAAATTGTGAGGGAAATATGATGGGACTGTTTAACTTTTCCCTTTCTGGCTGTTTCTTTGTTGTGAACTCTCATCTCATACATTGCATTTGAACTGAAAACATATAAAATCATCTCTATCATTTTTCCTGTAGGACAAAAATCAATACCTATGATGATATGATTTTGAATATATCATAATCCTGATGAATTGGTCATGGATTGGATCATCTGGTTTATTTATTATATTTCTATACCACCCACCTCTCCAATATAATGATTCTGGGCACCTTACAATATAATAAAAGACAATAAAGTAAATAAAATTATAGCCTCAATAGGCCAATTGCTACATTTTGTTCTCTTGATTTGGATTTAAAGAAAATTATCCCATTTCCAATAGGTTTAATCAAGCAAGGGATAAACATGCTATTCCACATTATGAAAGGCAGAAAATATAAAGTTCTACATGAAGAAAAATTGATTTTATATATTATGCAAATTGAGCATATTTTGCATTTAATCTGTTCTACTGTGGCTAATCATCATGGCAACAAAGTTACTGAAGGTCTATGTTGCTGGCCATCAAAATATCTGTTCATGTTTTAACGGAGGCGCAGAACTGGCTCTGAGATTTTTGTCATCTTTTCCCTTCCATCTTGACATCTGGAAAAGCTGAGATGAGAAATTCTTTGAAAGAATGATGATGCTAAGTTTTTCAGAATGCTAAATTCATCACCCAACAACAGGATTTGATTTATGCCACAATTATAAGACCCGCATTTCCCTGATCCAATACATTTCAAGGGAAAATTGAAGATTCCAATAAAATTGCTGAGCCAATCACAAGTAGACTGGTTTAACCAATCCAAATGGCAAGAGAAATTTCATGATCCTGATGGAGTTGACGTAACTCAAATGGAGATGTTTTGCAAAACACTTGAAATCTTGATCACTTTTAGGGGATCTCCACACACATTGATTGCATTCCCAAATACTTTTAGCCCTATTACTAAACTAATCCATTTTCTTTATTTGTATAATATATTAAACTATACAGTCATCAAATGGGCAAGATCTTTTCATGACTAAATTAAACTCATTATATGAATGTATTAATTTAGATCACCCAGGAAAGGACAACATGCAACTACTTTTCAAACAGAAGTTGGGAATCCAGTAACCCTCAAATCACAGGCTGTTTCCATCTAGAGCAGGTCTGTTAAACTCATGGCCCATGAGTCAGATGTATCACACGTTGGCCATGCCCACGCCAGGTTTAGCAAAGAAGGAAAAAGTCCTAATACTTCATGTGTCACCGTATGTTTGACATCCCTGATCTAGAGTAATGCCACTCCATCCATAATAATAGAAATCACCAGGTTCAGGAGGCCCTTAAACCCAAAGCCACTCTGTTTTGCTCGAGCTAACCTGAAACCTGCTTATCCCTGTCAAGACCACTATGATCTCCAGGCACTGAAATATAATCTCCATAGCATCACTCGGCCAGCCAAGGGCAGGAGTACTGAATATCATCAGCCTTTGGATGATATCTCACCCCATGCCCTTGAATGGCTTCTCTCAGTGGCTTTATGTAGAAGTGAGGGAGTGGAAGGAAGGCGAGTCCTGAGGTACCCCATCTAAGAGAGGTCATAGGATAGATATTTCTCCCCTCCCTTCAACACTGACTGGGTTCAACCCTGGAGAAAGGAGATCAACTACCGGTAACATAATACTGTGTTCCCAACTCCCAAACTGGTCCATGGTTGGTAGATGGTATTAAACCATTGACAAATCAACCAAGGCAAAGATGAATGTACTTTCCATGCCTTGTTTCCTTCAGAAGTCATACAAAAGTATAACCAATGCTGTTTATACACCATACCATGGTTTGAAATTCAACTGGAAGTGGTCCAGAAAATCTACTTCATTCAAGGCTCTCTGAAGCTGAAAGGAAATCATTTTTTTCAATTACCTACCTAAAGATTGGAAAAAGGGGGAAAGCATCACTTCCTAAGAAGGAGACACACCACTGCCTTCATAAGGCATGGTAGAACTGGTCCATCTCTCAAGGCTACCATTTTCATTACTCTGACTCTTGTGTCAGAGAAGGCAAATTAAACTCCTCTAAGACCAGAAACCTGAAGAATTCCTCTGCTTATTTGCCACAGAATCCAAGAGCTCAGACTGGAAGTTCACTACATAATGAATGCAGTCTATGTTGCTGATAGGGATGCATTGCCATCACATCCCACATCCCCATCCTGTATTAAAAGTACACCTGCTGCTGGCATCCAGGATCAGCATTACTGAGCACTGCTCCCCCTCTTACTCCCTGAGGCTTTCTGCTTGATTGTTTTCTCTTGCTGTTGTTATCTGTCTTGTCCAAGGAAGAGGGTAGTGAGAAGAGCCAGAAGTAGCTGCCTTCCTCCTCCTGTTCAGTGTTGCAGTGATTACTCTCAGAAATTCAGTCAAGTGAACAGGCAGCAGCAACAAAATATGGAAATGATGGCAGCTGAGGAGTGGCCCTACTGATAGCATCTTCCCACAGGCATTGGAAAGAGCACTAAGCAAATCCTATATATATCCCTGCATGGGAAGAAGACTGGTAGTTTGGAGCAAGATGCCTTCAAGCTTTCCAGAGCTTGTCACATGTGAAAGATATGGCAGTTCCGCAAAATCTGTTGTTTGCTCTATCTGTCTCCATCTTGGGAATGCAGGTTGTAGAGAGGCTGGAGTTGAATGATTAACTTAGAAATCCTGATCTCCCAATTCTCTAGCAATATAAACCGGGGCAAAGTACAAGGAAAAGGCTGAGAGGGCTAACAACAGGGAGTGGGGGAAGCTAAATGATACATTTTAAAACCATATTTTAGAGTAGGATGGGAGCGGCAACGATTTCAGCCCACCCTCTCAGCTTAGCTCTGAATAATCAAAATGTCGGGTGGGAGGTGGAAACACGCTTCTGCAGGGCTTGAATTCTTTTGATCAGACCCGAGAGCTGTGGCAGAAGAGTCGTCCAACCCAATTATTACAATGCCTTCTCCCCAGCTAGCAGCGAGCGCCTTGAAGTTTCAAAGCGCTTTGAAGCAGTGTGAGACCCACCGTACCCCCCGGAAGAAAGATCTCTGAAGACCCCATGCCGGACTGCTTTTATCTTCCCAGACGCGCACACGGCCCAGCTGTCTCATCGCAGCTCCCGCTCGATGCCATAATGAGCCGCGATGCCATTATTTATGCATTTATTTCGCGCCCTACTGCAGTCGTCGGGAGAAGCGCGTAAGAAGAGTTCAAAGCCACGTGAGCCGGGCCGAGAAACCCGTCGGGGCATCGCATCGCATAGGGCAGGGTGGGAAAGGCGGCTAGATAAGGCGGTCGTGAAATATATTTGGAAAAGCCTCCAAAAGAAGTATGCCGCTGAAGAAAAGTCAACATCATTTTGTTAAGTCAGATGCTATCCAGGACCAGCCAAAACCAAGTGCCTGGATTCCTTTGGCATCAGAGATGTGGCTGTGAAACCCAGGAATCCTTTGAATCAACAGAAGCCAAGTTGCTTGGGAGGGCAAAATGGTTTTTAGACTTGCAATGATAGTCCTGTTTCGACATGCTCAAGGAAACTGAATTGAGACACTTCCTATTTCTCTGCCATTTTTCTCAATGCTTCTCCCTCCCTACCTCTCCAACATCAGGTTTTTAACGATTTTTGAAAGTAAAGGCAAAAAAGAAAAATATTTTTGAGATATATCATGTGTGATTCACCATTTGAGTTTAAGTAGTAAAGCCTGGCAGGTTTTAAGTTTGTTTTAGGAACCTGACAGACCTGTAACAAAGTCTTGGGGCCAAATGGGTGGCAAACATTTAATAATAATGATGATGATAATAATGATGATAATAATAGTAGTAATAATAATAGCAACAATAATAGCAACAATAGTAAATAATAATAATAATAATAATAATAATAATAATAATAATAATAATAATAATAATAATAATAATAGCAGCTGCTGTGGCTGCTGCTGCCGCCGGAAAAGCAAGCAAAGGTAATACCAATAGTAATAGGCGCCAGGTGAAATACCAAAACAACCAGAGCACTATTTGGGCACCATTGGCATTGACAAATGCACCATCAGTCAATTGCAAAAAGTGGCCTTATTTGGAACAACTCTCATCCTGCAACTATACCTGTAACATCATCAAACACCCTGATCTGCCTTTTCCAGGTCTTTGGAAAGGACTCAGTTGGAAGACAATCCAGTCTGAATCAGATTGATTATACAACAAACCCAATAATAACAATAATAAAAAATAAAAAGTCATAAAAAGATGGCTCTCCTTTCTTTTTGCCTGCCAAAGGATTTTGCTCTCCAGGGAGTGTTGCATATCAATCTCTTACATCCAGTTTTTTTTCTTACCCGATGGGTTACGATTACAATTATTAATCAATGGTCAATAATTATCTCTGCAAATTAATGTACTCATGCTGTAAATATAAGGTTATGCTTCAATGGATTACAACCCTGACAGGCAGAAACCTTGTTGGAGGTTGGATTGTAACAGTGCTGGCAGCAAGAAAAGAGCTGAAAAAGTATACCTGATAGAGGAAGATACTATAGTTCTTTAATGGCACAATTGTGCAATTTTTGCAGTCTGAAGCCATATTTAATTGTTGGGCAGGGCATGTTATAAAAATGGGTAGGGCCATGATGAGAAAAGTAGGTGTGGAAAGTGAAAAAAAAAAGGTAAGTATGGTACAGAAGGCACTGTGCCAATTGTTTGCACTGCATAGGCTGTATATATTCCCATCACAAACCTCTTGATCAGTCTTGCTACAACTCTGCTGTAGGAACTGTGTTGGAAACCCAATGTGTTTCCAAATAAAAACAGTACATGGACCAGAAGTTTAAGGGTGAAAGAATGATAAAGAAAGCAGCAGAAATAATGATATGGTCATAGAATATGAAGTAAGGATTGCTTGAATATTAAGGCAAAAATCAGCTTGAGGGACAATATTGTCAGGAAATTGATAAACTACATATGGGGAGTGCAACCATCTACGTTGCACACATCATCTATGGCCTTGAGTATCTCTGCAGCAGATTATTCTGCTTCAGTGTGGGACGTATCTGCACATTGAAACAAGTTGATATTGCCATCAGTGAAGCATGTATTATATTGAAGGTCATAAACTTAAGATGTATATTGAAGTTTAAATAAGAGTTGAATGGATGTAATTAAAAGATATAAAGGTGTCATACTCCAATTAGTATCTACAGGAGAAAATTTGTTTAATGAGAAAATATAATATGAAATTGAAACAGAACAGAGAAAAGTATAAATATAAAGATTTGAATTGAGATGAGATCAAAATAAAATTGAGAAAATTAAAAGAGGGGAAAAACTATATAGAAAATGTAAAATAGTATAAGATATGGAATAGAATACAAAAAGGAGCATGAAATTGAGTTTTGTGTCTTTATAAAGAAGTTCAAGCTGGGACCATGCTATTTTCAAAAAGGATGTTTTACTTGTATTTTGTGTGTGAAAACCCAAATAAAACTTTATTTAAAAAAAAGAGAGAGAGAAGAATGCTGTCCGAAAACAGATCCTTCTGATCAGAAAGCTGTAAGTTGAAGCATTCAAAATCAATAGCCACTATCAGTTTGTCCTCAACACATATTATTTCCTGTAGGATTAATCCTCATGTTTTGGGTTGATCCTGAAAATTTGAAAACCAGGAGCGCTGATGAGCAGCCATGTGGATTTTTTCATGTCTGTCTTGAGTTAACATTGATGAACTAGGGAAAGAGAGCTGGGAGGTGCTGTGCTCTGTTCCCACTGTAGTAGAGGCCCTGCCCCTCTCTGTTCCCAATCCTTAGTTTCAGTGCTTGTAGCCAGAATACAAAAACGCCAGGTTCAGCAAAAGAAAAGTAAGGATGGGCAAGGGCGTCAGCACCAGCAAGCTTGGGAGAGATCTGGCTTGGTTCTATACAGTATAGGCAGCAACCCAGGGGAAGCCCAAGCAAGCTGGCACCACCTTGCCCTGGAGCTCCTGGCATCTTCAGCACCAGAGCAGTTAGGCATCTTAAGTTTCCACCTTCAGTTCCTTGATGTTCTGCTTGCCTGGTCTCTACCCTATTCCTTATCCAGCTGGCTCTTGCGGCCATCTCACAAAATGCATGGCAGGAGTTTCCTTTCTTCTTGCTGTATCAGAAAAAGCAAAGGTCTGCTCTGGCCTAACAGAGCCTGCTTTGACATTTCAACCCTCCTTTAAAATATATGATTAAAACACACATGCTGGGATTGTTTCACACATGGCAGAGTACAGGAATTCTGCTTTTCATTTATTTGAGAGCTTTCCTTTTTTTTTTTTTTTTTTACAAGCTGCCTGTGTGGGGCATGCACTTTCGGTTTTATCTATTTCCTGCCATGAACTGGCAGGAAACCCTGTGGTTTTTTTTTCTTTTTTTTGCCAATTGCTACTGAATGGAGGTTCAAAAAATAAATACTTCTGTTTCATAAACTTGGCCAGTGCTTTAGATGCCAATATTTTATTTAATCAGAAAGACAAGATAACACTTTACAGCAGAGATTGTATCTAGCTTTTGGCTTGCTCAACCTATTTTGGGCTGCTGAGCAGAAAACAGCCTCTATGTTGCTGCAGATAACCTCATTAGACACCCTTATAGTTATAATAAGGGTATAGGATTTCCAGAAGTGGGGTTCTTCTTTCATCCCTAAAATGATAAGCCTTATCTGCCAAAACTCTCCCTGCTGTGCTGCTGAAGGCAATCAAGGCATGCCCTTCCCTGCCTCTGTACTTCCTTCCCTGCTGATTAATTAATACATTGATTTATTGCAAATATCCAGCCAGTTATTATTGAGAAGGTATGATGGGGATTATGCTCCCATGCAGAATTCTTTGGAAATCAGGCTTGGGTTTGTTTTGACATAGAGGGGTACTACTGTAACATACCGGGAAGGGCTAGAAGTTCCAAGGAGGAGCATGGGGCAAGGACAGAGGTGGAATTCAAATTACTTAACAACCGATTCTGTGGGCGTGGCCTAATTTGTGGATGTGGCTTGGTGGTCATGTGACTGGTTGGGTGTGGTTTGTATGCAAATATTGTAAATATATATGTAAAGATTGAATTTTTTATTTTAAGAAAAGAGAAACTTTTATCCAAAATCAGGCAAAGCAGGCAGGAAGATTGCTTGCAGAATCACAGCTTCACTCCCAGATCTACCTTTCTGCAATCTGCTGCCTGAGTCTGCACTGAAAAATAGAAACTTCAATCCTAAGAAAGGTTCAGCTCTACTCTCAGGCCACTTCTCCCTCCCACAACCCCCTGAATACCACCCCTGACTAGGCCTCAGGAAAGCCTCCTGGGCGGGCGGGTAGGGAGGGGTGAGCCAGCCAGTGGTGCAATTTGCCAGTTCTCCGAACTGCGCAGAATCGTAACAACCGGTTCTATAGAACTGGTCTGAACTGGTAGAAATCCAATCTTGGACAAGGAAGACTGGTGGAGGTACCTAGGCTGACTGGAGGAGCCCAACCAGACCTGCTGCTATTTACCTATCTGGTGACTGCATGTTACTTTGGAGGTTGGGAAGATACTAGGTATTGCAGCCGTGCCCTAATGCAGACAATGTGCCAGCAGTAAGGACCCAGTTATTGTTGGTGAGATCCTGGCCACGTTTGTTTGTATCTGTTCCATACTAGTAGGCTTGAAGGCCTGCATTCCTATTGGCCCAGAAAAGCCAGGCCGTGATTGGACAAAATAAGCAATCCTGATTGGTTCGTATTCGGGCTGCTGTGATTGGGTAAAACCAAGCGCAGCAAGCTCAAAAGCATGTCATAGGCTGCCTAGCCACAGCCAGCTCTATAAAAAGGGCTGCTGTGGCTAGGGTTGTTGTCTCAGTAACTGACTTCCTAATGAAGAGCTGTTGTTACTGTTCTGTCCCTAATTTACATACTCGAAATCCCCGCGCTTTAATTGGCTAAAGCGCGGGGATTTCTAATTGGCCAGGCGAGCCGCGCCGATTGGCCCATTGAAAGTCTCCCGTGATTGGCTCACTCCAAGAGCGGGAGACTTGAAATGCTGCTATTGGCCGCGGCCGCCGCGACGAAAAGAATAAAAGCCGCGGGCTTTTTCCTTTTCGCCGGTTCGGTTCTCAACTTTAAAATAAAGAGCTTTAAACTAAGTCACTGACTCCTGACGTCTTTTGCGGACACGACACTGGCGACGAGGATGGGATCCAGACCCTGAACCGAACCCCATGTCCGACAAGAGCCAGACTTAGCACCGACATGGCGAAAATCGCACCGCCCGCCCCCTTCAACCCCGCCACCGAGGACTGGGAATCATTCTCAGACCGATTCCGCATGTACCTCGAGTGCACCGGAATGAAGGCCCGCTAAAACGCGCCGTTTTCCTCACGCATTGCGGAACCGAAGTATTCCAGATGGCCAAAGCATTGGCCAAGCTGGCCGACGCAACCGCCATGGATTGGGACGTCCTCGAACCTATCCTTCGGCGACATTACGCCCCCGAGGTCCCAATCCTGATCCGGCGCAACGAATTCTACCGGCGGGACCAGAAACCAGGCGAAAAACTGAGCGACTTCGTCGCCGAGCTGCGGCGCCTAGGAGGGCTCTGCGAATTTGACGGCCTGAATAGCCTTCTAAGAGACCGATTCGTACTCGGCCTATGGGACCCTGCACTCCAGAGCCGGCTTATGGCTAAGGGCGACATCAGCCTAGCAGACGCCCTCACCGCAGCCGCAGCCGCAGAAGCGACCCGCACTTCCACTGACAGCATGCGAAAACCAGACGCAAAGGGCGGAAACAACAACCCGGCGAGGTCGGCCGACCCAAAAAACGAAACAACCGCACACTACGGCGATTTCCATTCTACATCCAGCACGTCCGAAGACGAAGAAGACATACATCGAGTCCAGACGGGGCGCGGCGACCAACGGAACCGAAGAGGTCGTAGGTCGAGGACCAATTGTGCCGGCTGCGGCGGCGATCACCCCAGATCAGAATGCCGATTTTTTGACTCTATCTGTCGGCATTGTGATAAAAGGGGACACATCGCCCAGGTTTGCCGCCAAAAGAAGACTCGCAGTCCACCCAGATGGGACCAACACGATCGTAAAAGAGAAAGCCCACCGCCCAGGACCAGAGATCGCCAATCGGACAGCCGGTGGGACCGAATCCAGCGACCATCGAGAGGCGGCGACAACCGGCGCAAGGAAGAAACCCACCAGACGGTAACCATCGGCCACGCCATCTCCGACGGCGCCAGAAAGGTACACGTAGAGGTCCATATTGAAGGACGACCATGCAAAATGGAGGTGGACTCCGGGTCCTACCTCTCCATGATTGCATGGCACGAGATAAAACGGTTAGTGCCCACCCTCCATAGGAGAAACATAAACGCCCAAAGATTTATTATAAAAGACTACCAGGGAAACCGCGTCCCGGTAGTGGGCACCAAGAACTTTAATGTGACATACAAGGGCCACACCGAACAACTCCCACTCACAATCATCGATCGCGACCGCCCAAGCCTGCTGGGTTTACAATGGTTCGCCCCGCTCGACATCGCCCTCACGGGAGTCAACCACGTCACCGACGACGGCTGGGAACAGCGGCTAGCCCAGGAGTTCCGGGAGGTCTTCGACGGAAGCCTGGGCAAGTACCAGGGGCCCCTTATCTCTTTTGATCTAGACCCTAGCGTCCCCCCCAAGCGACTAAAACCTAGGCGGGTACCATTCGCCCTAAAACCTAGGATTGACGAGCAGATTGACAAGCTCGTCAAACAGGGGGTGTTGCAACCTATAGACCATGCCAGATGGGAGACCCCAATAGTGACCCCGGTCAAGCCAGACGGGTCAGTGAGAATTTGTGGGGACTATAAGGCCACCCTAAATGGCGCGCTGCAACAAAGCGCTTACCCCGTCCCAATCATGCAACACCTACTGCACTCACTGGGAGGGGGCAAGGTCTTTGCCAAGCTCGATCTCGCCCAGGCATACCAACAGTTGCCGGTCGACGAAAAAACAGTGGAAGCCCAGACCATCGTTACACATCGAGGGGCTTTCAAGTGCAACCGACTCCAATTCGGAGTCAGCGTGGCACCAGGCATCTTTCAGAGCCTGATGGAACGTTTGCTGCAGGGCATCAAGGGGGTGGTGCCCTATTTCGATGACGTATTAGTAGCGGCGCCAAATGAAGCCGAATTAGAAAACCGACTCAGAGAGGTCTTAACCAAATTTAAAGAAACGGGACTTAAAGTAAAAAGGGAGAAATGCCAACTGTGCACGGAGCGAGTGGAATTCTTGGGCTACCTTCTAGACTGGCACGGCATTCACCCCACAAGTAAGAAAGTAAAAGCTATCAAAGAGGCCCCCACCCCTAGGTCTAAGACTGAACTACAGGCTTTCTTGGGGTTGCTGAACTTTTATAATGTTTTCCTACCCCAAAAGGCAACGGCGGCGGAGCCTTTGCATAGGCTCCTGGATAAGGCGGCAACCTGGACTTGGGGGAAACGGGAGCAAGCCGCCTTCCAAAAAACCAAAGACCTCCTCACCTCCGACGCCGTCCTGATCCAATTCAGCGAAACCTTGCCCCTGGCCGTCACTTGCGACGCATCACCTTTCGGCGTCGGCGCTGTCCTCAGCCATACCCTTCCTGACGGAAAAGAAGCACCCATCGCATTCTTTTCCAGGACCTTAACCAAGCCAGAGCGGAACTATAGCCAGCTGGACAAAGAAGCCTTGGCTATAGTTGCCGCCGTTAAGCGGTTCCACGAATACCTTTACGGCCGCCCTTTTACCATTGTGACAGACTATAAGCCGTTGCTGGGCATCCTTGCAGGAAATCGAGCCACCCCGAACATTCTGTCTCCCCGGATGACAAGGTGGTCCGAGTTCCTGGCAGCCTACAGCTACGAACTAATACACAAGCCGGGTAAGAAGATTTCGCACGCGGACGCTTTAAGCCGCTCGCCGTTACCAGACTCCGACCCTGACCCAGCACCAACGACAAACACCCTGAACATCGAAAACCTGCCCAACCTACCCATAACCGCGTCAGACATTGCCCGGGAGACTATTAAAGACAGGCGTCTGGCGCGGGTTTTGCATTGGGTGGAAAAAGGTTGGCCAGAAAGGGACAATGACGAATCCGTTAAGACATTTAAAAACCGCCAAACCGAACTCTCGCTGCTTAAGGGGTGTATCTTATGGGGTGACAGGGTGGTCATCCCGGACAGGCTGCAAGGGAAGGTTTTAGAAATGTTGCATGAGGGGCATCCTGGCATCATCAGAACTAAAGCCCTGGCCAGAAGTTACGCTTGGTGGCCAGGGATGGACAAACAGATAGAGGCCTGGGTAGCTAGGTGCCAGCGATGCCAGGAGGCTAGACCCAGCCCACCCGCAGCACCCATCCGAGAGTGGGAAACACCGAGGGGGCCCTGGTCCAGAATCCATTTGGACTTTGCCGGTCCCACAAATGGGCATACCTTTCTAATAACAGTTGACGCTTACTCCAACTGGTTGGAGGTAAGCGACATGAAATCTACCACCACGGAGGCCGTAATCAAAGAACTTTGCAAACTCTTTGCAACACACGGCCTCCCAGACGTCGTCGTTTCCGACAACGGGCCCCAGTTTACTTCCCTCGACTTCGAGAGATTCCTGGCGGAGAGGGGCATCCGCCACGCATTGACAGCACCGGCACATCCGGCGGCGAACGGTAGGGCGGAACGGATGGTACAATTTACCAAAAAAACCATCCGGAAAATGGACCACGGGGAGATCCAAGACAAAATTAACAGACTCCTCTTTATACAACATATCACCCCGAACACCACTACCAACAAAAGCCCAGCCGAGTTACTAATGGGTAGGAAGCTGAGGTCCCCACTCGACAGGTTACACCCAACATATAACCCGGAGCGGCCCCCAGACTCAAGTTCAAAATACCGGACATTCGCACCCGGAGACCTCGTGTATGCGAAAAACCTGACGGGGGACCCTCTATGGATCCCAGCCGTCATCACCCAAATCACAGGCCCACGCTCATACCAGCTCCAAACCACAGATGGGCGAGCCTGGAAACGACACATTGACCAACTCAGGTCACGTTCGGCAACAGAATCCACCCCCCAAGAAACAAACCAAGGGGGGAGGGAATACCCGAATAAACAAATGCAAGAAAAAATAAACCAGCAGTACTTACCGGAACGCAGCCATCGCGATCCCCCACCGGAGAAGAAACACCAAGCCAGCTCAACCGACTCGGAAAGACCAAGCGGGAGCGGCGAGACCCGTAGCTCAACCAACCCGGAAGGCCCAGGTGGGAGCCACGGAGAAAGAACCGGCCCGATCATCCAACCGGTTCGCACAGAAGAGGGAGCGGCCAAAAACTCGACCGCTCCGGTCGAAATCCAGCTTGCAACTGAGTTGCGCAGGTCAAGTAGGACTAGACGGAGCCCCGCCTACCTACGTGACTACGCAACGTAAAGACTGTACCAAGAGGGGAGGGGTGTTCTGTCCCTAATTTACATACTCGAAATCCCCGCGCTTTGATTGGCTAAAGCGCGGGGATTTCTAATTGGCCAGGCGAGCCGCGCCGATTGGCCCGTTGAAAGTCTCCCGTGATTGGCTCACTCCAAGAGCGGGAGACTTGAAATGCTGCCATTGGCCGCGGCCGCCGCGGCGAAAAGGATAAAAGCCGCGGGCTTTTTCCTTTTCGCCGGTTCGGTTCTCAACTTTAAAATAAAGAGCTTTAAACTAAGTCACCGACTCCTGGCGTCTTTTGCGGACACGACAGTTACTACCTCGAGTCTCATCTCTCCTTGGGACCCACTGCCCAGACTTAACACTGGCGACGAAGGTGGGACACTGAAACAACAAGAGCTGATCAACACGTGGCCGAGAGCGCAGGGACGACCTGCAAAATGGCTAGCAGTGCCATGCCACCCACACCCTTTGATCCAGCCAGCGAGGACTGGGAGTCCTACATTGATTGCTTCCAAATGTTTTTGGAATCAAACAACCTAAAAGATGCCACTGGAAGCAAGAAGTGAGTGGTCTTTCTGATGCACTGCAAACCTGCTGTTTTTAAAATGGCCAAAGGACTCGCGAAGCCTGCAGAAGTCAAGACGATGGATTGGGACACCCTGGCTCCCATCCTTAAGAACCACTATGCTCCAGCAGTACCAACTCTCATCCGTAGGCATGACTTTTACCAGAGAGATCAATGCAAGGGCGAGAGCATTGGAGAGTTCGTAGCTAACCTGAGGGACCTAGGAGGCTTATGCGGATTCGCCAATCTAGACGAGGCTATGCGAGACCGAGTCATCCTCGGCCTGAAAGACCCAACCCTACAAAGCAGGCTGATGGCAGAAGGGGACATCTCCCTCACTGATGCCATAGCCGAAGCCACCGCAGCCGAGGCCACCCGCAAGTCAGCGGCACGAATGCGGTGTTCCAATGGAACCGACCGCCAACCCACCAGCAAGATGGCAACCACATCTGAGAGACACGCATCATCCACCCACCACGGTAACATCGAATCCCCTTCCGACAGTGATGAAGAAGAAATTCACAGACTCCAGTCAGAACGTGAGCGACGAGACTGGCAAGGTCGTAAGTCGAGTTACCAATGTGCCATCTGCAGAGGAAATCACCTGTGTTCTGAGTGTAAGTTCCTGGACGCTATTTGCCGTTTTTGCGAGAAGCGAGGGCATATTGCCAAGGTATGCCGCAACAAACGAAACTCAAGCCCCTGATGACGAGGAAATAGCCCAAGAAGGAATGATGGCACCCCCACCATGAACTGGGACCACCAGAATGATAGCAGATGGAACCGGGACAACCAACCCAAAAAATTCAGCGATGTGCCCAGATGAGAAGAAGCGCACCAAACAGTCATCATCGGCCACGCTTCATCAATAGACGCACGGAAAATACATGTAGAGGTCACCATTGAGAATCAACCTTGCACCATGGAGGTAGACTCTGGCTCCTCCCTCTCTATGGTCTCCTGGAGGACCATAAAATGACTGATTCCCAGCATCTGCTGCCAAGAGCTCTGTGACCAGAAACTAATATTAAGGGACTATTAAGGTAACCGCATTCCAGTCGCAAGCACTGGACATTTTAAAGTGTCCTTCAAGAACCACACCACCATCCTACCGCTCACCATCATTGACCGGGACCGACCCAGCCTATTTGGGTTGCAGTGATTTGCACCATTGGGGATCGAGATGGCAGGCATCAACCACACAGAAGACGACGACTGGGAAGAAGCGCTCGTCTGCGACTTCCAAGGAGTCTTCAGTGAAAATCTAGGCAAGTACAAGGGGTCCCCTATCTCCTTTAATCTTAGCCCTGACATCGCTCCCATCCGCCTCAAACCATGCCGAGTGCCTTTTGCACTCAAGCCTAAGATAGACGAACAATTAGACAAACTAATAGCGCCAGGCGTGCTTGAACCCATTGATCATGCCTGTTGGGAGACCCCAATTGTCACCCCCATCAAACCAGATGGCTCCCTGAGAATTTGTGGGGACTACAAGGCCACCGTCAACCATGCATTGCAGCAGAGCGCCTACCTGGTGCTGGTGGTCCAACATCTTCTACACTCACTAGGGGGTGGCAAAATCTTTGCAAAGCTCGACCTGGCTCAAGCTTATCAACAGCTGCCAGTCGATGCTGAAACCCTGCCTACACGCCAGAAAAACCCATCGGTTCCAGCAGCAAACATCACACTTTCAAGGTAGAATACACTGTGTTTGCCAAAAACTTCACAGGGGACCCAATTTGGATCCCTGCAAGAATCACGCAAATCACAGGTCCCCGCTCCTACCGGCTGGAAACCACTGATGGGAGATCGTGGAAACGCCACATTGACCAGCTCAGATCCAGGGTGGCCACTTCCACCCTCATAGATTCTAGCCAAGAAATCAGAGGGGGGGGGAAATCCCAAGTGCAGGAAAAGAACAAACACCTGTGCTAGCAGAACACCCCCCACAAGCATTAAATAAAAACCAACAATACTTACCAGCCAGAAGGGAGCCTTGGCAGATGGGTACTTCACCTGGAAGCAGCAGCTGGACAAGCTCTACCAGCCCAGAGAACCCAGGCAGGAGCAGCAGAGTGAACGACTCAACTGACCCGGGATTACCAGGTGGGAATCGCAGCTATGGGACTGGCTCACCCTTCCAGGCAGTTCCATCTAGCAGCTTGAGAGCGACGCGGAGCCCATCCGAACCTGATGGCAAACAGAGACTTTGTGAACTGCGCAAGTCCAGTAGACTGGTACGAAGACCCACCTACTTGCGTGACTACGTTACCCTGCCCCTTGGACAGAACCAAGAGGGGAGGGGTATTCCATGCTAGCAGGCTTGAAGGCCTGTGTTCCTATTGGCCCAGAAAAGCCAGGCTGTGATTGGACAAAATAAGCAATCCTGATTGGTTCGTATTCGGGCTGCCGCAATTGGGTAAAACCAAGCATGGCAAGCTCAAAAGCATGTCATAGGCTGCCTAGCCGCAGCCAGCTCTATAAAAAGGGCTGCTGTGGCTAGGGTTGTTGTCTCAGTATCTGACTTCCTAATAAAGAGCTGTTGTAACTACCTCGAGTCTCGTTTCTCCTTGGGACCCACTACCCAGACTTAACAGTATCCTAAAAGCAGAGGGGCTTTGGAAAGCATAGTTTAAACTAAGAGCATAAGTTGGGACCAGATGCCTTTCCTATGAGCAGTGTGAGGGGGTGTTTGCACTGAATGATTGTCAGATTGTTTGCTGTGGGTTTGGAAGGCATATGGATGGTTTGTGCATGCACTGGAAAGGTTTAGGAAGAAAGAGGCGAACTAGTGGATTGCCAGATTGTTGACTTCCAGTTGATTGTTTGGCTGGAATTCTATACCACTGATTTTTAAAAAATATATTTTGCTATTTGGAGTTATTATTTTTCAGTCTAGCTCATTATACTGTTTTGTCATTATTATTAACTGCTTCTCCCTGTTGTGGGAGGTTAGACCATCAGACTGGGATATAGTGTGCCTGCAAGTGGGGGAGCTATATTGATACTAGTTGCTAAGGGCTGAAGGAGATATGGCTATTTCAGGGGATGGAGGATCTGTAATTTGTTATATCAGCATCTCTGGCTCAATTCCTGATAACCTCGGCCTCAAGTTTTTGATAAGAAATGTTGGTTCCATTTTGTAACAAGGCTCTTTTCACCCATGATTTAGTGGTTGATTAGCATGGTAGACATGACATGGATTATCAAAAGCTGCTTGAGTGGGGGCAATGATGTAATCCTGTTAAGACATTTGGTCACTTTGATTCTAAAGTCCTTTACGAACCTCATCACCAAGGCTGAAGTGCAGGCATAGTGTTGACCTATAATGACATTTTGCTTGTGATTTGGGATTCTTCTGTTGAAGCATAGTGTGAATGTTTGTTTATTAAGTTGGGCCACAGAGACAAGATTAGAGATTCTGTTGGTATAATTGACCTACTGCTCAGGACAATCCCTAAAACCGCTGGACTGGTATTGGTATCTCTAGGCCAGTGGTGGGATTAATTTTTTTTACTACAGGTTTTGTGGGCGTGGCTTGGTGGGCGTAGTGGGGAAGGATACTGTAAAATCTCCAGTCAGAGGTGGTATTTGCTAGTTCTCTGAACTACTCAAAATTTCTGCTACCAGTTCTCCAGAACTGGTCAGAACCTGGCTAAATACCACCTCTTCTCTAGGCCATTTGACTTTGGGCAACTTTAGGTTCCATGCCCTTGATCTAAGAGAGTTTAGGCTTTTATGGCATCCTTTGAAAATATGGGATTATCTCAGATAAATTTGGTCCTAAATTATGCAGCTGGCCACATATTGGACCTCATTTTTAGCTCATATGAGTTGTGCAGTGATTTGGATATGGATGGTACATCTGGTCCTTCATCATCAGGTCATGTTTTAGATGACCACCTAAATGACTGACCCCTGAGACCTCTGTAAGGAGAACAGTTAATTTGTATTATTTGCCCTATTTGTCTTATGGATCTGGACGGATGATCTGACAATAGAAGACAACTTAAGTTCTTGATCTGATTGGCCCTGAGCATCTTCCATCCCCTGAAATAGCCATATCTCCTTCAGCCCTTAGCAACTAGTATCAATATAGCTCCCCCACTTGCAGGCACACTATATCCCAGTCTGATGGTCTAACCTCCCACAACAGGGAGAAGCAGTTAATAATAATGACAAAACAGTATAATGAGCTAGACTGAAAAATAATAACTCCAAATAGCAAAATATATTTTTTAAAAATCAGTGGTATAGAATTCCAGCCAAACAATCAACTGGAAGCCAACAATCTGGCAATCCACTAGTTCGCCTCTTTCTTCCTAAACCTATTTCAATCTTGGTTAGCCTCTTGGTTTATGGAGTATCTCTGAGATTTAGAGGCAGGAACAATGCCTGAAACAATGGTTGAGGAAAACAAAAAGTGAACCTGACCAAGCTGGGTACAAACTTTGATTTAACATTCATCATGGCAGTAAGGGGGAGATGAAATGACCTTGTTTAAAATTACAAGTTCCTTTTAAGGGAAGGAATAACAACTAAATGTGACTGGCTGGATCCAGAATATTGCTAATAGCTCTCTGCTGGAGAGCAGTCTGGTAGTATTCAGAGATATGGTGGCACTCTTCATCCTAAAGAGGTACTTCCTAGAGTTACCAATATTTTATAATTATAATATTGGCAAATCTTCTAGAATAAATGATTACCCATTGTAGTCATTTATGTTGGGATTCAAGCCTGAGTATCAGATAGAGGTGGCATTGATCATATTGATAGATTTTCTTTACAGGCTCTAGGTGGAAGTGGTGTGGTCATTCTGATCCTGATTGACCTTTCAGAATGATCAACTATGATATCCTTCTGGATCCTGAATTGGCAGCAAGAGGCACTGCTTTATAGTGATTTTACTCTGCATAATTGGGGAACAAAAGTTGGCTTCATGGGTCTTTGCATGTGAGGAAACTTAGAGATTAGTGTATATAAATCACTGAGAGAAGTCATCCATCAATATCACCAATATGCTGATGATGTCAACCTTGCTTTGCTACCTTGGCTGTACCACTAATGCCACAAAAGTCTTATCTCAGTGTCCAGTCTAGATGAAAAGAAACTGGCTGAAATGAAACACAAACAGTATGATGTTGCTGCTTGTTCATAAAGAATCTTATACAGTTCCAAGGTTGACTTTCAAAAGGATGGCACTGCTCCTAAAGAAAAAAATCCATGACTCGGGAATCCTCCTATGCCTGCTGCATGGCCAGGTAGAGATCATGGCCTAAAGATTGCTTGCTCCATTTTTATTTGGTATGCAGCTTGCAACCTATCTAAATTGCAGGGGATCTTGCAAGTGTTAACTGGTACCCTTAACTCTTAAGGACTAAACTGCTAGTACATATTCTACATGTGACAGCCTGAGAAAACCTTACATACAGTAAGTTATCAATTGATACAAAATAAAATAGCTTGATTATTGTTGGGTATTGCTTACCAACAGCATTATTACCTTTGCATTTTAGGCCCTGCATTGGTTGCCATTAGGTTTCTAGGTACATATCAAAGCACTGCTGGTTTAATTTATCTTATGTGGCTTGAGGCAAGATTCCTACAGAACCATTTTCACTTACTTGAATCAGTATATCTGGGAGAAGATTATATTTATTTCCACCTCTGTAAAGTTACAGGGATTCCACTTCTCTATTGCTGCATCAGACTTTTGGAATAGTCCCCTCTTGAAATAAGGACGTGCACCATCTTCTCAATATTCTGGAATCTTCTTGGGATGAAACTCCTCTAAACATCTAATGATTAGTTATTATCATTATTATTTATGATTATTATTATTATTTATATGTGTTTTTTTCATTTTGCTTGTATTTGTGTTATTTGTTGTTACTACATACTAATTACATTTTTTTATTTTAATGATGCTTACCATATATGCTTTACTTGCTTGTAGATTTTTACTGGATTCCTATAAACCACTACAAGCCTTCATTGATTTGATGGTATACAAATAGATCAAAATAAATAAGGAAAGAGAAAGTGGTAGAGACAATATACTTCTAAAGGTTTATCAAGGGGTCCTCACTGTTGAAGAAAAGAAGATACAGTAAAGAGCAAGGTCCAGTGCGACTTTTAAAAGTCTGTAAGATTTATCTTTTACTACCTCCTACTTTCGATAGTTATAATGCTTTAAAAAGCAGGAGAAAAGAGAAGAAGAAGGTGATCAGCAGCTGGCTTCATTACAGTGGTGTTGAGTACACAGTTGGACAATCTGAAATATCCAAGTTAGGAACAGATCATCATCAAGAAGAAAAATTGCCTATGGTCCCTGGTTGCGAGAGGTCGTAAACAACTGCACAGCAAGTAATTGTGGCATATATGTTTTAGTGGTAATTAGTACTGTAGTAATTAATAAATCTAGATGGCATTTTATAAATAGTACAAAATTCATGGATGACATTATTTTCCTTCAATAATAATTAACCTAGAGAGTTGTAGGCCTACAGAACCGAAGCTAGAGCGAGAACCCTGAAAAAAAGAGGAAAGCATGTTTAGAAGATTCTTAAAGTTTACAAAAGTAAAATACGATCTCAAAATACAATCCAAGGAGTGTGGAACATATTTAATTGGCACAAAAGGTTGATGAGATGTCCTGGATGAGTTGCCTACATTTTGGGTGGTCTTCCAAATGTTACTGAACTACGACTTCCAGAATGTCCTCCATCGACTATGCTGAGGGAGATTGCTGGAATTGGAATTTCTCCATCCTACTATACGAGTTCTAAATGAGCGTGTTGCAGACAGATGTAGAATTAGTTGGAAGCTTCAAAACATCTCCTGCTGGAAATTAAGGCTCACACTGCCACATTTTGATGCAGTTTTCCTGTGTCTATCAATAGTGTTTAGCCTTGATAAATACATGAAAGCATAAATACTGGCTACAAATATTCTTAGCAGCATTCCTTCATTGAAAGTACTTGGAGACACCCAACATGCTATTAGGAAGTGTGTTTAAAGCAAAACACTAGAAAAAAGGCAACAATTTAAAATTCCTTGAAAGATTTATTGGTTTGTTCTTTGTAGTAATTCCTGGAAAAATTATGTTATATATTAATTAACTGCAAACAAGGTGCAGCAAGAGGGACCAACTTTTCTCCTTTTACTTCCTTAATGAATTTCTAATTCTGAGATCCCCCATTTTTTAAATGCAGGAGTTACTTGATACATGGAATAAATGCTATTTCAAGTGCTTGGGTTTTAGGGCAATTAGAGGTTTTAAAAAGTGGAGTTCACCCATAAGGTCTTGTCAATAAAGTACTTTAAAAAGAGATATAGGAACATGAGCCTAGAAACAAACCAATTAAAAGCTTAGCTGCCATTTCTTGCAAAAATTAAATTTTTAAGTCATCTTCAAAGGCAATTTTGCATTATAGCATGTGCCAATAATCTACCTGGAATAATTTTGCCAAACACAAGTAGTAATCTTCCTGTTAAAGCACACAGGAGCCTTATCCATGTATTGAAATTCCCAGGTGCAATGGGATCGCACACCCTGATATTTCCAACTTCAACATACCTGAATAATGCTACTTTGGAGAAGGCAGTTAAGTAAAGATCACTTTATAGAAGTAGTAAAACCATTAAAGTTGGCTCTTGTTCTTTGGATGGCATTGTTAAGTGTGGGTGCCAATCTTCCAATCCTTCCCTCCCCCATCCTCATTTCTACCCTGCCCTGTCAGTTCTGGTTTCTAATAGTATGGAGGTCTGGTAGTAAAGAATCCTAAATGATTCTATGATGAGGACTAGCTAAGATCACTACCCTTTGGGAGGATTTTCAAAAGCAATAAGAACAATAAAGGTGAATTTCACACACCTGCCTAACCTCTGGAATGTTCATAAAACGGTTGCCAAGGTGTGGTACATGGTTGCTAGGTGGTGTTGAGTACAGATGGAGCCCAGTGAATCATGTGACAGACAATGAATAAGCTCAAGTGCTGTGGTGCCAAAGGGTTTCAGGGAAAAGTAGGTGAGGCTAGTGGGAGAGAAAGCGCCAGGCAGCAGCAACTTGGGTGAGAAGATGGGGAAGAGTGTCTTTCAGTGATTTTCCAGGAAGAGGCCAGCTTAGAAAACAAGAGATTTTATCTATACTGAATATGAACTCAGTGACAAATATTGGTTTACTCCCTTGTTATCTTGTTATTCCAAAACCTGATTGTACATGCATGCGTATGGACACCTAATGGCCATTCGATTTTCTTGCATTCCATTTTGTATTTCCACTGAAAAGAATTAATGCATTTGGCTGACCTGAAAATCTTTTATAACCTGGCACTTCCCTTATGCCAATAATCCTTTGATGTTAGTGTCATTGGGAAATGATTAATCTCTAAGCAGAGTTTCTCAACCTGGGCCATTTTAAGATAAGTGGTATAAAGTGAACCTTGATCAGATGTGTTGTTCCAAAGATGCCTAATGCACTGAGAGGAGATTCTACCCACTCCCCTTGCTCTCTTCCTTGCCATCTTTGTCAATTTTAATGTAAATATTCATCATCATTTTATTTTAATGTTTTGGTCTGGGGATTTTAACTTGTAAGCCATGTAGAGATGCCTCTAGGCAAGTTGGACAGCATATACATTTCATAATAAAATGAATAGAATTTAATTTTTTCCAGAATTATAGGAGTTGAAAGTCCACCCATCTTAAAATGGCCAAGGTTGAGAAACACCTATTGTATGAACCATCCTGTTTGCCAACCACATGCATACCTACTACTATTATTTATTCCTTTGAGCAAACTGATCTTTATTCAATTATTCCTTAACACCAATTGTTCAGCGATGTTAAAACTTATGACGATTCTAATCTGAACTGGTCCTCCTATATATGTTGGCCACAACTCGTGATCGCAATTTTGGGATCTTTGCCAGCTTCCTCCTAGTAGTCAATGAGGAAGCTGACCGGAGGTCATGAAATGGTAACCATATGCTGTCCTTGTTTAACACCCCTTGCCCATTCACCTAACAACAGCAAATGGAAGTGCCAGAATTTCCGACAGTAAATGAATGGCACACTTTCTGACAACATTCTGGTCTCAGTTGCTGTTAGCTGACCACCTGTACACAATTTGGATAATATGCGTTATACCCTGTCATGTCCTATTCCATTTTATTCAGGAAAGTTGGTAAGTTCTGAGAATAAAAGAGATTGTCAGTGATTCATATGTGGCATGACTGCTACAGGATTGCTGTTGGAAAGAGGAAGCACAAAAAATGTCTATGAATTTCTTTACGTCAGTTTATCAATTGACATGGTTTGATAATTTTTAACCTCTGGTATTCTGAGTTTACAAGAGACTTTCTCTTTAGATGGAAATTCCAATGAATGCAAATGAGACAATTTTGCTGTATTTGAGATATGCCTTCCTCCTCCTGCTGCTACAGAGGGCCATACAAAATGGTTATCTTCAAACAAATACCTCCTTGTTCCTAACAGAGACCAGCGATTTTCACATCTCAAATCTGATGCAGATTATTATACAGGCATGCGGATTTAAGGAAAAGAATCATCCCACCAATCTGCATCCAGTTCACAAAATGAAGCCCTGAAACTTTTTGTTCCTACCATGACAGAAATTTAGTCTAGAAATATTTAGCTCTTGATAGTTAAACAATGCAGTGGCAGTAGTAGTAATAAAGGTTGATTCATACAATAGCTTTCATAACAGGCTTATATAAAGCCCAAACCTGCCACCTACTGGAGAATTCATTAAAAAATCAGAAAGGCCACAGTTAGAAAAATCAATGAACAATGAAGAAAAAGCAATGGGGTCATGACAGTGTGTGTGTCCTGAACATACAAAATCGTTGTCTTCTCTCTTTTATTTCTGAATCAACCATGAAAATTTATTTCTGAAACTTCACTCTTGCTGCTGCAACTAGTTGCCTTACTCAAGCTAAAGCTTAGAATGTGCGTAGATCACATATTACTGTGTTTCTCCAGCAATACACCCCCCCATAGGAAGACCCAGCATGTTTTCTAGGCATAAAATGAAATTAAGCCCCTCCCCCCAAATTTAGGCCCAGTTTAAAACATGCAAAATTGGGGGGGGGGAAGGTGGGGGGGAACTTGCCATCAGGAGTGCCCCGCAGGCAGCTGTGCCTCACCATCAACTGCTCCTAACAGCCAATCATGGTGGAGCACAGAAGGCTCCCTTGCCCCTACTTTACCTGGGTCAGCAGGCAGGTGGCGTCGGTGTGGATGTCTGGCAGTGTTTCAGCCGCTTCTCAAGCCTCCGTAGCTTCCATGGTTCCCACCAGTGCTGGCACCTCTCTCACCAGCGCTGTCTCCAACAACATCTGAGTCGCTCCTGCTTTCCCCCCGTCCCCGTAACAACAGGAAAAAAACACATTTTGAGATACTTGGGAGCACTGCGTGCTGCGTTTTGGTTTAATCCCAAGCGGCTGGGTGGGGGTGAGAAGAGCCGAGCGAGCGTCTCTGCTGCTGCTACCCTTGGTGCTCCAGCCTTGGGCTCTGCAAGTTTGCAAAAGTCCCAGTACGCAGCCCGTTCCTGCATTCCAAGCACCCAGGCTGAGCTGCAGCTGTCCCTCTCTTGCTAGCGCCATCTTCAACAACAGTGGCAGCAGCAGCGGGAACCGTGGAAGTTATGGAGGCGCTCCCCCACCCGAGAATTGGCTGAAATGCTTCCACAGTTCCTGCCGCTGCTGCCATTGTTATTGGAGATGGCGCTGGCGAGAGAGGGACAGCTGCAGCTCAGACTGGGCACTTGGAATGCAGGAACGGGCTGCACACCGGGACTTTTGCAAACTTGCAGAGCCCGAAGCTGGAGCACCAAGGGTAGCACGTCCACCCAGTCTCTCGGAGTGCGCAATGCGCAGCACTCCCAGGTACCTCAAAATCTTTTTTTTCCTGTTTATAGGGATGGGGAAAAAGTGGGAGCGACTCAGATGCTGTTGTTGGAGATGGCACTGGTGCACGGGGGGGGGGGATTAATTCACCCCCCAAAAGACATCCTAGTCATTTTTGGGGGGCTCAAAAAAACCCAAAAGGCCCGGCCTTATTTTGTGAGAAATACAGTACTTACTAAAGCATCCTTTAACACTGTGGAAGTCTTCAGAAGTACTGCGGTACAATTCCTTGCTTGCTTACTTGGAATCCAAGAACATCTGGAGGATGATAGAATGGGAAGACCAACCCAATGAAATACATTATGACCTTAGGTACACAGGCTTATATCTATATTCTTTAAACAGGAAAGAGAACATGGAGGTCTTGATGTAAATAGCATCTGTCTGGTCTCAAAGCTCATAAATTCCAAAGAGCTATCTGTGTTAACTAATGTGAATTTCTGTAATTCTTAATCTGGTTCACAAATACATGCTTCTTAATTACTTCTTTTAGCATACGGTATTTTTCAGATAGCTGTATAGCTGGATCTGCAGATGTTGAAAAATCCATGAAACACCCCAAAGCAATTTAGAGCCATGATAAGAAGCTAAATTGATGACTCCAAGCTGCCTGCTTGTGCAACAGGATAAGCATACAGTGACTCAATAAAATTGGAGGGGAACATCAGTGAGCTCATCAGATGTGGAATCATCTCTGCCGCTTTCTATATCTATCACTCAGTGACTCAAGGCTGAATGTAGAGATTTTCTGTATTGTTGAGAAATATTATGATGTAAATAGAAAAACTGTGGCTGAATCCAGACTTGGTTACAGGAAAAACCTCAGTGAAACTAGACAAGTTATTACTAAATGCCAAGTTTCATTGATTTCACTGTCAATTTAAGCTACATTCAATCAGCTAACTATAGCATTGGATATATAATTTACTACTTTTATAGATCAGTTTCTCATGTTGAACTTATTTATCGAACATCAATGGTGCTTTTCCCAAAAGGCAACTGGTCTTTACTTTTTTCTCTTTTTCTTTGAAAATGTTTCACTTCTTCAATTCTTCTTGGATGAGAAGTGAAAGTTTTCATAGAACCCCACCACCAAAAAAATCCAATTGCCTTTTGGAAAAAGCACATTTGAAACAACCATGATCTGGATGATTGATAGACATTAAAGAGCAAGTGTAATTGTGTTGATCAAGAGTTTAAAAAAATATCCAAAAATCACAAACCCATTGGGACAACACTTTTTATTATGGCACCCATAATTTTGTAATTGCAACCTTTCAAGCTTTTCTGAACATTTCTTCAAATAAAATGGTAAATACATAGAAAAAGAGGAGAAAAGATATTAAACTGGAATGAATACCAGTTGCGCTTTTCTTTCCTTTTCTAATTTTTTATCACTTTGCTTAAGTGATAAGACCACCTAAATTCTGCAGATTATTACTGACCAATTAAAGCAATACTATTTTTTACTTTGCAGGTAGCCAAATGATTTTCTCCTAGTAAGTTTCAAATATACTGCATCTGAGGTTTCCGTATCCAATTAATTGTTATGGTTCATTGCAGTCAAACAGATATTCAGACTGGATTTGGCACTTTGTCCACATATTTGTCCCATCTCTTCCCATTCCTCCTCAAACCGTAAGTTTGTTGCTTGTATCCTAACAATTTTTATTGTTTCCTAGTATGATTTTTTTATGTATTTTATTTTTTTATATTTTATTTTATGCATTACTATTACTATTAATTTTCCCTTCCTTTCAGGCATCTCCTCCCACTTATGACTGTAACTTTGTGGTTTGTATCCTAATGATTTTTATTAACTGTTTCCTAGTATGATTTGATTACTTATTATACCCTGACTATTATTAAGTGTTGTACCTGATGATTCTTGACTCTTGGCGAATGTATCTTTTGTTTTATGTAGACTGGGAGCATATGCACCAAGACAAATTCCACTTGGCCAATAAAGAATTCTATTCTATTCTATTCTATTCTATTCTATTCTATTCTATTCTATTCTATATTCTATTCTATTCCTTCCCAAGGAATTGGAATAAGCAGATGGTGTTACAGATATTGTTGCAGGATGTAAACTGTTCTGAATAAAACTGCCTTTTGCAATTGACTAGTGGCGAATTTGTTAATGCTGATGGTGTCCAAGTGGTGCTCCAATTATTTGGAGATTGCACCCAAAGCGCTTATTACTATTGGTAATGACCTTTGCTTTTTTTGGCCACAGTTGTTTTATTTCTATTTGCAGGTCTTTTTATTTTGTTATTTGTTCCAATTCCTTGCCTTCTATTCTGCTGTTTTCAGGTATTACATTTATTTGTCACCTTTCTCATCATGAATCCGCAGACTGACATCCCCCAAATGTTACTAGACCTGTACCTAGAATTTCCCAGGCAACAATGCCTCTATTTTTCTAGGGAACTGTTCTTTTTTCGGGAATTACAAAGACATGCTTTCTCAATATATCAAGGAAGAAATTTGGATGACAGCAGCAAAAACTTATCCAGAAGACACAGACTATATTTTATTAAAATATAACTACAACTAATAAAAAAATCTGTACAAAATAAACATTTAAATTAACTGAAAAACAAAGGCAGCTCTTGAATACAAAAAAATATCTTGAAACTGCTTAAAGAATAGCCCATTAACTGCAGGTTTTCAGTTAGACACATGGGGAAGGGGAAATGTCAGAACATCAGCCACCTTGGGAATCTGACTCTTTAAAAGCTGCAAGCCAAGGTTGAACACAAGGAAGACCGGGATCTGTTAGAAGATTTGCAGCTGTCCTGAAGTATTTTCATCCTCATTAAAAAAGAAATGTAACAGTACAAAGAACTATTGCCCAGTTTTGTGAGATGAGTGACATACGTAAAGTTTTATGGATAAGGGAAAGGCAGGAGTAAAAACCTGCACAAAAATGACATTAAAGCAACTCATCTTGAAAGCTAATTATTGAGCTGAACATGTCCCCAGCTCTAAAAGTACAGAGCTCTCCTTCAACAAGCCATATTTCTGCATGCACTTTTCATGTTTCTAATATAAAATCTGCTGACTCCTAGTTTCAGAGAAAAGATTTAGTTGTTTGAACTTTATTTAGTTAAAAGGAAGTTAATCTTTAATTTAGGACGATTTGCTCCCTGGCCACAAAAGGGAAAGTACACACACACACACACACACACTTTTCAAAAGTTCTCCTCCCCATCCGGCCAGTCTCCAATCCATCTATACACCTGCATGTGAAAGCATGTGACTGTGCTTGTGTGTATACACACAGATCAAAAGGTGCTCTAAAGAAATTTAAGGCTAGGACTACAAAATAAATTATCAGTTAAATTGGTAAGTACTTTAGTAAAGTAAAATAATATAACATTAATTTCCTATATGCATATGATGACCATTCTATTTTTTTCCACACAAACCACTCTCATATGCAGAACCACATAAATACATTCACACACATTTACACCGCCCTTTTTCCAGTAACAGGAAAAACAGAAAACGAAGGTAAGTTGGGAAGGGAAAAGAAATACTCACAAGGAATAGCAGAATTCACAGGGAATACGAGTTGGAATAGCAGTAGTAGGAGTAGCAGTGGTGAAGAATGGACTAATGGTGAGTAGTAATACTGTAGTGTGAATATTTGTGTGTGTTGTCTAGGGATCTATATTGTTGTTGCCCCTTTTGTGTTTGTAGCCCAATAAATTGAGTATAGTTAAAAGAATCCCTGACACTGCAAGTAGATTATATCTTCTCTGCTATACACACACTTAAAAGTTAATGATTGAGAGGGGAAGTTGTCCTGCCTTTGGTCAAACAGGGCATTTAATAAATCTGAATATCGGAAAATCCAGTTATGCACAAACTACCTTTCATAAATGGGTAAAAACTTTGGTTCTCAACGTATATGAGGTCACAAAACAGAATATATTAAACCAGAAGTAAATGAAGCATTTGCTTCTTCTTAGTCCTTTGTGTTGAGATATTTTTATTCCAAGCCCATTCACAGTACTTTTTAGAAATGAAGTTCCACTAGAAAGTGGGAAGGTTCCTTTGGTTTAACCCAGAGTTGTTCTTTGTTACCCATCCATTTGCATAAGAGGAAGTGGATCTAAATATTTTGCATAAAGGTTCTGCTGATGGAATTTTCCCACTCTTTGGAGATATTAATCTGAGGTCAAAAGGCACAGAACATGTTGGAATGCTGTCAAAATTCATCTTGCCAGTTCCAAGTCTACTTTGGTAGGTCCAAGAAAACAACAACGCCTCCCCTTCACCTGCAGATGTTATTGGAATCATATTACTCAATCAAGTCTCTCTGTGAACAAACAACAAAGGAGATTAAAATACATTTTTTCAGCCTTTCTACAGGAACAGGATTATCCACCAAGAGGAAAATCAATTAAAAAAAAACGGTACTTGTGCATAGATCAAATGTGAAAAAAGGCTGAAGAGAGCTCCTGCAGCCAAAAGTTCGGACAGATACACTTCAATATAAACAAACTAAAGACAGACATGCAGGAGAAATGAGACAGCAAATAGGGATGAAAATCCAATGTAAGAGATATAGGCAAGCATGAACAATCAGTCCTTCAGTTCTGTTGTCAATTACCTTCGTAACCTTGGTCTCCTTTTGACCTAGGCTCCTGCCACCATTCAGACAAAAAACCCTCTTCATAGTCACCAATGTCTTCAAACTCAGCATCAGATGGCAGTGCAGGTTTTTTTACCCCGTCAACTCCTTCATCCACCTCTCCCTGAAACAGGATAAAAGAACTAATCAGAAGCAAAGCAATCAAGAACCCAGACTATTCCGGAAGGCAGCTGACCTCGCGGTGAAGCGGTGTGGATGGGTGGCAGCTCCATGAAGTCCCACGATTACTTCAAGCCTGGAGACTCTATGGGGCTGAAAGTCACCCTGTAGGGTGATGAAGGTAGTTGCGAGGAGAGCTCAGTCTCCTCAATTGACCTGAAGAAAACCCCTTGAACTGGCAGAAAAGAAGACAGTCATTATGGCTGAACCAAAGCCGGGAAGACCGCTGAGATGGAAGTGAAGAAAGGAAAGATGTTTTATCAGTGTGTTCAGTCTGGGTAAGGATTCTTCTAACTTTTGCCATGGAATTTTCCCTAAAACATCCTCTTTGGAAAGTGGGACTCAACAGAGGTAAATAGCGGTGACTAATGACCTGGAGCTACTATCAGACTTGGTAAAGAAAGAAAAGAAATTGCAGTCAGAACTAATTTTAAAAATAAAGGACAGATTGGATTGATTAGTTCTGTGAAAAATAAATTGTTTCAAATTTCTGGATTATACTCTTATTACCACCTTGACTTGAAGAACTTTGGGAAACTATTGGAAAATATTTTTATTCAGAGGCATTTTGTTTGCAGCAAAAGTGGAGGGGGAAAAAGTAACAGTGACACCTGCTGGCTGAAGAAGGCAAAAAGTGGATGAAGTTAAAGCTGTTATGATCAGGGTGATTGGCTGGAATACACTAACCATCTGCAACTGATTAGAACAGAATAGAATAGAGTTGGAAGGGACCTTGGAGGTTTTCTAGTCCAACCCCTACCTAGACAGGAAACCCTACACCACTTCGGACAAATGGTTATCCAACATCTTTTTAAAATGTTTCACTGTTGGAGCATTCACAACTTCTGGAGGCAAGTTGTTCCACTGAGTAATTGTTCTAACTGTCAGGAAATTTCTCCTTAGTTCTAAATTGCTTCTCTCCTTGATTAGTTTCCACCCATTGCTTCTTGTCCTGCCTTATTAATAGATTACAGATAAAATTGAACAGAGGGTCTAATCCAATAATGTAAAATTCATAACAAGCATAAGTGAAGATGAATAGATATTGAGAATAATAGTTATAACTACCGTGTGTATAAGACTTACTATTGGTATGCAATAGAGAATATAGAGATTCTACCTAGACAGTATACTGTTACTGTGAATATAGAAATCCTATACAATACCAAGAAAATTGTACAATGAAAAGAAAGAAATAAAAAGAAAAGAACCCAGACCATTCCATCTTCTGCAGATGGACCAATTCAGATGGACTATTTGGTACAGAACCCAACATTCAAAAATAATCATTTGCAAATTTCTAGGTTTTATTCCTGAAAACAATGGTATGGGTAATGCCTGGTAAAATCTTGATGGCAAGCCAAATCTTTTCTTTCTAGTTGAGAAAATCTGAAAATGAAACATTTTCCTTTTGTCTTTCAGATTTATCTGGCACTTATTATCCTCAAAGTAAATTAACGGGGCAAAGTTGGACTAAAGGAAACAAAAGCTAGCTCTTAATTTATCACATTTCTGTTTCCCAAGTTCTCACCTCATCATCTGGCTGGAGATATTGCCTGGCAAACTCCAAGAGTTTCTTCTGTGTGGATGTCCAGTTATGATAACGCAAGGCCTCCTAAGAATATCATAGAGAAAACAATAAGACAGAACAGGTGAGAGAACAATAAACAATATTTGTACTTTGTACAATTGAAGCCAGTGTTGGTGCCATCTGAAGAAAGATACAATCTACCAAATAGATCCAAGCATGCAATCACTTGTCTAGTCTCCAAGTTAGAATAGTTCTGGACATTACTGCAACTGCAAATCATGTAGTTTAAGGGCTCTGGCACTTCCAATTGTAAAGCTGCAGGGAGCAATGAGGTCATTGCATAGGGAAAAAGTAATTGAATAGTTAGGAATGCATCTATCATGCACCCCTCCTTTCAAAAGTTTCCATTTGGGTACTATAGTGGTATCAATATGGAATAAAAATGAGAAGCCTTAGCAGATCAAGTTTGCTGTCAGTTATCTCAAATTTCAAGATCAAATTGTTGAACTCCTTCACACTAAAGTAATAATTAAGTAATCAAACTGTTTTCGCTCACTTACTTCCTCTAGTATCCTTCTTCTCTTGGGACTTGTTTTATTACAATCAGAACCACAGACAGTAATAGCACTATATAATAATTATCCAAAATGGTTACTCTAATCCATAGTGGACAATCTACTTTGCTTTATCCCTTCAAGGAACAAAGACATCAAGCCCCCTCCAATATCAGAAACTAGAAAATGTGACCTGCACCATTTCTGTGGCCTTCCAACATTTTGCAGACTCCCGATGCTTCAATCTCCCATCCTCCCCAGCCCCCATTGCATTGCTTTTACAGATTCTCAAATAATTAGATGTGATTGTTACAAATTCAGGAGGGAGGGGAGATTGATACTAGTTCTCCCACCGTGTATTTGATAATGAACAGGAAAAAAAATCCAGAGAATCACATTGTCCTTGGGATGATGTAAAAGGATCCCCACAGCACTGCACCCAAAATATATCAGTGCTCCAAAACAAGGTAGTAATTCTTAACCCAACCACCATTCCTGTTCCTACTGGTCGTGGGTTGAAATCCTCCTCTTCCAGATGCCAGCGTTCACGATAGAAACGATAATAAACCAGATTTTGCTGCATGACTTCATCTCCAGGATCAAAGAGCATGTAGCTAGCTACACTCTGTACTGCATTCTTAATATCATTCACTGTGCAGAGAATAATATGCCAAATTAGCGGGAAGATACATCTTAAGTACAACATGAAAAATAGGGAGGAAAGAAAAAAAAATCAGGAAAAATAGTTTCTCACCAAAACAGTACGTCTTTATAAATATGGCCTGAAAGCAATATTAACCTCTACTGATCTTATCAATTTTTAATCACAATTTATTCAAAAAAAGTCACTGCACTTTCTTAAAAGAGAAGAAAAACGATTTCTCTCTGTACTTCCAGGTAGGGACTATTTGGCCATCCAGAGCTTTGAATTTGAAAAGGTACTTCACTAAGAGAACTTTTTTTTACAAGCTTAAAAAAAATAGGACTTATCCTAAGGTACAACTAGAAAAACTCATGTTTTAAACTTTGAAGTGTCATTGTCAGATAGCATAGATGAGGCCAGATAGAAAAGCAATCTAACTTTTTCGATTCCAAACACCACATTTTCTGTTCTTGATATGGGCAACATTAGGTTGTTCAATGTGTAAAAAAAATAACAACTGGAAATTCTGTGAGTGGGGGATAGGAGGCAAAGGAGGAAATGGAAAAATATCTACTGTCCTGTCCTATCTCAAACCATTGGATTTTGACTCTATGCCTCCACAAGGCGGCACTACTTCAAATCCTACCCCCTCCTTGAATCAAGGCTTCCAAATTAAATCAAGAACTCACATTTGTAATATGCAAACTGAAGATAGTGATACATCGTGGCCACAAATTTCTCCACAAAATAGCCACCAACATTTGGGGTCAGGTCAACTTCACAATCTACTTTACATTGCAGGACAACAACAAAACGATCTGGGGACATAGAAAGAAATAAAGAAAAGAATTTTAAAAATTAAGCCACTAATCCATTATTATTTAGAAAAACAGTTTTGGCAACCCAGTTCCATTCATATTTACGTGGATTCAGTGATCAGCGTATTCAATAGGGAATCCATACAGAAATGGCCATCATTTCGTTTCAGTGCCAACACCTTTGGCATTATCTTTCTACGCTTACTTCTAGTATTTGCAAATGTTTAATATATTTTTGAATTTGGCTCCACTTTACCATTCTTAACATTTTCATTTCATCTAGATAGCCTAAGCAACCACTTTCTTTCTTTTTATATTATTTATGCCTATTCATATACTTACACTATTTTACAAGGAAAGATTGCATTTGCAGATGATTTGTTGGCATTATGAAGTTATCCCATTTTTTGGTCAGTCAATGCAACTAACTGTTCTTTTTTACACAGTTGATGAGGGCTCTTGTTTTGGAAGTGAATATAGGCTGGATTTATTTACAGAAGGAGGTGCTAGAGCTAGGTAAGGGGGAATTAGTATTTCAGAAGTACCTCTCTGAAAAACCAACAGGTGAGGTGGGATAAGATGGTATTTGAAATTTTGCAGATATGATTACAAAGATCAAAACAAACAATGCAGAATTTTAAAATGTATATCACTACATCAGAACTGTTCTGCATCCACATGAACTTATAGTACTGTAGTACTTGAAGTCATTCTAAATCTAGAGTATCTCTTTTACTCTGTGCAATAGCTCCATAATGAATCCTGCATCTGTAAAAATCCTTGCTACACCCAAAACCAATTAAAAATTAGGAGAAATAATTGTATACATGTTGCATAATTGACATTTTGAACTTTATATCAGCAAGAAAATGGATGGTGGATCAGTATACTGTATGTATGATGGCTGATCTCTCCCTGGTGCCCTTACCTGCTATGGCTGGATAGAAATCCTTAAATTCAGAGACCTCATAGCTACCCTCGCAGCCAGCTAGGCAATTTTCATAGGCCTCATAGTACTTGGACAGTGCATGCTCCATGTCAGCAATGCTACTCCTAAAATCTCCACTATTGTAAAGCTTCACTGCTCTGACAAAAACCGTCTGCAAAGAATAAATGGAAATTAACAGGGTGAGTATATTTTGTTTTTATTTAGGTATTTAATCTTCTTAAATTTAAATTAATAATTTCCCTCTTTCTAGTTCCTGCATTTCTTAAATTGACCTAAAAAGGCAATTTATTATTATTTTTCTAAAAATGCTGGCAGGCTACATAAGGTTGCTTTATAGGCCACATGACAGTCAGGAACCATCAGAAATATTTGCAGGAAAGCGGGCAATGAATATTACTATTCCCTCCTACTGATCATTAACACCATGAAATCCAACTAATTCATCCCTGAATATTTAGAGCAGCATTCCTCAACTTGGTACCTTGCGCTTATTGTGACTGCAACTTCCACAACAGTAGTTGCAAATCCTGCTCTTCTGGAGGACATCAAGTTGAGGAAAGCTGATATAGAGTGGAAGACATCAATTTAGCAAACAAAGATTTCTAAAATGACATTTTTCATACATGTAGCAGAAGGAAAAAAACATACAAGAAAGAGCTAAAGTGCAATCCTCCAACATCATCTGTTTTGTGTTCAAAACTCACTGGGCTTATCTTTTCCAGGTTTTTGTTGATTTTGTTTGGTGATTGATATAAACTTCATTTTGAACTCCAAAAAACTTCAGATAATTGAATATAATGAAGAAGCGGATTCTCCAACCCCTATTCAATTGGGGTTCAGAACTGAGCATAAGAAAGAAACTCTATTTATGATGTTGGTTGATGGCCTTATTGAGAAGTGGGCTCATATTAGAGTTCATGGCTGCCTTTGAAACCATCAACCATGAAATCCCTCTAAGCTATCTGTGAGGATTGGAGGCACTATGTTTGAATAGTTTCACTTCTTCCTTTGTAGCCAGTTCTAGTTGATGGTTGCAGAAGAGAAGTTGACCCTATCTGACTTATATGTGGAGCCCATGTAAAACTTGATTCTCTCCCCATTACTTTTTAATGCTAACATGAAATACTTGGGATTGGTTATCCATTAGTTTAGGTGAGGTACCATCACTCTGGTCCACTTTGACAATACATCTGTTTTCTCACTCCAGTATCAGAAGGTACCAAGTATATGGATAGGTAGGAAGGAGCTGAAATTAAATCTAAGCAAGTGCAATTACTATTTCTTCACCGATATTTTCTGCTAGCTCTGATGATATTGCATGAAGGAATGGTATTACTCCTAGAGCATGTCATGAGTTGAGGGTCTTTCCCACAACTACTACTAAATTGGTAGGCAAAGGCCATAGCTGGAAGGCATTTTACTGACCTACAAAAATGGAAGGGCACCACAATTTTAACCTATCACTATCTGGTTGGACTTCTGAAGTGTGCACTACAAAATTAGCAATTCTTTAAAGCTTTCAACTGTAGCCCCATTTTGGGGATAAATTTTCCTCTCCATAATATTCCAAATAAGTACCTCATATGGTTGTGCTTCCAAGTCTACAAGGTACTCATCTACATCCACCATAGTTTTGTAATAATTGAGGTACTTTTGGGTCATCTCATGCTTGGGATTTTTCTGTAGGAATGTGTGAGCAGCTGATACAGCTTTCTCAACCTTATTTGCCTGGAAAAAAAAATCACAAAAAATTAGAAAGCAGGACGAAATAGACTTTAGGCTTCTGAAACTTATTTTATTCTTTTGTTTCCACCAGAACTGTTGCAAAGGCATATGTTTAGAGTTAAATAACTTTAATTGCAAGAGTTTGTTCTGAGTTCCAGGAACCTAATTCAGGACAAAAATTCACTACTGGTTACTACAAGTATTTCAGCAGTGAGCCATGTGAACTCATAAATCAATCAAATGATCTAGGCCAGGGGTGTCCAACCTTGGCGACTTTAAGACTTGTGGACTTCAACTCCCAGAATTCCTCATCCAGCAAAGCTGCTGAGGAATTCTGGGAGTTGAAGTCCACAAGTCTTAAAGTTGCCAAGGTTGGATACCCCTGATCTAGGCTTAGACCAGTATACACTTTGTCTGAATATCCCTATGAGATTAGAGGAGCTTGCTTAAATAAAATGTACTTAAAACATATATATTAAGTTGCTTTTAATAACTGCAACAGCTATGAAGGTACACTTGTCAGAAAGTTAATGTTAGACTGGGTATCAAAGATACTCATATTCTTTTCCTTGTTCAGACATGAAAGTTTACTTTGGACCAGTTAACAGGATTATCGTGGAGAAAAATGGGAGGAGAGAGCACTAAAATGCTGCCTTGAGCTGCTGGATAAAAAGAAATGCATGGATAACATTTTGTTTCTCATTTTACGGTTCCATCACTGCCAACTGTACATTTAAAGATTGAAAAGTTGACCAGGCTTTCATAAGATGTGATCCATTAAACTGAGCTCAGCCTACTAGCCATATCTTGGATAAATAGGTCATTTTTGACTGGTGCCTGCAACTGTCAAACATTCATTTAGAGGTAAATTATTTAATCAATGACTCTCTTACACTTTGTGCAATTTTAGAAAAAGCTTTTTATTCATCAAGCTGATCATTCGCCTTTTCTCTGAAACTGAAATCAGAAAATAAAAGTGGAGATATGTATGCAAAGTTATTTCAATCATCTTGACTTTTGATTGTGGTGAGATAGACATGTATCACTGATAACTTATAAGTCTACAGTGGGATCAACAGCTGGTAGATGCCATGTAGTTCTGAATAAAATACTCCAAACAAGAAATATAAGGGGACAGTTCAGTATGAACAGAGGACTAGAATATTAATATTGACAGAGGAACTTAAGTTTAATACTTTCAGTTTTAGTAAAAGGCTAGTGCATGGAACAAAATGGAGCTATGCTGTAAATCCACAGTATAGAGCAGGGGTGTCAAATTTGATTTAATTGAGGGACGCATCAGGGTTGGGTTTGACCTTTGGGAGCCAGGGTGGATGTGGCTGGGGTGGGTATGACCAGCTCAACATCACTTGTGTCGGGGGTGCTGGTAGTGACATGAGCGCTCTGCCAGCAAAAATGGACTCCCAAGCTTCATTTTCGGCTGTGACCGCCTCCTGCAACCCTTTGCCAGTGAAAACAGAGCTTGGAAGGGTCAAGTGCGGCCCTCCTGAGCTCCATTTTCAATGGCAGAAGCACTGTTTCTTTTTTTTTTTTTAACAAATTTTATTGATTTTAAAGACAAACAAACCATCATTAACCATTAAATACATAAAACCTCTTTCCATTATTAATTTTACAAGTCAAGTAAAATATTATTTTATGCAACATAATTCTGTTTTACACCATTTCAATATAAACATATAGATATCTCTTAACAAATTTCTCATTATTTCTCTTTTTGTATTCAATTTCATTGTTATTATTATAATTTTCTATATTTATCCAATTTATAATCATCATCTTCATTCCTCTCTGACTTATTACCATTATTCTCATCCAACATTCCTCCAAGGTTTTATTAATTCTCAAACAAAACATAGACACACAAAACACAAAAATATAAAACTTCTTTTAAGAAAGTAGTTTGGCCCCAGATTACCTCTCTTTGTATAGACTTCAATTAAATTTGTGCTCATCTTGTATACCATTACCTATCTTATTTACCATTCTATATCTTCTATATAACTTCTCCCCGCTTATCATTCTTCTTATTTCTATTTTATTTAATTCATTTTAATTTAAATCATTATATTTGTATTTTTGTCCATTCTTTCCAGATTATCCATTTATCTCATTCCCTATGGTAAAAAAAAAAGGATTTCTCCTGAAATCACTGATCAGAGTATGATGCCTTTCTATCCTCCCCCTAAATTAATATTTAAAATAACACCTGATACCCAATCTGATTCTGCTTAGTACATTCTACCTACTAACCTTTAAAGAGAAAAAATAAATTTATATTAATATAATTAGATAATAAATCTAAATATTAAATCTTATAACATTCCGATTATCTATTTCAAAAAACAAGTGCTACAATTTTATTAAATTTTAAAATCTATCATTACTAAACATTTCAATATTTTAATCTTTTATTAATTCTTATAACATTCTAGTTTTCTATTTCTAATACATAATACCAACTTATGTACCTTGCAGAATCTTCTTTTTTAAAGAAATTATACCTTATCCTTTATCCCTAAAAAAAAATCCTTTTTCCCCATCTTGTTTCATACCTTTGTGGTTTTTCCCTCCCTTTTCCCTCCCTTTCTTATCGCCCCTGGCCTTTTTACCCCCCCCCACTAACCTCCGCCTTTTTAGCTTTCCCTCTCTGTTGTAATCCTTTCTCCTTTTGCTCAGTAACATTGAGTTGGTTTTGCATCTTATTTTTTCCTTTCTTAAGTGTTTTTTTAAGTCTTAAGTCTTAAGTCCTTCATTTTCCTTCCTTTCTTTCTCCTTTCTCTCTTAGTTAATTTTTTAGATTCACTGAAGATGGCGTCTTCTTCTTCTTTTTCTTCTTCTCCTTCTATTTCCTCCATCTGTGTTGTGTTTGCTGATAAATAGCAAGCGCCATTTCTAAAGAAAGGAAAGCTTCTTTCACAGCGTCCTTACTTTCTTGATATTCCTTTCTAAGTTCATCATAAAGCCATTCTTTGTTCTTCTTAGAGCAACCAAAATGTTTCAAAAGTTAAAACAATTCCTCAAAGTCCCAGAGACATCAATCAGTCCAAACAACGCACAAAGTTCTCACTTTCTCTTCCTGGTATGGTATCAGTAAAAGGGAAAAGAAAAAAAGCCCAATCTGTATTTTACAGCCTTGTTGCAATCAATTTCTAGTCTCAAGATCTTCAAGGCATCTCCTTCAGGAAAATCTTAATATATATATATATATATTGTCCTCTCCCTTCCCACTTATAACAAGAAGCCAAGTTTTTACCTTTTATAAAAAACAACAGGTTTCTCAATGACCATTTGTTGATTCCATAGGGAAGGAGGATAAACTTTCCTTTCAGCACCTCAATTTTGCCACTTGAAATCCTCCTCTGGAAACCAAGTATTTTTTCAAAAAGTCATAGTTCTCAGGATTAAACGCCTCTTAAAGTCCTGGATCAGCCAAAAAACTTTCTCTTGAAAACTTTCTCCCCTCTTCCTCCTGCTCAGTCTTACCCAGCTGCCGGCTTCTTTGTGGTGTCCATTACAGACTGCCGCTTGACCGCCTTGAGAAAAGGGGGGTTTTCCGGCTGGGGAGGAGGTCTGCAACACCCCCAAACCCCTCACCAGCTCCCCCCTATCTTCGGCTGCCTCTGCGGGGAAGCCTTAGCCTCCAAACCCGTCCAGATCGGAGGCACCAAAACGGCTAGCGCAGCAGGGATCGCGCAGGATCGCGGAACCCTGCCGCTGATGAAGCCGACAAACCGGAAGTTCCATCCTTCACTGTTTCTAACCAACTCATGGGCCAGATCCGGCCTCTGGGCCTTGAATTTGACACCCCTGATAAAGAGAAATAAGGAGGGAGCACTTTTCATCTTTGAACTGTACTATAATATTGGCATGTTGGACTCAAAAAGAAGGAGCTATTTAGTTTCTCAGAACCAATTAAAACATTGATAAAATAAGAAATAACATTATTTACAATAAATAAATGGATAAGAATTATGTACTGCAAATTATTGAAAACAAACTTAGTAAAGTATTTACATTTACTTTCATCCAATAACAAATGCTGAACACAATTCTAAAATAATTAGAATTAAATTACAGACATCTGAAAAGATTGAAGAGCATGAAATTAACAGACTAATACAATAAATCTAATTGTACAACAGAAGATGAAATCAAACAATACAAAAACTGAAACTGAACAAAGCTTTAGAACCTGATAGCATCTCTATAAGATACCACAAGAATTGTCAATGCATTTTGATAAATCTGTAACCCAGGCAATAAATTAGATACAGCAATATGATAAAGGAAAGAACATTTCATTCCTCTGATCTACAAAGAGGGGCCCATTTAGTCCTTCATCCATTAAATCCATTAAATGTAGATATACTTTACAGCAAAGCTTGCTAAGAGAGAAAAAAATGACATTTTAATTGAATTGGTTCATCTTGATCAGATTGGAATTGTTCCAAAGAGATGCATAACATATTCCATTAGAAATATATTGAAAGGCAACAATAATTTTACTTAATGTGAAGAAAGCTTTTGATAATTTGGAATCAGTCTTTTATTCTTACGATTCTGAAGAAAATGAATTATAAATCTTTTTTTCATATGGATACAGAGTATTTATGAAAAATAAAAAGCCAAGGAAATGCGGGGAAGGTGTATTACAAAAATATATCCTAATGAAGATAAGGCTGTCTGTCCTCTTTTACTGTTTTTATTCTTATCAGTAGTTATTGGCAAAGAAGATGCATAAAGAAAATAAAAATTCACAAAATTTCAGGAACTAAATCAGCAAGAACATAAAATAAAACTATATGCAGTTGACATTACACTTACTCAGCCAAAAATCTGAATAATAATAAAAATTTATTTAAAGATTTTCTCTTCCAAATGACTCCAATTAAAATATAAAATATGTGACTGACAGAAACAATTGACAGACTTTACATAATGCAGGTAATAAAAGTACAAAGTGGCCCGGTAATTCTGAATTTCAAATTATATTACGTACTTAATCAAAATTACAAATTGGATTATATCACATTATTGTTAATTTATTTCTACTGAGAAAGCAGATTTGCACAAATAACTGAGGATTGATACAGACAAAAACAGACAGTTAGTTCGTATGAGATTTTACAATATGCAGCCCATTGATCATCTGGAATAAATATAGGAAAAAAATAGAAAGTGAAAGCATTTAACTTTAGGACTAAGTATTTATTTTCATAAAGAGGAAATTTGACTCAGTGGAAAGATGACAAACTTTGCAATATTTAATTCCTGACAAAATGAAGATGAAATTATTTTCTCTTCAGGCTAGTCATAACTATCTGGTTCCAACACCTTCCAAAGAATTAATTTAAAAAATGGGAACATTTAAGAGATTTGACTGAATCTGAAAATGTTATAACACAAAATTTGGAGCATTTACTGAACCTTATAAGTTGTTGGTGAACTACTCAATAACAGAAAACAGTAAAGAACTATTTATTTTACTTTTATTTATAGAATTTAATACCATATAATTTATAATTTAATAAATAGAATTTAAACACAATAATTGATATGCAACGGTGAGACTTTCAAAGGAGAAAACATTAAATTTATACTAAATATTTACTTTCATAAAAGTATTATATTTTTCTGCTGATATATTTAGTATTGATCACTAACATGAAAATTGAAAATGGAACTATCGGCTTATATTGCTTTTTCATATACTGTGGCAAATTTGAAAAACACAACAGTCTGAGAAAATGATATAGAAACAAATTCTAAGAGCTGAGTTTCCTTTCTAACTTATTTCTTAATTAAATGTTGCTGAACAAAGTATAATATATGTGTCAAATGCATTTTATATGTGGTTACTGCCACAAGTACATTTTATGCTTCTTATTGGAAAGTATGCATAATTCCTTTGCAGATGAATAGCTAATTAAGTTTATGGGAGTATGCCTTAATCCAGCAGTTTCCAATGTTTCTGGCTTTGCGGACAGACAGGGGGAGAGGGGATGGTTCTGCATAAGCAGCGGTGATCACATAGAGCTCCATTTGCACAAGTAGTGTGCATGTGTGCCTGCCCCTTGCACAAATGGACTTGCACACATGCACGTTCACCTGCTACTCTCACAAGTGGAGCTGCATGCACATATTCATGTACCACTTCCACGGCCCAGTTCCAAATATGCCATGGCCTGAGGGTTGGGGACACACCTTTAATCCAAAGTAACTTCATTTTCAATCTGGCACAGACTTTAATGCAATCTGAAAACCATTTTGGGGTTATACTTCTATATATGGGCTTGTATCACACTCAAAATCCATGTTACACATAAAGTCTTAATATGCTAATGTTAGAAGTTACTACAATTCCTTATTATATTGATGTGGTTTATACTACGGTGGTGAAAAGTGTATTACTGTTTGTATTTGCAGTTTTTCAAAGCTCATAGAATATATAGAATGTATTCAGTTGCAAGGAATATTGGCTGGAGGGACTAAAAGAAGTGGCTTCTCTCCCATAGCCCTTGTCCTGTGGACATTTTCCCTTCAGAACTGAAGATGACCCTGATCCTGTTGGCAAGATCTTAAACATCTGATTTTGTGCGCTGGTCTGCGGTCCAAAGTGTAGGAAGAACCTGTTTCCTAGCTATATTGATATTTAGACAATTCTTGTTGGTTGCCATATATATTTATTTTTGTACCATATCACAATTGTTTCTAATTGCTTTATGTTCATTGCCCAGAGTCAATTGTTTGAAATGGGCCACTATAGAATTGGAAAAAAAATTAAGTATTAAAGTATTGAAAAATCTTATGTAACAAATTGAAAAATCTTATGTAACAGTTTGGTATAATTTTATGGTATTTGCAGATACTCTTTTTATTCATTTTGCATTAAATTATGATTAAGTTTCAAAGAGTTCTAAATGATAGCTGCTGGAAAATAAACAGGAATAAGTTGGCACAACATTTCCATGGAATCAACATTTTACAATTTTATCTGCAGGGGCTGTAGGAGTTCTGTTGAACTAGAATAGTATATATACCATAGAAAATAGATGGATAAATAAAAAGGGGAAAACTAGGCTACAGGTATTCCTCAACTTATGACCACAACTGAACCCAAAATTTCTGTTGCTAAGCAAGGTAGTTGTTAAGTGAATTTTGTCCCATTTTACAACCCATTCTTGCCACACTTGTTTAGTGAGTTACTGTAATTGTTAAGTTAGTCACACAGTTTTTAAGCGAGTCTATTTTCCCCATGGTTTTGTTTTCAGAAAGTCACAAAGGGGACCATTGTGACTTCGGGATGCTGCAACAATCATAAATATGAGTCACTTGCTCAGTGTCTGAATTTTCATCATGTGACCATGGGAGATGCTGCAACAGCGGTAAATGTGAAAAATAGTCACGTCACTTTTTTCAGTCTCATTGTAATTTTGAATGTTCACTAAATGGACTGTTGTAAGATAGAATAGATAGAATTCTTTATTGGCCAAGTGTGATTGGACACACAAGGAATCTGTCTTGGTGCAAATGCTCTCAGTGTACATAAAAGAAAAGATATATAAATCATGGACTATCTGTAGACTGTTTTGTGGCATACAGCAATGTTGATCTAACAGACTTCGGCAACTTTCCTGGAGGTCATTCCTAAGAGGTCTGCTAAGACCAGAAGAATAAGATTGGCATCTATTATGCACTTCCTGTTAATTAAATGGGGTGTAATTAAACCTTTGAACTAGCTTGAATAAACAAGATAGTGAAGAAGGATGAATATTGATTTAATTTTTTTTAAAGGACACTGGAATAAAGTGATCATAAGAAACGTACTGCCTCCTTCCTTTGAAAAATAAATGGGAGAAAACAGAGATTCTCAGAATATAAAATTCAATATGTAATAGTAATAAAGTGCAGTATGTTCCAGGAGCCATCCTGATACTCTGGCCTTTTCATCAGCCTACTTGTTTCTCCCTGAGTAACACCGAGACCCTCTGAGGCAGTATCATGAGTCAAACTATTTATGACTGAAGGCGTCTGCTACCAAAGTTTGCTTTGCAGCCTATCCTAGACATGTTGGAGAAATATTTGTCTCTGATGAATTATCTCATCAGTAAAGCTTCTCCAGCCCCTACCAATGTCTGTTTCAGTCATCATCGTTTAGAATTTCAGGGTGCTATGCTCTTTGCAGAAAAGAAAGCTTGTGTCTGGAAGGATCTCATCTGCTTCAGGCGAAGAAAGAAACTACTGTCCTCAGGATGGCAGAGCATAGAGGCAGCCTTCTATCTGCTGACCTGTTTTCCTTCAACCATTCAGGGAGACTGGGAAAGGTTTTATAATACTGAATGTGCACATTAGTCCTTCCTTGACGATCTTTTCCTTTCTACTAAAGTCCTAGTTATACCAATATATATGGATTTCTTGACAATAATGGGGTCATATGCCAAAAGTGATGGAACAAGAAATATATGAGACTTCCTTTTAGATCACTCTTCTATAATCATGGCTTCAATTCCTCCTCTAACTCAGGGGTCGCCAATCTTTTGGACCTCAGAGAGCACCAAACTCATAATTTTAAATCCCACGGACTAGAGACCCTGGGAAAATCCCCCAAAAAGTCTGCAGGAAAATTCTCCACCTCTTTTACCTACCAATCGGTCATTCTTTATTTGGGATCACAGGATACCATCTCCAGCTCCGTTCCTAGGGGGAGGGAGGGGGAGAGAGACGGGGGGGGGATGACTCTTTTGGCTTCATGCAAGGAAAGCAGCAGAAGCAGCATAAGTCTTTCTTTCTCTCCTCCAAACTCCACCAGAAATGAGTCTTTGTGAGACTTGTCACGCCGGCACAGCCTCTTGGAGCAGGCATCCCAAGGACTCATTTCTGGCGGAGTTTGTGGGAGAGAAAGAATTTTGCTGCTTTTCTTGTGTGCAACCAAAAGCAGAAGAAGAAAGCAGTTTGGTGGACAAGCAAGGAGCGTGGGGCAAGTTCCCCCCTCCCCTCACTACTTCATGTTGTTTGCAATGCAAGCAATGCAAGCCTTGCGTTCTGAGCAGCCTGGATTAATTGCTTTGGGGAATGCTTTAGGGGTGTCATTTCTTTGCGGACCACCAAAATTTTCTTGCAGTCTACTAGTGGTTCCCTGCTCACTGGTTGGCAACCACTGTTCTAAAGCACTATAGGACTGTCATGCAGCAATCGTTTGAGTAAAAGATACTAACTTCAGGATATGGCTGAAAGTACTACTTTTCTAAGATAAACCTGAGCATCAGGATGTTTAAAGGTAAAATGAGTTTACCAGTTTTTAAAATTAAATATTTTATTTCCTTTTCTTCCCTCTAATCTTTTTTAAAAAATGTTCTTCTGTATTGTTTCAAGTGCTTTAAAATGTCTTCAATATATTTGAAGCACCTTTCTCTATCTTGCAGTCGTCTGCCCATTCCCCCCCCCTCAAATTCATCATTATGTGCATTCAACAAATTATGAACATGCCAAGAAGGCCAAATAAATTTACTTTTTATCACAATGAGTCGGTATTAAAACATAGCTTTGGAGAAATAAGGGAGACAATTCTCCCTTTGCATATTGCAAAATGTGCTCATATATTTATATGAATGTATGGAAATTTTATCAAAAAATATGAAACAAGGGATCTCTATATATTCATAAACTAAGCCAGCATTGTTTAACATCATGTTTCCAGATTTTTGAGGCTTCAATTCACACTATTTTAATAGACATGTTCGCTGATATTCATGAAGTCCATAGAAATCTACTTTAAATTTTGAATGTGTAATAGCATGGTGTTTGTACCTCTGGCTTGTAGGACATGTGTGTTGGCTTGCTAGACAATTTATAAATTAAAGATCCTGGCTTGCACAGAATAGCATGAGCGTGCATTCGGTAAGATTGAGTTTTGATAGTGCTTAATACATACTGGCCAAAATGTGCCCAAATATATCAGCTTTGTCCTTACAACTACTAGGACCACTATATGTGGCAGAGTTACTATTAAGACTGGTAATGTAATCTATTCATTCTATTTAACAAAAAACATTACATGAAAGCTTTGACTGACCAAGTCAGTGATAGATGGTACATGACAATTAAAGATACATCTGATGATGACTACAGCATATAAACCTGGCACACTAATATATGCCCTTGACAGACATCTAGCTAGCTGCAATGTGCTCTTTTGGGGATGCACTTGAAAGTGTTGTTTTATGACACTTTCAATAAGATGGCTATATGTACAAGAGCATTATCTGATAATTTAAAACTTTATACCATAAACATTGAAAGGAACTTTTTTTAAGCATTAATATCATTTTTTGATATTATTAACATCAATATGTGGTTTGACTGTTACAAGCTAAGTTATTGCAGAAGTGCAGTATGCTGTTAATGAAGAATGTAAATTAAACATGAAATTCTCAGCATATTATTTTAGCTTTTCCAACCATAATATAGACAACCAATTAGTAAAACTGAGAGCATTTATTGCAAAAGGATGGAAGAATGATTGAGAATATAATGTGAAAGAAGGCTGTTATTAGTATTTAATACTCAAAATAGTTTCATATGGGATGGCTATTGTTGACTAGGATTAGGACCAGAATCTAGAGTAGCAGAAGAGAGGGGAAGCCAATGCCAAAATCACATATTTCCTCCCTCTTACAAGATTCTTATCTGAGAGCCTCACCTAACTGAGAGCTAGTTTGGCCTAGAGATTAAGGCATTAGGCTAAATAGGAGGAGGTCACAGGTTCAAACTATGAAAACCAGATAGGTGACTGCCAGTCATTCTCTCAACCCAATTTACATCCCAGGGTTTGTGTTGCAGAGCAAATAAGAGGAGGCGTGTGTGTTGGATATGTTTGCTGTCTTGATTATTTGCAAAAATAATAAATAATACAATCAGGATATAACTAAATAAAATAAATGAACTCTTTTTAAGATAATGGCTAAGATGTTCCAAGTGAAGAACCTATAGTGCTGTCATTCATAGCTGATCATTAGGACCCCACTGTATGTTTACAACAGAGCAAATTGAAACGGAATTAACGTAGACAAAGAGCTTGTCTACATGGGTCAATAATCGTATATTTTGACAACAAATCATACTCCCACTGAGAGGTGCTGTATTTCGCTGAAAGGTGATATAAACTCTACACTTAATCACTGAAAAACTTTATTAATTATTTAATGTGTTTCATTGCCTTCTATGTAAGTCATCATTTTTATTTATTGTTGTGGTATAGAAATATACTTAATAAAAGATAAATAAATATAGAAGATTGACATGTCGAATGGAGTAAATTGTAAAAAGCCTGAATTAATGAAAGAAGGAAATAAGTTTAAAGAGCAAAAGGCAATATTTGAAGTGATAGATAGGCATGATAGAAGCAAGGATAGTTTGGAAAAATAAGAAAACTTGGAAGATATAATTAATGTGTTATTGTAAAGTAAATTTAGCTGTATTTTTCTTTTCTTATCTCATGTCTTTAAATTGTTTTGCCTAGTAATTTTTACTGCCTTGAAGCAATTTGAATGTTTATCCCAAAAGGGAGCATTGGTGTGTTTATCTTGCTATGTGTGTGTGTTTTACACAGAGAAAGGCAAGGTATCACACATTTCAGAACTCTTTAAATGTATAGTTTGTAGTAATATACTATAAATATATAAACTATCTGCATATTAAACTTGAGTGGGAGCCATAGCAATTCAAGACAAAATGATGGAAGGGAGAATGCCTCATTTTCTTTTAAAATATAAATTCTATGTGGTTTAGAGAAGAATCTTCCTCGTCTGATAATTTGGTATTCAAACTAATTTAAACATCAATAACTTTCTTCTATGGATATTAATCAATGCCCACTGACATATAAATATTAAGAATGCCCAAAATAAATTTTGTGCAAGTATAACACGTTTAGACCTAAAGATACTCTTTCAGGAGGCAGCTGGACCTTCTTGTTTTTTCTTTGAAGACGTTTCGTTTTTCATTCAAGAAGTTTCTTCAGCTCTGACAGGATAGTGGGGTATGGAAGGATTTCTATTCCTTGCAGACAGATGATCATTTGCATCCTTTTAGGGTCGTTGAAGCACTTGGAGGTTTCTCTGTGCCCTCAGGGTCACCTGAATAGTGCTCCTGGTTTTTGTAGTGTACAATTTTTTTTTCTTCCTCTGGAAATCCATTCCTACCTCCACACCATTCAAAGTAGAAGTCTGAACCATTTTCTCCTTTTCGGCCTCCACGCACCTCATTTCCGGCCTCTGGGCAACCCATTTTTGGCCTCTGCATGTCTCATTTCGGCCTGTTCCAGGCAGCAGGGATCGCCACTGATCGCTGCCACCCATCACTGCCATTCATTGCCACTGCCATTCATTGCCACTGCCATTTGGCAGTGATGAAAGGCAGCGGTGATTGGTGGGGTTCGGCAGTGGTGGTGACAGATGGTGGCGATCAGTGGCGATACCCACCTCCTGAAACGGGCTGAAAACAGGATGTGCAGAGACTGAAAACGGGGTGCATGAAAGCCGAAAACAGTCGAAGGTTGGGGGCTGGTGGGTGGGCAGGGCTCTGGCAATGTTTGCTCTATAAGATGCACAAACATTTCTACCCATTTTTGGGGGGTGGGGAGTGCATCTTATTCTGCAAAAAATACGATAGTCGTTAAGGCCTGAGGCCAGAAAGCAAAGACTGGGAGTTAAAGTACTGTCTTAGCCATTAAAACCAGCTAATGACTTTCAGCCAGTCACTTTCTTTCAGTCCAACTCACCTCACAGGATGTTGTTGTGGAGAAAACAGGAGGAAATTGTGTTGAATATGTTTGCCACCTTGAGTTATTTGTAAAAATAATAATAAAGGTGGTATACAAATAATATTGGCACAAACTTGTAAACACAAACATAAATAATGATGAAATAGCCACATCTAGGTGCATCTAGGTACAAAACAAAATTTAAAGATCACAGAATTTGATTCATAAGTACACAGAAATTACTATCCATGATAGAAAAGAACAATAAACAGTATAAAAGAAAGATGGAATTCTCCATAACCTCACTTGTTACTATGAATATGAATAAAGAACTTGAATGGGAAAAACTAACAAACAAGCAATCCAACATGCACAAAGAGATTAGTGTTCATTGCTTTGCACATAAAAGCTATTTTCATTTGACAGTTTCTTCCTTGGAGAAACCTGCCTTATGTGCATTTAATACCGAAGTACTATGTAACCATTGTGGTACCTGTCACATGACTTTCTGCTAAGAAAAAGAGTAAAGAGGGAGGGATCAAATGAGTACTGAAACTCATTCGTTCATACTCTCTATGTCCACTTGAGAAAGTCAGGGATCTGTGAACCAGAGACGTGGCATTAAATACATTTGGTATAGAAGAACTCCTGCATCAGGAAAGGAGGCAGGGAGAGGGAGGGACAGAGAGAAAGAAAGAGAGAAAGAAAGAGAAAGAGAAAAAAAGAGAGAGAACAGAGGAAGAGGAAGCTGAAAAGGCCAGAAGCTTCTGTTCCCTCCAGATTTAAAGGGCCAGAGCTCTTCAAAACTAGAAAGAACCACTATGTAAAAAAGGGCAAAAAAGGACTGGCAAATGTAGCTACACAAGAAGCTACAAAGTGACAAGAAGAAAATGACTTCACTCTGTTTCATAGAGCCAAAGGAAAGGGCTTCAAACCCAACAAGGAAAAAAAATCCTGGGATGACATAAGCATGACTCTTCTGCTCCCCACCCCCATATAGATCCTCAATTCCAGTGAAGTTTTTAGTTTCATTTGGAAAGCATGCTATCAAAGGGAAGGCTGTTCAATATGGAGAATTTACATGTTTCATGATCATCCCTCTATAAAAACATGCATTTTGGAAGGATCAGGGAGTTAGAAGAGATCTACGTGAGGAAAAATGTACTATGTATGCTAAAAGCAAACTGAGACTTTGGCTAAAGTAATGGCTGAAAGGGAGTTGCCAAATGGGTTGGTTAATATGGAATAATGCATAATATTCATATGCAGGCTTTTGTGCATTGACAACAGAGCACTGTTAAGTCAGAATAAACCTTAGCTCCTTGAAGTTCATAATTCTTATTTATAATATTAGTATTTTATCATAAAAAATACAAAATAGTAAAACAAACAAGACAAAAGCATACATTCTACCCTAACAACAACAAATAGAAAAAAAAAAGTATGCAAAAAAAGGAAGAAAAAGTAATTAGTGCTTTTTTTTCCCCTTTCAGTACCCAGGCAGGGTGAATCCTACATATTAAATGGAGTTCATGTTTTTATTGATTACATTGTGGAAATCAGAACTGTTGCATCATTTTGCATTATTTTTTAAGAGATAAGAACCGATTTAATACATCAACTTTATTCCCACCAGCCCCTGAATTTTGTTTCTGATCTGTCTGAGGTAACAAAAGTCTTTGCGATGAATCCTGCAGATTTCTAAAGCTGAGCACCACATACAGCCTCCCCAGGCATGCCTTCTGTTCATTCTATGACTGAACTTATCTACTTTGGGCAAACAATAATGTTCCAGAATTTTTAAAGTTAAATGCCAAATTTTGGGAGCACACAATCATGATTTCAGCGCCGCATTTGGCCAGAGAAGAAAGGAGGATTTTGCCTTCTCTTCCACTGATGCATCGATTTGCATTAAGGAATTTAACTTCCCAAATTGTTGGCCAGTATGAGTACCAGAATGTGGACTTGACCTGATTGAATGGGCACTTAAATTCTCCCACTGGCATTGATGTCTACTGTTAGAATATGGAGATGGAATAAATTAAGATCAATTACCTAAATTAGGCCTGACTAACCTGTCATCTTTCTGATATGGTTATGTCACAACTGGTCACCTCCAAGGATATTTGCCTTAGATAAAGCCATTCAAAGAAACAGCAAATGGGAATGAGTCCTGCCCAAGGGGTACAAGCCCCATAGTAGCAGTGCTTCATTTCCAAAAGGATGATAAAACAATAATATTAATGGCAATATTATTCTTTGCTACACACATCCGTTTTAATACTTGATAAATGGAAACACCTTACACACACACACACACACACAAATACATATGCACAAAACCTACTATAGGTACTCTTTGACTTACAACAGTTTGTTTAACAACCGTTCAAAGTTACAATTGCACTGAAAAATGTGACCTATGACCGTTTTTCACAGTTACAACATTTGCAGCATCCCTATGATCATATGATCAAAATTCAGATGCTTGGAAATTGGTTTATAGTTATGACCTTTTGATGTCTCAAGATCATGTGATCCCCTTTGCATCCTTCTGACAAACAAAGTCAATGGGGAACCCAGATTCATTTAACAACTGGTTTACTTATCAACTCCAGTGATTCACTTAACTGTGGCAAGAAAGGTCATAAAATGGGCAAAACTCATTTCACAACTGTCTCATTTAACAATATAAATTTTGGGCCCAACTGTGGTTGTTAAGTTGAGGTCTACCTGTAGTCAGTCAATAAGACAGAAAATGTACTTTCCTGCTCCAGGAGTACTTTGGTCTATTCTTAAATGACTCTAGGACAGCAATCTTCACTTAACAACCTTCTCTTTTAGCAATTATTTGTTCCAATTATGGTCGTTAAGCAAAACCAAATGCCAGACATCGATTAAGCTCCGCCTACAGAATCATCAAGAACTAAGCAAACGCCTCATTGGAACCGTCCATAATTAATGGTGCAAAGCTTCTGCATTACACGTCCCGAAGCGCGCGCTCCCTACCTAATCCCATGTTTACCTTGAAAAGCGCGTAGTGAAGATATTGGTAAGGAGTGCGCCGCTGAAAGTCTCGCAAAGTCTCGGTAGGCGGGTAGGTGAGCTGAAAGACAGGAAGGTTGCCCTTACATCTTCGCAGGCAGGAGGCCCGCTGGAGGACAAGCCCGAAGTATTCCATCTCCTGGTCTTGGAGACCCTCGCCGGGCGTAACCCCTGAAGCATTTTCGCCGCATCCCGCGCTGCCTTCAAGCTCTGCAAACGAGTCGCTTTTCAGAAGCAGCTCCGAAGGAGACGGGCTGCCCTTGGCAAGCTCTGTAAAAAGTGGGCCGGTGTCTAACTTTTCGCTCCCCGCGCATTCCTTATGGCAGTGCGCCTCGCTGTCCTGGAGCAAACGGTGAAGGCGCAAACTCGCCTCCAAGTAGCGGATGCTCTCCCTCCAGTTTTCGCCCTCGTACTGCTCTAAAGCATAGGCGTATGCGCTCTGCAGAGGCATCAGCTCAGCTTCTGGAAAGCCGCGGAAGCTGTATTTTTCGTATTGCGCGCCCACTCTTGGCGCCGACGCTATTAAGAATAGGAGAGCCAGCCATCGTCTCCGCTCCATGCCGACTCTGCGGTCGGCGATTCTCTTCCCCTGACCAGACCAGCTACTTGGAGGCCCATCAGGAGTCTCTGGGAAGCAGGGGGAAGGCAGACGGGACAGACAGATTTGGATTCCGCAGGGTCTTAAGCGCGCCCTGATTTAGTTCCTACATTTAAAAAAAAAAAAGGGGGGGGGAAGACGCTTCCAGAAATTCTTTCCTTTTAAAGTTGAAAAAACGCCTGATTTGTTTGTTTGTTTTTAATTCTATCGGTAAAACGAGGCAGAGAAAATGTGATGATTGTTTGGCTTCATAAGGAGCCAAACCAAAGTGCAACACCCTCCCCCCCCCCAATTTTCTTCAGGTTTCAGCAAAGACGCACAAAATGTGTTAAGAAGTATCTTTTTTTTAAAAAAAAAAATCAAAATACAATAAAACAGTTAAAATATAAAACCGGAGCAAGTCACCTGCAAGATAGAAACAATGACAGAAAACAATACTCCCAGAAGTCCAAAGATGTACACTTCAACTATCTTCAAGTGTGTTAAATTATAATAGGTTAATTGGCAATGCTGATTGTGAAAAATGGGAAATGCTAGGTTAATACTTGATTAATCAGACAAGTCATTCTTTTTCAGTTTCTTTTTTTTCTGAATGGGCATTCAAGATGGGTTTTCCAGAAGCAAAATATATTTTTAATACAACACAAATTGAAGAGCCACAGAAGAGAATAAAAATAAGAAAGAAGAATTTTAAATCATTCTTGGATGCTTCATAAACTTTATAATGTAACTTTTGAAATAAATTGCCATATAGATGTATTTTTGCAAATACCTTAAATTACAAATCATAAATCATAATATTTTCAAATTGTATATTCTCATTGTGGAGCTAATTTAGCACAACTACCCTGCCATAAAATAAAAAAATTCCAAAGGTAAAAACCAAAGGTTGAGTAGTTACATGCACAAACAACTTCTATTATTTAGAGCCATGAAAATTCCCTTGTTTCACTTTGACTTAAATGTAATAAAACATAGTTTCTGGTAAAACAACACAAGTAAAATCAAAATATATGTGGGAGAGTAGATACAGTGGATAACTGCAACATATGAATTTGCATGTCTCCTATAAGTTGTTAAAATTGACCTAACAAATCTATCTTAACCGTATAATGGTACACCCAAAGTAAAACAAATTTATACCCTTCAGAGGAACTTTGAAAACTGAGGCAGGGCCTTTGGTTTAGTTGCAAATGGTAGTCAGAATCCTGGTTTGAATTAATGTTTTTCTCAGCTGCCCCTTTTTAAAAATCTGCTCCACTCTTTGCTTTGTAATACTCTTTTAAAATAAAAATAAGACGTCATAAATTTGTGGATATTTCAGCAATCTCTTACTCAAGTGTATGATCCAACAGATCATAAACTTTCTTGCAGCTGCTGTTTTTATGAAAAGCAAAGCAGAAATCCTGTTTTATAAGACACTTATTATAGAATTTTAGAATCAGAAAATTCTGTCTTAGTTCAAGTTTTGATTCCTTACTGTAAAGCTTCCAGCCATTGATTTTCATCTGATTGTTGAGTGCTCTGGAGTAATGGTCCCCAACTTTTCTGGCTTTGCAGACTGACGGTTGTAGTGGCAAAGGTGGGGAGGAAGAAGGAATGGTTCTGCACAAGTGCTGAGTAGGTGCGCCCGCTACTTGCATTTGCATCAACATGTTCATTCACCCATAGTTTGTACAACCTAGTTCTCAATGGGCTATAGCCCAGTACAGGGCCATGGCCTTGCTCTGAGAATAAATTCACATCCTGCCACCCTCCACTCTGTCACCCTTTTATGTGGGTGATCATGTCTTCTCTTTTTTAAGCTAACCATACTAAATTCCTTTCACTATTTGAAGAATTTAGCTTCCTAACCCATATCATTTTTGTTGCTCAGGCGTGGTCTGGTTTGTGCAAAATAGAGTGGTATTATCACTTTCTGAGAGCTTGACCCTATACTTCTGTTGATGCAAGCAAAAATGACATTGGTTCTTTGGGCAATGGAAGAACATTGCTGGTTTATGCTTAATCTGTGACCTACTAGAATATCCTTCTTGCAAATGCTTCTAAAGCAGGTAACTAACTACATGTGATTGCGCAACTGCTTTTTCCTCTTTTAAGTATAGGACTTTACACTTTTCATCGTTGAGTACGATTTGATGGATTAAGGTCCAATGTTCAAGTCTATCAAGATCCTTCTGAATCTTGAGTTTGTCTTCTAGGATGTTAGTAATCCCTCCCCCACTCAGCATTATGTCATCTGCAAATTGTATGAGTATTCTTTCTATTCCCCAAATCTAAGCCATTTATGAATAGGACTGAACCTAGGACAGAACCTGAAGGACAGAACCTGCATAACTCCTTTAATTCAGACATAGACCCATTAAGAACTACATGTTGGCCTCAGTTGCTCAGCAACTGGGAATCCCATTGGGTAGAGATATCATCCATCCCACATTGTTCCACTTTATTAACAAGTCAAATGCTTAATAACATCTAAATACATAACATCTGCAGCATTCCCTTGTCCCAACATCTAATCACATTGTCAAAGAAACCATTAAGATTTGTCTGGCATGGGCTTTTTGTGACAAATATATGCTAATCACCTTGTTTGTATTTTCTGTGCAAACAAATTCTTTTCTAGGATTTTCTCAGTTATTAATGTCAAGTTGATATTTGTATAGTTTCCTGATATATTTGTTCTACTTCCTTTCCTGGTTTAAAATAATGAAACAGCATTGGCTTTTCTCAAGTCTCCTGGCAATTCCTCTATGCTCCAGGCTTTCTCAAAACTTTAAGTCAGTGAATCCGAAGTGACATCTGCCAGTTTCTATAGAATTGTGGGATGTAATCCATTTAGGCAAGGAATTCATTCAGTGCACCTGAAAATTTGGGCTTCGCCATTGATATGCAACTTTTTTGTCCTGACTTGATTATACATGTGGGGTCGAATTAAGGGAAAATATTAGAGTCTTGGTTGTTTCCTTGCAGATGTTTCATTACCCAAACTAGGTAACATCATCAGTGTTAGCAAGAAAAGAAACATTTGCAAGAAAACAATCAAGCTCAGAGAGCACCAAGAACTTTCCTTAATCTTTCCCTGCAAAAAAATCCAAAAACATACTGAAAAGTTCTAGCTCCTGTGCATTATCATGAAGAATTGGCATGCTGATAGATTTCCAGGGGATCTGTTTTGGATAATTTTGGATATTTGAGTAGGGTTTTTTTTGTATTTTTTCTTTCCCCAAACATTACCATGCTTTATAATGCTTTGCCTTTTGATCTCCTATTGATAGTATGGAACAGCATGTTTTGCTTAGATTAATAGGAAACTGAAGTTAGAATATTAACAGGAAACTGAAGTTAGAATATTTTTTTCTAGTTTGATTAATTGCAATTACTTATTAAATCATATTAATTGCAATTACTTATTAAATCATACTTATTAAATCATATTTGATTGGGTTCATGCCACAGACAATTTTAGCAGGTTGTACAAACAAAGCATTTGAGAGGCTGCTGAAAGACCTGTATGTGTCCCTATATCTGATAGATTCACTTAAGTCCAAAACTAATTTATAAATATTTTTTAAAAGGTCATTTACAATTAGTCTTGGACAGCAGACACTGGAATTAACATACATTTAAATTCATATCCAAGTATGTCAAATAACATATAAAAATAGCAATATATTTTATATTTATTTTCTAATTATACTTTTCTCTTTTTTAATAACACATAAGCAGGTGATTAAAACTTGGAGGATTAAAAAAATAGCAAAATTTTGGTTTAAAAAAGCAAAGCAAAAAGTTATTTGGTTGTATGAACAACATACATATGTTACATTTTGCCATGAAAGCATACATTTGTTGTTAGTTGCGAAGTCATGTCTGACCCATTGTGACCCCATGGACAATGTTCCATGGACAAATCCAATAACTCTCCAATCTTTCCATCTATAAACCACGCCAATGCAGTTATCAGTAGCAGTAGTATCATTTTTATTGGAACAAATAGGCACGAACACATCTTATCTGAACAGGGCCAAAATGATTATCAAATAACTATTTAGAATGTCTGCTTTCTGCCTATGTCTACCAGACATTTGCTAGGGGCTTAAGCTATCCCTGCCCCAGGGTAACTTAAGCATTTCCATCCTGATCTTCAGAGCTTCGTCGTCCAAAATCCATCCAGTTCGGAAAATGTGTATCGTCCTCATTCAGATTATTTCCCGTAGCAGCAAGTTCAGCTGTTGGAGAATAGACGTGTGTTAATGGAAGGCGGGTAAAATGGTTCTGACCGTCCTGAATCTTTGGAACGATTCATTTGATTCTCTATATCCCAGAAAATAATACCATGGAGTCTTTGTGCTCTCTGGGTTTGACTGTTTGTGTGGTAAAATTGTTAGGGCATTGATGTTATTGCCTAGTTAGGTAATGAAATGTCTGCAAGCAAATAGCCAAGCTCAGAGAGCACTAATGACTCCACAGTTCAGTCTTGAGTTACATATATTTTCTTCTATTGGAGTAATACTGTCATTAAAAGCTTTGGTTTCCAAAGTAAATTTTTGGAATAGAAAGGGGAACTTTCACAAAGAAAGACTATTTTTTTCTTACTACATGCAGTGGTATCAGTTGCTATTAAAACTTAGTTTCTGCAATGAATATACTCTGAATTTTATCCTCAATCTGCTGTTCACATGGCTACTTGATTGAAGAAACAAAAGTAATGTTGGAATTTTGAAAATTAAAACTAGAGATGTTGTTGCCTGCCGAGGTAATAATGGAACAAAAACTCCTTCCCTCAAAAATTACTCAGGCAAGTTAATTAATATACTAAGAAAGCTGCATTAAAAATAAATTGACACGTCCATTAAAATGTACTTTTGGAGGAATGTCTGTTGCAATGAAAAATACCAAGTAGGGTTAGTAGCAGGAACTGGTTATTTGTCAATTCTATATGAGATCAACTGTAATCCTCCTGTACAGGATATTTATACCTTAGCAAGAATTCTCCCCCATTCCTTTTAAAATAAGAGCCCAATAAATTACTAAATCCATGAAAATACAATACAAACAAAAAATAAGCACGATAGGAGGGAAATGACTGAAAACTAAGCAAGAATTTGATTTATTACTATCTTCCAGCCATCATTTCATCTGTAAAATCAAATTTTATTCCATTGCCTTAAAGAACCACATTCACAAAGGTGGTTTTTCAGGAGGCAACTAGACTTTCATGTTTTTTCTTTTGAAGATGCTTTGCTTCTCATCCAAGAATACATACAAGTGTTGTATTAACAGAGGGATACAATCAAGATCAAGGGAAGCACTAATACTACTCTATAAAGCCCTAGTAAGACCATACCTAGAGTACTGCATCCAGTTTTGGTCACCACATTATAAGAAGATGTTGAGACTCTAGAAAAACTACAGAGAAAAGCAACCAGGATGATTAGAGGACTGGAGGCTAAAACATACAATAAATGGTTGCAGGAGCTGGGCTTGGCTAGTCTAGTAAAAAGAAGGACCAGGGGAGACATGATAGAGGTCTTCCAATATTTGAGGGGCTGCCTCAGGGAGGAAGGGGTCAAGCTATTTTTTAAACCACCTGTAGGCCAGACAAGGAATAATGGATGGAAACTGAACAAGGAGAGATTTAACCTGGAAATAAGAAGAAACTTTCTGACAGTGAGAACAATCAAGCAATGGAACAGCTTGCCCTCAGAAGTTGTGGGAGCGCCATCACTTGAGATTTTCAAGAAGAGATTGGACTGCGATTTGTCAGAAATGGTGTAGGGTCCCCCACTTGAACTAGGGGGTTGGACTAGATGACCTACAAGGCCCTTTCCAACTCCGATTATCTGTTATCTGTAAGAAGCTTCTTCAGCTTTGACAGGATAGTGAGGAATGGAATGATTTATATTCCTTGCAGATAGGTGGTAATATAAATTATAAAGGAACATAAATCCTCCCATTCCCCGTTATCCTGTCAGAGCTGAAGAAGCTTTTTGGATGAGAAGCAAAACATGTTCAAAAGAAAAAACATGAAAGTCCAGTTGCCTCCTGAAAAATCACCTTTGAGACAACCATGACCTGGATGACTGAAAATCTCTACAAACTTTTAACCATATTTACAATTCAGGTGTTGCTAATACAAAAAGAAAAGCAATAGCTATCTTCATTCTTACTAAGCACCCTCTTCAGGAACGTCTCCCAACCCATAATTAAGAACTTCCAAGAGAGTGGAAAAGAGGATGTGCAGTTTATCTTACAGTCATACAGGTGAGGCAAGAACTGGGAGATCAAATGCTTCTGATCCTGAGTCAGCTGCATCGGCCAGTTGCGCCGGACCAGTCCCACACCTCTTTGCATCCTGTCTGGTCCTGGAACAGCCTTTGCTTGAGATTCAGATCTTAAAATGTTGATGCTGAGGAAAATGGTCAGCAACAGGCCAGCAAACATCTTGCCATGCATGTCTAGGAAAAAAAAGTAAGAATGCTGTTCGTTGAGTAGCTCATCCCCTCCGGTCTTTTTCCTCTAACCCCAAAATGACTTCTTCAGTCCACTCTCCAGAATGATAATTTGCCTAGATTTTCTAAACTGTGCCCTGGAAAAATGCAATTTGTGTTTTCATTCTAGTTACTCTCGTTATATAGGAGCCTCTGTGACGCAGTGGTTAGAGTGCAGTATTGCAAGCTACTTCTGTAGCCAGCTGCCTACAATTTGGCAGTTCAAATCCCACCAGGCTCCACATTGACTCAGCCTTCCATCCTTTCAAGGTGGGTAAAATGAGGACCCAAATTGTTGGGGGCAATATGCTGACTCTGTAAACCGCTTTGAGAGGGCTGTAAAGCAATATGTTGACTCTAAACCGCTTGTGGGCAGATGAGTTGTTGGAAGATGCTTTGCTGAAACATCAGTAGTGGTGATTGAAGAAAAGGCGAAAAGTTAAGTTGGATTTCATCTATCTCAGAAAAATTGCAGGTTGAATACTGCCACCTTAAAGAAGATCATTATTCAGTCCAGCTTTTCCTAGTTAGTGGCTCCCATGGACCCAGCGAAGCAGAGGACCCATGGAACAAAGGGTAATTGGTCTGATTAATTTTAAGTCTGATTGTTTTGAATATTGATGGTAGGGCTGCTTTCAATGGTAAAACACCAGCCTTATAGGCCTGCAATTCCTTCTTCATTTATAGCAGTCAAATAGGAAATATGTCAAACTAAAATCTATGGAACCACTACCATTCAGTATATGGATAATATTGGACTAAAAAGATGAATGGCTTCCCTTATTACTAATTAACGTAACTGTAGGCTATTTAATTTTTCTCTTTTTGATGGATTTTTGGGTAAAAAAGAAGATGGGGAAAAAACTGGTGAGAAGGCATAGGAGAATTAGACTTACAAGACAATATGTTAAGTCTTCATCAATTTTCTATGAGACAGTAGATTAATAACAGTCCATTATTGAATTAGAGCCACAATATTATACCTAGATTATTTCTGATTAATCTTAATATTCTGAAGGGAACCCCCCAAAAAAATCCTCAATATAATTTATGCAGATATGTGAAATATAATTTATACAGATATGTTTGTTTGTCTATAATATAAATGATATTCTTCATAATTTTTTTTCCTGTTTCTTGTGAATATTTTCTTCTTCCAGAGCTTTATTTCTTTAAATCACATTTGCCCAATCTGATATGCTCTGGGTATGTGTGAGATAACAATTCTCATTTTTCTTACTTGGCGTGTCCAATTTTTATGATGTGGGATTAGCAGGCTGGAGTAAAGTTGCATTTAAACATCACTCTAATTGTTCTGGGAATATAGAATGATAAATATTTAAAACTGATTCATATCTTCCATCTTATTTTGCTTTTTAAAAATCTATGACTCATTCACAATTTTCTATCAAGAGAGCATAGAAATTTGTGCGCTGGTACAATTTAATGAACAACCTAAGCTTCAAAAGATAGAAAAGAACTCATATACATAGTTAATAAGCCAAAAGAACGAATCTTCTAAATTAAATTAGCATTTCTGTGGAGAAATAAGATAGAAACCCTGACACCACAAGAGAAAGTATGATATGACTTATAATTTTTAATCTGGCAATTTGCCTAAGCGAGAAATTCCATTATCTTACCTATGGGAAGGTTCAGTCCAAGCTGTGCTTCACTTGCAACACGAATTCTGCTTCTTCCAACTTTGCAAACTGTTCTTTTAAAGAGCAGGGAGTTAGGATGGCCCTATCCACTCAAGAAGGACCTCCCATAGTTCTTCAGCAACACCCTCTAATGTCAACATTGTCCCACCCACTTCTTCTCAATGTTTTAATGTTGCTTTCTGGATAGCAGGATTATTTTAATTAAAATTACTTTTCTTGAAGCCAGTAGATCTGCAATTCCTTGTTGTTGTTGTTTTTGATACAAAAATATTTTGCTGATAGAATAGGAGGACAGGTGGAGGCCAAAGTAACTTCTTGACCAGGTTTCCATTTGGAATGGAACAGAATAGCATGCCAGGCTGTACTTTAAAAAGTAGCTGATAGGGACAAGATACATATGATCTGATTTAAAGTTATATTTAATCATATAATTATTCTCCAGTCATTCAATTTCTCTTACATTAAACATTATAATTTAGTTGGCAATATTTGGACATATTAGGGTTTTTATGTGCACCTAAGTTTTTGGTTTATGCATCCCTACATGGTTTCTTTTAAGGAACCATAGGAGCCCTCGTACAATATACTACCCCATAAACCTTGGATTAAAAAAACACCATTGCAAGTTTATTATGAAAATCAAAATTAATCAACCTCTAGGGGGATAGTGCACTGCTCTGCTGCATGGACAAGCTGGATGGACATTTGTTGAAGGTGCTAGATTCTCTACTAGATTGGAATTGGCCTAAATGACTCAATGTTTTTTATGGCAGCTTAAAGGTGGATTCAAAAATCGTACTAAATCATGGTTTCTTGAAAATCCACAACAAAGGATTCACAATGATGAACAGTAGTTTAGGCTATAAGGCAAAATAAATGAATTCCACTGGCATGAGAAGTTATTGGCAGAGCTGAGTCAAACCATGTCCATTGCTTCCTCAATGCTTTCCCTGCTTTTCATGCATCTTCCACACTGCCTGCCATAATAGAATTGTTCAAAAATTCAAAAACATTAAACATCAATATTTAGATGCAATGATAACAACACATATTATTAGAGAAAATCACAATCAAACAAAATTCCTTTGAAGATAAAAGTAGCATGAAACTACTTCAGCCACAAACATTTTCTGTTTTAAGACAATATTCAGTACTCAAATATAATCTTTTGATTATCTTTGCTTCACTTTGTCATCACTATAATTTTCCAGATTCCTTTATAGAGAGAGTATTTCACTGATATCTAGATAGATACCGTATGTACTCGAGTATAAGTCAACCCGAATATAAGCCGAGGCACCTAATTTTCCCACAAAAAACTGGGAAAACTTATTGACTCGAGTATAAGCCGAGGGTGGGAAATGCAGCAGCTACTGGTAAATTTCAAAAATAAAAATAGATACTAATAAAATTACATTAATTGAGGCATCAGTAGATTAAATGTTTTTGAATATTTATTTCAAAGAAAAACAGATTAATCAATTTGGGAAACGATCTCACTATCATGAAAGGTTTAATTGATTCACTAACCCAAAAGAAGATGACGATGACAGTGGGAGGCAGGAGTCACTCTCTCCCTTGCAAGAAAAAAGCAAGAGCCGTTCTTATGATCTCTCTCTCTCTCCCCGTAATACAGTCAAGCCCTTTCCAGCACGCGCGATCTGCCGCCACCGCTTTGCACCCTGCAAATGCAAAATCCCGGGGTTTTTGCATTTGCAAGGTGCAAAGCGGCGGGGGCGGATCCCGCGTGCTGGAAAGGGCTTGACTGTATTACGGGGAGAGAGAGAGAGAGATCATAAGAATGGCTCTTGCTTTTTTCTTGCAAGGGAGAGAGTGACTCCTGCCTCCCACTGTCATCGACATCTTCTTTTGGGTTAGTGAATCAATTAATTTGGGAAATGATCTCACTATTATGAAAGTCAGTGTTCTCTGCCAGTGGGGCATTTGGAAGAAAATGCCCCGCGGCATATCCACGCACGTGTAAGGGGAATCAGAAATCCCCGCGTTCAATGCCTAGCACAGCAGAAGAGAAAACGCAGCTGTGAGTAAATACTGGGAAAACCTGATTGATCAGAAGGAAGGAGGCAAAAGAGGGAGGGATGGTGGTGGACGGAGGTCCCACTGGTATTTGTGAAACACTTGGTCGGCAGTGCTTAAAGTCAACGTCCTCGCTCCCACCTACCCAAAGCCACAAAGTTTCCCAATTGCGCAGCCCAGAATCGCCCTCCCCTCGGGGCAGCAACGACGCCCGGTATTTCCCGAGATGAAGCTCCACCGTGCAATGAAAGCGCCCTGGCTCTAGGCTCGCGGGTTCAGGAAACAACGCGAGGCGAGGTCGCTTCAGCTCCGCTCAGCTTCGTTTCCTAGCTGCTTTCAGTCCGTTCGGGAGGAGGGGGAGGAGGTGGTGGCGGCAGCTTGCATTGTTTTCTAAGCTCCAGGCCACCACCTCCTCCCCCTCCTCCCGAACGGACTGAAAGCAGCTAGGAAACGAAGCTGAGCGGAGCCGAAGCGACCTCGCCTCGTGTTGTTTTCTGAACCCGCGAGCCTAGAGCTCAGAAAACAACGCAAGCTGCCACCACCACCTCTTCCCCCTCCTCCCGAACGGACTGAAAGCAGCTAGGAAACGAAGCTGAGCGGAGCTGAAGCGACCTCGCCTCGCGTTGTTTTCTGAGCCTAGAGCCAGGGCGCTTTCATTGCACGGTGGAGCTTCTTGTCTCGGGAAACACCGGGCTTCGTTGCTGCCCCCTGAGGGGAGGGCAATTCTGGGCTGTGCGATTGGGGGACTTCGTCGCTTTGGGTGGGTGGGTGGATGGGAGTGAGGATGGACGGAGTCCATGAAGTGGGGCTTGCCTGCAGGAAAGCGGCTGCCCAGCTCCGGAGCTCCATGCCATTTTTTTTTTCAGAGGGGAATCTGACTCGAGTATAAGCCGAGGGCGGTTTTTTCAGCACAAAGAATGGGCTGAAAAACTCGGCTTATACTCGAGTATATACGGTAATTCAGAATTTTAGTTTTTTTAATTATTGTCCTGTTTGGATAAGCTCCTAGATTTTATCACATTGTTACCACAGAACTATTAGAGCTATAAGGCACTACATTTGTCCCAGTCCACTGGCTGGTGATATATCCCAGGCTGAATTGCCAGTTTCATTCAGCTGATCTGAAATGCCACACTGGGCCTTGGTTTTGGAAAATAGGCATTCTCACAATGGCAGTGAGCATTTTTCAGAAGAGACCTTTTGTACAATCTTCTCTTGATCCTGATGATCTATAATGGCTTCCACCTTCCAGTCCTTTGCTGCCTTTGCATGGCATACCAGATTTTTCTAGTCCTTTGTTCCTGAAGAATCCAGCGTGGCTGAAGCATTAAAGTAGAAAGTTTGCAACAAAAAATAGTATACAACATTCTGGTTTTTTGTTTTTTTTTAAATTAGCACAAAAAGCTATAGCCTCTCATTTTGTCACCTTTGGGAATTTTGTTTGTGTAAGGGATTTGAGGGAAACTTCTATTTTCACTGTCTATTGGAACATGAAGGTATTCATTTGTCCTGGTCCATTTGGTGTAAGGAAGTCATGTGAATCCACCATCCTGGATCATCTGAGCTTAAGGAACTAAGTTCAGCAGCAGCTGTTTCCTGTGCCCCGAGCATATTCTTTCCTGATTGATACACTTTTCAGGAATGGGCCTAGTTAACGTTCATTTGAGTGCGTGACTTACAACATTAGACAAAGGAATTACAGTAAAATTAATAAAAGACTCAAAGATAAAAGATAGCAAGCGTGATGAAGTGAATGATCTCATTTTTCCCTGCCAAAGGCTTGGGTAAGGAACCAGATCTTCATGGATCTTCTAAACCACAGCACAATGGTGTTGTGATGAATAGCGTTTGTCAATTTAGGCAACTTTAAGATGTGTAGACTTCAATTCCTAAAATTTTGCAACCATCAAATTTTCTCCTAAATTAAGTATAGTAAAAGCATAACATTTTCTGTAAGGATCATTATTACAATGTTTTCCAAGATAAAAAAAGTAAATACATTTCTGCCTTTCAGTACCGCAAGAATAGACAAGTTTGCAAACCAAATACAGCATTGCGATGCCAGTGATTATATTTTTTTCCCTGTAGATTTTATTTTATTTTTATCTACCTTCTCTCCTGGTAGATAAAGTTACTTATCTAAAAAAATATTTAGATCTGGAATGATGGTTTTGCCCATCTGAAGTGACTATGCTGGGTTCAGAACCATATATGAAAACACTTGAGGAACTTCAACTGCCATACTGTCCTATAATGATATTGTCAACAGATCCTGAGAATGATTTAAAACTGATTTTAATTTCCCCCCTTTTGCATCACTTTCAAGTAACTTTTTAAAAGTTTTGTCTATTTCCTTATATCTTTTTCATTCAGCTTAGTTTCTCTACTCTATTTTTATTGTATTATTAAAAATGATAAATTTCTTCAATCCTAATAAATTCTAGATAGCAAACAAAATATTTTTTTTTAAATAAAACCAAATATGAAAAGATACTTTATATAGAATATGGATTGATTGGATTCAGTCAAGAATTTTCTCTCTGAAGAATCAGTTACAATGAAATGCCCCAGAATGGTTAATGGAAGATCCTCCCCTTTTTAATATATGTTGCACACTTCATACATCAATAAAAAGAAGTGCAGTCCCCATTGCCCATTTGTATCTGTTATTCTGATGCCTCAACTCCTCTCTCTGGACTTTCCTGCCTTAGACTACAGTATGAGTAATGGACGTTTAACAAGGCATGTTATGTCTATGTTGTGACATTTTGGACAAGCTATGGAAGCCAAGGCCTTAGCTCAACTGCTCACCAGTTCCTTAGACTTGTTTCAGTTGTTGGACTCCCAATCTTGTTTATTTCATCATCATTGATCTCTTTTTTCATTGGTTTCTCTGAGAATAGCAACCACCAGGTATGTCTACAGATATGTTAAAAAAAAAGTCAAGATGATAATTACAGTGGTGTGACTGAAACTCTACCTTACAACAAATGCAAACATAGGCGACTTTGGTTGCATCACAACTATCATCTTGATTTAACCACACTGGTTATTAAAGATTTAACAACCAACACAACAGTAATAGAAGAACTCAAGAAGCCTAGTTATCTAAATTTGTCCCCTCCAAAGAATTGGCTTCACAGAAACAAGTTTCTCTTCTCTTTTCTCTCTCTCTTTTTCCCTCTCTCTTTTAAAAAATGTCTAGCATGTATCAGTCTAATCAGAAAAAAAATTAAATCATTGCTAGAAATAGTTCCTGACATGACAAGGCATTAGATTTTTTAGAGTGTCAACGAGAAGATAGTGAATGGTACAGGTAGTCTCACTTAATGACCATTAAAAGTTACAATAGACTCCCCCCTCCAAAGTACTTACAACCTAGTTCAGAGTTCCGATTGGTGGCTACCACCTGCAGTCACATGACTACATTTCAGGACTTGGCAACTGGTTTGCTTTTACCACCAGTCGTGGAAATTCATTGATGAGTGCTGTGAATTATCACTTTTTTTTTTTTTTGCCAGAAACCAGTCTTTGAAGCCAATTTCCAGCAAAAATGCCCATAGGAGTTGACTTGCTTAACCACTAAGGTTTTGGACCATCATAGAGAAATGTCATAAAACTGAATTGGTCTCATGAGTGCCTCAGCTTATGACTCTCATGACTTATGATGAAAGGATTCCATTATGATTGTAAGTTGAGGACTACCTATAGCAAAATGACTTCCTTCTCCATTCCCCATAACCGCAGATATTGCTCTGTAAACATGTACAACTACACAGATTAGTATTTTTCATTTTTCCCACCATAAGTAACATTAGGACGTCTTCCTTCTACCATCTTGCATAGTGCACGTCAGCACACACGTTGTCCTTTCATACTTGGGAATAATTAGAATTTAATACTAAAGGAAAAGGGCAAGTAGATGGAAAAATGACCATTTCATACTTATCAGAGATTGTTCAGTTCTCGCAAGATGAACACAAACAATTTATTCTTCCATTACCAAATGACCAGGATGTGCAGAATTTCTAACTAAAAACATGCATCTATTTGTGTTCAATTTATCATTTTCCACCTGGATGCCCTTTGTTGTTTTAATAGTTTCTGGAGTAGAGATAAAACTGCCACCTTTTCTCTCTGACTGAAAGCACAACAAGCAGGTAATCAACTCCTACACCATTTCATTAATGCATTCTATATTAATAGAACATTAGAAATATTTTCCCCACAGAATAAAATAAAATATCAATTTGTAGGAGATGATGATGGGGAAAGCAACCTTTAAAATGTGTCAGTTTAATATCTGGTAATTTCTATGTGTCATGCAAAATGCTATTAAAGCCAGAAACCAACCAGGAAAAAATAATGTCAAGACCTGTGAAGCATAGTTCACCAGAATGATCTATTTCCTTTTCAAAGTGATGACAAGAGCATTCTCTGAATTTGGAAGGTATGCACAATGAACGAACCACAATGGACTATTCTCACACTATTACAGAAAGTAGAATGAATTTTCTAGAATTTTGGTTGTTGGTAAACTTTGGTTGTTTTTATTTTTTTTAATTTTAAAAAAACATAAAATAAAACTTTATACATCATCATATCAATGTCAAGACATCTTTTATATTTCCTTACCATCTTTCTCTATAAATTTCTTTCATTATACAATTTCAACAATATATAAATAAATATAGATATGAATTTAGATATAAGTATTTACATAATTCTTATTCTTTACCTAATTGCCATTTTGATTTCTTTTTGTTCTTAAACCATTCATACGAGGCATCACAGACATTATAATATATCGACTCTTCTTTGTCTCTTAATTTCATTGTTAGTCTGTCCATCTCTGCACAGTCTAAAAAATTTTTTTATAACAACACCCCTCTGGTGGTACAATTTCTTGTATCCAGAATTGTGCATAGGAAATCCTAGCAGCTGTTAAAATATGTAGCATGTATTTATCTTATCATATTTTTCCATTATTATACCTAATAGGAATAGTTCTGGTTTGGATTCATTTTTCTGTTTTATTTCTTCTAAACACAATTAAATTATATTCCAATATTTCTTGACCTCTGGGCAGGTCCACCACATATGAAAATAGGTATCTTTTTCCTTCTTACACTTCCAACAGCTAGGGCTTAGGTTGAACATTTTTGCTAGTCTAGCAAGAGGAAGAGGTCACTTATAAAACATTTTATATAGATTTTCCCTGTATGCTGTGGACATAGTTAATTTGTAATTTAGTCCCCACTTTTAATCTGATGGAATAGATTAAATCTTTATGGTCTAATAATCTTATAGCCAATTTCTTCTAATTTGGTTCTTATTTTTTTCTTTGTTGTTTCTCTCAGCTGTTCCTTTCTGTAACTCACTGCAGTTTATAAAACCTTGCTATAAAGCTTTTATTTGAAAAGATGCTACCGAAATCTTGATTTTGTGTATTGTATTATTGTATTATTGACTAGCACAGTTCCTTTCTTTTGCAATGTCTATAACACAAAGGGTCAAGTTCAGCTTGATGGGATTTGATGAAGAGCAACTCATGAAAGCTTATGTGTTTTATTAAAATATGCTAGTTGTGAAGGTGCTGCCAGATTCCTTTTGAGGTTTCAGAGGAATTGTTTCCTATATTAAAATAATTTTTGAGTTCAGGAATTACACTGATCTTAAAGTAATGTTTCACAAACCTCAACTTGCAGAATTCCTCAAGCAATTACCAAGTTTAAGAAACATTGCTATAAAGTGTCCCAAAAGTGCTTTTCAAAAGACAACTAGAATTCCTTGGGTTTTTCTTTGAAAAGATTTGACTACTCATCTAATGACTAAGTTTCTTAGATGAGAAGCAAAACGTTTTCAAGGAAAAACACAAGGAAATCCAGTTGCCATTTAGGGACAACAATGACCTGAATGATTGAGAATCTCCATAGAGGTTGCTGCTATATAGTATCCCAGATTTCCTACAGTATTCAGAAAGGGGAAAAGAAAATTCCTGTAAGATAAGCCCTGGACACTACGCACCCTCTTGTGTTCAAACAATGGCATTGCAATGATGTCATCTGCACTACATACTGTGTTGTGGGTGCTTCAACACAATTTAAAAACAAAATGGGTGCAAGCTCATGAAAGCTTTTAAATAAAATTAATTGATTGAAATAGGCGCTACCAGACTATTCCTGATTTTTTGCTCACATAGCTAATCTATCCTTCACCAGTGCTGCTCTTTTACTGCTTCTTCCTGTACTGATCTTGTTGTTTTAATTATTCAGGATCAATGGCAGCCCTGAGCAAATGAGAGATGTGATATTATATCCGTCAACACCTAAGAGGGAGCACAAATGCCAATATAAGCCTAAACCTCAAATGTATAATCTTTTTATTAAGTTTAACATTTGATGATGGAGCAGCGGCAGCCAGATGATAAAATAATTTCATGTACACCACCCATAAATTGGAAAAAAATAGGATGGTTTTGTTTAAAATAAAATTATATTTTAATATAGTGCTTTCTGGAGGATAGAATATAGCCCAAAAGCTTAAACTCTATGAATTTTGTTTTTGCTTTGTGAAACTGTCACATATGCTTCTGTTTGAAGATCTAAGTTCTGAATGCAGGGAAATTCCCTGAGTATAAGACCATGATGGAAGGACAGAATGAAGCAGGATTAATTTTGTAATTGCAGGATTAATTTTGTCTGGAAAAACTCACTCTGCTTTCACTCTTGCAAGAATAGTAACCCAAAAAATTCAGGGAAAACAACAATAACAAACCAATTGAGAATGATATGCAATTGGAAATGATACAGAATTACAGGAGTCCTTGACTTACAACAGTTGGTTTAGTGCAGGAGTGTCAAATTCAAGGCTCATGGACCAGATCCAGCCCGCAACCTGCTTAGGTCTGACCTGCAGAGCCAGCCTGGAAATATCAACAGGCTGGCCTTTCTGCCAGCCAAAACAGCCTGCATGTTGTCCCCCCATGGCCCATTTTTGGCCTCCATGGTTTCCTGCAGCACTCTGCTGGCCGATATCAGGCCACGGGGAGGTCTCACAAGCCTCCCTGAGCAGTTTATTTTCAGCCTCTATGAGGCCCCCTCCATGGCCCATTTTCAGTCTCCACAGCCTCCTGGAGCACTCTGTCAGCTGAAAATGGGCACCTTCTTCACTTTCTCTTTAGCAGCATCTGCCAACCAGAACTTGGTACCCCTCCAAGATTGGGTTATTCCCCTCCCCATATTTCCACTCAAATACTAACTGGGCTTAACTCTGCTTAGTTTCTAAATCCAGATAAGGACCAGATGTTAAGCTTTGAACTATTGAGATATGTATTGTATCTAAACCTTGAGACTGTGCTTTCTGAAACCGATCTAATTTTTCACATTTGATTCATGTAACATTTGTTCTTTTTTCTCCTCCAAGGTGGTGTCTAAATCACTTGGCAGCAGCATAATGACATACAGTTGTGTCAAAAGTGACCAGGCCCCAATACAGCAAAGTGTCTTATATCATCTTTCAAGTCATTTTCTAAATAGCTCATTAGAAGATACTTCGATTTCTGTGGCCTATTTTGGCTGGCAGAATGCTGCAGGAGGCAGCACCTTCTTCTCTTTGTCTTTAGTGGCATCTGCCAACTAGAACTAGGTACCCACTAAGATCTGGATGGCTGTTGTTCAGAAGAGCCAAAAACATCTGGCTCTCACCAGGTCTTTGATGAAAGTGAGCCCACTCATATCACGGAGTTTGTCATCTTTTATCTTAATCTTTTTACCTGTGATTGATTTAATTGTAAATTTTTTGATTGTTGTGAGCCACCCAGTCATTGAGAATTGGGTGTAAATTTTGTAAATTATTACTAATATTAAGTCTTCCTCTATGGCTGTATCAGAAGAAGTAATAGACTGTTGGACAGTTAGTTTTTAGAGACATCTGGAGAAATGGTCAGTGCATTTATGCTCTGCTCCTGTACAAAATTCAACCTCCTCTCTGCCTGCCCCTCTGAGGTAAAACACAATTCTGATGCGTCCCTCAATGAATGACCCCCGGTTTAGTGACTGTGCAAAGTTACAATGGCAATGAAAAAAGTGACTTATTACCTTTTTCACATTACCATTGCAAACCATTTGAGTCATTTGATCAAAATTCAGGCGATTGGCAACTGACTCGTATAATGGTTCCAGGGTCCTGGGTTCATATGATCACCTTTTGTGACCTTCTGATGAGCAGTCAGTGGGGAAGCCAGATTCATTTAACAGTCGTGTTACTAACTTAATTGATTCACTTAACTGTGGCAACAAAAGTAATAAAACGGGGCAAAACTCACGTAACAAATTGAGCTTAGCAACAGAAATTTTGGGCTCAATTGTGGTTGTAAGTTGAGGACTGCCTGTGGTAGAAACAGATTTGAGATGGATTTAAGGGGCTTTTGTTTGTTTGTTTATTATAAACAGAAAAAATCTAAACAAAAAATTATCTCTGCGTGAAGCGTCTCCCTTTTTGGTTAAGAATTATCCTTATCTCTCAAATCGTAACACTCTGGCAACATATAATTTAATTTTGCTAACTTTGTAAAAGATGGTCCCAATGTAGATGCACCAGTTACACCATTACAGTGATTAAGGCACACAAGTGTTGGCTGATGTTGAATAATTGTAGTATTAGTTAATAAAATTGGAATAAAAAAGTTCCATCCATCCATTAGACAGACAGGTTGATTTATAATGGAAAGCATAGTTGGTTGTTAACATATAAAAATCCCATTGGTTTCCTAACAGAAACAAGATACCAATGCAAACATCAAGAAAAGCCTTAATGAGCCACTGACTTATATTGCTTATTTAGAAAGGTATTAACAAGCAATCAATTATTGAAAGTCTGTTGACAAGCCAGAAGTAGATGTAATAAATATGGTACTTGGCAGCCAAATCAATTTTCAGACCTTTTACAGGTGCATTATTTCTTTGTACAGATGCATTACTTTTGAGATTACATCCTGTCAAACATTTCCTTACGGTAATTCACCATCACCTCTGTCTAAAATCTGTTGTGTGCATAAGCATTGCATACTGGTTCGAAGAACATGAAAAATACATTGGAAAGTACATATCATTGATACATGTGGCAATTGTCCTGTTTGGAGGGCCATCCCACCCTTGGCCCCAAGGAATTCTAGGTTAGTTGGTTAGACCTCCTTATTGATCTTATCAGCTATGTCTATGTTCATATTTATTAGATTATTCAGAAATGTTTTTATCTTCTGCTGTCAAAATGCTTTGCTAGTTTCATGGCAACCATATTCAAGTTAGTTTTTAAATATTTTTTTTCCTTTAACAAGGATTATAGGATGAAAAACAATCATGGCTTATTGTCTCTGGACAATTCAACGTAAATTATATAAACTTTCTTAAAATGCTTAGGAATTAATATTCAATAATTGCAACCCTTGGATCATCACCATGATCCCTTGGGTCATCACCAATACCTTCAATAGTGGCAGTTTCTAATTCAAGAGATCTATCTGCCTTGGAAGTAGCCCATGGAGTTGTGTAGCACTCGAAACAAAATGTTTTGAATTTTGTATTAAATAAAATGCCATTTATATAATGCTTTACAGAATTTACCAAAGTTCAGTTTGAGTTGAGTCCTGGATTGATTGCCCTATGATGCACTGTTTTTAGAGTTAAGGGTTACAGGACAATCAGAATTTTAGCAGTACATGTAAGAATGATATTTTTCCCATTAAATGCATGAAATTTCTCTGGATTTTCTTGAGGTAGAGGCAATTATACTTTTGAGTAAAGTGCTTTTCTCTTTATTGGGAATAAATTTCTATTAATGCAATTAAATATTTTTTCAAATTATTAAGCAAATGTACTTTCAGCTACTTGAAATGTATACAGTATCTTATTACCATTTTTAATGTACATACCTAACATTTGGGAATTATGCTGTATAAAATTGTAAACATGATTATAGTGTACTTGTATAAATGATCCAGTAATTGTTGAGATTGGAGGAGCAGAAAGAGGAAGCTGGGGATATATCATGAAGAATCTATATGCAATTGCTGACGTCAAAGACAAAGGTACACAACCAGGTTTTTGATATTTTCACTATTACGATACAGCTGTAAGATTAACAAAAATCACGCTGAGAAATAGAGTACTACTTTGTAGCATTCAGACAAGTTGAACTGCAAATGTTATTCTTTTTAGAAACACTTTCCATTTTCTTGAATTTGGCTTAAAGGACACATTTTTGTTTGGACCCAATTTCTTTTCACAGTGTATTAAAATACAAGGCAAGTATTTCTGAAAATCATTTTTATTTAAATAAAAGTTTAAATACATTACACAGAACATCAGGATTCCAACCGAGTTATCTGTTGCTTCACACAGCTGTTAGTTGCTAAAGCAGTACTTTGCAATGACATTCTTTAAAAACTGCACCTTTAAAAGTTTAAGATTTAAAAGATTAAGCTAACACCTTTCCTGAATTCAGTCACCCTAGTGACTATTTAAAAGAGACTTTGATTTATTTAGCCCCAATACCTTTGCACAAAGATGCCTTCAGGTACACAAAGATCGGTGAGACTTAATCTTTCACAGTTTGTAGTTATTTAGCCTCAATTTCTGTGACAAAGGTGGCTTAAAATATTAGATGTCCCTAAAACAGCCAGAATAAAATCTAATCAGTAATGTCTTAAAAACAAACTTCTGGCATAACACTAACACTACCGGACCTGGTTTAAAAATGAGGGACAGCAACACAACACAAGCTCTTGTCAGTTTATTACATTGCCAAGTTACACTAGTCCAGACTAAAAGGAACCTGATGTGATTACATTATGAAAGCTGGCTTGGTTAAAACTAATGAGGCAGGACACAAAGAATCTTTCATCGCGGGGAAGTCATCTTCCTTGGAATTTTGGTGAGCCACAAATCTTAAAACCCATGGACTTTCAGCTGGTCGTCTTTAGCCAGTCCAATCTGAAGGGAAAAAAAATGTTTGACTTAGATTAAATATTTAAAATGTGACCCAGTCTAGTAAAATTAACAGCTGCATTTATTTTACCCTGACAGCAAGATAAAACCAGCTACTTCTAAATAAAATCTTTTGACTTTAGTAGCAGAAATCAAATATATAAATTATGTGAACAAGCCCAACAATATTGAATGATAAAACTCATAAATTTTAAATAGCTGTGTTCACCTCAATAAGGAATTGGCATATATTCTTCCGTTGGTCGCCTTGAAGCTGAATCACTTCTCCATACTCTGGGTGCTCAATCACAGTACCATTGCAGGCAAATTTCTACAGAAGAAAAAAAGCATATATTAACTATTTAGTTGTAAGCACTTAACAAAGGTAAAGTAATTATTGAGGATTAAGAATTTCACAAATACCTTCTTGAAGGCTTTCACCAGTTTCTTTTTATCATAATCATCGGCAATGCCTTGGACTGTGGTGAGGGTTTTTCTGCCGTTCCTCTGCTGGATCCTTATATGGATGTAGTCCTCAGTCCCAGCAGGAAGTAAGTCATCACCCTTACTTGCATCAGCAAAGGGGTCTGAAAAAAGTTTAAATTATATATATATATAAAATGTCAATCAACAAGAGGTGCAATTTCAGGATTTATCAATGTTATGTGAATGGAAATCACCCTCCTAAACCGAACAAGGGCTTATGCCATAGTCGGAGAGGGGAAAAGAATGATTGAGAGACTTCAAGGTATGAAATGGGCATTTTCAGCTACATATTTGAAGATCAGCCACTCTGAAGCAGGAGATCCCAGGCATCCAGTTTTGAATCAGTTAAAACTTCGTAAAACTCCTTTCTTCTCACCCTTGTTAAAGCAGGAAAAATAGTTCTTCCCCACTTCTTGCACCGATGCGGAAACAAGGCTGCTTCCAGCGGAGACATTCTTCACGTTACCACGTGACTCGAGTGAGCCCTCCCACTTGCAGGGTGACGCAACCGTCAGGAATTCGCAAGTGCGTCAACGGGGGGGGAAGAACAGAAGGAGCAAACAAGATGGCGGTCCTTCGTAACAATGCCGTTTTCTTACATTCATCCTAACAGCTAACAGTATCCATCTTTCAGGTGCTTGTCCCCGTTTCCTACCCCTTCTACGAGGCGCATTTAGGCCAAGCTAGGCCAGGCTCCACCCCCCACCTCTACCGGCCGTGTTCTTGGAATAGCTGGCTTCCTTTCGAGCTTGAATTCGACCAATGAAATCGCTCACCCCCCCAAGTGGAAGAATCCCCCCCCCCGCTGCCAAAGTGACTCCTCCTGGCAGGCCTTCCCCCTCATGTCCATACTCCGCCTCCCGCCGCAGCCCTCCGCCTTCGCTCACCCGCCCGTCCCAGTTCTGAGGACAATTGTTTCCCCTCCCCGCTCCGAGGTTCTCCGATGACCTTCCCCCCTCTTCTTCCCCCCCCCCACCATCGGGGCCCAAGCGAATTCCATCTCTGGCCTGACGCGGCCTCCCGCACCGTCCGTTTTCCCCCCAGCCCGCCAGCCATTCCCGGATCCCCCTCACCGAAGGAGTGGAGGTTCTGGATAGCGGACATACGACGCGCTTCGCTTCCCCTTTTCCCCGGGTCGGAAGCAACAACAGCAACGGCGACAGCAAAAGGCGGGGCGCGGCAATAACAACAGCAGCGACGACGGCTCCTCAGCCTCTCCGAAACGCCTAAAAAAGGAAAAGGCAGCAGGAAGGGCGGGTTTAAAACGTCCGACGGGTTATATACCAGCGAGTGGTTTATGACGTCAATGCGCCTCGGTAGGCGGGCGCAAGGATTGGCTAGGAAGAGGAAAACTTGGAGGGGGGGATGGGAGAGGTTGGGCAAGGTTGGGCTTGTGGGCGTAGCTCAGTCAAGCTCAGCTCCTCCCTTCTCCAGCTTCCGCATTTTATGATGCAGGCGGTAGCGCAAACTGGACAAAACTGGCTCTCCTTGTGACGCCACGGATGTTGGCGGGGATTGGCTGAAAAGCGCGGAGGGCGGGGAAACGGCCGTACGTTGCAGCGGTCGCGGGGAGTCTGCACCATTTTCAAGAGACGGGAAGGGCAATTCAAATATTTCCACAAAGGAAAGCTGACAATCGGCGCATGCGTGATGGGTCGATTTTTTTTAATGCCGCCCTTCCAAGAGTATTTTCTATAGGGAAAAATTATGTTAATAATGTGTTATTTCTAAAATGAAAAGTACTGGGATCTTGACATGCCACCCCATCAAATTTAAATACATAATAATTTAATCAAAGAAAATGTATTTCGTAAGCACACAGATAACAAGACCTTTGGTCCATTTTGGGGGAAAATACTTACAAAATCTATGAAGTAAAATCCGTTTTGTTAAACCAACAATATAATTTCGGTGTCTGAATCCAGCCTGCTTTGAAACTCAGAACTGAAAATTGTAGCAATAATTCCCAGTTTATAAATGAAAAAGTCAGATATAGCAGTAAATTATCTCTCGAATTGTTATAATTGAGTTTTCAAAATATATTAAAAGTGTTCCCATGCTGCCTCTTGCAAACAAAACTGAAGAGTACAGTGGAACCTTAGGTCACAAATGCTTCTGTTCCCGACCAAATCGGGTTCCGACCAAAAAATCTACCCAATTTTTGAATTGGGTCACGATTCAAAAATCTGGTGGCAAACAAACCCAGCTGTGGTAGATTCCCTTTCTGTACAGATTTCCCCTTCCACACAGTCCGCAAAATTTTTTGCCAGTACACGTGCATGCCCGGTCATGCTTCCGATCACGACCAAATCAGGTTGCATCCATAGTCCTAGAATGGATTACAGTCGTGTGAGGGGAGAAAATGAATAAATCCATTGTGTATTGTATAGCTGTGACTCAAATCTCAAAACTATCAGTTGATACATTTCTACTGCAAAGGGAGAATTTGAAACGTTGAACAATCACACGTTGTGCTCTGGGAAAATCTGGGAAAATACTATGTGTTAGGAAGCATCTAACTTCCTGATGTCCCATATTTGGTGATGAATTGTATACTGAAATTCAATAGGTAGATTGTAAACCAAGCCATCCTAGGATGGGGCGGTAGGTCAGGGTATAAAATAGAATGCAAACTTTGCTCTGGGTTCCTCCCACCTGCCAGGGCAGGAACCCGTTTCTGCAGAAATGCTACAATAAAGCTGTTTTCCTTGGATTAATATCGAATCTTTGGTGGTTTTTCAAGCCCCCACCTCACAGTCGCAACCCAAGGTTCCACTCTAGTTTAAATTCCCCCTTTCTGCTATTGTTTATGGAAGATTTTAGTGTAACCTTTAACTTTGGTGAATTATATTGATCACGCTTATAATATTGGCTGCTTCAGAGAATCCTGAACAGAAACATCTTTTACACTTGCATGATCTCTGTCGATTTTGAAGTAGGGATGCAGAGCATCCTTCCTTGGTCTCTTTGACCTCTCATAATAGCTTTTGATACCATTGATCATGGTATCAGTTTGGGGCTGTGTGGCACAGTCTTGTGCTGGTTGCCTCCTTTCTTCAAGGTTGGTCCCAATTGATGTTGCTACAGAGTCACAGAGGCAGTACACAGCCTCCTTTGTGCTGTGCTGCAGAGCTCAGTACTCTCTCCATTCCTTAATATTTACATCAGGGGTGTCAAACTTGGTGGGGTCCCATGACATATCAGTACTTTCCCTCCTTCACTAAACTGGGCAGGGGCGGGGCCAGAACATGACGCATCTGGCCCTCAGGCTGTGAGTTTGACACCCCTGGTTTATATGAAACTGCTGGATGAGTTCATTTGCTACCGTGGGATGAGGTAGCATGTGTATGCTGATGATATTCAAGTTTACATCTCCGTCTCGGGTGATCCGAGAGATGCTGTTGCTGCCATTGCTGGGGACTATGAGAGTGGGTGAGCAGACTTTGGCTGAACCCTGATAAGAGTGTTGAGTTTCTGGTTCTGGGACTATCATCTTTAGATCTAAAGGGAATGGCATGACTCCAGACAGTCCTAATGTATTCATTCTCTTGGATGTGTGACTCTTGCTTATGGGCAGGTGGCAGTTGTGGATAGCCGAGCCTTTGTACAACTTCTTGTTGTGTGCCTGTTCCCTTTCTGGGATTCAAAGTCACTGGGCTCAGTCATTGAAGTCCTGGTTATTTCACATTTTGACTACTGCAACACATTCTACGTATTGCTAACCCTTGAAGAGTATATGAAAGCTTCAGCTGGTGCAGTTCTTGGAAGCCCTAGTGTGGCCCATGTGACATCACTGTTCCTGAGCTGTATTGCCAACCAGTTTGCTTCTGGGTCCAATTCAATATACGGGTTATCTCCTTTGGAGTCTTCTGTGGCATAAGTTTAGCCTGTCTTAGAAACTGGCTCAACCTGGAGAGATTAGTCCACCCCCCTTGCACCAGCAGAAGGGGCATGCTGCATATCCCATCAGCCAAGGAATTTTGGCTGGGGGATACAGAAGAATAGCCTTTTCTGCTGTGGCTCTTGTCATGGCCCTATCAGAGCCTGGGTCTGAGAAGGAGAAGATGGAGCTGGGGCTGATTGAGGAGGTAGGTGCATCCCTTATGGCCCATGATGAATGACTTGGGGACATGGATGAGACAGTCCCAGGTTCCTCAGGCCTTGGAACAGTAGGCAGGGAGGAACAGGAAGGGGGGAGCAGATGGCGAGGGTAGGCAATGGAGCAGAGGAGCGGTAGCACTCTGGAAATGAGCAAATGCTTTCCTCACCCAATTCCTGGGTTTGGAGAATGGAGAGGAGTCAGAGTCAGTGCAGGGTGACCTGACTACACAGGACGAAAGAGCGAGGAGAGGAGCAGTGATATTCAAGCCAGTAGCTGGGACCACCCAGCCCCCCAAGGCATGGGAGGGGTGCCAAGGCAGTCCACAGGTTCAGGAGTGGTTTGATGGGAGCCTAGCGGCAGAGGTTGAGAGTGATGGAAAAGCTCAATGGTGGCTGCTGGCACTGGGGCTCTGCTAGTAACTCTGAGCTTTTCGCGCTCACATCTAACAGGATGGAGGAAGGGGAAGTTAATAGATGCTGATGAGGCGGAGTGAAGTTATTCAGCCATCCTGGGGAGCCAGACTATGGAGCTGTTGTGGGAGTGTTTGGGTGAGGCAAGCTTCTGGGATGCTGGCTTTTGGCTTCAGGAGCCTGGAGTGAGGCCGCTACCTGTTTGGACGGTGAAGCCACTACTTGACCAGATGCTGGTTATCCCACCTATGCGGTTCTCCCTAGCTAGCTCAAGTGTCAGCCTCAAGATACTTTCCCCTTCTACCTTTCTGCTATTGTTTCATTATTTCTCTCGGCTGTCATGGCAACGGTGGGAGGGGGGATTTTATATGGGAAGAAAGCTGGAGGTGTTTGCATTCCTTGCTGGGCTAGCAAGGGGAGGGGGGATTCTTGTCTTTAACTTTCCATTTCTTGGCTATCTTTTTCCTCTTGTGCGCAACTGCGAACTTTTATCAAAAATGTCAAGGTCATTTGACAAGACGTCTCATCACCATCTGGAGATGACCACATGAGCTGTTTCAAAAGTTTTAATTGGAAGAATCATTTGAACTTTGGGGGGTGGGAGCAAACCTATTTCTTTGTATGTGCATTCTACCCGCCAATTTCTCAGTTTCGGAATTGCTTTGTAGCTACCACTTTATTTCCCAGTAAAAGGATAACTTTGCTCTACACCATGGAGTCTGAGTATTTCTTTCTTGGAATCTAGAAGGAGCGCAGCCTGACATTATTCCGCTCTGCCTTGATGTCAGCTGTAGCAGTTCCCAGGAGCCCTAGCTGGTGAGGGGAATGGTAATGGGGCTTGCATCAGCAGAACCAGGACTGTGGAAGGGACAGGTTATCAATGAGATGGCAAGGTTGGCAGATAGTTACTCCCAGAAGATGAGACAACGGCCGGCAAGTTTCCACCTGGCAGGTAGTAAGCGTCTCTCCCTGGAGGGCCTGAACATCATCCAGCCAGTTTGGGCCCTTCAGGTCAAGGTGGCCAATAGGCTATTGGCAGCTGTAGCCATGATTCCTGGAGCTCCTGCACTTGAGGGCCACCTTTGATGGTGATCCTGACAGATGGGCTCTGTTCTTGAATTGAATAATTAGCCACCTGAACCATTATCGCCATCTATAACCCAGCCAGTGGGCCATGGCGGAAGTGGTGATGGCTACACTGGAGGGGGAAGCTGTGGATTGGGTAGCAGATCTTTATAACAAGAACGCTCAGCTTTGGGGGATGCTGGCCTGCTATTAGAAGCCTTGCAATACTGCTTTGAGGATGTGACCCAGGCTGAAGGAGAGATTAAAGAGAGGACCTGACCGGCGCCAGACTATGTCCAGGAATTCTGCCAGCTTGCCAGCAAGTTACGACAATGGCCAGAGTAGCTGCTGGTTTATCAGTTCAAGGTGGATCTTGATTGGAGTTTGCGCCAGGCCTGTGCATACTGGGGTCTACCTCCTTGGCTGAATGAATGGTACCAGACAGTCATCAAATGAGATACCAAACTGAGGAAGTGCCATTCCAATGGGGACTTGGGGTCTAGGCTAGAGGTTCCTTGAGAAGTTCTCTGATAGGCAGCTGTCCATCAATCAGCCAGGATTGCCTGTGGTCTCCAGTCCCCCAGAGAGACATACTCACTTGCCTATTCAGTGCTTTAGGTGTGGTCAAGCAGGCCACCAAGTGGCTTAGTTTCCGGCTCCTACACTGAGGGAGAAAATTGGATTCCCTGGCCCAGGGAAGCCAGGAAGACGCCCAAGAAATCCAGGGCAATGCACCAAGCAATAGAGGCCCTGCAGCTGGATGAGGGAAAGGCGCCAGGTGAAGGGAACACCAACTGCTCTCATATGACAGCCTGGATAAGGGGGAACAAGACCTGATGGTTAGTGCCCCCATCTGTCCTTTCATGATCCCAGTGACTATCATGGCCCCTAAATCAGAGGCCTGTGAGATGTTTGAAATATTGATAGAGTCTGGGTGCATCTGGTGCCTGATTAACCTGTCAACTGCCACCAGGTTGCGGATTAGGATAAGGAGGTTGGTCAAGCTGCTGCGATTTGAGCAGGTGGATGGTGCGGTATCTGCTATCCTGCATCAGATGGGCGGCTCATGATAGGGAGCGAAGGAGAGAGAAACGAGAGGAGACGAAGTTCCTCGGGATGAGCGCGCCCCAAATGTCTTGGCACACGCTCTTTTATTGTGCTTTTTTACAAGAAAATGATTTAATCAAAGCTCAAGTCAAATAGGATAATTCCATCAGGATGTGCATGTTTACAAAGCTGCATACCAGACAGATCATTTACAATGTGGATAAGCTTATTAACAACCGTCTAGCTCCTTGTCCCTTGTACGTGCCTTGCAAAGGTCACTGAAGAGACAGAAGTTAATGATTACACATGAATGATACATAGTTGCAATGATACATAGTTACAACAGGATGGTTCCCTGTTTTTGGGGTGGTGGTGTCTAGCCATCCATATCATGGAGCTGGTGAGATTAGAGATGGCCCTGCACTGGGAAATGATCCACTTTGTCCCTGTGCCTAGAATGACCAAAGCAGTGATCATAGGCTTGGCATGGTTGGATAAGTGGGGCCTAACTATATGGTGAGAGGGAGGGTACAGGAGACTGAAGATAGGCCTAACCCTAACCCTGTCAGCACCCCAGGATCGCCATTCAAATGGCACTCTCTCGCGTGCTTACCAAAAGCATATATTGAAATGTTTACTGAACTTAATTTGATAGAAGTTTGGAGAAAACTAAACCAAGAAAAAAAATATACTTTTTATTCCAACCCACACAAATCATGGTCATGCATTGATATGGCCTCGATGGGAGGAGAAATAGGAGAGGAAGTGGAAGATATTGAAATTTTACCAAATTGCTGGGTTGACCATAACCCACTTAAAATAAGTTGGAGAGGTAGAAAGAAAACAAGATGTAGGTGGACTCTAAAGACACAAATATTAAAAGAGACTGAATTTGTTCAGAAATTGAGAGAAGAACTAACATATTTCTTTAAAGAAAATAATAGACAACACACATTGATACAGAACCTATGAGATACCATGAAAGCAGTTACTCGGTATACTGCTATGATCATAATATCATATAAAGCAAAAAGAAACAAAGAAAAATTTGTTCAACAAAATAAGTTGCAGGAAACAGTCAAGAACCTAGAAACTAAATTACAAAATGCTCTACAAAATACTAAATTAAAAGAACAATTGATGTTAACTGAACACAAACTTAACTGTTGTGACTCTGGCATTGGAATCTGCTCCATTGGCAGATGTGAGTTCGAGCGAAGAGGATATGGCAGCGAAATATGAGCCGGCATTGCTAAGTGACTTGGATGTTAGCCAGAGTGAGGAAATGGATTTAACAAGAAGAGTTGAACCTGAGTTAGTAGAGATGTCAGGACCTTCAACCTCCTCTAATTCTTCCTCTGAGCAGCAGCCGGGAATAGCTAACAAGGAAAACAGGCGAGAGTTTTCTAGCGAAGAAGAGAACTTGGAGAGATCATGGTTTGATATAAGAAATAGATGGAGATTGAGACGTCGATCTCAATTAGGAAGGAGGCGTTGAGCCAGTGACTAATTAGGGAAATTAACACGCTCCATAAGAGGATAAAAGGAAACGGTTTGGCTGGTGAAATTCACCAGAAGCAAAGTGATTAATGGGAATGAAAACACGCAGATAACTCATTGAGGCTTTGAGAATTATTGCCACGTCAGAATTGCCGGACAGAGTGTGGATTTATTGCTGAGGATTGGAAATGCCTCAACAGTTCTCTTGTGGGGGTTTGTTTTCTGGTTTGTGATATTTCTGGAACTGCTGAATTTTGTTTTGCTCACCTGTAATTAAAGGGGAGATATAACATTTTTGCTTTTGGCCCTACAAACCATCTTCAAACCAAGATGGACCAAACCCAACTGCAGCGTTTGGCGGAGCAGCAACAGCAACAGATAAATCAACTGATACAGAGTAATCAGATACTTCAAAATCAGATAACTCAATTGGTGAACCATGTGTCAAGTTTGCAAAGTCCTGCTGCTCCTTCAGCCCCTCCCTTGAGGAAAAGCCCGGTATCCATGCCAGAGAAATTTTCAGGGCAAACGGATATGTTCCCAGCATTTATGGGGCACTGCCAATTATTTATAACCTTGAGGTCTGAAGACTTTCCAAATGACCGGGCTAAAGTAGGATTTATTATTAGCCTTTTATCTGGGCAGGCTGCCAAATGGGCTACTCCCTTGTTAATTCAAGATAGCCCTTTGTTGGATAATTTTCAGGGTTTTCTGTAGCAAATGAGGGTTATGTTTGAAAACCCAATTAAAACTCAAACTGTGGTTAGACGGTTATGGGACATTTTTCAGGGGAAACGTCCCCTGCAGGAATACATTGCAGAATTTCGTTTATTCTGTATGGACTCTAACTGGAACGAACTGGCCCACATGAATGCGTTTCAGGAGGGCTTGGCTGATACCATCAAGGATGAATTAGTGCATGCAGAGTGGGCTTCAACCTTGGATGCACTGGTGATACAGTGCTTACGTATTGAAGCCCATTTACAACAGCGCGAAAGCAGACGGCCCGTTGTAGAACCACCTTCTCTTTCTTGTTCACAAACTATGCCACCGAAAGTTTTTCAAACCCTGGTTAAGACTGAGGAGCCAATGGATTTGGGAGCACTCTGCCCTTGCTTAACGACGCGAGAACGTTCGAGAAGGTTTCAGGAAGGCTTGTGCCTTTATTGCGGGGGTCTGGGACATTTTGCTAATTCCTGCCAACGGAAATGGACTCGCAGACCCATGCCTGAACCAACTCCTGACCCGTCGGGAAACAGGGGTAGGCCTGAGCTCGGGGAAACCCTAGGTTGGGCACGTTCCACACCCCCACCCCAAATTGCTGAAGTGAATCCTGGCCCTCCTCGGCATTTACTTTTGGACACTCGAATCTTTTTACAGTCCCAGAAGGAGGGAACTCTAGCAGTTGCATTGGTGGACTCAGGGGCTATAACCAGTTTTATGGACCAGGTTGCTGTAGATTCACCCATCAAGGTGGAAACCGTGGATGGGCGTGAGCTCAAGTCTGGGCCCATTTATTTCGCCACCCAACCAGTGCGTATGGTGATTGGGGATCACGAGGAAGCGATAAACTTCTACATCACTTTGGACCTTCATCTCCCCTTGGTACTCGGCGTGTCATGGCTGCGTTTGCATAATCCGTTGGTGGCTTGGGCGCAGAATGCCATTTCCTTTCCAAATCTCCAATGTGTGGATCATCTGAGACAGGTCTGTGCTGGCCAGGATTTCGCTGCTTCTGCTGTTTCCATGCCTTCAGAGCTATCGGACTTCTCTGATGTTTTCAGCGAGAAGGAGGTGGACCAGTTGCCACCGCATCGTTCTTATGATTGTCCCGTGGACCTGATACCGGATGCTCCACTGCCCAAGGGTTAATTATACTCCATGTCGGAGCCCAAGTTGGTTGCGCTTTGAGAGTTTTTAGATAAAAACTTGGCTCGGGGATTTATTCGACCATCGTCCCCTCTTTTGGCTCCCATTCTTTTTGTTAAAAAGAAGTCGGGAGAGCTCCGTGTATGCTGTGATTACCGCCGGTTGAACGCCATCACAGTGAGGAATAGTTATCCTTTGCCGCTCATCCAGGAATTGATGGAGCAGTTGCGGGAGGCTACTATCTTCACTAAACTCGATCTGCGTGGGGCCTACAACCTGGTTTGGATGCGCAAGGGAGATGAATGGAAGCCGGCGTTTGGCACTCGTTATGGTCATTTCGAGTACACCGTCATGCCATTTGGCTCACCAACGCTCCCGCGGTATTCCAGCATTTGATGAATGACATTTTTCAGGACATGCTGGATAGGTTTGTTGTGGTGTATCTGGATGACATTTTGATCTATTCTCGGTCCAGGGATCACCACCTTCATCAGGTCCGTCAAGTGCTTCAACATCTTCGGGAGCATAAACTCTATGCGAAACTAGAGAAGTGTTTCTTTTTTCAGTTGTCGATAAAGTTTTTAGGGCATATCAACTCTCCCGAGGGCATTGCTATGGACCCTAAAAAAGTCAAGGCCTTGTGTAGTTGGGAAGCCCCTTGTCGAGTAAAGGACGTGCAACATCTCCTGGGGTTTGCCAATTACTATAGGACCTTCATTCCAGATTTTTCTAAACTAATGGATCCCATCACTCAGCTTCTTTGCAAGAAGGTCCCGTTCCGGTGGGGGCTCCCACAACACGGCTTTTGAAACTTTAAAGAAAGCTTTTGTGGCCGAGCCGATATTGAGGCATCTTGATCCGAATCGTCTATTTATGGTCAAGAAAGATGCCTCTAATGTAGCTATCGGAGCGGTGTTGTTGCAAGCTTCGAAGGATGGCGCACCTCTTTTCCCCTGCGCATATTATTCTAGGAAGCTCACAGCTTCTGAGCGCAATTATACTATCTGGGAAAAGGAGTTGTTGGCTATTAAGGCTGTATTTGAGATCTGGCAACATTACCTAGAGGGGGCTCGGCACAAGGTGAAGGTTCAGATGGATCACCAAAACTTGGAACATTTGTCTACTGCCAAAAAGTTGAACCAATGCCAGATCCGGTGGTCGTTGTTTTTCGCAAGATTCAATTTTTCCGTCACTTATGTTCCAAGTGGACAGAATTGGAGAGCAGACTCATTGTCTAGAAAACCCGAATATATCAGTCCCGAAGATCCTCTTCCTCCACAAACGGTGTTGCCACCGGAATACTTGGCCATACTTCAAGATCCAGTAGATTTATGGGCTCGAATACGGGAGGCGCAGCGAGTAGATGCGTGGACGCAGCAGAGAAGGGGGGAAGTTGGACCTGATTCCTCATGGTCTTTTGAAGAGGGCTTGCTAAGACATCGGGGTTTATTATATGTACCCTCCAGGTTTCTTAGAGCTCTCATCATGATGCAGTGTCATGACAACGCTGCTGCTTATTTTGGTTTTTTCAAAACTTTGCATTTGATCACCCGGACTTTTTGGTGGCCTTGGGTTCGACACGATGTGTTTTCCTTCGTTGCTTCTTGCGTACAATGTCGACAAGTGAAAGCAGCGTTGAGTGCGCCTCCTGGACTCCTTCAACTATTGCCGACTCTGGGCAGACCATGGGGAGCGATCTCCATGGACTTTCTCACGCACTTACCATCCTCGTCGGGTTTCACGACGGTGCTCGTGGTGGTTGATATGCTGACTAAAATGTCTCATTTTATTCCCTGTCGGAAACTACCTTCAGCCCGCACTACAGCCCAGTTATTTTTACAGCATGTCTTTCGCCTACATGGTCTGCCGGATAGAGTGGTTTCTGATCGTGGGGTTCAGTTTACTGCGCAGTTTTGGAAATGCTTAATGGCGGCGTTACAAGTCCAGGTGTGTCTAGCGTCAGCACACCATCTGGAAACTGATGGGGGGACTGAGAAGGTTATTGGCATTCTCACTCAGTATTTGAGATGTTTTGTCAATCATCGACAAAACGATTGGGCGAAATACCTCCCATTGGCAGAATTTGCCTTTAATAATTCTCAGCATTCCTCCACTCGAGTAATGCCGTTTTACGTGAATGTAGGCTATCATCCGCGATTCTTCCCGTTAACTATAATGGATTCCCCGGTTCCCGAGACATAAGATTTTCTTGAGGAATTACAAGCGGTTCACCGTTTAGTAGTGCAACAACTAGAACGGGCGAAGGAAGACTACAAACAGTTTGCAGATTGTTCTCGTAGAGCTACGCCTCCGTTAGCTGTGGGTGATAAGGTGTGGTTATCCACAAGGCACCTTCGGGTCGATCACCCAATTAGGAAGCTGGATCATTGTTTCATCAGTCCGTTCCCAATTCAGGTGGTCATCAACCCTGTGGTGTATCGAGTCACCTTACCGCGCTCCATGTGCATTCATCCTGTCTTCCATCATTCTTTGTTGGTTCCTGACTCCCCAGAGTGTTCTCTTCGTGCTCCCGCTAGTGCGGTTTCTCCATCAACGCCCAGTGAGGAGGCTGATGTTGATGACACGGTGGTCAGCATTACTGATTCTCGTTGGCTAAAGGGTCGCTTCCAGTACTTAGTCGGGAGGAGAGCGGATGGTTCGGAGGTTTTTTAGTGGACAGATGCTTCCGTAGTTCATGCTCCAGACATTATTCGGAACTTCCATGAACGCTTTCCGTTGAAACCGCATCCGGATCGTCAGACCCGGGGGAAGGGTCCTGCGGTGAGGGATAGTGTTGTGACTCCGGGATTGGAATCTGCTCTGTTGGCAGATGTGAGTTTGAGCAAAGAGGATATGGCAGCGAAAAATGAGCCAGCATTGCTAAATGACTTGGATGTTAGCCAGAGTGAGGAAATGGATTTAACAAGAAGAGATGAACCTGAGTTAGTAGAGATGTCAGGACCTTCAACCTCCTCTAATTCTTCCTCTGAGCAGCAGCCGGGAATAGCTAACAAGGAAAACATGTGAGAGTTTTCCAGCGAAGAAGAGAATTTGGAAAGATCATGGCTTGATGTAAGAAATAGACGGAGGTTGAGACGACAATCTCAATTAGGAAGGAGGTGTCGAGCCAGTGACTAATTAGGGAAATTAACACGCTCCATAAGAGGATAAAAGGAAACGGCTTGGCTGGTGAAATTCACCAGAAGCAAAGTGATTAATGGGAGTGAAAACACGCAGATAACTCTTTGAGGCTTTGAGAATTATTGCCACGTCAGAATTGCCGGACAGAGTGTGGATTTATTGCTGAGGATTGGAAATGTCTCAACAGTTCTCTTGTGGGGTTTGTTTTTTGGTTTGTGATATTTCTGGAACTGCTGAATTTTGTTTTGCTCACCTGTAATTAAAGGGGAGACATAACACTTAACCTAGTAGACCATGAAGAAATGATTAAAAATAGCTACACAAACATTCTTTGAACAAGCTAAAAAACCAGGAAGGTGGCTCTCACATAAACTTAAGAAAGAGAAAAAAGAATTATCCACCAACTACAAGATGAAAATGGAGAATATCAGCATATAATAAAAAGAAAGAAAAATATTATGCACCAGTATTTTGAGAATTTGTATAAGAGAGAGGAGATAGATGAAGAACAGATAAGGAAATATTTGAGAGAGGAACAAGACCCATTGATAGCAGAAGATCTGAAGGAAAATTTAACTAAAGATATAACAATAATAGAATTAAATCAAGCAATTAGAAACCAGAAAAAAACACCAGGACCACATGGTCTCCCAGAGGAATTCTATAAAATGTTGAAAGATGTATTAGAACCATTGATGACCTTTATAATGGTGTTATGATAGATGTTAAGATGCTGGATACATGGAGGGATGCACTCATCTTGCTAATCCTGAAGGTGGGCATGGATACAAGACAAATCCAAAATTATAGACCAATATTGTTATTAAACGCTGACTATAAAATATGTACAATCATCATAGCGAATAGACTGAAGAGACTTTTGAATGAATATACACACAGACCAAAATGGATTTCTACCAGGCAGACAAATTAGGAACAATTTGAGGACAGTAATAGATATTTTAGAATATTATGATGCTCACCCAGAGAAACAAGTATCATTTGTCTTTTGAGATGCTCAGAAAGCATTTGATAATTTGAATTGGCAATTCGGGATACTGTAAGTTTATAACATGAATTTAGGAACTAAATTTGAGCACATAATAACAACAATATATTCCAATCAGAAGGCAAATATTATAGTGAATGGTGAAGCTACCCACAGCTTAGAAATAAGAAAAGGAGTTAGACAAGGCTGCCCACTCTCTCCTCTGCTTTTTATGTTATCACTTGGGACCCTTCTTAGACGAATTAGGCAAAATTTGGAAATAAAAGGATTAAAAGTCAAGAAAGAAGAATACAAATTACAAGCTTTCGCCGACAATGTGATCTTTGTTATTGAAGATCCAATAGAAACAGGAAAGGAGCTAATTAACGAATTAGAAAGATATGGGGAAATAGCAGGTCTGAAAATTAATAGACAGGAAATTAAACGCTTGTCTAAAAACTTAATGAAATTACAACAAATAGAACTAGAAAAAATAACAGGACTACAAACAATAAAGAAGATTAAATATCTGGGTATATGGCTGACCATGCAATGTAAAACAATAAAGGAGAATAATTATGATAAAGTATTACAACAAACAAAAACTATTTGAAATTATGGGCTAAATTGCAATTATCTTTACTAGGAAGGGTAGCAGCTATTAAAATATCAATCTTACCCAAATTTTTATATTTATTTCAAATGATCCCTATTAGACTATAGAAATCTTTTATTAATGAACTCAATAAAATTACACTGAAATTTATTTGGTTAAGCAAAAAAAACCTAGAATAAAGATAAAATCATTATAGGATGTAAAAAACAGAGGAGGATTCCGAATTGGGAGTTATATTTTTGTGCAAAGCAGCCTACACACCATCTGGTGGTCAAGTAGAAATTTCACAAAGAATTAAAAAAAATTTTTTCCTTCTTTTTTAAAACTGGTCTAGCTCCACTTCGTGGCCAGTAATAAATGTACAGGAAGTTTCCTAAATTTAACCAGTGTTCAACCAGTTAAAATTCTATTTTATGTAACTCTTGTGGAAACATCTAGTAACTTAATTCAAGGGTCCAGCACTACCTGCAGCCCAACCTGTGCTTAGCAACAGTATCTTCCAGATCTAGCAAGTATCACAAACAGGCAAAATTTGTGCACTTTGTGCCAATGTCTTTCAGACTTCACAACACACCCTATAGCGCCAACTTGTGTACCAAGCAACACTAACAGGCAAATTTGCGCTTTGCCCGAAAGTCTTCCAGAGTTCGCAATGCACCCTAAAAGCAGTCACATTGTGTACTGTGCTAACACTGCCCAGACCCTGCAGCGTCACCTATGTGCTCAAGTATTAAACTTAGCAGAAACTCCTACATTCTGCTACCTACGTGCAGTGCACCCTACTGGAAAAAAGGGAATTACACAGAAAATCATTAAATTTTCCAAGATTCACCTTTTGCCAATTTGAAGCATGGCAACTGCTTCAGCCATGACAGATGTCTCTGATGTACCAGAGGACTCGAACCCTCCAAGCACCCTCAAAGTAAATGTGGAGCCTGGTTCCCAAAACCCAGTTTTAGATGTCCAAACATCTGGAGAAGCAACAATATCTTAGAAAGTTTATGCCTACCACACCCATGGACTCCTTATTGAGGGAGAAGTGGGACAAGCACCATCGTTATTATGTAGAATCATGGACAGAACAGGAGAAGATCTGCAAAACTCCCAAATGCAGGCTGTCACTTGGGAAACTACGCACATTGCAGGAAGACCTACAGGACCTTCTCCCACAGTGGAGAGACAGCAAAAGTAAACTCAAGTACATCCAGTCGAGGCTGGGTGACCCAAACCTTCAAGAACACCTTCAATGCTTTGAGGAAGTACACAAGGAACGTGAAGAATGCATTAGGGAAGGCAAAAATGCCCTCCAAGCAGCGATCAACAAAGCTCTAAATCTGGAAGAAATGTCAGGGGACAAGGCCACATCTGACATAACCACATGATCACAAGCAGCTTCTTCCCACTGTTCTCAAAAAGCCTCCTCCCTCCATCCCAAACTGGCTAGATCGCATTCATATTCCAGTGTCTCATGCCAACTCTCTGCTGCTGGGTCTTACCATCCTTCCAGAGCATCCTCCTGTCGCAGTGGTGCATCTAAGGCCTCCAAAGCAGCAAGTTACACCAACTGAGCTGCAGAAGCTGAGTGGAAGCTGCAGTAGCAGATGCAGATCTATATGCCACAGAGGAAGTGACATGGCAGAAGGAGGCAATAGCAGCTCAAGTAGCTGAAATGGCCAAAGCCCGGGCCACAGCGCAGGCCAAATTGGAGTTAGCCAAACAGCAAAGAGACTTGGCAACGAAGATGGCATAAGCTACAGCATGGTGGAAGATGGCTGACAATGCCCCCTTCAACTTCAACCTTGAAGAGTTGGGAGAAGAGAGCCCAGATCAAGGCCTACGTGGATGAGCAGTACTTGCTACAAAATGAGCAGGTGGAACCACCTCAGTTACTTAAAAATCTCTCACAACCAGGGGCGTACAGGGGTGAATCTCAACCACAGACTCTAAATGTCAGTCATGCAACTGATGTTGTAAGACCTAAAGTATGAGATTCACTTCCCACCAACAGCAAATCTTCCCCAACTGATGTTGCATAATCTAAAGTCTGAGATTCTCTTCCCAGAAACAGCAAACCTACCCCAACATCTCACGGCCTGCTGGGCAAGGAACTTAGCCCTCCAGTGATCACAATGATTTCTTGACAAGTAGACATGCAACCAGCTACAATTGCCACACTCAATCCACAGGCAAATGAGTTCTTGACATACCCACAAGACAACTCTAATGCACAGCATGGAACCTACACCCGACCTCAAGAGGTACTACCTGCAAACATGGGAACGGATAATGACCTCCTCATAAAGTACTTTGCGGAACCACGTACTGCCCACAACACATGCCCTTGAGCCAGAACACTATGCCTATAGGATGTCATATGAAGAGATGACCGGCCCTCACAGTGAAGTAACAGAGAACCATCACTAAGGTATGAAAGGTTAGACTTAGCAGCTAACGGTGTGTACAAATGCGACAACAAGCCAGGCAGAGAATACCTACTGTGGAAGAACATTTTCACAAGTACTATTCAATGTGAACAGCTGCTGCCCAGCGAAGAACTTAAATTAATATTGGCATGGCCATAGTCTAGTTACATGGTGAAACACATTTACACAGGCATACTCAACAACCCAGACACCACTCTAAAATGAGTGTGGGATGCTCTGGACCGAAAATGTGATGGGGCACATTGATGGAATTCTTGCTCCTAGAACGACTTGACCATTTCTCATGTGTCACCATCCATGAAACCCAAAGACTGGAGGAATTTTCCAACATCCTTATGGAGCTACAAACAGCCAAAGAATGTTCCAACTTGCCAGGACTGGCTTGCCTTGGTCTCTTCATAACGCAAGAAGCAATCATTGCCAAACTCCCAAAATAAATATTGGAACGATAGATTGTTTTGTCTGATGCCTTTCTGGCCACAAACTGCAAAAGAGAACCACCTTTTGCCTTTTTCCAAGAATTTGTTGTCTGGCAAACAGAGTCCTGCAACAGCTTTAAAAACCTCTGCCTCAGACACAGTTTCTTCCCAACTAACAAAGAACACAACCGTAACTCTCCACCTCTCAGGAGTATACTGCAAATCACTAGAGATCACAACCACACAACAACACATGACACAGAGGTTGCAACCTCCTCTATAAACAGTTCAGGAGAGGACTCATCAGACACAACCCAATTTAGATCTCCAACTACTAAGAGAGTTGAGCTTTGTCCTTTACATAACACTCAACACTCGCTGAACATTTGTCAAGTATTTGCGAAGAAATGCCTGGACCAAAGGAAAGATTTGTTATGGGAGTTCAGATTCTTCTACAAGTGTTGCGAATCTTCTAAACATACACCCAAAGACTGCACAGCCAAGGTGCAATGCCATCTATGCAACAGAAACAAGCATCCAACTGCTCTGCATCCAGCTCTGAACTACCACAGCAGACAATTCCTTACCCTCTTTTGAACAAGGAGCCTCAGCGTACTGCAAAAGCACACCATGCGCCTTAGCGCACCATGAAAGCACAATCAGAGCCAGTGGTGATTGTCAATTGCACATCAGTGTGCAATAACACACCAGCCTCTTACTCGTGTCATCAGATCTGTTTAGCCAAAGTCTACCCTGATGGATGCCAAGAATAAGCAGTGAAGATGTATGTAATCCTAAATCGCTCACTAGCCAGGTCTGCATTCTTCGACCTCTTTGATATTCAGAAGGAAGAAGCGCACTTCACGATATCAACATGCACTGCACCCAGATGCATGGCGGGGAGGAGAACTACTGTATAGAGTCATTAGATGGAAGTTCCCAGTTTCTACTGCCGCCCGTGTTGGAATGGGACGGGATACCAGATGACTGCAGCCACATCACAACACCAGAAGTAGCTAGCAACATAGCTCACCTGAAGCATATGGTTCATCACTTTCCCACCCTAGATCCTGAAGTCAATATTTTGCTCTTGCTGGGAATAGATGCCCCTGATGCTTTAACATACACTGAAATAGTCAGAGGCCCGAGATACTCACTCTATGCCTTCAAGACAGACCTGGGTTGGGGAATCTCAGGAATTGTCTGTGTCGATCAGATGCAGACCCCAACCCAGGCAGATGCCTTCACACCATCCATTCTGACAGCCTTCTGACGTCCTTTAGCACTATCGAAAACAAGAATACCAGTCCATCCTAAAAGGCTGCTGGTGACCAGTAGAATTTCACTAAGAAACCCTGAACGGCTGCCTGCGACCACCAGACTTCCACGAAGATGCTCTACACGGGCAGATGTCTTCACAACATAAAGTTCAACCGCTTGTCAACACTCCTTAGAACTTTTGGAAGCAAGAGTATCTGTCCACCTTAAATGGCCACCAGAGGCAACCAGCAGACTTTCACCAAGAAGCTCTACACCAGATCAGTCACCGACTTAGTGCTGCTGTGGAGAAAGGCTGAACTTGAAGATTGAACCTGAAGCTTTTCCTGCTTTGCTTTATTTGATGCTTTATTACTATTTACTGTTTCTCTTAGTTATATAGCTAACTGTTTATTTAATAAAATAGTTAACTGATATTCAGTTAGTATTACTGTTATATAGTTAACTGATATTCAGTTAGTGTTACTGTTATATAGTTAACTGATATTCAGTTAATATTACTGTTTACTACTTATCTTAGTTATATAGTTAATAGCTCTTTAGTTAGTAGTGGAATTTACAATTCCAGGTGGGGAGTGTGCTGTCCAGATAGATTATAATTAATGGGATTTGGGTTAGTTAGTTAGGAATTGAGAGCTGCCCCTTTAAGGGAATGCATCATGGTAAATGTAATTAAGGTATCCTGGGAAATGTAGTTCATGTCATGTGACCACATCTGTAACCCTGATTGATCACTAAGTTATCAAGTTATCTTGATAATGCCTAATGAACCAAAAAAAAGTCTTTGTATGGATGCTTTGTAGAGTTATCTATCTGCCCCTGTACATTACAGAGGACAGTTTGTACCGGACAGAATAATGGGAGAAAAATAGAGAACACCACTACTTGAAGATACCAATTTGGCTTTTGACAATGGAAGCACTTATTCATCCAAATATTGTTAATATGGGAAATATTATTAGATACAAACACATTTTGAATGAAAAGGGTAAGCTCAAAACTAAGCAAGAATTATTCCCATGTTACAGTCTAGATATGAAAAAGATGCTAAATTAGATGATTTCTATAAGAATGGACAGAATTGGATAAAATAACAGGAACAGAAGAAAAACTGATTAAAAATTGTATAGTTATTTACTGGGTATTAAAATGGAAGAAAAAGTAATGAAAATGACAATGATAGCATGGGCAATTTGTTCTGGTTATACCATAGAATTAGACAAATGGCAGAATCTATGGGAGAGAAACTATAAATTAACAATGTCAACTGCATACAAAGAAAATCTATATAAGATTTTTTATAGATTGCATTTTGCACTGGCAAGACTGGTAAAGATGTTTAAAGATAAATCAACTAAATGCTGGAAATGCCATCAGGCACCTGAATCATATTATTATATTTGGTGGTCATGCATAGAAGCTAAAAGATATTGGACTAAAATATACACATGGTTGGAAAAGGTGATACAGCAACGCATTGATTGAAACCTGAAATATTTCTGTTGGGGATTATATCTGAAACTTAAAATAAAGAAAAGGCACACTTAATTATTCATGTATTAACTGCAGATAGAATGTATTTGCACAAAATTAGAAAAGTAAAAAGATTCCAACAGATGAGAATGTGATCAGGAAAATATTAGGAAGTACAGAAATGAACAGGCTAACATTTGTAATTAAAGAAAAGGAACAAACTGAATATTATATGATATGGGAACTATTTTATCAATGACTGGAGAATAAATATGGAAATTAGAAATTAAAGATTAGCGAAAAATAGTAAGCATGTGAATAACATGAACAGATAATCACACTATTTCTTTGGGTATTTCTATTCTTGTCATTCAATTGTATGTTACTTCCAGATTCAAAGTGATGAAAATAATGCTGTTCTGTATCAAATGATTTGTGCAATAAAAGATTATATTAAAAAAAAACTAAATATGCTAAGATGGGGATTATGATAATTAGATATATTATGTATAGTAGTATAAAGTAAGAATAGAGTATTAATACTATAGTAAAGAATATGTAATAACTGTAATTGTTATTGCACAAGATATTTGTACCCAGACGATACACTGTGTCAAGCCTGAGCTATGGCTTGCCATAGTGAGAGGAGGGTGATGGGAGGTATGTTTGGCAGATGAAGACTGCAGGGCATTCAACAGCTGACGATTGGATTAGGGTGGCCCCACATGGCACCCAGTTGACATTTGGACATGCAGCTCACAACTGGCGCTTTGCATCATAACCCCATGATGTGCATGGACGAGGCAGCAGGATGCCTGAGCCAGATGCTTACCGGAGATTCCACTAGCGGTTGGCTGAAGAGGGAACAAGCCAACATTGGGGAGGGTTTCTGAGTGGGTGGAGTGGCCAGATGTGCAGGTTGTTTTGTAACAGGGTAAAAGTGGCTCTGGCAGGCAGAGCTCCCAGTTCTAGCTTTACCTGGGATTATCCCAACTCACAGTCTGTTGCTGCTGCCTTGTGTTTTTCAAACCTGGGTTAAAGGATTTACTGCCTAAGGTATGTTTCCTGATTTTTCTGTGTATTGGATATAGGTGCTGGCCAATGACTGCTTGAGAGAAAGCTAGCGCTGGCCCTTTGTATATATAACCTTCTGGTTGCTGGTTGATGTGTTGTTGTTACCTCATCCTGCCTGTGAGGGTGTGGCATCAGTGAAGATGGCAGAGGGAGTGGCACAGGACTCACCTGTGGATCTAGAGGTGGAGCAGCAAGGACCATAGGCAGTGGTGCTTGGGGATACAGAAACAACTAAGATACTGTCATGCCCCTGGTGGAGACTCTGAGGAAGAGGAGGAACAGCCAACAGGGAGTGGGAGTGTGGCTCCAGAGGTGGTGGAGGAGGCCGGGGGAGGGCAGAGACCAGCTGAGCAATGAGTAGGATCCAGGCCCATTCCCTATCCATCCTTGGTCATGCAGGGAGGAGAGGATCAGGGAAAAGCGAGATCTACTCAGGAGGAGATTACCATGATCCTCCTTGTGGCTTGCAGCTGGGAGCTATGTATATAAGTTTGTAACTGCATAATCAGAATTGCTGGAGTCAAAGTTTATTGTTTCCTTTGAAGAAGGTTTATCTTTGTTGGTGTTTTTCCCATGGACTCTTCCTGTTATCTTCCTGGAATGTATGGTTAATTATCTTGGCTTACTTCGGAACTCTTCTCAATGTGGTTTGTTTTGGTTATCTTTTGCCTCATTATTTACTTTTGTTACTTTAAACTGTGCCTAATAAAACAGTGAAGTTAAGTTGAAGGTATTACCGGACTTTAATGTATGTTTTGGGTTTTGGGTTATTTTGAGAGATGATGGGTCATCACATTTTGACTCCAGCCACCCCTTCAACTTATTTTTGCTTTTTGTGGGATGACCATGGATCAGCTCAGAGCAGAGATTGCCCAGTTAAGCCAGCAAGTGGCTCTTTTCACTGCACAGGTGGTACAAATGCAAGCTGCCCAGCCACGCCGAAAATGCCCAGTGGCAGTGCCAGATAAATTTGATGGTTCGCTGGCCCAATTTCCAGCAGTTTTGGAGCAGTGCCAGCTTTACATGAGCCTTCGGCCTGAGGGCTTTCCCACTGACCGGGATAAGGTGTGGTTTTTGATTAGTTTATTGTCAGGATCTGCAGTACATTGGGCGATGTCTCTGTGGACCCAGCTCAACCAGGTGTTGGACAATTATGCCGAGTTTTGTTGTCAGTTTCAGGCCATGTTTGAGGATCCTGTTCAAAGCCAAACAGCAAACAGACATTTCAGAAAGTTAAAGCTCACTCGTGGATTATATTGCTAGTTTTCGGGTGGTTGCTCAGGATGTACAGTGGAATGAGGCAGCGCTATTAGACCAGTTCCAGGAGGGTTCGTCGTCAGAGTTCCTGGATGAGTTGGCGTGCACTGAATGCTCTCGCACCCTTCAGGAGCTCATGCATTTATGTCTTTGTATCAATGCTAGACTTCAGCAGTGATGGGTGCGATGACGGACAGAAACTGTATCTATTTCCTGAAAGACGGCGCCCTTGGTAGAAGTGCCTTTGGAGGAACCCATGCAGTTGGGCACTGGCTGCCCTCGCCTGACTCAAGTAGAAAAGAATAGACTTCGTTGTGATGGTTTATGCCTCTATTGTGGCCAAGTATCCTGTTAAGACATCCACAGCAGCAACGCCTGTGGAGGCAGGAAACAAGCATCACTAAGCCTTTGGGGGTCTGTAGGTCAGGGTGTAAAGTCCTTAAGCCAGCCATCTTCACCAACCTTGCCATCCTCGCCACCGTTGACATCTCCACCACAATTGTTATTGGTGAAGCATCTTGTGCTGACAGCAAGTGTGTTCGTGCTTGGTGTGGGAGCGGTGGAGATCCAAGCCTTGGTCGACTCAGGAGGCACAGCCAATTTCGTGGATGCTCATTTTGTAGAGCAGTGGTTCATTCCTCAGCAACAGGTGTCCCTACCAGTAATGGTAGAGATGATTGATGGTCGGTCCCTTCGCTTGGGATCTGTGGTTGCTACAACCAAATCCCTCTGCATGCGTATTGGATAGCATGTGAAAGAAACTCTGTTCTACATTACCACAGTGCCTTATTTTCCAGTGATGCTGGGTTTGGAGTGGTTACAGGCCCATGATTCACAGATTGTGTGGTCGTCTGGAGCTGTGCAGTTCCTTGATAGGAAGTGTGCCAACCATTGCTTGCGCTTCTGTGCAGTGTGGCTACACCCGTGAACCTGGATCTACCTGCGGAGTTGGTGAACTTTGCTGATGTGTTTGGGGAGAAGAAGGTGGATCAGTTGCCTCCGCATCATGGGTATGACTGTCCAATCAACTTGTTGCCCGATGCAAAATTGCCGGTGGGTCGGATATATTCCCTGTCAGAACTGGAGTTGGCTGCATTGTGGGATTTTATTGACAAGAACCTCTGGAAAGGGTTTATCCGGCCTTCTACCTCCCCATTGGCTGCACTGGTGCTTTTTGTGAAAAAGAAATCAGGGGATCTATGTTTGTGTTGTGATTACCGCAAGTTGAATGCAATCACAGTGATGAATCATTACCCACTTCCCCTCATCCCTGAACTGATTGAGAGGCTTCATCAAGCTAAGACCTTTACAAAGTTGGACTTGCATGGGGCCTACAATCTGGTTTGCATTCGTGCAAGGTATGAATGGAAAACAGCTTTCTGGACAAGGTACGAGCATTTTGAGTATACTATGATGTCTTTTGGATTAACCAATGCCCCAGCTGTGTTCATGCATTTCATGCACAATGTTTTCTATGATTTGTTGGATCAATTCATGGTCATTTATTTAGGTGACATTTTAATTTACTCAGATTCCCTGCAGGAACCCTGGCAACATGTGTGGCTGGTGTTGCAATGTTTGCGTGATAACCACCTGTTTGCTAAGCATGAGAAGTGTCAGTTTGCACAAACCACAATTGACTTCTTGGGACATCGTATTTCACCTGCCAGGGTGGAAATGGACCCAGAAAAAGTACAATTGTTGCAGGCATGGGAACCTCCACAGTGGGTTAATGATGTGCAATGACTGTTGGGGTTTGCGAACTACAACCACTTTGGTACCTTGACTTCTCCCCTTTCTAATCTGCTCAAGAAGGGGGAGAAGTTCCATTGGGGTCCTGAGGAGCAGGCAGCTTTCGAGGCATTGAAAGTCACCTTTGCTTCCAAGCCTATCCTCAAACACCCTGATCCAGGCCAGCCATTTGTGGTGGAAACAGATGCTTCCGATGTGACTGTTGGTACGGTGCTCCTCCAGGCCTATGCTTCCGCAGGCACCCTGTTCCCGTGCGCTTATTATTCCTGGAAGTTGTCAGCTCCAGAGTGCAACTATATGATTTGGGACAAGGAGCTATTGGTGGCTAAGGTTGCTTTTCAGATATGGCGGCACCACCTGGAGGGGGCTCATCACCAAATAGAGGTTCAGACGGATCATCGCAATTTGGAACACCTACGTACAGCTCGGACATTGAACCAGCATAAGGTGAGATAGTCCTTATTCTTTGCTCGATTTGATTTCCGGGTGACCTATGTTCCGAGTAGAGGGAATCAATGTACCGATGCTCTATCTCAGTAGCCTGAGTATACCCGAAGGGAGGATAAAATCTTGTCCTGGATGGTGATTCTGTTGGAGCGGTTTGCAGCCACTGAGGAACCTGTGGACCTCCAAGTGAGGATTCAGGAGGTGCAGCGGCAGGACCCATTTGTAGCAGCTCGACATCAAGAATTGGATGAGAATAGGAGACAAGACACTTGGGTGTATATTGGGGACCTGTTGCGGTTCCGTGATCGCATTTACATGCCTGGAGGTTCTCTTCATGGACTTATCCTACGTCAATGTCATGATAGTCCGGCGGCAGGACACTTTGGGGTGTTCATAACACTGCACCTCATCTCTAGGACTGTAAGCCCTATTTCAGAAATCCAGAAACTCAGTCAACAAACACATTTACTCACAGGTTTGGTGAAAAGTAGTTTATTGTAGATTGTTTTCTTCCAGTGGGCAAACAACGGCAATCCCGAGCAAAGCCAGTGCTGAGAGTGAAGGCCTCCCAGTGCCTTTTATGCCCCATCCCTTCCCATTCCCAAACAAGCATCTGCCTAACTAATTAACCCCACACGCCGCTGCCCCACAATTCTATATCCGACACCCAGAACACACCGAACCCCGAAACGCTAACTCATAAGCCAAAGAAAAGGAAACCACAATAAGATGAGTCCCCCCCCCATCTCTGGAACACAATACAATCCTTACGCCCTGCAACTAAATATAGTTCAGCAGGAACTTGCAATGGATCCACATCGTTACGTGCTGTAACTGGAACAGGCAACAGTGCCATATTGTTTCAGCAAGGGGAACAGCTAGTCGGGTAGGTGGTGCAGGTTCAGAGACTTATCTCCCTCTCCCTATTAGGTGGCTGGCAATGTGTTGGGCATGATCAGTGAAGCCCAACAGGTGGCCCCCTCTACCATGGCTCCATCTGTAATAAAGGTAATACGGTTAGGATGATGTAATGCCCCTTGTTCATACCTCCTGCCTGCCTTCTTAGGATATTTTTTATGGAATTGTTGATGTAGCAGACACATCTTTATATGATACCCATGAAGCATCTGCTAATGGACAGCCCTCCCACCTCACTAAATATTGTAGGATTCCTTGCCGACATCTGGAATCAAGTATTTCCTTAATCTCGTAATGATCATCATGGATTGGCCAAGGGGTCCTTACTCTGGGCTCTTGTCTATTCATATCAGCTTGTTTAAGAGGACGGATATGAAATACAGGGTGAATCCTTTTTGTTTTTTAAACAAATTTTATTAATTTTTGAAGACAAACAAAACATAGGACATAAAAGCATAAAACCTCCTTTCCAAAAATTACTTATAAGTTTTAACAAGGCAAATAAAACATCATTTTTAAGGCATAGTTCCACATTGTCACATTTCCATTTAAGCACATATATATCTTTTCCAAATTTCTCATTATTTCTCCCTTCACTTTTATTCAATTATATTTCTTTCTATCAAGGTTTTATTAATTCTCAATCGAATATAGACATTTATACAGCATAGTTCCAAATTATCACATTTCCATTTAAACACCTATATATCTTTTCCAAATATCTCATTATTTCTCCCTTCACTTTTATTCAATTATATTTCTTTCTATTTTATTAATTCTCAATCAAACATAAACACCCAAAACACAAAACATAAAACAAGACATAAAAAGATAAAATTTCCCTAATTATCATTTGTACATATCTTTTCCAAATTTCTCTCCCTTTAGTTTTATTCCTCCAAGGTTTTATTAATTCACAATCAAACATAGCTAACCAAAACACAAAACATAAAACATAAAACTTCTTTTGAAAAGTGGCTTAGCCCCGTGTTACATCTTTTTTTACAGACCTAAATCAAATTCATGCTCACCTTATATACCATTCATATCATATTGACCATTCTATATTTTCTATATAACTTCTCCCTTCTTTTCACTCTCTTAATTATATTTTGTTTATTTCATCTTATTTCAAAATCATTATGCTTGTATCTTTTGTTCGTTCTTTTCCAATCATCTATTTATCTCTTCTCTTTAGCAAAGAATTTCCCCTGTAATCACTTTTAAAGTATGATGCCTCTCTATCTTTCCCCTAAAGTAACACTTAAAATAATACATAATTTCCATCCTGATTCTGCTTAGTACATTCTACATGTTGCATTTTATTCTAGTTCTAATTCTAGTTAATACATTATTTTAGAATAAGAAGATGAAATATTAAATTGATAATAACATTGAAACAATAATGAATTAAACAGTAACTAAGCATTAATCATTTTACACATTCTCTTTAATATTTTATTAAGTATTGAGATCTATCATTATTAAACATTTTAATATTATGTTAAATCTTAAAATATTCCAATAGACTATTTCAAATGCAAATACTACAATACTATCTTATATACTCTGGCAGAATCTTTTTTTAATTATACACTATCTTTTATCCCTTATCTCAAAAAAAAATTTTCTTTTTGGCATCTTGTTTCAGACTGTGGCTTTCTTTCCCTTTTTGCCTCCCTTTCTTCTCCAGTCTGGTCTTTTTGCCCCCCCCTTCCTAACCTCCACCTTTTTAACTTCCCCTCTCTGTTGTAGTTCTCTTTTCAATTGCTTTCTAACATTGTACCTTTTTTTCACCTTATTTTTCTTTTTCTTGGTTGTTTTATTGAATCTTAAATTCTCATTTTCCCTTCCTCTCTTCCTATTTTCTTTCTTAATCAAACTTTTTTGCCCATTAAAAATGGCTTCCTTTTCTTCTTCTTCTCTTTCTCTTTCTTCCTCGAGTATTTGCTGGTACGTAGAAACCGCCATTTCTAAAAAGTGGAAGACAGCTCCCAATGTATTCTTGCCATTTTGTTCTCTTTCTTTTAATTTTTCATATTCCATTTTTAGTTGATCCACCAATGGTGCCATTGTAAATTTTTAAAAACAACCCAGATGTTTTTAATCTTAAAGTAATTTACAAATGTCAAAGTTATCAAACAATCCAAACAGGCAGAAATTATTTCCTCTTCTTCTCTTTGCAGCTTTTCCTCCTGGGGCAAAATCCCAAATATATTTTAAAGCCGTATTACAATTAATTGTTGGTCTTATAATCTTCAAAGTGTCTCCTCCAACAAGTCTTTAAGGATTTTTTTGTTTTAGTCCTCTCCTTCCCACTTATAACAAAGAGCTTGTTTTTACCTTAAAGAAGCAGGTTTTTCTGTGCTCATTTGCTTTCTCCATAAGGAAGGGGAATGAACTTTCCTTCAGCACTTTCGCCGCTGTAACAATCTTTTGGAAACAAATGTATCAATCCACAGGTCAGGTTTCCAGGGTGTTTTAAAAGTAACTTAATGTCCCGGTTCAGCCAAGAAAACTTATCCTTCTGAAAAACTTCCTCCTGCACAGTCTTATCCGGTTGAAGATTCCTTTGAGGCTGCCATTTCTGACAGCTGCTCCTCCGCCTCAGGAAAAAGGAGTCTAGCCGGCTGGGGAAGGGGGGTGCGATATCCCCAGACCCCTGCCCGGATCTCCTCTGTCTTCCGCTGCTTCTTCAGGGCAGCGACAACCCCCAAATCCAAATGGATTGGGGGTACCTCAGCGGTGAGTGCAGCAGGGACCCGCAGAGAAGCGGATTCCTGCCGCCATCGAAGCCTTGCAACCGGAAGTCAGGGTGAATCCTTTTAAAACATGAAAGTAGTCAAAGCCCAACTGTGACCGGATTTATAACTCGTATCACTAAGAATGGTCCAATATATTTTGGACCTAATTTTTTATTAGCAAGACCCAACTGTATGTATTCCATTGAGAGATATACCCAGTTGCCTACATTATACTGGACTTGTGCGGATTGTTTTTTATCCGCCTGACATTTGTATTCTGCTTGTCCTTGTTTTAAGGCAACTTTTACTGTTTCCCATTGTTTCTGTATCTTATCCGCCCAGGTTGAAACAGTACTTGGTTCCTGAGTTGCATGAGGCCATTCCGGTGTTGGTACAAACTCCGTACCACTAACTGTCTGAAACAAAGAAAATCCCGTACTACTATGGATTGTATTATTGTATGCTATTTCAGCATACAGAAGTAGGTCCCCCCAGTTACTCTGTTGGTAATTTACATAACACTGTAGATATTGCTTTATAGCAGCATTTGCTCGTTCAGCAGCTCCATTGGTTCACTGGTGGTAAGCTGTACTTAATCCTTGGGTTGACCCAATCATGTGTATAAATTATCTCCAGAATTTTGCTGTGAACTGTACTCCATGGTCAGATATGATTCTGCGTAGAACACTATGTAATCTATAAACATGCTTTATGAATAAATCTGCTAATTTCCTAGCAGAAGGCAATCCTTTACAAGAGATGAAATGTGCCTGCTTGGAAAATAAATCAATGACATTCCATATAACGTTGTAGCCATGAGTTTCTGGTAGTTCCATTATGAAGTCCATACCAATGTCTTGCCAAGGTTTTATGGGCTCAGACATGGTTTGCAATAATCTTGATGGTTTCCCTAATTTTATTTTATTAACCATAGAGGTAGGACATGATTTCACATAGTGTTCTATATCTGTCCTCATACCCGGCCACCAAAATTGTCGTTTCAGTAAGTGCAATATTTTTAAAAACCCATAATGTCTTGCTGTTTTGTTGTCATGACAACGTTTCAGTACTGTCAATCGTAGACTATTCAGAACATACATTTTATCCTTTCGCCACAGAATCCCATTTCTCATTTCAACTTGACTTTTATTATCGATCAACCATTGATTTTCTGCTAATATAGTAGGCCAGTCACTGGTGAGTATAGTAGTTTTTAATGACTTGGCATGGTTACTGCATGGTATAAGTGGTTGTATTATATTATCCCTTTGGTTATTGTATTGAGGAAGCTGCGATAAGGTGTCCACCATGAATATTTTTCCTGATGGAACATATTTTAATGTAAAATTAAACCGTTTAAAATACAGTGCCCACCTAACCTGCTTTGGGAATAATCGGTGTGGGCTTTGCAATGCTTCCAAATTCTTATGATCGGTCCACACCTCAAACGGATGTGGACCTCCCTCCAGTAAATGTCTCCAGGTGAGCAAGGCCCAATGAACTGCAAATGCCACCTTCTCCCAAATTGCCCAGTTGCGTTCAGTCAAACTAAATTTTCTGGATGTATAAGCACATGGTTACAACAGTCCTTTTATGTTTGCCTGCAATAGGACAGCTCCCAGTGCCACATCGCTTGCATCTGCCTGAATAATAAATGGCAGATTTGGATCAGGGTGTTTCAACACTGGCTCTTGAGCAAACAAATGCTTTAAATTTTCAAAAGCCTCCTGACATGTTGTAGTCCATGGTAATCCAATTCTTGTTTTCGATTTTTCAATATCAATAGATTTAGTACGCAATAGTTCAGTTAAGGGTAAAGCTACATCAGCAAAGCAGGGTATAAATGGATGACAGAAATTTGCAAACCCCAAAAATCCTTGTAATTGTTTCTTTGTGTTCAGGGCTTTCCACTCCAACACAGCTTTAACTTTTGTGGGGTCCATTTCAATACCCTGTGCAGATATGCGATATCCTAAATAGTCCAACTGCTGGGTGTGAAACTTGCATTTCGACAATTTGACATATAACTGGGCATCCAGCAATTTTCAAAGCACCTGTCGCACTAATTGAATATGCTCATATTCATTATCCGAATAAATTAAAATATCACCAGATAAACCAAAATGCCCCTATATAAATGTTCATGCAACACTTTGTTTATCAGTTGCATGAAGACCACTGGAGCCTCCTGTAAGCCAAACAGCATCACATTGAAATAATAATTACCAAGAGGACAATTAAACATTGTTTTCCATTCATCTCCCATCCATATTCTCACTCTACAGCAGGGGTGGGCAAACTTTTTGGCTCAGGGGCTGCATTGACTTTTAAAATTTGACAGACAGGCTGGGTCAGCACAAGATTTTTTGGGAATCGCCCCCCCCACCCTTCCCCTCTCTTCTCCTCCTTCCCCTCCCCTCAGAGGCCCTGTGAGTCAGGAGTTGCTACTGCTGGCGCAGCTCCACGCGGCTCCAGTCCCACGTTGCCTCGGGAAGGGAAAGGCAAAAAGGAAGAGCCGCTGCGGTGCTTTGCAATAGCAGCAGCGGCACCGGAGGCTCAGGCTCAGCGCCTCCTGGTTTTGCCTTTTCCTTCCCAAGGCAATGCAGGACTGGAGCTGCGCGCAGCTGCGCTGGTGGTAGCAACTCCTGACAGCCCCAGCGGGACACCTGAGCGGAGCCTGGGCGGAACTGTCTGTTGCTGCTGCCAGAGCACCGCCGGGTCGCCTCCTTCAAGCAGCCCACCCACCCGCTGGGCTTCCGCTCTGCCACATGGTTCGGGGCCAGGTGCGAGCGCCCACGAGTTAAAAGGAAGCTAAAAGTTGCTGGGAAGTTGCTCTGGTTTCTGGGGCTTCCAGGCTTAAACTTTGCACAGGCAAAGTTTGCAGGTGGGAGCATGTTCCCGCCAAGGAGCGGAAAGGGTTCCGCCTGGTGGGCGGCCAGGCTGCTTGGAGGAGGCAACCCGGCCGTGCTCTGGGTTTGCCCTCCGCCGCGCGGTTCGGGGCCAGGCATGAGTGCCCGCGAATTAAAAGGAAGCTGAAAGTTGCTGGGAAGTTGCTCGGGATTCCGGAGCTTCCAGGCTTAAATTTTGCACAGGCAAAGTTTGCAGGTGGGAGCGTCTTCCCGCCGAGTAGTGGGAAGGGTTCCGCTCGGCGGGCGGGCGGGCAGGCTGCTTGGAGGAGGCAACCCGGTGGTGCTCTGGGTTTCCCCTCTGCCACGCGGTTCAGGACCAGGCGCAAACACCCGTGAGGAAAAAGGAAGCCGCAAGTTGCTGGGAAGTTGCTCGGGTGCTGGGAGCAGGCTTTTAAAGTGCCACCTGAGCAGAATACGTTCTTGCAGGAGTTAAAAGCCATGCATTACATGGTCTGCGATCAACTGGAGAGACCCAAGGAGGGCTATAAACTGTTTGCAGACCGACATCATCGCAGTGTTATGCCTTTAGCGGTAGGCTATTGGGTTTGGCTCTCTACTCAATATTTACCAATGACACGACCATCGAAAAAGCTCGATCGCTGTTACTTGGGACCTTTTCTGGTCAAGGCAGTGATTAATCCTGTGGCTTATCATCTCTCCCTGCCACAGTCCATGTGTATCCATCCTGTTTTTCATTGTTCCCTGTTAGTCACTGCTTCGGCTGACAGCCCGCATAGACCGGCTCCATCATAGCCGACCCCAATAGCCTCTCTGGGAGAGGAGGAGGATGAAGTGGATAGCATCTGAGATTCATGCCAGTTGTGGGGCCGATTTCAGTATTTGGTGGCATGGAAAGGTTATGGACCAGAGGACTTCACCTGGGTCAATGACACTGATGTTCATGCTCCTTGTTTGGTCCAGGATTCTCACACTCAGTTTTCTCAACATCCTCATCCACCTGGTTCCAGAGGAAGGGGCCCTGTGGGGGAGATAGTGTCATACTCCTGGTGGAGACTGACTCTGAGGAAGAGGAGGAACAGCCAACAGGGAGTGGGAGTGTGGCTCCAGAGGTGGTGGAGGAGGCTGGGGAAGGGCAGAGGCCAGCTGAGCAATCAGAGGAGGATCCAGGCCCATCCCCTATCCATCCTAGATCATGCAGGGAGGAGAGGATCAGGGAAAAGCGAGATCTACTTAGGAGGAAATTACCATGATCCTCCTTGTGGCTTGCAGCTGGGAGCTATGTATATAAGTTTGTAACTGCGCAATCAGAATTGCTGGAGTCAAAGTTTATTTTTTCCTTTGAAGAAGGTTTATCTTTGTTGGGATTTTTCCCAGGGAGTCTCCCTGTTATCTTCCTGGAATGTATGGTTAATTATCTTGGCTTGCTTCAGAGTTCTTGTCAATGCTGTTTGTTTTGGTTTTCTTTTGCCTCATTATTTACTTTTGTGACTTTAAACTGTGCCTAATAAAACAGTGAAGTTAAATTGAAGGTATTACCGGACTTTAATGTATGTTTTGGGTTTTGAGAGACTACGGGTCATCACAGATACCATCGAAACTACCAGAGACTGGGATTGAGGGTCTCCACCAGCAGGCGGTGCGACCAAAAGAATGTGGGGAAAAGGTATCAGGCAACTGGTGCCCCTTGCAGGAGGAGCATGGTTCTAGGGGCCCTGAGGTTGGTAGACAACATAAACCACCACCTATATCCCAGTGGGCCCCAGGGGTTTTGAGAAGTGGAGAGAGGAACATATCCTTGAGGATGATGAATGGAGTTATTCCCCAGTTGCTCCCCAGGACTGGGGAGCAGTACATTAGACGTGCTTAGGGAAAGGCTTGGGGAGCTGAGCTTCAGAGATGCTCCAGCTCCAAGCAGATACTCACGGGAGATGACTGGAGGGTCTACAGGCAGCAGACACACTCAACGGACATCAGCTTTTGGGTCTCCCAACTACAGCAGCAATCGATCGGTCCTTCATAGTTGTCCCAGAATCGTCATTGGCTGTGGTAATGGGGTTGTTGAGTCATCATGGCAGAGCTCATGTAGGATCTACAGAACAAAGAGGTCCATTTGTTCTCCCATGGCTCCACAAAGTTCAGAAGCATGTTGGATGGACACAGCTCTGGTAGGGTTGGGGAGGGTTCCCCCAGAGAAGGTGGGGCCCCTTCTTATGTAGGCCTCATTTGACAGCAATCCAGACTTAGTAGACCTGTTTTTGAGTCAGGTCATTAAACACCTGCATGATCACTATTATCCATCTCAGTGGGCAATGGTCATGGCCGTGACAGGGGTGCTGACTGGGGAAGCTGAAGAATGTGTGGCGGAGCTCATGCTCAAGAACTGGTGGATATCAACATGTTTCTCAAGGCATTAAGAGCATGCTTTGAAGGACTTCCGGTTGGGTGCTGTGCTGGTGCGGAGCTGAGGAGCAGATCGCTACTCTGATTGATTCCAATTTTTGCTAGTTGGTGGCTTTTTGGAGCATGCCGGACCCCAGACGGGTAGGCAAAAGAAAGGAGAAGACACGGAGGTCTTGGGGAGGTGCCCGCAATCCCGGAGACTGGAAGAAGAACCCGCTGAAAACCAACTACGGAAGAGGGAGATTGTGACAACTGTGACGATCGGAACCAGAGACGCAGCAACCCAGCTGATTAAAAGAAGCAAAAAAAGAGAAACAGCAGGCTGAGCACTGGAAAGATGTATTTAAAGAAAATCTTCAGAATATTGGTGTATACTTCAAAATCTCTGGGATACAACCAAAGGTTACGTGAGAGGTTTAACTATTGGCTATAGTATTAAAAAACATAGAGAAAAAAGACAAGAGAGAAGAGTGGAGAAAGAAACTTAAAGACTTACAAGTAAGTAGACAAGTTGATCCAAATGTTCAAAACACTAGTAAAGAAATAGATTTGGTAAAACATAGGATAAGTTTAAATATGCAGGAAGACCTGGCCCGAAAAATTAAATTAGTAAAACAAAATTATTTTGAAAATGCAAACAAGCCAGGGAGATGGTTAGCCCATAAAATAAAAAAGAACAAGGAAAAAGAACAATTGTAGCTCTCCAAAACCAAGAAGGGAAAGTATGTACCCAGGCTAAGGAAAAGAAAGATATTGCCAAGGACTTTTTTTTTACAAATCTATACAATCAAGAAGAAGTACCAGAACAACTTATTAACCAATATTTGAAGGAATTTGAATATTTGAAGGATTATCCATACTGATCAGAATGAGTTTCTGCCATATAAACAAATGAAGACAAATACAAGAATAATTATGGATGTTTTAGAATTCTATGTAGTACACACAACTAAAACAATGACACTGATGTTTTTAGATGCCCAGAAGGCGTTTGACAATTTAAATTGGAATTTTCTTATTAAACAATTGACAGGCATGAAATTTGGTGAAAATTTTTTAGGATTCATTAAAACAATATATAATACCCAAACTGCAAAAATATTAATAAATGGGGAAAATACAGATGATATAAGGATAAATAAGAGTGTAAGACAAGGATGTCCCTTGGCTCACCTACTTTATATATTAGCAGAAGAGGTACTATTAGTACAAATCCTACAAAACCAAGAGATCAGGGGGTTAAATTTAAAAAAGAGGAGTACAAACTTCAAACATTTGCTGACGATATGGCCTATAGTAGATCCCCTGGAAATGACACCTATCTTGATGAAAGAAATAGAACAATATGGAAAGGTGGCAGGGTTAAAAATTAATAAAGAAAAAACAAAAGTGATAACAAAAAACTGTACAAATGAACAAAAGGAAGAACAAACAAAAAATTAGGGATACAGGGGACAAATAAAGTAAAATATTTGGGGATATGGCTGACAGCTAGGTGCTCATCAATTAAAAAAGATAATTACGATAAATTAACAATCCAAATATTTAAAGACTTAGATAATTGGGCTAAACTACAAATATCTCTATTAGGCCATATTGCAATAGTAAAAATGAATGTTCTACCAAAATTGTTGTTCCTATTTCAGACATTGCCAATCAAATTGGAAAAAAGCTTTTTTGAAGAACTAAATAAACATATATCCAAATTTATATGGCAAGGGAAAAAACCCAGAATAAAATATAAATTATTACAAGATGATAGAAAGAAAGGAGGCTTTGGTCTTCCAGATTTCGAAATAAGGAGTTATGCTGCGATATATAAGAATTATGCTGCAATAGCAACTTGGCTTAAAGACTGGGTTAATTTGATAAATAAAAGGATCTTAACACTAGAGGGTTTTGATCTCCAACTTGGATGGCACACATTTATGTGGGAAGGAAAAAGTAAACACCACTTTCAAAGGCATTATATAAGGAATGTGCTATTAACTATTTGGGAAAAGATAAAAAAGTACATAACTGTAAGGTCCCACTGTGGTTATCTACAATGGAGGCAGTTACACATCCAAATGTTTTAGATTTTGATAATATTGTAAGATATAAAGATTTATTACATCAAAACGGAGAGTTAAAGGCTAGGAATCAAATACAAATTCTAGGAAAAGAGATAGCATGGTGGCCCTATGCGCAGATACAATCGCATTGCAAAAAAGATAAAGAATAATTTGGCTTTAACATGACCTACCAAGAATTAGATAAAATTTGGCAAGGAGAGGAAAGGAAGATGATTAGTAAAATATATAAATATCTATTGGATAATAAATTAAAAGAAGAAACAATCAAGGAGTGTATGATAATTTGGGCAAAAAATGTGGGCCACAGTATTGAATTAGACAAGTGGCAACATATTTGGGAAACAAACTACAAATTAACTATGTCAGCCTTGTATAAAGAGAACCTCTATAAAATGGTGTATCGTTGGCACTTGCCACCTGCGAGACTGGCTAAGATGTTCCCGAACCTCCCCCCCAAACTGCTGGAATTGTAACTGTGCCCAGGGAACATATTTCCATATGTGGTGGACCTGTCCATATGCGCAAAACTTTTGGAAAAATATCAAAAATTGGATTTTAAATATAACTAAACAAGAAATAAAACTTGAACCTGAAACTTTCTTGCTGGGTATGATAGATTCAAAAATGGAAAAAAAATACCAACATTTAATTCTACACATTATAACTAAAATAAGCTATGCACAAAATTGGAAATTGTCTATCATCCCTTCAGAGAAGATGGTCATCAAAAAAAATTACGAGTGCACAGGGATAGCCTAACTAAATTACTAAAAAATAACCAAGATAGCGATTACTATAAAACATGGTATTGCTGGTATGAATGGTTAAAGAAAAGACAATATTTGAAAACTGGATAAGTTACATAGTTATGGAAGAAGTGCGTTTAATCATAAAGCATTTTGTGAAACTAAAACATTGAAAGAACGAAGAAGGTATTGTAACAAGGCAGATCATGTCAATGTTAAAAAATGTTTAAAAAAATGTTAAAAAAATGTGTAACCATTGCTCAACTTTCGCTGCAAAATGTATAAATGTATATATAGCTGCTTATATCAGGCTTGTCCAACCCGCGGCCCACGGGCCTCATGCGGCCCAAGTCGGCTTGTAATGTAGCCTAGTGCAATTTTTTTAAAAGAAATTCCAAAGTTTCATGTTACACTGCCGGTGCTTGCGGCCGAAATGCAGCCGGGGCACGTCACAACGGTGATGCCAGCGTGCTTCACCCACCCCATCCATTATATTAGCTCTGAGAGACCACATCTTGCGGCCTGTGCGGAGTGTACATGAGCCAGTTGAACTGTATTGCTCTGCGGCCATCAATGTCATGCAGCGCTCCCCCATTGTTGTGCAGGGTCGGACTGGCCTACCGGGGACCTAATGAAACACCCAGTGGGCTCTGACCTGCAATAAATTAGCTCATTTTTGCCATGATTGAGAGTGGCTTTTAACTGCTGCGTGGGCCGCCATCTCTCTGCAGGATTTATTATTCCCAGTATACAATGTCCACAGCCCTGTTCCTCCTCTGTCTCCTCTGCAATGTTGTGGCCCTTATACCCCATTACTGTCTTACCTTGTACATTATCATACCAGGCACACATCTACGCACAACAAGAGGCAGCATCCTTAATGGCAGCCCTCACTGCAGCATCCATAAAGGCAGACAGTCCTCATCCCAGCATCCAAACTCTCAGGTAAGCCACTTTATGGTAGTCTCCTGTCATTCACCACTATTTTTGATTAAAAATACTTGGGTGGTTGTTTTGGGAAAAGTTTATCTTTTCATGATGGCATCGCTTGTGGATGAACTAAAGACTGAATGTCAAAAATATAAAAAGGAAGAACAAGATGGAAAAGATACTTTGGGCACTTTATTTCAATTTTTAGAAATAGCGTTATGTACTTATGAAAAGTTGACTACGCAGCAGAATGACTAGGACAAAGAAGAAGAGGAGCAAGAAGCCATCTTTGATGAACAATGGTTTTTTTCCGGGGAGGAGGAGAAAGAGGATAAGAAAAAGGGGATTTTAAGGTTTGAAAAAAACAACCAAAAAAGAGAAAAATGAGGGGAAAGGTGGATGCAAGGTTAGAAAGCAAAGGAAAGGGAGTAAGAAAAGGGAGCAGGAGAGACAAAGGGGTAAAAGGGCAAGGAGAAGAATAAGCAAGAGAGAAAGGGGAGGAGGAGAAGCCTCAATGGTGGGAAGCAAGATTTAAAGAAAAAAAGCTTATTTAGAGACAATGGGTGAAGGATAAAAAAAAGGGGGGGATTCTGGAAGGTACATAAGATTGTGTTTTTATATGTGTATTTAGAGTAGAATCTTTCTTATAAAATTTATTGTGTAATTTTAGAATGTACTAAACAGAATCCCAAGATAAATTAAGTGTTATATGAAGTATTTTTAAGTTAGGGCAATGAGTTAAAGGCGTCACTCCAATTAGTGTATAGGAGAAGTATAGTAAAAGAAAAAAGATGAATGGATAGTTGGAAATAGAACAGACAAAGAATGTTATTGAAAATGGTAATAAGATAGGGAAGGATATATAAAGGATATATAAAGTGAATATGATGTGTAAATTTTGTCTGTGTGAAGAGTTTTAACTTGGGATCAAGCAGCTTTCAGAAAAGATGTTTTAAGTTTTGTTATGTTTTCTGTGTTTTGTATGTTGATAAAAGGCAATAAAATTTTAATTAGCAAGAAATAATTTGGATGAAAAGGAGAAGTTAGGATAAGATATGAAGTTAAATAGATAAAGTAAATATTGATATTATAATTTGGAATCATTATGTTTTATTGGTTTTCTTCTTTAATTATTACTATTTTTTTTTTTAGAAAAGAATTTATAAGCGAGGAGGGGGGGAGGGGATTGTACGGGATTCACAGATGAGTGTTTTGGAGGAGGGACATGCTGAATCTTTATAATCAGCTGGAGGGTGGAAGACTCTAATACTGACTAAAGTTGTGTCACTGCATGCCAAGTTGAGAAAAAGTAAGGGATAATTGTTCTACTGACAGCGTGGTCTCTTCTCTTACTGGCTAGGCTTGGAATTACAATAACTAGTCTGCAGTCTCAGTTGGGATTTGGCACTTGGAGCAGATAACACCTCACCTCCTGTCTGTGTCACCTCTATCTTCATCCTTCATTTTATTTTAATTGAATTTTAAATTTAAGTTCCTTATTTATTGTTTTTAATGTTTTATGGTGCATTTTATTCAATGTCTGTAAACTACCCAGAATCACCTTTGGTGAGATGGGCAGCATACAAGTTTGATAAATAAATGTAAAAATATGCAACCCAATGATGATCTGCTCAGAGGGCAAGTACCTGAAATATGTTTTGGGCTCCAGATGCTTTCCGACCCACTCTGGAGTCCAACACATTGGCAGGGTGCACTAGGGCATGATATCAGCAGCCACAGCATGCTGTAGACATGATATAGAAACCCATGTAAAACAATGTACAGTATGTGCTGTTACCAAAATATAGCCCAGAAAACCGCTAGGGTTATTACAATCTGTCGCTGATCCCAATCAACCACGGCAGGATATTGTCATGGACTTCATAGTAGACTTACCTTCCAACCATGGATATACTGTCATTTGGACAGTGATAGACTTATTTTCAAAACAGGCCTACTTCATTACATGTAAGGGGCTACCATCAGCTCGGAAACTATCAGATATGTTTATCAAACACATACACGGAGTTCCACGCCATATTATTTCAGTTTATTGCCTGATTCTGGCGTGACTTCTTCCAATCAATTGGATCTCCACAAGACTTGAATATGGCTGTTGCAATGATGAGGCAGTCGAGGTGTTTGATCATGATCAAATGGAGTCTAGTCTTGTATTTATACACATTTTTAGTAATCCTCTAACATTGGTTAACTTGGGTTGTTGCTCCACTTTTGTTACTGTTTAGCATAGTAATTAACACAATTAATTATCTCTAGTTAAAGTCTAACACATGTTTACTACCTCTCTCTAATCCTTCTTTACATTAGTGATTTTGTTTGTCTGAGTTGTAATTACTTGTAAACATTCTTAATCTGAGGTTTGCCATCCAAGATAAGAGCATTCCTACAATTACAACTCTACATATGACGAACCACCCCAGTACAAATGGTGCAGCAGAATGAGCAAATGCAACCATTGAGCGGTGTTTAAGTTGTTATGTCACATATCAGCAGACTGACTGGGCAGAACTTCTACCATTGGCAGAAATAGCCTACAATAATGCAATGCATAAGAGCACAGGATATACCTCTTTCCAAGTAGTACATGGACTAGACTTTGTGCCCATTCCAGAGTGGTCCTGAATATCCCAGAATCTCACTACCCCTCAACTTGGGCTACAAAAATGTTATACTATCTAGCCACATCTATATAATAATTGTATTAAAACTTGGTATAGTAAATAAATAATTTTTCTTCAGCCTTAATGCCTTCTAGATGATGCACAACTTCAACTAAGTAGCTTCAACTGAGTAATGTTTTTAATGTTGTAGTCTAATGTTATAGTCTAATGTATCTGGAGGGCACAGGTATTGGGGAAGGCTAAAAAGGAGATACCATAGAATGACTGCAAAGGAAGTTTTCCCCTTGCATTTTACCCATCCCTTCTGCACAGCATATAGTAAAATATTCCTTCTAGCCTGGTTTTCTTTGAGATTCTTCTTTTTCAACATTGGTAATTAGAAGGCCTTCCCTTCTAATTATAGTAATCATTTAGAAATGATTTAGTTATAAAGAATGGCTCAGGCATTTCTATAATGGAAATTCAATTTGTTTTTTTTCAAGCTCTTGACATTGATGCTCTTATACCTTTTGGCATAATTTGGTTGGAGTTCTCAATTTGGTGGTCTTTTGAGCGGCCACCTCACAATTTGGGGGCTCATCCAGGATCCTCGACAGTTGTTGACTGGAAAGCAGGGAACAGGTAAGAGAGTGGCCATGACCTCCCGTTGAGAGGTACCTCTCCCCGAATTCAGTCAGACCCCCCGAGGTAACTGGGAATCCAGACAGTCCTTGGAAAAAGAACTAAGACAAAATGTCAGCTGAGAGTTTGTGAGATAGATCTGAGTTGGGGACGCCCACACATCCTTTGACTGCAGAGAGTTCAGGAGTGATGAGATCAGGTAAACTTTGTTCCTTTCATTTGTAGTTAAAAAGAGAGAGATCCTTAAACTCCCTGGGGGAATCCAGCGTCTGCTGGAGGACTGAGACTGGTGAGTCAAGGCTCTGGGAGTCTGTAAGAGTAGAGATGGGAAAGGGACAGAGCAAGGGTAAGGGTCTGGGAGACCAGGAAGAAATCTGTCTGGGACAGGGAAAATTTGACAATGGCAGAAAACCAATTCCGGTAGATTTGCCTTTGGGACAACTACTACAATAGTGGTTCTCCCCAAATCTAAAGGAGTTCACCAAATGTCTCAAAAAGAAACATGTGATTTATCTTTGTCGAGACCGATGGCCAAAATACCCTTTGATTGATCCAAAATTTCCATATCACTGGAGTCCTGAGGGGGAAACCAGTACCTATTGGATGACCCAATTGAGAAATTACATTTTCCAACATAGAATGACGACTCAAATCGCATACATAGATGTGTGGTTCCATGTGATTTTTGAAGGCCCCGTCCCACTGATCGAGGGCCAGTATATGTCCAAACAAAAGGACAACGAGAGTGAGGCGGACGATTGGCTACAGGATCCACCACCTTCGAATCCTAATTTGAACAATCCACCTGCCAATATTCCAATGGCACCACCGTTGCCGGCACCACAACCCCCTCCTCTGCCACATTATCTGAGACTGAGGAAAGAGATGGAACAATTGAAGAGAGATGTTCAGAATTTTCCCTTCAGCCACAAACCTGAAGTGGATGCATTTCCTCTTAGGGAAGTCCCTAATGGGATCAATGCTGCAGGCAACCCAGTGATAGTCTTCGTGGCTGTTCCCATAAAACCAGCCGATTTGAGGTTTCCAGTTTCGCGTGGCTTCGGGGCAGCAGGAATTCGCAACCGCTTGCGATTCCTACTGTGCTAGCCACTGAGGTACCCCTGATCCAGATGGGTCAGGGGGATATGGCTTCCCTGTAGGGACAGCCGAAGAGAGAGGGGAGCCGGACAGGGGGTTGGGGGTGTCGCAGACCCCCTCCTCATCCTGAAAAACCCCTTTTTCCCAAGGCAGTGGAGCGGCGGTCAGCAATGGCCGCCACGAAGAAGCCAGCAACTGGGTAAGATTGTGCTGGAGGAAGCAAGAAGAGTGAAAGTGCTGTCTGAGCCAGGTCAATCAACATCTTTCAAATTTGTTGGAACTGAGCTGTTTGAATTGCTGGAGGATACATTATATCCCTAAGAAGATCGAAAGCGGTGGAGAAGCTGTTAAAGGGAACTTTTTTGTTTTCTTCACTCTCCCACCCCATGGAAACAGCAGATATGAAATATGTTTGGGCATTGAAGGTGAATTATTCTGAAAGTTGAAGCTAAGGGACAAAAGGGTTCCTGGACATTGAAAAACTTAAGAAATTGGAAAACCCTTATTAGAGGTATGGATTTCTGATTATTTAAAATTGATGTTGCAAGTGGGAGGGGAGAGGAAAAAAAATTGGAGCAGAAGCTGAAAAAGGAGATTGCCTAGAATCCCAAAGAAAGGTGTATGGTATTTGGACCTCTTTGATTAAACATTAACCCCAGAAAGAGAAAGAGAAGAAGGAAGAAAAATATTAATTTTTGGAACTTTTTTTGAATTATTTTTGATTAAAAATACTTGTGGTTGTTTTGGGAAAAGTTTCTCTTTTCATGATGGCATCGCTTGTGGATGAACTAAAGATTGAATATCAAAAATATAAAAAGGAAGATACTTTGGGCACTTTGTTTCAATTTTTAGAAATGGCGTTATGTACTTATGAAAAGTTGACTACGCAGCAGAAGGACTGGGACAAAGAAGAAGAGGAAGAAGAAGCCATCTTTGATGAACAATGGGTTCTTTCCGGGGAGGAGGAGAAAAAGGATAAGAAAAAGGGGATTTTAAGAATTGAAAAAACAACTAAAAAAGAGAAAAATGAGCGGAAAGGTGGATGCAAGGTTAGAAAGCAAAGGAAAGGGAGTAAAAAAAGGGAGGAGGAGAGACAAAGGGGTAAAAAGGGCAAGGAGAAGAATAAGCAAGAGAGAAAGGGGAGGAGGAGAAGCCTCAATGGTGGGAAGCAAGATCTAAAGAAAAAACGTTTGTTCAGAGACAATGGGTGAATTTAATTTAGGATAAAAGAGGGATTCTGGAGGGTACATAAGATTGTGTTTTTATATGTGTATTTAGAGTATAAAATTCATTGTGTAATTTTAGAATCTATTAAACAGAATCCCAAGAAAAATTGTTATATGAAGTACTTTTAAGTTAGGGTAATGAGTTAAAGACGTTACTCCAATTGGTATATAGGAGAAGTATAGTAAAAGAAAAAAGATGAATGGATAGTTGGAAATAGAACAGACAAAGAATGTTATTGAAAATGGTAATAAGATAGGGAAGGATATATAAAGATTTTGTTATGTCTTTTTGGGTTTTGTATATTGATAAAAGGCAATAAAATTTTAATTAACAAGAAATAATTTGGATGAAAAGGAGAAGCTGGGATAAGATATGAAGTTAAATAGATAAAGTATTGATACTATAATTTGGAATTATTATGTTCTATTGGTTTTCTTCTTTTATCATTTTTTCTTAGAAAAGAATTTATAAGCTGTTATGCCTTGATTCTTTGTGCATTGTTTTTATAAAATTGATAAAATTGGTTTATATATATATATAAAAAAAATGATAATAAGATATGGAAGGATATATAAAGTGAATATGATGTTTGAATTTGTGTCTGTGTGAAGAGTTTCAACCCGGGATCAGACAGCTTTTAGAAAAGATCTTTTAGTTTTGTTTATGTTTTGTGTTTTGTATGTTTATGAAAGGCAATAAAATTTTATTAAGCAAGAAATATAATTTGGATAAAAGGAGAAGTCTGGATAAGATATAAAGTTAAATAGATAATGTAAATATTGATATTACAATTTGAAATTATTTTATATGTTCTATTGGCTTTCTTCTTTAATTATTATTAATTTTTCTTTTAGAAAAGACTTTTCAAGTTGGTATGCCTGGATTGTGTATTGTGTTTTCTGTAAAATTAATAAAATTTGTTTTAAAAAAAACAACAACCAGCCGATTTGCGAGAATTGAAAAAGACTCTTCCAAAACTTCATGAAAATGCTCATGAGGTGGCCGAACAGTTAGAACTATGATTGGGTCCGAATGATTACACTTACCAGGAGTTGATGTACATTTTGGGGCATCTGTTTACTCCTAAGGAGCAGAATCTTATTCAGACCTCTGCAATGAAAGCCTGGGATACCAGACATCATGGTCAGGCAGGGGCTATACCGGCAGATCAGAAATTCCCCATAGCAGCTCCCAATTGGGATCCAAACACCCAAGGGAGTAGAGATAATATGCAGAATATGAGAGCAATGATCATGGAGGGGATAAAATTGGCAGTCCCACAAGGGAAAAATTTAACTAAAGCTTTTGAAGTAAGTCAGGGGAAGGATGAATCTCCTGGAGATTATTGTACTAGGCTCCAAGAAAGTCTGGTCAAGTATTCAGGGGTAGATCCTAACACACCTGCTTTTGAAGCCATGCTGAAAATGCAGTTCGTGACCGGAGCTTGGCCAGATATCCAAAAGAAAATTCAGAAAATGGATAATTGGGGAGCTGTGGGAATTGTTGATCTCCTGAAAGCAGCCCAACAAGTGTTTGTGAATCGTGACACAGTGAAAACCAGACAAAAGTCACAAATGATGGTTGCGGCCATACAGGCTGCAGCGAAAAATGAGGTGAAGAAAGGTAGGAATTTTGGTAGGAGTCAGAATGGAGACAGGAGGGATAATTTTGGGGGATACAATCAGGGAGGATTCTGGGGACATGGTAGAGGTTTTAGAGGAAGAGGCATGGGAATGAGACAGCCCGGAATGGATATGAGCTGCTTCAGGTGTGGGAAGGAAGGTCACTTTGCGCGCGAGTGTCCGACCAACCAGGAAGAGCGGAGTTATGCATTGTATGATGATTAGGGCTATTCTGGCTCCTTTAAGAGGACCCACAGGGAGCCATTGGTAAACATTTTAGTGGGTCCTAACCATCAGGAGTGGCTGTTCCTGATAGACACTGGCGCAAGCCGGACTTCTGTGTGTGACTTGGTAGAGGGAGCACATAGATCAAGGAAAGTGATAAAAGTAGTTGGGGTGAATGGAAAATCACAGGATGTGAGTGTGTTTGAACAAATTAGACTGGAGATGAATGAGGTAGTGACTGAAGCTGAAGTGTTGTACATTCCTGATTCTGGAGTGAATTTGCTGGGGAGAAATTTGTTGCCTGCATTCGGTATCCAGCTGTGGGATACCGGGAAGGGAATAAGGATGTGGAAGATGACTGTGGAAGATGAGAGGGCAATTCCGGATGAGATCTGGGCAAAAGGAGAGAAGGCAGGGCAAATGAATATTCAGCCGATTAAGATTCAAGTGCAGCCTGGGGTAACGAAGTTGTGGACATCACAATATTCAATGAGTAGAAGGGGAAGAGAGGGGTTGAAGCCTGTGATTGATAGATTGTTGAAATAGGGCATGTTGGAACCTACTATGTCACCTTTCAATTCCCCAATATTGGTGGTATTGAAGAAGGATGGGAAGTATAGATTAGTTAATGAGATAGTGGTTCACAGATTCCCAGTGGTTCCTGATCCCTATACCATCTTGGGACAAATCCCTCCCAAAGACAAATGGTTTACTGTGATAGATCTGAAGGATGCCTTCTGGACATGCCCCCTGGAGGAGGGAAGTAGAGACCTGTTTGCATTTGAATGGGATGATCCTGAGAGTGGGAGAAAACAGCAGTTAAGGTGGACAGTACTCCCCCAGAGATATACCGAGAGCCCTTTGTTGTTTGGACAAGCTTTGGAAGAAAAGTTAGTGTCTTTTGAAAAAGGGAAAGGGATCATGTTGATTCAGTATGTGGATGACTTGTTGTTGACTGGGGAAAAAGAGAAAGAGGTCAGAGCAGCATCTGTGGCTTTGCTAAATTGGCTGAAGGAGCAAGGATTGATAGTTTCAAGGGAAAAGATCCAGTTTGTAGAAAGGAAGGTGAAATATTTGGGGCATTATATTCAGCAGGGGGTGAGGTCTTTGGATCCTGAGAGGGTGAAAGGGGTCATGAGCCTGGCTCCTCCTAGAAATAAGACAGAAGTCAGGAAAGCTTTAGGGCTGCTGGGATATTGTAGGATCTGGGTAGACCAGTACTCAGTTCTGGCTCAGTTCCTGCATAAGAAGTTGGTGGGGAAAGGAGAGAGTATTGAATGGGAAGAAGGGGACAACCAAAGATGGGAAAGCCTGAAGGAAAGTCTGTTGACTGCTCCAGTGTTGGCACTGCCTAACTTGAAGCTACCATTTCATCTTTATATCTCAGTGGGTCAGGGGACAGCAGTTGGGGTGTTGGCTCAGAAAAGGGGTAGATGCTTCCAACCTGTTGCTTTCTTGAGTAAAACATTGGAACCTGTAGTGAGAGGATGGCTAGTATGTGTGCAGGCTGTCGCTGCAGCTGCTGTGCTAGTGGTGGAAAGCAAAAAGTTGACCTTCGGGGGAGCCTTAGTGGTACATTCTCCTCACCAGGTCACCTCTGTGCTAAGTCAGTTGGCAACAACCTGGATGACAGAAGGGCAAATTCTCAAATATGAAACCATTCTGAGAACAAGTCCTGATGTGGTGATAGGGACTGACAGGAACTTGAATCCAGTTGAATTTTTAGAAGGGAGAAGGCAAGAGTGGGAAGCTGAGGCCCATGATTGTTTGTTGCAAGTAGATTTGATGACAAAGGTGAGGGAGGATCTGGAAGAGACTCCTTTGAGAGATGGGGAAAGGTGGTTTGTGGATGGATCAAGCAGGGTTGAGGAAGGAAAGAGGAAGTCAGTTGTGTAGTTGTGACAGGAGAAGGGGAGGTCATAGAAAAGGGCTCCCTTCCTTCTTCATGGTCTGCACAAAAGTGTGAGTTGTTTGCTCTGAAGAGGGCCTTGGAGTTGGCTGAAGGAATTGATGTGACAATCTGGACTGATTCCAAATATGCCTGGGGTGTGGACCATACCTTTGGTAAAATCTGGCAGGAGAGGGGTTTTATCAAGGCTGATGGGAAACAAGTTGAACAATTACAGCTTGTGGAACAGGCCTTGAAGGCCCTGCAACTGCCAAATCAAGTGGCAATAGTGCATGTGAATGCTCATCAGAAAGGGAACACCCCAGAAGTAGTTGGGAACAGGTGGGCAGACAAGTGAATGAAGGAAGCTGCAGGGGAGGTGGAGCTGGTAATGGCATCAATTCCCCTGTTAGAAATGGAAAAGGATGAGGATTGGAAACCGGAGGGAAAAGAAAAAGATGATATTGGAAAAAGAAGGGTGTACACTGACGGAAAATGGGTGGAGAACCTCAGAGGGAATGGGAGTGGTTCCTGGGGCGACCCTATTTGGCAAAAATAGGGAATCCAATTCCTGAATTTAAAGATTTGTCCTTGAGAAAATATTTGCAGGCACTGTCCAGGTCTTTGCTTTCTCTCCATAAACAGGGATTATTGGTGCAACGACTACCTCTTGCTGGGAGCCAACATCCCTTTGAGAATGGAGATTGTGTTCTGATAAAACTTGGAAAAGTGAGAAGCTGCAACCTAGCTGGGAAGGCCTGTACCTGGTGCTGCTGATAACTGAATCTGCAGTTCGCACTCGGGAAGGAGGCTGGGCGCATTACAGCAGAGTTAAAAGGGCACCAGAACCTGAAAGACGTTGGAGGGCAGTTCTAGTGGAGGGTCAGGCGCTGAAGCTCACCTTGAAAAGATGAAGAAGTCTGAACCCTGGTGTTATGTTTTGAGCATGGCGATAAAGAATGGAGACAAGCCTCTGAACGGTGAACTTCAGCTCTTTATTTACATTGTGACTTTCTCATTTCAATAGCAGTTAAACCCACCTTAGATGGGCAAACCCTGTAACTTTTAACCAATAACGAGCTAGGAGCGCTAGCTCTTATAACCAATAGGAACTCTCTGTTAAGGGCCAATCGGATTCCCCGGAACGGGCCAATCCGGTCTGGCCGCTTAACAGCCAATCAGAAGTGCAGGACCAGAACCCTGCACTTACTCCAAGCTCACACTTTATTAATCTTTATGCATACACAACACCCCTTCCCCCTGGCTTCTTATTTGCAGGGCGCAGTTACATAGTCCCTTAGGTAGGACGGTTGTTTTATTAGTCTCTTTGATTTCCGTTGTATCAGCTGGCTGCAATCACGCTGAGGTAGATCGTTGTTTGGCAGTGGGGCTGTTTCTGGTTCAGAGTTCACTTCTACGTCGTTGCCCACATTCTCTGCAATTCCCTGAGGTGCAACCATTTCTCCCTCCAGCTCTGCTTCCTGAGTTTCTATCAAACCGTTGTTTCCTTCGAACGGGTTTTCTAGGAATTCATCTTCTCCCGTACCTCCCCCCCTCAGTTTGGTCATAGGGGGTTTTCGGGCTGGCTGCTGGAAGCCGCGATCGTAATTGATCAATATTTGTCCATAGTTTCGCTCAGTTTTTGAAAGTGTCTTTGAGAAATATGCAACAGGGGCTTCATTCCCATTAGGCAGTACGTGGCTCAAAATGGCGCCTACCCGGAAAGGCGATGCATCACAGGTTATAACTAATGGCAAAGTCTCGTTATACTGCATGAGTACAGAGTCAGAAGTGAGCAGTTTTTTAACATTTCGGAACGCCTGTTCTTCATGGTAACCCCATAGCCAATTTGCTTTTTTATCTAACAACCGGTGTAACGGTTCAGCGACCGTTGCCTTGTGCGGCAAAAATACATTATAAAAATTGATGAGGCCTAGGAACTGTTAAGCCTGGGTTCCCCAACCAGGGTTAAGGAGACAAGCTAAACAGAATGTGCAGCGTTAGTCAGATAGGCACACAGATAAATGAGTGAGATATGTTTGTATGTTTATTAACATACAGTAAAAATAACAGATACGCTTGTGCTATCAAAAATATAGTTTATTCCATTATGAGTTCATAGCATAGTCAAAATAACAGTCCAATAGTCAAGTATCATTTAGTCAGTCCATTCAAGGATATTCAGTTAGCAAAGTCCGTGTAGAATATCCTTATGTCAGTTCACTTACAAATCAGTCCTTTGTCTCTCTCCCGTTCGAGTAACGCAGTCTTGAGTCCATGCAGTAATTAGGGATCATCAAAGCCAGAGAGAGCAAGCTGACGTTCCTTGCTTCTTTTATGGTGCTTTTTATAACCACTCCCTTAATTACATTCCTATATTTAAAGTTGCAGACACTTTAACTAATAAACCATAATAACATATTTATTATTTTACCTAAACCAGTTAGGGTAAACAATGTTATCCCTAACATTCTCCCCTTTTAGGAAATAATAATAAATATAACTATTTACATCTTTAAATCATATTTGTTACAACTTTCTTTAAACTTAATTACTCCTTGAGCTTTTGTAAACTGGTCTGCAATGTTTTCTTCCGTCATGCAGTATTCCAATTTAATTAGCCCATTCTTTACAGATTCTCTAACATTTAAGTATCTTAAATCAGTATGCTTTGATCTAGTTTTTACAGCTATATTAGTAGCTAACTTTATGGCTGCCTGGTTGTCCTCGTATACAATAATGGAATCTTTAACAGTTATACCCATGTCTGATAATAACTGTTTGTACAAAATTAAGTCAGTGCATAGTAATGACAAACATGAAAATTCCACTTCCATCATGGACAAGCTGATATGCTGTTGTCTGATTGACCTCCACCCTATTAGTGTCTTACCAAATAATGTAGCCATTCCTGATGTTGATTTTCTAGTGTTTATGTCAGTTGCAAAACTTGCATCTGCATAGGCACTAAGACTCAAATCACCCTTTGGTTCTATATAGAATGCATGGTTCATTGTTCCTTTAAGATATCTTAAAATTCTCTTTAATGATTGCCAATGACATTGATGTGGATCTGAATTAAAACGTGCCAGCTGATTAACACTATAAGCTATATCTGGCCTAGACCAATTGCTTATATATGATAAGCTACAAATCAAAGATTGATATATAGATTTATCAAATTTGGGACTTTGAGCATCAGTTTGGCAAACTTCCTGACTCATTGGAGTCTTTGCCGGTTTACAAAGTTCCATTTTATATGTTTTAATTAATTGGCAAATTTTATCTTCTTGAGATATCTTAAATCATTTTTTGTTTTGTTAATTGTCAATACTAGATACCTTTTAATTTAACCTAAATGCTTTAATTTTATCTTTTTGGCTAATAATGATATAATTTCATTAGCTTCATTATTAGTCTTAGTTATCAAAGCAATATCATCTGTAAATAATAACAATAATGACACCGTTCCATTATTTTCTCTTTTAAACACACATGGATCTGCTAAACCAGATTTAAAACCTATATTGTTTAACTCTTTCACAATATATTGGTTCCACTCAAAACCAGATTGTTTCAACCCGTAAAGACTCTTTTTGAGTTTGACCAATCATTACTATTTACTTTATTGTCTTTTATAATAACTGGCTTTTTCAAATATGTAGTGTGCTGCAATGATGCATGCAGATAAGCAGTTTCTACATCTAAATGGTTAATGACATAGTTTTTCTTAGCTGCCCACACTAAAGCTGCTCTCAAAGATGTTGCTTTAAGACTTGGTGCGAAAACTTCATCATAATCAGATGCAGTTTGATTAAATCCTTGAGCTACCAACCTAGCCTTATGGGTAACAGTCCCATCATTTCCAGTTTTTACTTTAAATATCCATTTGCACCCAATGGATTTTTCTCCTGGAGGTAATTTAGCATCTTCATATACTTTCATTACCTTTAATGAATTTAGTTCTTTTTCCATTGCCTTTTGCCAATTCTCCTGATCCTGAGCAGGATACATCTTAAGTTCATCTACACTAGTTGGAACTTTAGTTACTTGGCAAACTATACTTGCTTGATACCTATCAGGTGGTCTAGTTACACGTGTAGTACGTCTAGGTATTACAGGACTTACAGGTGGACTTTCATTTATTAACTCTTCTTGATTATCTAACTCTTCCTGATCAACTGTTTCCTCTTGTTCTGGTCCTATTTGCTCTTCGTGGACTTCTTTAATTGGACTCTTCATATAACTAGTCTGTTCTTTCTGCCTTTTGTAGGGTTCAATAATTACTTCATTATTTAAATCTTGCTCTAATCTATTCCATCCTACATGTTCTAGGAATTTAGCACTAGCACTGGAGTAAACTCTAGATATACCTGGTTCCCAGAATCTATAAGATCTATGATTAGATTCATATCCTACAAAAAATAATCTTTTAACTCTATGCTGTCCTTTGTGTCTGATTTGTGAAGGGATATGCACCCATGCTGGTGCTCCAAATGTGTGCATGTAACTTAAATCAGGTTTTGCACCATGCCACAGTGTGAATGGTAATTCACCTGTTGTTGAATTAACAACATTATTTAATATATGATTACCACGCATTATTGCTTCTCCCCATAAATTGTCAGGTAATCCTGAATCAGACATCATAGTACATGCCATTGACTGTAGTATTTGGCCTCGTCTCTCTTTAAAGGCATTATGTTGTGGCCTATATGGTGCAGACTTTTTATGTTGAATACCTAACATCTTAAGTCTATTCTGGAATTTATTATTTGTAAATTCCGTACCATTATCTGTTATAAGAGTTACTAATTTCTTTTTAGTTTTTCTTTCTGCAAATTTTATCCAATTAAAGAGATTTTGATACGTTTCAGTTTTGCTCTTCATTAAATAGCAAAACCCATATCTAGAATAGTGGTCCATTATACTTAATATGTATCGAGCTCCTCCTACACTTGGTTTTTTCGGACCTATTAAATCAGCAAATACTACTTCTAAAGGCTCTTTGGTAGTAAATCCATCAACTCTATTAGCCGGTGTAACCTTACTCTTGCTTTGATTGCAAGCATTACATTGCAAATACTTATTACAAGGTTTCAAACTTATTCCCTTAGATAATTCAACAGTTTTCTTAAGCATTTTAAAATTTAAATGCCCTAGCCGTCGGTGTAACAAGTGAATACATTCATCATGAGGTTTCTTATTATCATAAACCTTGTTAGCCACCTTTAAACCATTATCATTTAACACATATAATTCACCTCTTAAGATACAGTAATTTTCTTATCTTCTTTTTCAATTATGCAGTTATCTCCTTTAAAGGTAACTACATATCCTACTTTAACCAAAATTCTAACTGAAAGTAAATTAAACTTAAGTTGTGGTACATATAACATTTTTACATTCTCTTTCATAAAAGAACAATATGCTATACCTTGACCTTTAGCTTTCAGTTTCCAGCCATTGGCTAACGATATCTGCTGTGTACTCTGGGACATTTTAATAAAATTTCTGTTATCATTTGTTATACAGTGGGATGCTCCACTGTCAACCACCCATAAATTATTTTTTACAGCTCCGTTAGTATACATGGCTAAATCTAAATTTTTATTTATCTTTTGATGACTTTTAGTATTCTGGCCAGCGTTCTGGTGCTTTGCTTTTTTACAAAATCTTGCCAAATGTCCTCTTCCTCCACAATTAAAACACTTTTTAATTGAGTATGCAGTAGGAGATTCATTATCTTCTTTTTGAGGTTGTTCCCTCCTTAAATAGTATCTTTCAAGTCTTCTTCTGGCCTCTTCAATCAATCTGCCAGTTATATCAGTTAAAGTTAAACTTTCCTTTGGCAATATTTCAAGGGAAGTGACGTAGTTGTCATAACTTCCATCTAGTGAAGATAGAATTATGTAGACTTGGTGTAGTTCAGAGAAAATAAGCTCTTTCTCACGTAGTTCTTGAAAAATGGTTTTCATAGTTTCCAAATGACTCAGCATATCACCATTCGTCTGGAGATGCGTCCTGAAAAGCTTTCGTGTTAGATTTATGTGAGCACCAACGTTATCTCGGACATAAATCCTCTTCAGCTTCTGCCAACACCCAACAGCCGTTTGCTCTCCATGGATATGAACAAGTTGCTGGTCAGACAGTGTTAATCCTATTATGCAAATAGCTTGTTCATTTTTATGCATAAAATCTTTTATCTTTAGTCTATCTTCATCATCCTCTGGATCCCATTCCTCTACGTTTGGTGGATTTTCAATAATGTTCCACAGACATTCTCTTCGTAGAAGTAGACTACATTTCATAGACCAAGATACATAGTTTGTTCCATCCAGCTTGGATATAAGGGACAAACTTTGTAAATTGACTTGTGCCATGTTTTCTTATATGGATATAAAAACTATAATTAATAAAACACAGCTGTCTGTTTACTGTAATGTATAACAACACAAACTCTCACTTTTTACATAAATCTGTTTTATCCTAGTTAAACTGACTTTGCAGCCTCTGGGCCCATAACCAGTGTTAAGCCTGGGCCCATAACCAGTGTTAAGCCTGGGTTCCCCAACCAGGGTTAAGGAGACAAGCTAAACAGAATGTGCAGCGTTAATCAGATAGGCACACAGATAAATGAGTGAGATATGTTTGTATGTTTATTAACATACAGAAAAAATAACAGATACACTTGTGCTATTAAAAATATAGTTTATTCCATTATGAGTTCATAGCATAGTCAAAATAACAGTCCAATAGTCAAGTATCATTTAGTCAGTCCATTCAAGGATATTCAGTTAGCAAAGTCCATGTAGAATATCCTTATGTCAGTTCACTTACAAATCAGTCCTTTGTTTCTCTCCCGTTCGAGTAACGCAGTCTTGAGTCCATGCAGTAATTAGGGATCATCAAAGCCAGAGAGAGCAAGCTGACGTTCCTTGCTTCTTTTATGGTGCTTTTTACAACCACTCCCTTAATTACATTCCTATATTTAAAGTTGCAGACACTTTAACTAATAAACCATGATAACATATTTATTATTTTACCTAAACCAGTTAGGGTAAACAATGTTATCCCTAACAGGAATGCTTGGAGATCGGCCCTGTTTCGTGGCCTGGGAGCATTTTTTATCGCTTTTAGTTTACTTTGGGTAGGGTGAATGCCCTGGCTATCAATCAGGTACCCTAAAAACTCAACACTGTCAGTACACAATTTACATTTGTTTTTTTTAACCTTAAGACCAGCCTCTTGGAATTTTTTTAGGACTAATTTTACCTGGTCCTGTAAGATTTTTTTTGTAGGGACTGTGATTAATACATCGTCAAAATAGGGGACTACGCCCTTAATTCCTTGCAATAACCTTTCCATAAGGCTCTGAAAAATCCCTGGGGCTACGCTAACTCCGAATTGCAGCCGGGTACATTTAAAGGCACCTCGGTGCGTCACAATGGTTTGGGCCTGTGCCGTTTTTTCATCTACTGGTAATTGCTGATATGCCTGAGCTAAATCTAATTTAGCGAAAACTTTCCCGCCCCCCAGGGAATGGAGGAGATGCTGCACCACCGGAACTGGACACGCGTTCTGCTGCAGGGCGTGGTTCAAAGTGGCCCGGTAGTCCCCACAAATTCGGATTGACCTGTCTGGCTTAATGGGTGTTACAAAAGGGGTTTCCCAAGGGGAGTGATCGATGGGCTCTAACACCCCCTGAGCTATCAGTTTGTCGAGTTGTTCGTCGATTTTTGATTTTAAGGCAAACGGAACTCAACGGGGCTTTAGGCGAATGGGAGCTATTTTTGGATCTAGGCTGAATGAAATCGGGGTCCCCTTGTACTCGCCTAAGCTGTCCGCGAAGACGTCCCTGAACTCATAGATAAGGTCTTCCTCTCAGTCACCGCTGCTGACTTTGTTTATGCCGGACACTTCAATGCCGAGTGGCGCGAACCATTGGAGGCCTAGTAGGCTAGGCCTATCTCTATCGATGACCTTTAAAGGTAAGTATGCTGTGTGCTTCTTAAAGGAGACTCAGACTCGGCAGGAACCGACGATAGGGATTTGATTCCCTTGGTAGTCCTTGAGGATGAGGCGTTGGGAGCGGAGATCTTGGCGTTGAATTGTGGGGATGAGTTGCTTGAGTGTCTTCCAGGACACCATCGAGAGGGACGATCCCGAGTCGACTTCCATGTGGCAAGGCTGGTTCTCAATGGCTACCGTGACTCGGATTTTCTTAGTGTCCAAGGCTGAGGCGTGACCAATAGTGATAGTATGGTGAGCCTCTTCTCTCTGCAAAGCTCAATTTCTGTAGGAGTGGTTTACTGGCTCTTGCCGTACAGGACGGTTTCCTGTTGATTGGCGATAGTTAGCCCCTTTTGAATCCTGGCTGGGTCTTGGCAAGCTGCGGCAGACCTGTCCGATGTGGCCTCGTTTCCTGCACTCATGGCAGAGTGCGTCGCGGAATTTGCATTCGGACCTGGCATGGTTGGCTCCACAGCCAACGTAAGGGCGTAAGGGCTTCGGATGATGGTCCAGGCCGGACCGCAGTCGATGGACCCCTTCTTCGTCGCTGTCTGACGACGAAGAGAGGTCCTTGTGGTGCGTTGTCGCAAGCTGCCCTTCTGAACTAGGTGAGATGTCGCTGGCCGGTAGTGGTACTGGAGCGTGGTTTCGGCATAGTTGTGCAGCTGACTTCCTGGTTGCTTCTGCTGCAGTAGCATCGGCGATGGCGTCGGCAAGGCTGATGTCGCCTTTCGCCATCAGCTTGCTTTGGACGCCTGGTGCATCTAGTCCCAGAACTATGCGATCTCTTAGTGCTTCTTATAAATCGGTGAATCCGCAGAGGCCTCCCAAATTTCGGAGGTCTGCTATGAAGTTGGCCATGCTTTCTCCCTTTTGCTGGCTCCTCTGATAAAACTCGTGGCGTCTCATGAGCGTAGACATGGTCGGGGCGTAGTAGGATAGGTTCGAGGTCGTCCTAATCCATGGCCTTCACTTCTCGGGGTTTGGCTAGTGCTTTAGCCATCTTAAATACAGTTGGACCGCAATGCGTTAGGAATACCGCCTGTTTCTTCCTGGCTGTGGCGTCCTTTAAGTTGTTCGTCTCTGGGAACATTTGGAAACGATCCATGTAAGACTCTCATGCGGCTTTGCTCCGCATTAGGAAGGCTTCTCACTAGGTGGTCGAATGCATCAAGAAAGATACCAGTCCGGTTCTATCTTGGGTGAGCTGCCCCGATCACGAGCTCGGGAAGCTCTTTTATTAAAAATACACAGTGATACGTCACAAGCGGTGAATTCTATCCAATCATTATGTTACATGAATAAAAATATTAGTGCACACATAATAACATCCAATCACAGGCTATATATTCATTTTAGCACAAAGTAGCCATTCAGCATTTGCAGTCCAGTTATCAGCCCATGATGACGTGTTGTTGATTGATGTTCGTTGTTCCTGGTACGCTTTCAGCCTAAGTGAGGCCTGGCCTGTACCGAAACTTGTTGATTCATTACTGCATCTCCTCTGTTTTAGTTTTATATGGAGGAAATTCTTCTGGATCTTTGTCACTGCCCATGTGAAAATCTGTGCGAGCGTACGCATCAGGGTCTTCTGGGGGTATGAACTTGTACAGAGGTTCCTTTTCCCAGAGGGCATTAACCTGTGCAATGGCACGCTTTTCAGCTAATAAAGACAGACTATTGGTGATAGTGCGAATAAAAATTGGTAACACACATGGAAGAATAACGCATCCTGCAGCAATCATACCTATGAGAGCTACTATAGCTTGTAATCCTGGTAGTTTTGGGAACAAGGAACTAAAAATATTTTTAAGCTCAATATTTTAGGATTATAGGTTAATTGTCACATCTCAGTTGTTAATTGTGCTACTACTTTGCCAACCTTATCAATTTGAAGACAACAATTCGTGAGATTGAACCTACCACCTACCCCTCCTTCTTTGGCTAGTATGTAATCTAAAGCTAAGCGATTTTGGTCGACAGCTGTGCATAATTTGTCTGTAGCAGTTGCTAGAGTGTTTAAAGCTTTATCTATTCATTGGCCTGCTAAATCTAAAACAGCTTGTAAACAAATGATTCTATTAATCATGTACATGGGGGTTCTATATCCATAGGACCCGTCTTGGGAAGATGTTGTGTCATTGAGATAAGGGAGGAGGAAGGTATTGAATTTGACAGGTGTGGTGATAGCATTGTCAGGTGCTGTCCAAGTCCGGTAGGAGTTATCCCATGTACCTAAGCAAAGGAGGTATCCTACTGGAGTGGACCCATTTCTGGAAAAGCAGTTTCTACCAATTAAGTTGGTGGTAATTGTCCAAATAAGTGGATCGGAAGCTGTTCTAGCTGTTATGTTTCCTACAGAAGACATGTTATTGAACAGTGATGGTGAGGTTTCTAAGGCTTGCCACAGCCATTGTTCTCCTGTGGTGGTTCCCCCACAGACAAAACAATTGGTTATTGCAAGTTGTTTTGCAATTTTTACTGCCATATCCATGAACAAGTTTTTTGCAATAACACTGGTATCAGGGGCTTACCGACCAGCCTAATGATGTTTTCTTACCTTCATATATTATTTCGGTTGTTATGGTAGTGTAAGTGTTTGGATCCGATCCTGTGCCATCAATAAGTATCCAAAGCAGGGTGTTGCCTGGAGATGGTGATTTCTATCTTAGTGTCTGTGGTAGACCCTGATATTCATTTGAAATGTGACAGATGATTGCAGCCTGAATACCCTCCCCCGGTATAATCACAGACACAAGACCAACCCGAGCACTCGATGGAACCTCCACAAGGCATCCATTGATTGGGGTTCCCTGTGGCCCAGTTAATGGGTATAGGACACAAGTATTTATGATTGTGGGCGTATGTTGTTTTCCAGTCAACCGACCCGCATGAATGTCCCCCTGGTTTAGAACAAGCAATATAAACATCAAAGGTTAAAACAATTGGGTTAGTACCATCCTTGAGCACGGTGGTGTGGTTTAGGTAATAAAGTTTTCCCTCCCCCTCAGGATCAGATCTGCCAGAGGTTCTTGGAAGTCCCGCCCATAAGGTAACGTTGAGACGTACAGCCGTCTTGGGATCGTAGCTAATGGTTTTTGAGTTCTTCTTACATAGATGGTACATGGTCCCGTTGTTTTGGCAAGTTTTTAGGAAGGCACTTCTGCGGTTGTTGGGTACGGTAGATGAGAGTTAGTTGAATGGAGCCTGCTTGCGTGGTTTTGGTCAGGCAGGGTGTTCAAAGGTGTTGATCTGGTGTGAAGTACATCACTCGAGATGGAATGGAGACCTTGGAGACACGGGCGGCAAAAAGGAGGAAGAGGGTCGGCAAGGCAACGAGACGAATCATGTTGATACGTCTGCAGGTGGTGATTTTTCTATCTTGGGGTGGTATGGTCTGACGTGTCAGCCTCAAGATACCTTCCCCTTCTTACCTTTCTGCTAAAATGCTTTCCCCTTTTACCTTTCTGCTATTGTTTCATTATTTCTATTGGCTGTCATGGCAAGGGTGGGAGGGGGGATTTTATATGGGAAGAAAGCTGGAGGTGTTTGCATTCCTTGCTGGGCTAGCAAGGGGAGGGGGGATTCTTGTCTTTAACTTTCCGTTTCCTGGCTATCTTTTCCTCTTTTGCGCAACTGCGAACTTTTATCAAAATATGTCAAGGTCATTTGACAAGACGTCTCATCACCATCTGAAGATGACCACATGAGCTGTTTCAAAAGTTTTAATTGGAAGAATCATTTGAACTTTGGGGGGTGGGGGCAAACCTATTTCTTAATATATGCATTCTACCCGCCAATTTCTCAGTTTCGGAATTGCTTTGTAGCTACCACTTTATTTCCCAGTAAAAGGATAACTTTGCTCTACCCCATGGAGTCTGAGTATTTCTTTCTTGGGATTTAAAAGGAGCGCAGCCTGACATAATTCCGAAACTCACACATCAACCCACCCGGAGAAAACAGCAACTTTTCTTCCAAGGGGGTTTCATCCCATGTCGTCTCCAACCGGCGATGAAGAGGATCAGGGAGCTGCGGGGGGGCAGCCCATGCCGCTACTGGAGGCGTCGGTGGCTGACCTGCTGGCCGAATTGACTCTGGAAGAAACCTCAGCTGAGATGCCCAGATAGTCGTTGGGGGTTGGTTGGAGAGATCCTGAAGACCCCCCTCCTCCCAGGATCACTGTAAGACGAAAAGGTGCGAGGGGATGGCTTTGGCAGGAGGGGGAGGAGATGGAAGGCAAGCTGGATGAAGCCAAGAAATTCTCTATGGATGTTCCTGGAGAGACCGGCACAACTCAAAGGTATGAGGGGGAAGAGGGAGAGAGATCAGCCCGGGGGAGCCAAGCTACCTCTACCCCCCTTGCCCAGCTTCCGCCAGCGCAACCGCCCGCTGCCGCCCGGGGAGCCCCAGCAATAGGAGTGGCTCCTAGAAGACGCCACCTGCCCCCCCTAGATGTAAAGTTTGGAGGAAATCCAAGAGATTTGGGATTTTTCCTAGTACAAATTGGGAGTTATATGGCAGAATTTGAGCGGGAGTTCACCTCTGAAGCAGCCAAAGTGAGATGCGTTACCAGAACCCTGGAAGGGATGGCAGCAGATTGGGTGGTGACTTTGTACTATGATAACTCCCCGCAACTGCAAACCCTCGATGCTTTCATGACTGCACTGAGGAGGAGGTTTGAGGACCCTCTGGCAGAGAGAAAGGCCAGAATCAGAATGAAGACCCTAGTCCAAGGGGGGAGATCGGTGGCAGACTATACCCAAGAATTCAGGCAGCTGGCATACCACATCCGAGGTTGGTCCCAGGGGGCCCTGGTGGAAGCCTACAAAGATGGCTTGAATGAAGATGTATACCACACGTGCATCTCCAGAAGGGACCCACGTGAGTTACAGTCATGGTACTTGCTGGCGGAAGAGGTGGACATTGATCTAGCCAGAAACAGATGCAGAGGAGGCCCTGCCTGGAGAAAACCGCTCCCCCCCGTCTCCGAGAGACCTCAGGGCCCCAACCGAGAGGGATGGCGGCAGGAGCCAAGACCACGGCATGTTTCTGTTGTGGAAAGGAGGGCCACCGGATGGTGGATTGTCGAGTAAAGATGAACCCACCGAAAGCGCGGGACCCCGGGAGAAAGCCAAAAAACCCCTCGACAAAACCCCGCGAGACCGGGCTGAAGACAGGAGAGGTTGTAGAGGTCGCCCTTTCGGCGGGAGGAGAGCTGGAACCTCCAACTCCACTCGACGAGAACGAGACAGATTCGGAAGATGACGTCCCAGTAAGTCCAAATCAAGGGCCCATGACCATCCCAATAAAGTTAAGGCGGCCCGCCTCGGGGACTGAGGGAGTGATGATGGCCTTACTGGACTCGGGGTGCACGAGGTGTGTAATTAACATGAAAGTGGTTAAGGGGATGGGCATCGAACTGAGAACTTTAAAAACGCCCATATCCTTTTGCCAACTGGATGGGTCAGTGGCGGGAGGTTGCCCCGCACGTTTTGTAACCGAACCCCTAGAGATGACCATGGGAAACATTTTCCTCCGTCCCATTCTGAGTGGGTAAATGAAAAGGACCTTAGGGCTCCTGAACTGTTAAAGAAATTTTATGCCAAATATCCTGATAAACCATAGAGATGTACATTAATGTTAACATGTAATTATTTTGTTTTCTTTCAGGGACTTATGTCCTTTTTCTAGGGGGTCCGAATGTCAGCCTCAAGATACCTTCCCCTTCTTACCTTTCTGCTAAAATGCTTTCCCCTTTTACCTTTCTGCTATTGTTTCATTATTTCTATCGGCTGTCATGGCAACGGTGGGAGGGGGGATTTTATATGGGAAGAAAGCTGGAGGTGTTTGCATTCCTTGCTGGGCTAGCAAGGGGAGGGGGGATTCTTGTCTTTAACTTTCCGTTTCCTGGCTATCTTTTCCTCTTTTGCGCAACTGCGAACTTTTATCAAAATATGTCAAGGTCATTTGACAAGACGTCTCATCACCATCTGAAGATGACCACATGAGCCGTTTCAAAAGTTTTAATTGGAAGAATCATTTGAACTTTGGGGGGTGGGGGCAAACCTATTTCTTAGTATATGCATTCTACCCGCCAATTTCTCAGTTTCGGAATTGCTTTGTAGCTACCACTTTATTTCCCAGTAAAAGGATAACTTTGCTCTACCCCATGGAGTCTGAGTATTTCTTTCTTGGGATTTAAAAGGAGCGCAGCCTGACATACGTGTCGTCCAGGAACCCACAGGACACGATCTGGAAGCTGGATAGCCACGACCCCAGGTGAGGAGAGCAGCAGGGCCCTTCCAAGTAGGGTCTGGCAGTTGACGGTAGTATACCTGTGGTTTGGGAGAATCGGGGGAAGGGGGGGAGGAAAAATGTCACTCCGCTGCCGTCGTAGCAGGGGTGCCAGAGAGATTGAGGAAGTTGAGGGTATAAAGACAGAGATTAAGGGTATCTTGCATCGCCGGGAGGCCAAGGGTTTTTTTTCCCTTTGATCAAATGTCGTTCTAATGCTGTTTTTCATGTTAAGTTGGCTCTCTCTACCAGGGCTTGTCCCTGACTGTTGTAAGGGATCCCAAATTTGTGGGTAACTTGCCACTTAGCGCAAAATTCTGACATGGCTGTGCTAGTGTATGCGGAACCATTATGTTTTTATTTCATTTGGGCGTCCCAACGATGCAAAAGTGCGAATGCAATGGTTGATGACATGTTTGGAGGCTTCTCCTCTTTGCGAGGTTGCCATTATAAACCCTGAATAAGTATCAATTGTGACATGCAGATGCTTCCAGGGGGCAAACGGAGGAAACTGAGTAACGTCCATCTGCCATATTTCACAGGCTTTCAACCCGCGGGGATTTACCCCTAAGGGAATGGAATGGGCTTGTTGACTGCAGGTGGGGTACTGCTGTCTAATGGCTGAGGCTTCGGCCATAGTAAGGTTGAAATGTTTCATGAGAGCTTTAGTGTTTTGATGGAAGTATGAATGGCTCTCCCAAGGAGTTAATGTGTGTGAGGTCATGATACCTGCAACCGCTTGATCAGCCACATTATTGCCTTCCTGGAGGATTCCTGGGAAGGGTTGGTGGCTGCGGATGTGTGCTAGAAAGAGGGGGTGCTGATGCTGTGCAACAAGGTGTTGCAATGTAACAAAAAGAGAGAGAAGGTTTTTATCAATAGCGGGAGAGAGGTAAGAATCGTGAATAGTAGAGACTATTTGGGTAACATATAAGCTGTCTAAGATCAAGTTGAGGGGTTTGTTAAAATTCTGGAGGACTAATATGGTTGCAACAAGCTCAGTCCTTTGTGGTGATGTCTGCACAGGGGTGGTTTTAGTGTGCCACACCACATTCCTTTGCCAAGCGCATGCCTCTCGTTCCCTACTGCCATCAGCAAATATAGTCAAGGCATTGACCAAAGGCCTTTTGCTGATGGGAGAGGAGAAAGAGATGGGTATGGTCTGAATAATTTGAAAATGTGGATCAGCGGGCAGGTGGCAGGAAACTAGTCCAGGCCAGTCGGCTAAGGCAAACTGAATTTCCTGGGAGTTTTGGAATAGAGATTCCCATATTTGTAGTGAAAAAGGGTTAAAAAGTGTGGAGACATCTATTCCCATAAGTAATTTTGCACGACTCCTGCCTTTTATGATCAATTGAGCCAATTGAGCTGATTTGGAAGTGATGGAGCATTGTGGTGTATGGGAAAGACGAATCCACTCTATGATGTGGAGTTTTTGGTCCTTTTGAGTTACTGCTGCGGTCATAACCTTGGGGTGGCTAAAATGACCATATCTAGAGGAGTATTGGCAGCAGCTCTGTCTACCCATATTTTTCGGATATTATCTTCTATTTGAATTATTGCTTGAAGCTGAGGTTGCTGCAAGGATATTATGTCAGCAGGCTTTTTTCCCCAGGTAAGGGCTTCGAACAATGGAGAAAGAATATCAGTGGTTAAAGAGAGGAGGAAAGTTCAAGCCCAGTTTATGGTACCCAGATATTGCTGAAGTTGAACCAGGGTGGGTTGAGAAGGCAGAGACAGAGAGGGAAATGAAGGATAGGCAGTAGCAGAAAGCATTTTATAGCCCAGATATGCGTATGGAGTTAGTACTTGCACCTTTTCAGGTGCTATGTGCAAGCCTCCTTTTGCAAGAACGGCTTTCAGGAAGGAAAATGAAGTACACTCTACCACCAACATAGTTGTAGCAGCCACAGCCTGCACACACACCGGCCATCCTCTCACCACTGGCTCCAGAGTTTTGCTCAGAAAAGCGATGGGCTGGTATTGGCCCCCCCTTTCTTTGGTAATTCGGTGAAATCAATCTGTGTTTTCTGGGAAGGCCAGCCCACTAGGGGTCGCCCTCCCATTTCTTTTTTCCTTGCTGCTTTCTTGTTTACTTTCAAACATATCTCTTTTCCAGAATTCCCCTCATTGCATTCACAGAAACCACCTTCACGCCTTCTAAGTCTGTACACATCCTTCTTTTTCCAAATCATCTTTCTCTTTTCCCTCAGGTTTCCATTCCTGACTTCCTCTTCCCTTCCTCAACCCTGCCTGATCCATCCACAAACCATTTCTCTCCTTTCTTCAAAGGAGTCTTTTCCAGATCCTCCCTCACCTTTGTCATCAGATCTACTTGCAACAAACAATCATGGTCCTCAGCTTCCCACTCCTGTCTTCTCCCTTCTAGGAAGGAAAATGAAGTACATCAGAAATTGTGGAAAAGCAGAACGATAGGGTAGCAAGACATTATTTACATAGTGTTGACACATGGTGGGGCTATTGAGCATACCTAAACAGGTTCTGTGGTTTTTAATTGTAGCTGTAGTGAAGTTCTAGCAAAAGATTCCATTAATCAATAATGAGTTTTGTGTTAAGTTGAGACATAAGATCACGGCCCCACAGGTTAGTATGTAATGGAAGAACCAAGGGTTGGAGGTAGGCAGTGTGAGAAATATCAGAGGAACCCACCGGTAGCCAGTGTTTGCTACGGTGGGCGTGCTGAACTCCTCCCACTCCCCTAACAGCTGGGGCAGTTTCCAAAGGCCAATCGTCTGGCCACTCAGCCGTTCGGATGACACTTACGTCAGCTCCAGTATCTATGAGACCCGAAAAGACTTTGTTACAGATTGTGAATTGTAACACAGGCCTGGCTTGTTCCACTGTCTGATGGACAGTAAATGCCCATGCATCAGCCATTTTAACAGGCACCGGAACAGCGGTTGCTACTAATTCTCCTTTGCTAAATTTTGTGGGAGTATTTCCAATTACTGCCATGGCCACTGAGGAAAAGTCATCGGAATCTCTCAGAAACGGAGAAGCAATGATTCCCCTTGCCATGAGGTCTCGGATGGGATAAATTATGAGGGGCGTCATGGCAGGAGGGATTGTTTTCAGGCGTGTGGGGAGAAAGTAAACAGTGCCTGGAATGTCAATTTCCATATCTTCTGAGGCAATTAGTTGGAGAGATATGGAGTCAGCCTTGGAAGCGGAGCTGGCTGATCGCCCCCCTTCTAGTTTCCCTGTGGCTGAGAAGTGCTGCTGCGACACTGGTTTGCCCAGTGGTACCCTTTCTTGCACCTTGGGCATATAGTTTTAGGCTTGGAGTTGTTTTGTATATTGTCTCTGGCTCTGCATTGTGCTTTGAAATGGCCTGGCTTCCCACAATTGAAACAGTTGCCGGCTGGCCTGTTTTGAGAATTTGCTTGCTGCAAGGCCATGGCCAGATGCTCCATATTGTAAGAGACAGTTCCCACAATTCTGCAAGCCTTTAGATAGTCCGAGAGGGAAGCCCCCCTTTGGGCAGATAGAGGCTGCAGAATCCTCTTGCAATCCTCATTTGCATTTTCAACAGCCAGTTTTAACAGAAGCTCTTTACGGGCTTCTTCATTCGAGATTTGTCTCTGAATGGCTTTCTGAAGTTCCTCTACGAACTCAGCATAAGGCTGATGTGAGCCTTGAGTAATTTTTGAAAAAGATCCTAAGATGCCAGAGGTAGGATCATCTAACTTGTCAAGGGCTTTGACTGCGATGATACTGATGAAGGCAAGAATACGTTGTGGGAGTGCCATCTGAGCTGCTAAGTCCATATATCGCCCCGCACCGAAGATTTGATCCGCTCTCGCGGCTGCGCCACGATCGTGGGCAAATCTCTCAGCTTTGGCGCGAAAGTCTGACTCCCAAACAACATACTGTGGTCCAGTCAGTATCATACGGAAAAGATCTTTCCAATCTTGGGGTAACATGAAAAAGGAGGTGCTGATGGTGTTAATGAAGCCTCTGACATATGGTGCCTGAATGCCGTACGTGGCCACGGCTTGTTTTAAATCTCTGATTAATTTCATGGGTAAAGGTTCAAGTCTAGGCACCATATTTCTGGCTCCATCCCCCATATATTCAACAGGACAGAGAGAGAGCTCCTCCAGGGTAAGAGAGCCTTCCCTGCGCCCCTGCGCCATGGCTTGCGTGATTGCTCCCATGGGTGTTTGACCCTCCGCTGAATTTGAGTTAGGAGGATTTATGGGCTTAGGAGCAGTGGGGGAGGAAGCTTCTAACGGGAGAGCGTCCTTTATTTTGGTTTCAGCTGTATAAGGAGGAGGACCCTCCTTAGGGGAAGGGGCATGGGTAAGCGCTAAACCATGGATTTTTAAACATTCCATGACTATTCTCCATGTGGTCAGAATCTTTGGTGGAGCCCTGGGTTATCATGAAAACAGTCACCCAAACGTTGCCATGTGGAGACTTTCAAGGACCCTTTCTCCGGATAAGCCAGATATTGTGTGTAAATGTAAGTTAAAAGGGTCTTAAGGTCCTTTTTAGTTGGAACCAGGAGCGTTTTGCCCTGATTCCTAAGAATAATAATTGAGCTCTTTGTTAGTTCTTCTAATTCCTGCAAATGTGCTATCTGCGCTTTAGAGAACTTTCCACCCATATTCACCTGAAGGGAGGATGTCTTCTTTGCAGAAGATTCCTGGGGAGGGATCCGTGACACGAGACGGCGTCCCTGAGTTGCAACTGGCTCATCCGGCCGGGTGAGATAAGCAGTCGAAGATAGATGCACCCATTTCTTTTAACGGATCACGTCGGGGTCACCAGATGCGGCTTTGCTCCGCATTAGGAAGGCTTCTCACTGGGTGGTCGAATGCATCAAGAAAGATACCAGTCCAGTTCTATCTTGGGTGAGCTGCCCCGATCACAAGCTCGGGAAGCTCTTTTATTAAAAACACACAGTGATACGTCACAAGCGGTGAATTCTATCCAATCATTATGTTACATGAGTAAAAATATTAGTGCACACATAGTAACATCCAATCACAGGTTATATGTTCATTTTAGCACAAAGTAGCCATTCAGCATTTGCAGTCCAGTTATCAGCCCATGATGACGTGTTGTTGATTGATGTTCGTTGTTCCTGGTACGCTTTCAGCCTAAGTGAGGCCTGGCCTGTACCGAAACTTGTTGATTCATTACTGCACTCCCAGTCTTCCTGTGTTGGATTGAACGGAGCGGGTGGTACAATGCCGCCGGACATGGTTCCGTTGTTGGCGTCATCTGTCACGCGCTCGGTGTTCTTCGAAGTTTCGTTGGTTCAGATTTCTCCATATCCCACCCTCGTCACCAGTGTTATGTTTTGAGCATGGGTGAGAAAGAATGGAGACAAGCCTCTGAACGGTGAACTTCAGCTCTTTATTTACATTGTGACTTCCTCATTTCAATAGCAGTTAAACCCGCCTTATATAGGCAAACCCTGTAACTTTTAACCAATAACGAGCTAGGAGCGCTAGCTCTTATAATCAATAGGAACTCTCTGTTAAGGGCCAATCAGATTCCCCGGAATGGGCCAATCCGGTCCGGCCGCTTAACAGCCAATCAGAAGTGCAGGGCCAGAACCCTGCACTTACTCCAAGCTCACACTTTATTAATCTTTATGCATACACAATACCTGGATTGAGCTAATTGTCTTTATTCTAGGACTAGGACTGGGAACTTCCTGGGGAAGCAAGAATTCACATCAACCCCAGAATGTTACCGGGGTTGTACTTGATTCCCATTCAGATATAGTCAATTGGACTAGCAAAAAGAGGCCTCCCAATACTTGGTTTCCAGAACGGCAATTTGACCTGGAAAGGGTCCTCTTGTCCACTGATGATGATGAGTTCATAAAGAAACACCATTTTTATGTCTGCCCTGGGCATAAAACTGAAAGAAGTCACAAAAAGGCTTATGGAGGGACCGATCAGTTTTATTGTGCAGTCTGGAGTTGTTTATCTATGGGACACATCTGGTGGGACCCTCCATCCAAGGGTGATCTGATTCAGGTGACTAGAGTAACTCAGAGCCTCCCATGTAAAATGGAGAGAAAGGACACTGGGATAGAGGGAGAATTTAATCTAGTAAGAGTCATTTTTACTGAAGCTGGGAAAAAATATGATAGATGGAGACAAGGGGTTACTTGGGGAGTGCGACTATATGATAAAGTAAGACTGGGGTATGAGGATACGGGAAATTTGTTTACCATAAAAATGATACAATCAACCTTGGAAACCCCTGCAGCAATAGGTTCAAATCCTGTGTTAAGGGAATACTCCCCCAGAGAGATAGAGGGAACAACACGACCCACTGATAGAACCTCAGCCATCCCAGAAGAACCCAGGAGATTTGCAAACCCGCTCTGGGTTTTAATGAACGCCAGTTTTGGAATAAAAAATGCTTCCAATCCCAATTTGACTAACTCCTGCTGGTTTTGTTATAACGTACAGCCCCCTTATTATGAAGGAATAGGGATGGTAGTGGAATACAATGTCTCAGAGTCAAATCAGGGTTGCAGGTAGAAGAAAGGTAGTCAAACACTCCAATCCATAACGGGCCAAGGTGTGTGTATAGGAAAGGTCCCCAAGAAGTATCAACAATACTGTAATAGTACTAACTCGACCATCCAGGAAAAACAATATTATATTCCTCTGATGGGGGGATGGGGGGGCATGCAATATGGGACTCACTGCTTATGCATATGGAAAAATAATAAACCAAGCGGGGTTTTGTACTTTGGTCCAAATATTACCCAAAATTTACTTTCATTCCGAGAGTGAGGTGTGTCAACTGTATGAACAAGGGGGACGTTTAAGAGTTAAGAGGGAACCAATCTCCACTCTTACCATAGCTTTGCTGGTTGGGTTGGGGGCAACAGGGGCTGGGACTGGGACTGGAATAGCCTCTATAACAATTCAATACAGCCAATATAACTATTTAAGACAAGCTATCGATGAAGACTTAGAACGAATAGAAACATCCACCTCACATTTACAAAAATCTCTAACCTCTTTATCAGAAGTAGTTCTACAGAACAAAAGGGGACTGGATCTGTTGTTCCTTCAAGAAGAAGGGTTATGTGTGGCATTAAGAGAAGAATGTTGTTTTTATGCAGATCATTCCGGGATAGTACAGGACTCCATGAAAAAACTGAGGGAAGGACTGAACCAAAGAAAAAGAGAAAGAGATGACCATCAAGGGTGGTTTGAATTTCTCTTCAATACATCCCCCTGGATGACCATCCTAATCTCCACTTTAATAGGACCTTTAATTTTATTATTATTAATCCTCACCTTTGGTCCAAATATCCTAAACAAATTAATTAATTTTATGAAAGATCGAATTGACACAGTACAAATGATGGTGTTGAGACAACAATATGACCCGTTGGGGCACCTGAAAGAACCTCCAGAAGAACAACTATGGGAAACAGCAGACTTGTTATTAACTGAGTTTGAGTCAAGGATGGAGCAAGAAAAGAGGGGATTGTCAGAAGTGTTAGATTAAAGTATCAATTTTTGTGACTCAAACCTCATGTTGAAAGGAGTGTCTTTATGGTAGGGAGGTACCAGGTACTGATTGAACTGTTGAACTATCCTGGAATGTTTGAACTGTTGAACCACCTTGGAATGTCTCTGAAGTACCAGGTACCGATTGAACTGTTGAACTATCATACACTTCACGCATGATATGTTGATGTATGCCCTCTTGTTAGGGAAGTGCTTGCTGAGTGCTATGCACCATATAAGGTAATGAATTGTAACCTATATTCTGAAAGGTAGATTGTAAACCAAGCCATTTGCATAATGGGGCGGTAGTTTAGGGTATAAGAATAGAGCAAATGCTATGCTCTGGGTTCCTCCCAGCTGCCAAGGGTGGAACCCACCTCTGCAGATGTATACTCAATAAAGCCTTTTTCCTTGGATCAACTTTGAATCGTGGTGGTCTTTTGAGCCACCACCTCACAGTTTGTTTTTTAAATGTTTTAAATGTATGAATCTTAAATAAACTTTATTTTTTTTAAAAAAACAGCATGCTTTGAAGATAGATCCAGAATCACATAGGTGGAAGGAGAGCTGGTGTCACTGCAACAACATGAAAGGCCTGTGAAAAAGTACATACAGGAGTTCAGACGCATAGCAGGTAAGCTGCAGTCATGGTCAGAGTGCATGCTAGTACAGCAGTTTTGACTTCGACTGTACTGAAATCTAAGACAGGCATGCCTATATCGAGGCTTTCCTAATCGGTTCCTGGACTGGTTTAAAGCAATGATTGAACTGGATACTGGGCTGAGGAATTTCGGCAAAAGGGGATGGGCATGCTTGGAACACGAAGGATGACAGACAGGCCAAAGGCTGGGGTACAAAGTGGATTCAATGTACAAAATCCCACAGACCCTTGGGTTAGGCTGCTGCTCCAATGTTTTTGATGAACCTATTGGGTTACCAGGAAGCTGAGTATTCGATGCTGGTATCTTCATCCCAAAAACAGATGGCCCGGTTGCCATTGGGAGGAGTACAGGCAAAGCAACGAGTCAATTGAATTTGAACCAGGAGTGGGTACAAAGAGTATCTCAGGCAGATATGATGGAGTTGATGCCAGGATTGGCAGTAACATGGGACCGATGGCGAGACCTCATTCCCCTATGGGTAGATATGACAGTGGACCAGACAACCCTGAGGATCCTATGGTGAGCAGCCCTGTCTGTCCGTCATCATTTCCGTATTTCTTCTAAATGGAAGATAGATTGTTTGTATAAAATAAAATAAACTTTTTTAAGAAAAGAAAAGGTCACCACAAAGACTATTCCACATAGGGGAGAAGGTGTACTTCTCCCCCAAATATTTGAAACTGAAACAGCCATGCAGAAAGCTGGGCCTAAAATTCCTGGGTCTGTTCCCCATAGTTCACTCCACTCACAGTGCAGTTGAAGCTTCCTTGCCTATTAGGGGAGATCCATTCGATTTTCCATAGCAGCCTGCTGAAGCTGGTGGTGACATCAAACATTAGGCCCTCAACCCTGACTCCGATGGGCCCATAATAGTGAAGGGGAAATCTCATTACGAAATAGACCAGATATTGGATTTCCAAGTGTATAAGGGGAAATTGCAATATCTAATCCTCTGGAAAGGGTAACCCATGTCTGAAGCCACATGGATGACGAATAGAGATGTGAGAGTGAAAGGGTTGATCAAGAAGTTCCATAGGGAGAATCCCCAGATGCCCAGGAAGGGAATCTCGGGAATTGACCCTCATCATGTATACACTATCCTATACATGTGCGTAGAGGGGAGCTGCCTGTCAACATCTGAAATGGTGACATTGAGGCCACGCCACTGCACACTGTTTCAAGTTGCCATAAGCGAGGAGGGGGGAGGGGATTGTACGGGATTCACAGATGAGTGTCCTGGAGGAGGGACATGCTGAATCTTTATAATCAGCTGGAGGGTGGAAGACTCTAATACTGACTAAAGTTGTGTCACTGCATGCCAAGTTGAGAAAAAGTAAGGGATAATTGTTCTACTGACAGCGTGGTTTCTTCTCTTACTGGCTAGGCTAGACTAGTTAATTACAATAACTAGTCTGCAGTCTCAGTTGAGTTGTAATTACTTGTAAACATTCTTAATCTGAGGTTTGCCATCCAAGATAAGAGCATTCCTACAATTACAACTCTACATATGGCGAACCACCCCAGTACAAATGGTGCGGCAGAATGAGCAAATGCAACCATTGAGCGGTGTTTAAGTTGTTATGTCACATATCAGCAGACTGACTGGGCAGAACTTCTACCATTGGCAGAAATAGCCTACAATAATGCAATGCATAAGAGCACAGGATATACCTCTTTCCAAGTAGTACATGGACTAGACTTTGTGCCCATTCCAGAGTGGTCCTGAATATCCCAGAATCTCACTACCCCTCAACTTGGGCTACAAAAATGTTATACTATCTAGCCACATCTATATAATAATTGTATTAAAACTTGGTATAGTAAATAAATAATTTTTCTTCAGCCTTAATGCCTTCTAGATGATGCACAACTTCAACTAAGTAGCTTCAACTGAGTAATGTTTTAATGTTGTAGTCTAATGTTATAGTCTAATATATCTGGAGGGCACAGGTATTGGGGAAGGCTAAAAAGGAGATACCATAGAATGACTGCAAAGGAAGTTTTCCCCTTGCATTTTACCCATCCCTTCTGCACAGCATATAGTAAAATATTCCTTCTAGCCTGGTTTTCTTTGAGATTCTTCTTTTTCAACATTGGTAATTAGAAGGCCTTCCCTTCTAATCAAAGCAATCATTTAGAAATGATTTAGTTATAAAGAATGGCTCAGGCATTTCTATAATGGAAATTCAATTTGTTTCTTTTCAAGCTCTTGACATTGATACTCTTATACCTTTTGGCATAATTTGGTTGGAGTTCTCTATTTTCATTGTATTCAGTGATAAAATCCAAGTTATTTTTAGCAGTTCAGGAGAGGATATCTTTAGTTTCTATATTAATAATAACAATTTAGCTAAATTCCCAATACAAAAAAAAATCATGTAAGCAGACAAATAAACAAACCTTAAGCTAATGGGAAACAAATGGCTATGTAAATTTTGCTGAATTATAAGGTTGTGTCATTGTAACTTTTGGTTGGGGCTGTTGGGAATTTAAGTTCTGCAATATTGAAAGTACCACATGTTATCCAACTCTATGCTAGGAAGCCATTTTCTGTTTAGAACTTTATCTTGGGCAGCTAAATGGAAGAGTCCTTTAAATTAGCCTTCCCAATAAAAGCAGGTTTTCTTGAAAACTACACTTAGCATTTGCAAGTGAATTGTGGAAATCTGATTAGTTAGGACAAGATTCAACAAATCTGCCTAATATGCACAATATGGTTGTTTTCACATATTTTAATAAGATCACGTAGAGACTTTAATACATAGACTCACAACAATACACCAGTCTTGGTAAACTTTGATTTTTTTTTCATTGAATAGTGTGTTCTAAAAAGTCAAGTTACTTGGTGTTAGGTATGGTGTTGAATGAAGAGGCAGGACTTCAGATTAGTGATTTCAGCTCTTTATTAATAGACCAATACAACAAAGTGCAATCCTTGTCCGACAGCTCCCTCTTTTAAAGGGATCTGTCAGGCAACTCAGCCACTGAGGTTCTTTCATTTTTCCACCTGGAAAATGAACCAATGATTTTAAATGACTTGTTTGCCCACCAAGAAGGCAGCCTGGAGTGAAGTCTTTGTTCCAAGATTTCACTCCGCATTGAATATTCAACACCCCTCCCCTCTTGGAAAGAACATTACCCAATCAGCGAGATTACTGCACATAGTCACACAGGTAGGCAACCTGACCTGCACAGCTCAGTTAGTTTGGCAGTGATGGTCTAAGCAGTCAGGCCTTCTGTTGCTCTGGAGTCAGCCAATAGAAACTCCTGGAAGTTCTCTTGGGGCATGGCTGACTCGTCCAGAACCAGGGTCTCTGATACTCGCCGCTAGACTCCTGGTTCCTCAAGTGTGTGTGTGCATTGATGGATTGGGTTTGAGCTTAGTGTAGGTGTAATTCCATACTGGTTTTCTAGGTTTGTATAGCTTTTAGTTGTTAGGGACAATTCTTCTTCTGGTTGTTTTAGTACAGAGTGTCCAAATCATCCTTGGAGTTGGTCAATGTGTCTCCTCCAGATCTTACCATCCTCTAATTCTACTTGGTATGATCAGGGACCTGTAAAATTGATTATTTTGGCCAGTACCCAGACAGCCCCCCCTGTATAATTTCAGGCATAGATTAAATCTACTATGCCAAATGACCAGTGTTGGCTTGTTGAATTAGTGGGTACCTCTGCATTGTAATTTGGGTGTAACCTATCCAATTGAAATCTTTGTTTGCAACCCATATGTAACTTTGCTGGGCTTCTGTGTGTGGTGGCACTAGGAATGATATGCTGTGACAAAAAGAACTTGTTGATTTTTGTTTGCCAGTCCTCTGGGCCCATTCTAGCTCGGGCTTCCTTTGTTGATCACACTATTCTCTCTGCTTGACCATTTGCTGACAGATTAAATGGAGCAATCAAGGCATGCCTGATCTCTAGTTTGGCTAGAAAGAGTTCAAAGTGTGTTGCTGTGAATTGGGGCCCATTGTCCATTCTGCACAAAGAATGTTTGTCAATCAGGCAACTATTTAAACACCATTGGCCTTTATCAGGAAAAAGATAGTACTGTACATGATACTACAAACCAAGAAGGAAGGAACAATGCAAAGTTCAAGAAATCAAGAGAAGGAGAAATAGGAAGGTGTAATGCCATCAAATTATGATGTTAATTTGAATTGTTTTCATCATAAAGGGATTACAAATCCTATTCAATAGAAATATTCATTCTATTATCTGAAATGGATCCTCTCAGTTGGCTTGTCATCCCTCTCTCCTTCCTCTCCCCATAATGTGTGACCTAGCACATATAAATAAAATAAAATTCCAAAATTAAAACTATACTATGAAATTGTAAATAATGAGTTCTCAGGACTTTTTCATCATGGACACCTTTGCTTTCTATGTAGGCTGGTAGAACGGAGAGAATATATATATTTTCTCTAAGCCAGCAAAGCCATACTTGTCTATGTAGCTATCTGTTTTGAAGGGTTATAGCAGACCAGGAATGAATGAGGATCCTATATAAAAAAAATCAAGGCGCAGGTAGCTAAGTTTTTTTCTGGCTCCAATGTATGGCTCACTTTCTTAGTGACAGCAAGCTTTTCTGTGCCCAAAATCTTTGAGGGTCCTCTCTTCCATGGCTGTTTCACTTTAAGCTGCTGTTGCTATTCCTTATCCTATTTCCACTTCACATGTACAGCCTACTTTTTTTCCCATGAGGATCATCCATAACCTAGCTGCCTTTCTGACACATGGCACATCATAATGTCGGACAGCCATTTTCCTTCCTACACATCTATCTTAAAGCATGCCATAAATAATGTGGAAAGCAGAAGTATGTGTGACACACTATAATAATAGCAGCTGGGTTTTGAATCACCAAATCTCACTGCAATTTATTACCTTGCTTTTGGTCTGTAAGCCTCAGATTGTGATTGTCGTATTGACCAAAGTCTTATATTTCATTGTAAGCCAAAATGTATTTTCAGAGATTTACTTTGGAATCTCTTGTTGAAACTATTAATGTATTACTAGGGATTTTCCACCTCAATTCTTTTGCTTGTAAAATATAATGTATTGGGGAAAAAGCCATGGAAAATTCCAGGCATTTGAAGATTTTACATTCTTTTGCTTTTGTTTCTAGAAATTTCCCCTGTTGCATTAATCCCCATGACTTACTTACTGGAATATCCACATATTTCATGTAATGTCACCTTGTTTATCATTTTTCTTCTAATTTTTAAACTAAGCATATCCAAAGACAATTTTCACAAAATTCTGAATTTTAATCAAAAGGTATAGCAATATCTCTGTAATATTGGAGAAAAAGTATATTTAATTTGGTAAATACAATTTGAAACATGTTTTAAGGTATTCCTTTATTATACATTCCAACATTGTCATCTAAGGTATGATGAAGAATGTATTATTAAATTCAAGTATTACTGAAACTCATAGACAGTTCTCTGTGGATTTTGCTCCATGCAAGTGATTATTATATGTCTTACTGCCTCATACAGTACATTGAACTGATAATAAATCTGATTGTTTTATAGGCTTAGCTGAATGGGAATCATGATTCCTAGAACTCATTTAACAAAAAATGTCTCAAGGTGGAGGTTTACTATAGGTGTCTTATATTTGCCTCTAATGCTTTGAACAATAGAAACTTAATTCTTATCAAAAAATTGGGACAATAAAATGTAATAAACCCATCATTTCAGAGTCTGTGGTATAGCAGACTTTGGAGTCAATGTAAACAAAAACATGTCTATATTATTATTTTATATATGTGTAAAATACTATTTGAATTTCATGGGCATTTTAATGGATTCTCCTCTGCCTTTTCACCCTGTTATTTTATTATTAGTCTGCTCAATGGAAGCTACACTCTCCCATCACACTGGGATTCACTGACTTTCACTCTAGCTTTTGCCAACCTGAAAGCAAGTAATCGTGAGAAAATTGATAGGTACCATTTTGTTGGGCACATTTATGGGGTCATAAAAGAAACCACCAATTGGGCATCCTCTGGGCAACCATGATGTTAGTGGCTAATTTTTTCAATCTGGAAGTGCCTTTGGTGCTTTCAACACGAACAGGAATGGAAAATCATCAAAAATGTTCACCATGATGGTACATTTTTTCATAGAATTTAGAAATGATGTTTACATAACAGCTTTTAAGGACCAATGCCATATGTAATATTTCCATGCATTAAAATAGATTGCCAGGGCATTAATTCAATATGTTTCACATATATATGGGAGAGAAGGAGAAAGATAATTGGTTAATTAGGACTACAGGACTATTCGAAAAATCTCTCCTCCCAAAAAGGAAAGATTAAAATGCAGGCACAATAATTTAAGAATTTAAACTAGCCTACATTTGGAACGTTTGAAAAGCACTATTAAGGCCAAGTATACTTGTAAAGATTATTAGTTCTGAAAAAGGCAGAATATCCTCTGGTAAGGAAACTGTAGAAGCAGTAATGAGAAAATGTGGGAGTACTACAGATGCATGCCAGTATCATGTGGTTCCTCCATAAAATGTGAATGACTGAATTATAGCAATTTTACAACAAGGGCTCACATGAAACACCTCCCCTCCCCCCGGATTTCTTACTAAACCTCTTCCATTTTTATGGAATCATTCCCAACCTATTTGAACCATTTATTTTCCTTCCATTATCTTTTGAATCATTGTACTTATTTGGCTTGGGAACTGTAAGGTTAATATGAGCATTCAATCTGGTGATATTTTGATGAGATGGACTGAGATCTGATCACAGAATTTCGCAGTGGCACTGCAAACTAGCCTCAAGGATTTGGGCAGGAGGGGACGACCTTGGGCTTGGTTTCCAAAACAAACTTTTCTTCATGTTATTATGAGGTATAACCAGACAATCCAGTAAGGGGAAGGCTAAAGATTAGTTTTGCTCTTAACTTGCCTATATAAGGAGACTCTCAAAGATTTACTTTGCTTTTACTCTTCTGTTTTGCACTGCTTCTGCAGGTGAAACCATGCCTACTACTTTTTCCAGCCACAGCATGTCATCTGGAAGCATGCAGGGATCCAGATGTCTGCTTGCCTTGGGCAGGTCTTGGGCAGTGCCAAGTATCCACAGGGTTGTTGGGGACATGGCTGGACTGTCATGTGGTGATGGGCTAGCATTTATGGACACAAATATTCTGGACATGAATAAAAAGGGCACCATGAAAAATCTGAATGACCGTCTGGCTGCCTACCTAGACAATGTAAGTAATCAGATAATGTTTTCCTAATGGCAATGTCAAAGAAAAAGTAATACTATAAAGGTATATCTACCTCTGTTTTTGTGGAATATGGAAGAATATAAGACTGCTACTTGAGAAGGAAGATGCTAAGTGACAAACCTTTTACCATTTTTTTCTGGAAAAAGATTCATATTGTTATATCCAATTATTCAGTGCTAAAGGAAAGATGTCGATAAATGTTTAGATAAATTATTAGTTCATATCCCTTCCTCTACTCAAGAAAGACAATGTTTGTTAGAAAATTATGAAAGAGCATGATTTGAGAGGATAAGAAGAAGAAAAGAATAGAGTCAAAAGCCAAGAATTTTTCTTTGTTTCTGTCATGGGTGTTCTATGTTCAAGCACACCAGTGAATACCCAAGGATTAGTTTTGCAAAGCTGAGTAAGGGTCAAGATTCTTTGAATGCACTTTATTTAGTAGTATACTTCAAAACAAAATTCAAAGTACCTGATCTACAATACCTGGCAGGCTATGGGAGTTCTATTTTTCTTGAAGCATTCTGATCTGCTTTATTTAATGGTTTTATTTATTGAATAAACTTTGTTTTTATATGAGATTGGGGGCATATAAGCTCACAACATAAAAAATAAACACAAAACACAAAACACAAAAAGAAGATAGGAGTATTAACAGAAAAATCATATTTCATGGTGTCTAAGGCAACATCCCCTATACATCTGCTGTTAAAATCAAACCTTCTACCTTCCATTAGAAAACCTCATCTTGTGTGAAATAGAGGTACTCTAGAACACAGCACAGTGATAATTATTTGAGTTTATGGACTAACAATAAATACATACATTTCTATAAGTGATTATGGTTTGTGTTTCACTGATTTTTGTGGTAAAATGCTTTAGTTATGTAAGATTTATTTTCTTTGCTTTACATTGCAGAAAGTTATAAGTGAGACACTGAATTCAAACAATTTAGAAGTTAGCAAGGAAATGATTAATTGTAGGTTATTTGCAATAATTGTAGTTATTTGCAATGGTCAGTCATTGCAGTTTTAAATGGCCTGGTACACCATCTTTTTTTGAGATAGAAGTGTGGTATGCAAGGTATAGTTTTCCCTGAACTCCATGTGTTTGCTATCACTTGATTGCACTTTGATGCAATGTGTCATTAGCATGACAACACCCAAGGAATTGTCTTCTCACCATAGAGATGATATTCTATGTCTACATGAATTAGAATCTCTTGTTTTATTCTTCTAACAACTTCTGTCACTATCTCTTGACATTTTTCTCAATTTATGAGCCTCTTTTAGAGCTATAATCTAAACATGGTTTTAGAAGAGACAATAATTAACCCAGAACGTTTAACAGAGAAAAATAGAGGATTTTGAAGTATAATTAATCCTCCAGTGCAATCCACTATCTCAATATGGGAACATGGAATCATGTTTGATTTTTAAAAGGACAAAGTATTCTCATTATCATTCTTTCTACATCCAAATTTCAAACTGGAACCAACCTAGGATTGATCAATAGATAAGTGTAGGATTAAGGTCTCTTTCTCTTACTTTTTCCCTCCCTCTCTGTACTCTGTATTCTTATCAACCTGAGTAAAGCCATTTTCTTCTCCCCTTAATTCCGTCTTTCAGGGGTGGGATTCAATTTTTTTAACAACCAGTTCTATGGGCATGCTAAGTTGGTGGGAATGGCTTGATGGTCATGTTATTGGCTGGGTGTGGCCAACTCAATATCACTCACATTGAGGCACACATCTCCTCGCCTGGCCTCTCATGACTGTGGGGATACTGCAACAGTTGTAAGTGTGAAAAATGATCATAAGTCACTTTTTTCAATGCCATTGTAACTTTGAATGGTCACTCCACACAAGCAAAGTACCAGCAAAGGAGGGAAAAAAAAACTCCAGAGATACTCCTGAGACAGGAAGTCTAGTCCTGCCAAGAATGTAATAAGGGTTAACAGAGAGGCAGTTTCTGTAAGCAACACCAGAATGTTTCCTTCCTGCCTTCCTTACAGGATTAGACCAGTAATTTCTTCTAACAACCAGTTCTCCGAACTGCTTAGAATGTTATCAACCGGTTCTACCGAATAGGTACGACCTGGTAGAATCCCACCCCTGCTTCAGCTAGGGAAGTCAGACAATTATTCATTCAAGTCAGTCTGTGTATCTGTTGAACTATCCATTTATCTATTTATTCCAAAGCAGACAGTAGTATCTTCTGATCAAGGGTGGGATTCTACTGGTTCTGGTTGTTATGATTCTGCGCAGTTCAGAGAACTGATAAATTGTGCCACTGGCTGGCCACGCCCCTTCCTGCCTGCCCACTTGCCCTGCCCTGCCCTGCCCAGTTATTCCTCATCTCACCCACCATTGCTAACCTTTGCTAACTTTTGCCCACCATTGCTGCCTGCCTTCCACTGCAGCCCTGATCTCCTTGGGTGAGTAAGCCTACAAGCAAGCCCTGGTCGAATTGACTCCTGGGTCAGCCTAGGCTGCTGTGCTGTCCTGCTGGGCTTGCCTGGATTGTGTCACTGTGACCTAGTTAGCTAGCTGTCCCCCGCACCGCATGGCCAAGGTGGTGTTGGCTGGGAGAATGTTCTCCTTTTCCCCCTGGTCATGAAGAAGCTGCCGCGGGGCCATGATGGTGGTGTGCTGGCTGGGAGAGAAGGGAATGTTCTCCTTCTCCCCCTGGTGCTGACGTGGCTGGATTCAGCCTGGGGAATGCCCCTCTCCCAGGGAAACACCCCACCATTGCCACCCTGGTGTGCTCTGCTGCTGCTGAAGCTGCCCAAGGAAATTACCCACTGCCGGCGCAGTTCCAGAACACACTGCCACCCCCGCTGCTGGCCTCCCCCTCCCACGCTTGCCTTTTGCTTTTTGCTACAGCAGCTGCCATTACCAAAGCCACCCAAGAAAACTCCCCACTGCTGGGAAGTTCTGGGGTGCACCACCACCGCTTGCCTTCTCTGCAGCCCCTCTCGCTGATGAAAACAACTGGAGCATGCCACCGCCATGCCCGCCACACCCCCAGGTATGGAGAGCCCCAGATGGGGACTCTGCACATAGGGCATTGCTGGAGCTTAGGGCGCTGGCCTTCCCCTCTGCCACCAGCCGAGGAAGGTTGGGCAAGGTAAAGCCAAACTGATGCCCAGGCAAGAACTGCCAGTGGGGATGGGTGAACTTGGCTGGAAGTTGTTTGTAAATCTTCCCAAAAGAGGGAGGAGAGAAAGTTCCACAGCTGTCCAGGATGATTTTATAATAAGAGAAGACCTGGATGCATTTTTATTAGACAGCCTTTCTTAACAAGACTGATTTTTGCTTGTATCACTGTTGGTCTCAATGAGCAACTCATCTGCCTTTTGGTGCTATGCAGTTTATCATGCATTGCTTAAATAGTTCATTAAATCCCCATCTTTTCTAAGAGCAAGCTAATTATGTTTATGAATTGCTAATATCACCCTCTCTTTGGAGCACTTTCCATTTTGACAACTTAGGAAAGAAGTATTGTCTTTTGAGTTTACTTGAATTAAATGCAGGTGTAGGCATCTGGGAGAGTTAATTTGAAAAGAGCAGTAAAAGAGAAGCACATTTCTGCACATAACAGAAAGGAAAGGAAAACATTGAGAAGTGTTGAGGAGCTGAGGGGTGTGATGTGAGTCAAGGAATTCCAGACCAGAAAGATTGTTTTGTATTCCAGTTAAATTAGAAATGGTTCTTTGTGAAGGATCTGTGAAAATTTTGGAATATTGCAGTAAGGCAAAAATATATAAAGGAAAAAATATATAAAGCAGAAAGATTAAATAAAGGAGAAGAGAAAGAATGGTAAGATATCCACTAGCTGACTACTTTGAAAATACCTTTCAAATATGTTTTCAATTGTAGGATTGGAAACATTTGCTTGACTGTATGCTTTAATGTTCAAAAAGAATAATCTTTATCAGTATAAGCAGAGATGTATTCTTCAAGCTTTAATGCATTTTGCAAAAATCATTGTAGTAAACTGAATACCACTGTAGAACAATTAAAATATTTAATGGAGAATAAAATAAGATTTTACACAGGCAAGAAAAATGTATAGAATAGGTGGTGCCTGGCTCAATTGGAAGTAACTGTGAGATGGAAACTTATCAAACAGATCCAACCTAGAAACAAGAAGAAATTTCCTGACAGTGAGAACAATTAATCAGAGAAATGGGATGCCTTCAGAAATTGTGGATATACTATCACTGGAGGTTTTTAAAGAAGAAATTTGTCCATAATAGTATAGGGTCTCATGCTTCAGCAGGGGTTGGACTAAAAAACCACCACTGTCTCTTCCAACTCTGCTATTCTTTATAAATCTCTCCATCCAGTCTTTCCAAGAGAATGGTGATAAACAATATTTGGAAATGTCCATCAGAACTTTGGATAGCAAAATCTCATCTTATCGGCTAGTATCAAGGGGAAGATGACTTTGAAAAAGCTTCCTCTCTCACCATAACATGAAAGATGAAGTGAGGACTGGATGGGAGGGGAGGGGTGAGAAAAAGCCAGGCGAGGTGCCCCTCCATGTGAGTGACTTTGAGTTGGCCATGCCCAGTCACATGACCACAAAGCCACACCCAACCGGTCATGTGACCACCAAGCCACATCCCACCTGGTCACATGACCATCAAACCATGTCCACAAATTAGGCCACGCCCCCACAGAACCAGTTGTTAAGAAATTTGAATCCCAGCCCTGCTTTTGATGATACTTAAAGTCAAATAGCTAAAGCACATCTAGAGATTTTAGGATTCTGCAAGCTATTCTTTATTCTGATATTCAAATTCTCTTTCATTTTCTTTTCCTTAAAACAAGGTGATGTCCCTTGAGAAATCTAACATGCAAATGGAGCAGAACATCCAAGAATTCTACATAAAACGAGCACCAACTGGTACCCCTGATATGAGTGCCTATTTCAATACCATGACCCAGCTGAAATCCCAGGTATTACATTGAAATGGTTTTTTCTTTTTTCCTGTTAGGGAAAATATACTTAGACACAGGATGTATTAGTGACCTGAAACAGGACTGTCTTGAAATATTTTGGTTTTGAGGAAGAGATCAAGATGATGTCTGTTAAGTTGGGTTGATTGAAGATGCAGAACTCCAGCTAGTGACTAACAGCTCTTTATTGAGTAGACCAGTACATAGAAGTGAAGTGTCTATCTGATAGCTCCCTCTTTTAAAAGAGATTACTTCATTTTCTCCTGGAAAATAAACCAATGATTTTAAAATAATTCTTTTTCTGCCAAGAAGGTGGACTGGAGTGAAGTCTTTGTTCCAGACTTCACTCCTCATTGAATATTCAACATCCCTCCTCTCTTGGAAAGAGCATTACCCAGTCTGTGAGGTTTACTTGACGTAGTCACATAGGTAGGTGGGGCTATGGCAGTTGCAACCTGACCTGCGCAGCTCGGTCTGTTCAGCGGTGGCGGCCTGAGCAGTCAGATCTGGTGCTGCTCCGGAGTCAGGCAATGGAAATGTCTGGAAGTTCTCTCAGGATGTGGCTGACACCTCCAGACCTGGCTTCTCGGAGACTCCTGGTTCTTCAGGTGGGTGGGTGCATTGAAGATTTGGGCTTGAGTTTAGTGTAGATGTAATTTCATACTGGTTTTCTGACTTTGCAGGGCTTTTAGTTATTAGAGACAGTTCTTCTTCTGATTGTCTTAGGTCAGAGTGTCCTAATTGTCCCCAGAGTTGATCAACATGCCTCCTCCAGATCTTACTGTTCTCTAATCCCCTATGCCAAATGACTGGCACTGGCTGGTTGAATCAGTGGGTACCTCTGCATTGTAATTTGGGTGTAACCTGTCAAGTTGCAATCTTAGTTTGCAGCCCATTAGCAATTTGTGATGGTGCTAAGGGTTATGTGTAGTAACAAGTAGTAACTTATCAATTTTAGCTTGCCAATCTCCTGGGCCCATCTAGGCAAGCATCTCTTTGGTTGACTATTCTCTGTGCTTGACTATTTGTGGCCATATGGAATAGCACAGACAAAGCATGGCAGATTCCTTGTTTTGCTAGAAACGTTTCAAATAGCTTTACAGTGAATTGTGGCCCATTGTCTGATATTACAATGTCCAGTAGGTTGTAGGTGGAGAAGAGTCTCTGCAAAGCTTTGATGACTACTTCTGCTGTTATGTTGGTCATGATTATTACTTCAAGCCATTTGGAATATACATCTACACCTATAAGGAGTGTTTGCCCTGTACAGGTCCTGCCAAATCAATGTATACCAATGACCATGGTGACTTTGAGGTTTCCCATTCATGTGTAGGTGCGGTGGGTGGTACCAGACTGGATTCCTGGCAAGGCATGCACATAGCAACCCATTCCTCTATGAATCCCAGAAATCTGACTTGTGGCATCCCAAATTGGCATTTTTTTCCTTAACTTTGAGTCCAGCTTTTTGAAATCAGTTCAGGACTATTCTATGGATTGGTTCTTCTTTGTTGTTCACAGACACAAGGATATCACCAAAGTATGGTGCCACCCCTGGAATGCCCTGTAGGAGGCATTCCATTAAGCTTTGAAAAAGTCCTGGCACCACACTTACATCAAATTGCAGCCTGCGGCATTTAAATGCCCCCTGTGTGTCACAATGGTTTGTGCCTCTATGATGGCATCATCTACCAGCAGTTGTTGATACTCCTGGGTTAGATCAAGCTTTGCAAAAGTTCTGCCCTTTCCTAGGGAATGTAATAAATACTGTACAACTAGCAAGGGATTGGCATGCTGCTGAAATGCCTTGTTGATTGTGCATTTATAGTCTATGCAGATATGGATTGAACCATCTGCTTTGACTGGCGTGGCAATGGGTATCTCCCATTTTGCATGAACAACTGGCTCCACAATTCCCTGGGCAATTAGTTTGTCTAATTGGCTATCAATTTTGGACCAGACAGCAAAAGGGACACTTCACGGCTTTATTTTAATAGGGATAATTTTGGGATCTAACTTGAAAGAGATAGGGGTTCCCCTGTACTTGTCTAGACTCCCATTGAAGACATCTGTGAATTCCATGAGCAGCTCCTCTTTTGTAAGGACTTGGTTGCCCTGGCTTCATCTAGTGCGGCTTGGAATGTGATGCCAGGCTTATCTAATAAATGGCTCTATAGGTGTAAGTGTCTTAAACCCAAAACGAGCCTATCTCTCATTGCCACATTGCCTCTTCATGGCTAATGAATTTGCAATTTGTTGCAATTTCTCTCAACATTGCAACAAAGTCATTAAATGTCTCACCTGCTAGTACTTTACTTAAACTTATGTTTGTATATGTATGTATAATGTGTTTTATTAGTGTTGTACATGAGTCATTGCATGACCTCTATAGATACCATACCCTAAATAAATTAAAACAAGCTGGAATCATGTATTGCATCCATCTGTTATCCTGGAGTCTTTCACTGACATTAATCAGAATTAGATAATTAGCACACTTATTTAACAATTTCCTTGCTAAATAGTATTCTCTTTATCCCCCATAGATTCAAAAGGAGACTTTGAAAAATGCTGCACTGCTCTTACAGATTGATAATGCCAAACTTGCTGCTGATGATTTCAGGGTGAAGTAAGTTTAGTTAATAGATGTTGTCATTTACTTTTTCATCACACACATAGCCAATTTGTTTCATAGTAGGTTTCCTAACTTTAAAAAATAATAGCCATGTACCTGTGTCTTTTTTTCTTGGCATCCTGACATGATGAAAATATTAAATGATTTCTTAACAATTTAGATAAACAGGTACAAGGTAAAAACATGGTTATTCCCCCCTTCCATGTGAGCAGCTATTTACAGCTGATAACAAGCAAAGCCTGGGCTTCTGGCTATACATGCTATAGAAAAAAAAGTGAAATGCTAATTAGACAGGATTTTTTTTCCTTATTCAATTATCATTTATCATTGATTGTGACATACTTTTCTACCAACTCACAGACTAGAGGTCAGCACATTAATGTGATAGATTAGTTGTGCCCTTAAATAAAGTTTGATTATTGAAAAGCTATCACTAACAGGAAAGAATTAAAATTAAAATGACCCCCTCAAACTACTTATCACAATTCTATGCAAGGATGCTCATATTTCACTCTGGTCTACATTTGAAAGCAAATCAGCCAGTTTCACACCTCTCTTATATGTTGATCACAATATAGTTACCCTTGGGATTCAGCACTGTATATATTTTTCAGAAAAAAATAATGCCAAGGGAAGATGTACAAAAGTGTGTTTATGAGATTAAAATGCATAAATCAGGTAAAGCCTAGTGGCAGGTATAGAGTATGCATAAACACACAGGTGATCTTAAGTATCATGTTTGGGACTTCATATCCATTTAATTCTGGTTTATTCATAAATAGTGGACCTGAAGTTTCCCATGGCTGACTTGCAAGATCTCTGTGATACTTAACTCTCTTGACTGTAACTGGGTGAAACGATGCATCACAGGGCAAAACTTTTTCATCCAAGTTAACTGAAAAGGACTAATTTATAGAATGCATCCAGAATCTGGGACCCATGACTAGTGTGGAACTGAAGCTTGTTAAATTTTATAAAGCATTTATGACATAATGCAAAATGTGATAAAACCTTCCCTATGGTTAACTTCTGGTGCTTGACTGTGCTATATTGTTCAATATGAGCTAATTTCAAGGTAGATACATTGCTGAACATATCCTTGTATTTTTAAGAACTTTTCAAGTATATTAAAATTGTTGCTGGTATTGAGGAATCTGGTAAGGAAATATCTCTGAAATGATGACCACACAGTCTACTATTAAATATAACTCACTCCAAGACCTTTATTTTGTAAATCTACTCAGTTATTTAAAGAAATGTTTGTTCCAGTCCAATTCTTCAATATTTTTGGAGACTGTTTAAGAAAAATTGCTAATATATTTCAGCTAATGCTTTCCTTTTCCTTTCTTTCTGTGTATTGGCTTTGGAGATCTGCTAATTGATTGAGTATCCAAACCAAAAATATGGCATTATATTTATAATTGTTAGGAAATCTTGATTTCTGCATGTTTTATGTATTGCTAACTAGACATGATTTTCATAATTGATTACAAATTGGACTGAAGATGACTTTATATATTCTATAGCTTTCTTCCTATAGATATATGACCCTCTGTAGTGTACGGTGTGAAGAAGTAGTTACAAAAATTGAAGCATGCGTAAGCTTGGGAAACAGAGAAAGCATGAGATAGAAGCTCAGGCTGGGCAATGAGATGTAGTCTTTTTTATCTCTTTAATTGTCCCTAGATCTAATACCTTCTGAACTCTAGCCAAGAGAGATTAACTAAAAGAGATCTGGGTAGGACCATTGTTTTTTGCTTGAAGAGACCTAGATCCTTGACTTCAACAGTGACTAGAGAAGCAAGCATTTGATGTTCTCAGTTATGTAGCCATCAAGAACCATAGCTAGAAATGTGCTTTGAGGACCCTTTTGCCTTTTGTAGGCTGCAATCTGAGGTAGCCATGCACCTGTCTTTGGAGGGAGACCTTGGGGGGCTGCGTAAGGCCCTAGAAGAAATGAATGCAAGTCGAGCTAGCTTGCAAGTACAAGCTGAAAATCTCCAAGAGGAGTTGGCCTGTCTCAAAAGAAACCACAAGGAGGTAAATATGGATATAGCTGTGTGAAATTTGTCAATGATATTATGCAAGTTAAGTTACACTTCCTGGATAAATGTTGCCACACAGTGCTTCAATAGTTCTTTTAATTACATGGCTGCTGGAGTACAAATGTTTATCGTGTTTCCTTTTGTTAGTTTGGAATCTAAGTAATAAGGAACACAGGTTAAAATAATCTTTTTTTCCCTAATGGGCCTACACAAAGTTCCAATTTGAAGATGAAAAGATGTTTCATAATATATGTAAGAATTGCATCTATTGGCAATTATTTAAAACAAATGCAGTATTTTCCAGGATTGCTCTGCTACTGCAAAAAGGAATCTCTCATTCTAGGAAAAGAAGCAATTGCTTTAAGGAGTTGTTGAGAGGTATGACTAGATGCCTCAGTGTGCTCCAATGCATCCTCTATCTTTTGAACCCTAAGTGTTGCACAGTCCTACTTACTAAATAGTAAGGAATATGAAAATAGTTTGAACATTCTATTTACTTTCTCCCTACTGAATTTTTTCACCTATATTTTATAATATTTAGGCAGGTTTATAGTAATACAATAAGACTAGCGTGCTCAACAGCCGAAAAATACTTTTTTCAGAGGCAGGATTGGAAGAATAGGTGAGAGGGAAAATGGAATTAAAAAGCAATGAAAGTAAATTATGCTGACATGATTTGAATTTCAATCTTGCACCCATGAAAGTCATAGTGCTGAGCCATATCTTGGAATACAAGGGCTACAGACTAAGAATGCATGATATTATCCTCTCCTGACCAACCATTGGAGACACATCTGCCCACTCTTTTTTGCTATGGGACATGTTACTGTCTGCCTCACTTGTTCTTCATTTAAATATAGACAAACATTTCTATCTAATTAGTTATTTTGGCCTATGGTTAAAACATTGCCTTCCCTACTTTCACTGATGGCTTCCACTACCATTTTTAAAAACCAGTGTGACTGTGAAAAACTGGACTTCTTCAGTTGTATGGGTTTGAGAATCCAAAGTATGGGTAGTCTCTGCTTCCTTGCTTGTGTATGCCCAGTTTTTGATTCAGTCTTCATGCAAAGAGGACACGAGGAGAGAGCGCTCAGAGGAAAAAAAGACAATAGTAGTTATGCTTTGGATTCTTCAAGTTTAGAAAAAGAGAAAATCAGCAAACTGTGAGTAAAGCGAAGGGGCAGAAGCCATGAATGGAGAGAGTCAGTATGCATTTATATTAAGAGAACAGGGCCCATTTGAAAAACAGAAGCATTGTTCATCTTGTTTAAACCAAGTTCTTTAGGCCAAAAGGTTTCACCATCCACCATAGATAGGTGGACCAGAACATGTATTGCAAAGGCTTATGAAAGCCAGTCATTACAACTGCCGGGTAAAATAATGGCACACTTGACCAGGAGCAAAGCCACAACAGTGGCATGGAATACACAGGCCCCGATTGAAGATATCTGTAGAGCAGCAGCGTGGGCATCACCATCTCCATTCATCAGGAACTATAAGCTGGATACTTTTGCATCAGCGGAGACATCCTTTGGAATGAGAGTAATACAAAGAGTTCACACGAAGATGGAAGCTCGGGACCAGGATATAGCCCACCCTTAGGACAATTAGTTTGGGTACGTCTCATGCTTTGGATTCTCTGACCCATATAACTGAGAAAGAGATTGGTTCTTACATGAAATGCATCTCCTAGTTGTACAGGAGGAGAATTTAAATCCACTCAAGTAAGGTCAGTCCCGAGCACAGAACAGTCAAGAAAGAGCACCAAGAAATCTCCAAGTCAATCATCAGCCTTCATCAAAAACTGAGCATGCGTAGTGGAAGGAGACAGGACTAAGTTTTGATTGACTCAGTCTTCAAGCAAAGAAGCAGAGACTACCCACGCTTTGGATTCTCCTCCTGGACAACTAAAAGATGCATTTCAGGTAAGAATGAACTCTCTTTTTGAACAATTTCATGGATAGAATTGTGAAACTCTTCATGTGTCTTTTTTTCTTTTTTAACTGAAATTGACGAGACTATCACTTTCCTTTTCTAGTCCAAGTGATGGGGAAAATAATGTGATGTTGTATTGATCTAGGAGGGGTAAAGAAGAAGAGAAATCCAGCAATTAGGGGCCATAGTAAATGTGATCTGGACAGAACATCAGACCATGCTGGCCACAAGTAGAAGAAAGCAATGAACTTGGGATGGGGACTTTTTAAGCCTTTGTCAGGTCTGCACCTTCAGCTTCTTTGCTTCACTGGCATCCTGTCATAAATTGAAAAGTGTGGCGGTGGTAGAGGAATGGGGAAGTTAAGCTTGGGCTGGGAAGGGAAAGAAAAAGCTGGTAAGAACCAGAGGTGTCAAACTGTAATAATCCAAGGCCAGTGACCTGTGACTGCCTACACCCAAGAATTTTAGAGCCTGGCATGCAGACTAATTGCTTGGCCACAAGACATGCTGATAGAGTTCTTCCAAGATGGGCTGAATGATGACTTCTATAATACCTACATCTCCAGGGCTGTTCTCCATGGATGGTAAGCCAAAGAAGTTGAAATCAACCTAGTCTGATCTCACAATTTCCCCAACCATGGGTGGTGGAGGTTCCTCCCAGCAGAGAAGAAGAAAACCCCAAAGCTTGGGGGGGGGGGCAAGCCTACATCACTGTTCCTGGATGCTTCAAATGCAGAAAAGAGAGGTACCAAGCAGCTGACTACTGATCATCACACCCAATGTAAGAGGCCACCCCTAGATTCTCAAAGAAAATGGGAAAAGCAACCCTGAGGACTTTGGAGATGGCTCTAGAAAGAGAGGAGGTCATTGAATTCACCCCATCACTTGGCAATAGCAACATCAACCAGCAGCCTGGTGGAAAGTGACACCGACACAGATGACACCCCTTGGTAAGTCACCCTATGATACCCATGATTATCCTGATAGAACTGATGGTGTCTTCCTTGGGATATAAGGAGACATTGATTGTCCTCCTGTACTCGGTTAGCCCTGGCTTAATCGAGAAACTGGGTCTACAACTCAAGGAACCTAAAGTACCTGTGGCTTTCTGCCAGCTGTACAATCAGTAGCAGGGAAGGCATGCAACATTTGTTACTGAACTGATAGAGATGAGGATTGGGTCCCATAAAGAAATCCTAAGATTTATTGTGGCACCAGGCATGGACAACCCTCATATTAGAATTGGCGTGGCTCCTAAATGAAACTTCTATGTAAATTGGAGGAGAAGGATATTAAAGATTCAGTGAAAGGTATCTCCAGGAACCCCCAAAGAAAACTGGCCAAACACAATCTTACACTGTTTGGTGGGAAGGCAAAGAGGGAAATTGAGAATACGATGTGGGGCCACTCCAAAGTGCACTCCTGAATCCCCAAAGAATGCATGCATTCCTTCCTCATCGTCCCATGGACTACTCCATAGAAATATTGATGTGGGCCAAACCTTCTAAGCCTGAACTGTATTCAATGGCCTTGAGAAAACTTGAGGAGCTATTCATAGACAAAAACTTGCAGTGGGGGTTCATTCAACTGGCCAAACCCCAAGTGGACACCCCACTTTCCAGGAAAAGAAAAATGGGTCACTTCATCTATGCATGAATTATTGCGGGCTAAATACAATGTGGGTTGAGAATGTCTATCCCCTAGCTTTAATGAAAGAGATGCTGGCCCACTTGGCAAAAGGGATTTTTTTTTTTACTGAACTGGATTTGAAAGAGGTGTACTACCGCATAAGGATTAAAGAGGGGGACAAATGGAAAATCATGTTTAATTGCCTTTTAGGTTGCTTTCAATTCCAAGTATTCCCATTAGGACTGGGAGCCCCTGCCATCTTCATGCAGCTGATTAATGAGATCCTGCATGAGCACCTATATAAAAGAATCCTAATTTACCAAGAAGACATTCTTATCTACACTGAAACCATGGTGGAACATATGAAGCTAGATGGAACGGTGCTCAAAAAACTTCATGTCATCCAAGTGTATGCTAAACTTTCTAAGTGTGAATTCCACAAGAGTAAAATTGACTGTTTGGGATATTGGATCTCCCATGAGGGGATAGAAGTGCAAACTGTTTTAGAATGAGCCCCAACCTGCATCCAAAAGCAATAGTAGTTTCCTGGGATTCACAAATTTTTACTGCCAATTCATCTCATCCTTCACCCCAAATAGTATTGCCCATCACCTATCTTTTGAAAACCAAAGGGGAAGGGAAATCTAAATCTAGCCAACCGCTAAAGTGGACAATGGAATTCCAAATAGTATTTCAAAAGCTCAAGCACTTGTTCATAGTCGAGCCTGTGCTATAGCACCCAGACCTGAATACACCCTTTGTCACCCAAACGGATGCTAGTGATCTGGCAATAGGTACAGTATTGCTGGAGAAAAATGACCAAGGAGTCCTGCAGCCATTAGGTCACACGTCCAAGAAACTGACCGAGATAGAGTGGAGATGAGCACTGTGAGAAAAGGAAGCCTATGCAGTATGCTGGGAACTCTTAACATGGAGACATCTTTAGGGGGGAGTAAAACTCTTTTCGAGGTGTGGACAGACCACAAAACTCTGGAAGTATTAAGAACTCTGAGAAGGCTGTCCCTGAAACAGGTCTGTTGGGCTCAATACTTCAACTGCTTCAATTTCACTTTGCAGTATCTCTCAGGGGAGAGGAACTATAGATTGTTAAAGAGAAAATTTATATCAATTGGATTTGATCTTTTTGTAAGACTGTGGTTTAAAAAGCTCTGAATAATTGGGAAGGAAAAGAAAAGAGGAGGTATGGATTTCTTAGAACAAAGAATGCCATCTGAGTTGAATTTAACTTGTTTTCTTTTAAAAGACTCTGTTTTTTAAAAATACAAGGAAAATTGATACAATAAAACAAGAACTTTGAAAAATTGAAACACTGAAGCAAAGAAAGATACATGAATACTCTGCCCTTGGATTAATTGTTGATTCTGATATGGATTTGACATTGGATTAGTTGAGGATTAAAACTTGAGAGGAAGAAAACAAAAGCGGAATGTTGGAAATTAATTTTAAAGATACTATTTGGACTAATTAGAAAACTGCAAAACGGCGATATCTCTTCAGACATTAAAAATGGAACTTAGAAACATGAAAGAAACTCTACAAGAAAAAGGTGAAACTTTGGGCTTTGTTTTTAAACTTTTTGAAGAGGTGATTGCAGAGTATGAACAACAAAGGCAAAGGACAGAAGAGGAGGAGGAGCTAATCTTAGAAGGGGTCTATTTTAACTACCATCGAAAACAAAGGAATTTGGAAAGAAAGAGAAAATAGTTGGAAATAAATACCGGAGGTTTGAGAAACTGAATAAAGAGGGAAACATCCAGAAAATTAATAAAGAAGAAAAGAATCAGCAGAAATTCAAAGGGCGGAATGGAATTATAAATAGAGAGGGGGTTAAAAACTGGAGTGAAATAAAAAAGGGGGAAATGCTAGGGGAAAGAAGGGAAAAGAAACAGGATTTGGGGACAAAGAAATATGGAAATTTTAAAAAAATTGCTTAACTAAACACAGAGATAATGGCTGAATGATATTTAGAGAGGGGATTTTGTAAGGTGCTGGGGAATAACATAAATTTGTAGTTGTGAAGTAGGGACATACAGATTGATAAGATGGAAAATAGAATTGTTATTTTTTGGTAATGCTCTTTTCCTTTATGTATAAGAGATAAATGCAATAAATATATGGAATTAGTTTCTCTTTTTGTTTAAATATTAATAAAATAATTAATAGAATATGTGCATTAAATAAATTGAAATAAATGAAGTGATATAGAAGGAGAGCTGAAATGGTCAACATCAAGGTTTAGGATTAAATGAGTCGACTATATGTCCCTTTGCTTTTTCTGAAATTGTAGATAAACTTTAAAGGGGAAACCATGTGTCACACGTTGTGCCATGTCAGACTATTTGTGGTTAGAGGAAATGATGGGGCTAAAAATAATCTAAACCTGAGTTGTTCTTATTGGGAATCATGGCAGAGAAGTATAGTAAGGCTGATACCTATCTAATAATCCATGTAATCATGGTGGCAAGAATGATGTTTGCCCCAAAATTGGAAAGCTAGAGAAATCCCTAGGGAAGATGGGGTGATAGATTAGATACTACAATGCGCTGAAATGGAATTGAAGGAATTCCATTGGAATTGAAGGATAAAGATGGGTTGGAATACTATATAATATGGAATACATTTTACCACTGGAGGGAAATGAAAGGGAATTCACAAAATGGAATAAGGACTAAAGGAGAAGTAGGAAGGATATAAGAGTTTATATGATTTTCCTGAAAGATAATAGAAAGGAATTAAAAAGTATGAAGATTAAATGTATATATGTATATAAATGTACAAAATCCTTCTAGAGTACTTAATACAATATGTAACGACAAAAATGTATGTCAAAGAAGTCCACCATGTTCAATGTTTTTAAAGATTATATGTAATAAAATTATTAAAAAGAAAACAAACCAATTGTTTTATGTTTTTTTTGCCCTTTTCCTGTAGGATTGATGTCCCTGTTAAGGAGGGCAGAACGTCAGCTCTGCCATCTTCAGCTTCTTTGCTTTACCGACATTCTGCCATAAACGGGGAGTGGGGGAGGAGAAGAAATTTGGGTTCAGGCTGAGATGAGGAAAACAAATGGAAGTGGTGGGGGAAGGGGAGATAAGCTGACAAGAATCAAAAGTGTCAAACTAGAATAGGCCAGCTGCCAAGGACACCTACACTGTGAGGTGCGAAGCATCAAAGTGGTTCCCAAAACATCAACATGGAATACTATTGGGCATTGTTGAAGAAGGACAAGGAAAGGCGAATAACACAATCTTAGTGTGGGAATATTCAGATCTAGCTTTATTTTCACTGTGACTGTTTGTCTTTAGTAGAAGAACCTATCACTTAAACCAAATGAAGTTAAGGGTCTTTCTTTCATACATGTCTAGTATGTGGCAGATCTGACAATCAGATTCATTTCCAGATGGTATAGGCATTGAAGTTTTGTAGCTTAAGCATGCAATGTGAAGAAGCCCATAGCTGCATTACATACTGTAATTTATATTTCAGTTACATGTGGTAGCTGGAGTCAATTTCATGATCCGGTGAAAAGAAGCAGTCCTTTAAAACATTCCAGACTGCTGTTTGTGCCTCTTTCCTCCCCAGTTTCTGAAGCATCTTGGAATCAAATTCAAAATGCTTTAGAACCCCTGTATAGTCCTGATTTTTCTTTCTATCTTGTTTTGCTTGCTTTGGTTTCAGTTCCTTGCTTACCTTCCTATTTTAAATAAAATTAAGCATAAAACAAGGCATGTTGACTGAATGCTCTCACAATTGTTTTGTAGAATCACAGAATCACAGAATCCTAGTGTTGGAAGGATCTTAGAAGTTTTCTAATCTAACCCTCCCTCCAGGGCAGCAAGCCTTAAACCCTCCCAGACAAATGACTATAGGATAGAATGTGATCTAGATTTTCAGGAGGGAGAGAATGCATATTCCTTCACAATATCCAGTCTTTGAAACCCTTCAGTGAAGAAGCAGGAGCTAGGAATCAGGCTGTTGCACCCCTTAATTTCCCAATGCAACATTTTTTTCCCAGGGCCCACCTATGACAATTTAATTTGATTTCATGTAATTAATATTTTATTGTGACATTGCTGGTTGCTATCCATTGCCATCCAGTTCCTTCCCTGATGAAATTTTTCTGGTTTCCAATACATATGAACTAATCCATTCTGAGCTCTTTTTTTCACCCCATAGGAGATGGCTCCTCTCCAGGCACATCTGGGAGGCACTGTCAATGTGGAAGTTGACTCCATGCCTGGCATTGATTTACAAAAAACCCTGAGTGAGATCCGTGACCAGTATGAGGATGCCATAGAGAAGAACCGCCAGGAAGCTGAAGCTTTGCACCAATCCCAGGTGAGGAGAGGTTTGGTAAAGCAAAACACTAAAATGCCTCTCCCCTTTCAGAAGAGGAAAGATACAAACATTATGTCAGCTTATATACCTCTGTAGGAGCTAGAAAGAGCATGATGTAAAAATTAGAAGAAATTTGTTTTGACTGAATTCTCATGTCATAGTTGTTAAGTTCTGCTCATGGGCGCAAGGAATGGAGATAAGGCAGTGAACAGTGAACTTCAACTCTTTATTAATCATTCTGAACAGAGCAAAAACCCTAGGGCAGCAGCAGCCCTATAGGACAGGCTGCTGACCTATTAGCCAATGAGAAACATGGAAGTGTTAAACCCTTGAATCAATGAGAGTGGCTCGTTAACAGCCAATCAGATTCCCCAGAATGGACCAATCCGATATCGTTATTATTGGCCAATCAGAAGTGCAGGATTAGAACCCTGCTTTTCTTAAGGTTTGTTAAACTTTTATTTAAGCACTTTTATTAGTTCATAACAATAGTAACAAGCTATTCTCAAGTATTTCCCTTCTTCGACATAGTAAAGATTTTTTATTTGTACCATTTGTAGGCCTTTACCCTAAAAACTTTCATTTCTTCCTTTTTGTGTTGCTACTTTTACACCATAAAATGTGTCCTCAGAGAAAGAGGATATGGTTGATAGAAATAAGGGAAAATATAAGTTTCTGTTTTTTATCTTAAGCATATATGTTTATGCTTAAAATGCACGCATAATTTTCTCTGATGTAAGATGCAAGGAGTAGCAATGAGATTTTGGATGATACTGCTGTGTGCTATGTAATTAATGGTCCAACTGATATCTGTATAACACATGGAACAACTTCTAAAAAGTTTATTGCTGTTCACTTATAGAATCTTGCCAGACTAAAGCAATACTCTGCACAACTCTTGATATATTCTGTGAATTGTTAGGGAAAATCTATGCTTGCCCTCTTCTTTTCTGAAATCTCTGCTGTCTGGGAAAGAGCTTGTCCTGCCTGGGACTCCAGAATACTTTCCACCTCACACCCTATTTGATCTGTTTCCTTCAGGTATAACTAAAAACGTGGTCTCATTGCCCAAACACTGTCTGTGTTTAGGTATATGGAATGGAAGCAGAAGCTATGCTATCTTGCTTCAGGCATCAGCAGTCATGATAATGGCCTGGACAACATGAAGAGCCCGTATACCCTTGTTTGTAATACTTGTAGTCACTCAGATTCCAGGTATCTATTTCTTTTTAAAGGAAGGAATACAGGATGAGGGGATGATGATGATACTGATGGTGAAGATTGTATCCAATACAGATACCAATTCAGGTGCATTTCAGTGATACATTTGGGCAGAAGTACCAACCTAAGTTGACAAGGAGGGAAATAACCTTGAGAGACCCAATCCGTATATATTCTTTTTTAAAAAGACAAATATTTTACATGCAGCTTCCAAGAAGAGCTGTTTCTGTAGCATCTCCTATTCCACATTGCCAGAATATTCAAAAATATTTTCATTCAAACTACAAAAACTCCATGTTTCTGTTATGATTAGGCTTCAAACATTTTTGGGCGTTAATAAGACTTATGAAATCTCAGAAACCAGCTAAGGGACAAATTGGCAATAAATGGCAGCAGAATTAAAGGTCTTGCAATCAATGCTCTGCATTTACTTCTTGTGCTGCTTCATAGCCAACAGAAGCCAAACTAATGATATCATAAACAAGCACAGCATTCATCTGCATTAGGCTGGATTATTTAAACCATAAAAATGTTGGACAGATTGCCTCAAAAGATGAATGACCTTAGTAGAGAATTTAATCTGACTCATTTTATAATATGGTCAGAATATCTGTTGTGTAACTTCTTCTCCCTTTCACAGTGTGATGCACTCAATCAGGAGGTTTCTGTCAGCAATGAGGCTCTACAGAGTGCTCAGATGAAGACGGTGGAGTTGAAACGGCTGGCCCAGGCTTTGGAGATTGAGCTGCAGTCTCTTTGGAGCATGGTCAGTTCCAGATATTTTCAAATTTGTGGATTAGATGCTAAAAGCTCAAATGCAGAAGGTGTTTTACTGTCCTAAAAATTAATATAAACTTGTTTCTCTCATGGCGCAAAGAAGGGATGCCTCAATATTGGGGACTGATGGACATATTTAGAAGTTTTAGAGCAGGTTATAAAAATGTTCACAAAGTTTACCACTTAGACAGCTGATTTCCACCCTATCTCTTCTAAGATGCTGTCATTTCTCCAAGCATGAGACTGTTAGGCTTCCTGTTTTTATATTTTAAGAATGCCTTGAAATGTTCCTTTAAATAAAGATTATGTACAAGATACTTTCCTTGTAATAGGCAAGTTTCCAAATTATTTTATTAAAAACAATCTAAGACAGGTTACTTTGGACACCATTAGTCGGTATCCTCAATGAAACATTTATGTAGGGCTCGTATAATATCTCCTTGAAGGCAAGTCATGTTTGCAAACTGGACTCAAGCTTCTATTCTATCCTCTGTTTCTCCTGGGCCCTGCAAAGCATCTTTAGACTTAGCGTCTTCAGAAAAACAAAAACAATTTTTTTTCTTTATTCCTAGAAAGGAGCCCTTCAGGGAACCCTGGCTGAGGTGGAATCCCATTATGGGTTGGAGTTGTCACAGTTACGTAATCTTGTGGCTGCCTGGGAGGCAGAGCTTCTACAATTGAAGTCAGATGCCCAGAACCAAGCTGAGGATTACAAACGACTGATGGATATTAAAAACAGACTGGAACAGGAGATAGCAACCTACCAATGCCTTCTTGAAGGGTAAGGAGTAGGGAAGATTGCTGCCATCTGTCCAGCTTGTTGATCCATTTATTTCTATTCCTACAATTTAGATGTGGGGGAGGCAAGTGCTGATATTTATATATAACAAACAGCAACATTTGCACTCAACTGGGAAATATTGGGAGGTTTGGAAAAATTGAATGAATACGAAGAATTTATTTTTAAACAAATGATCTCTAAGAGAGATTTCTTCCTCCATTCACTGACAGCCATGGAATGAAATAGAATTTCCTAGAGGAAGACTAGTTGGCTGAATGTGGCATGGAACAGAAAAATATCTTTGCCTATCTCCAGCCAGTAGTCACCACTTGGTATTAAAGTCCTTTAGTGTATGTGTTGTATAAGTTTACTATATGAACCCATGTGGAATGCAACTTGGAAAGAAACTTCTAAACTGGAAATGATGGAACATATTTTTGTTTAAGTTTTTAAAATAATATATTTAATTGTTGCATTATTTGTCTATTTTTTAAACCATCCTTAGATTCTAGGTAGTTCACTACTAGTCAGATGTTTTAATAAATACACAATTAAATTAAAAATATGTAAATAAAGCTTCCAGAGTAATCATAGGCTGGATCAAGTCCCCTATGAAGAAGAACTGTTAAGTTTGAGAGACTTTTTAGATTTTTTTAAAAGACCAAACAACGGGAGGCAACATAGCTTGATAATAGTTATGACTTCAAATAAATTCCTGGAAAGTAAGGTATCAATGGCTACTAGTAATAATAATTAGATTGTCTCAAGTATAGTCTTCAATGTATCAGTGGCTAGACAAATTAAATTGGAAAACATGGTTTTTCTGAGCTTCCCCATGAAATCTGGTTGGTTACTGTAAGATTAGAATGCCAGATAATGTGGTTAAATTGTTGAACCAGGATTGGGAAAAACCAGCTTCAAGATCACCTCTCAGCCATGGAAACCCAGTGGGTGGTTTTGAATTATCAAATTGTTCAGTCCAGCTGCCACTAGATAAATTATTTTTGTGGGAAAAGCTGGTAGAGGAAATGTTATATGCAATGCAAGCCTCAAGCTTGTCGAAAAAGGCAGGATAGCTAATAAATAAAAATAAAATAAAATGACAATATGGACCTTGGATGCTAAAACAACTTCTGTTAGTATTTTATTCTTTGCATCTTTTATCTGGCCTCATACATTTTCTTCCAATCTTGCTCACAATTCACAAATCTTTATGTTTGTCATATGTGTAGCTCCTAAATCTCTGCCTGTAAGGAGTTACATTGCATATGTATAGAATTATCTCTTTTATATAATAATAATAATCCATTACTTCAGTAGCTGAAAGAATATTGTAGGCTTTTAGAACTTTTCCTGTTAAATACAGGGCTAATCTGGCCATCTGTTCAATCTCAGTTTCATTCTCATTTACAAGAGGTAGCAACTCTTTCAAAGCAAAATATATAGTAATACAGGCTTCTATATCTTCTTCCTCTGTTAAGTTAGGGATTTTTATACCTTTGGAATCACCTTCCCTCTCAACATGTTCTGAAAATCCTAGATGTGAATATGTTCCTTCTAGTGATTGTACTCCTTTAAGTTTATGAAATCTTTAAATTCTTTTCTTGCCTTCACTCTTCCCTCTTTTTGCTACTTTTCTTCTTTCTCACTCCAAAGCTGCTCTTCTTTCTCTTTTTTTAATTAACAAACTTTTCCTCTTTCTGTTGCTTCAAATATCTGAGCCTAGCTCTTTTTCTGGCTGGTCTACCTTCTTCTTTGCTTAATTACATGAAGTAGATACCTGCCTCTAACAAAGCAGTAGCCTCTTCTGTGTCTAAGGTAGAATATTGCTGGTTTATTTTTTTCCCCATCTCTGTTTAGTGTAGACTCTCGTTTCTGAAGTCAGGATGTTAGTTATTATTTGCAAAGTCCTATGTCTGAAAGGGTCAAACTCTTTTTGCTTTTATAGTTAAGGTTTGTTTTCTTTTGATACAAAGTACTTAATGAACTTCTTGAGTCTGAGCCAATTTCATCCCTGCAGATACCATCTTATGCTGGATATCTCATTTGTTTGGGATATTCCACTTTTATGACCCCTGTGACAAATTCTTTTAATCTATACCTAATTTGTCTGGCTCAAACATCAAAAGACTAGGCCACAACGCAGGTCCCTAGACAACACATACAAGCACTCATATACTATTATTCACTACTCATCTTCATCCTTTCCCACTGCTACTCTTCCTTCTGCTATTGTAGTTCCTGCTGTTCCTATTTGTGCAGACGGCTAGAAAATAACATTCTTTTCTGACTGCTTTAGGTTGCTTTACTTCCACATACAAACACACCTCCTTCTCCTCCCCCCATGTATCGTCAGCTCTTTCACAGCACAGCTTTTATAGGCAAAATCTGTGCTGCTGCTGGAGGGCCTAAAGAGAAAAGCCAAGAATAGCACAGGTGCCTTTCATTTTTCTGAGTGGCTGGCTCTCTCACAAGTCTGCTTGAACGTGATTAATACTCCTATGATCTGTAAGATTGTAGAACTGTGGCTTGATTTTGGTACATTCATTCCTGACCTTTTTTTACATTCAGTATTATTTTTGCTAATAAACAAAATATTGCATGTGTGTGTATAAATAATAATATTGCCTAGGGGCTAAAGGCCAATTTTTTTTTTTTTATTAGAGTTAACCTGTGAAAAGACTGTTATTAACTGTAATTTGATTGTAAACCAACTTTTTCTAGCTTGGAACATTATACTTGTATTGAGACTACAATTCCCAAAATACTAAGCTGGCATGAGCCATTCCTTTGGGAAATGAATGGGGTTCAAGTAGGAACTGAACATTACACAGAGATTCTTTATTAGGGAATTTGGTAACCAGAATCTTGCTTACAGATCTGGAGTTCTTTTTTTTTTTTTTTTTTTAGGTCTGAATCTGAACCACCAACTTCTCCAGGTATGCTAAATAATTTGATATTGAGGTTGCTCTATAGGGAATATACATTCACGCACACAAAATGAAAATCAGTTCATAATTGTGCAACAATTTTAGACAGAGATTCTTATGCAGATCTATAACAAGAAAACTGTTAACAAGAAAACTTTATTTAGTCACTGAATCTTTTCTAGAGTGGAATGAGTCTTGCAATGGTTTGGATATCTCAGTTGACCACTCCTTAACCTATGGCAGGAAACCTATGGTCTTCCAAAGTTGTATTCAAGTTCCATGAAACCCAGTTAGCATGGTCAATGATGCAAGTTATACTTTCAGTTTGCACATCAGCAGTTCTCAGACTTTGTCACAGCATTCCTTAAGTTGGTGTCCTCCAGGTGTGTTGGACTTCAACTTTTAGCAGTTTTATTGAGTATTGCTTTTACATCACACACTGTAAAAATTAACAATGATTTTTTTACTGGGTGTTGTTATGTTCAACTCATCTTTAGCAGATCCTGCAGAGGGCATACTTTCATTCTAAATTTAAATTAGTTTCAGTCTTACTTAATTATCATGTCTCCTAAAGAAAGAATCCTCTAAAGATCTCAGCATTGACATAAAAACCCATTCACCATGATTATTTGCTAGTGATGATGATTATTAGCCATAGTGGTGCAGTGGTTAAAATGCAGTATTGCAAGATAATTCGGCTAATTAAGCCTTCCACCCTTCTGAGATTAGTAAAATGAGGACCCAGATTGTTGGGGGCAATATTCTGACTCTGTAAACTGCTTATAGAGGATTGTGAAGCAGTATATAAGTCTAAGTGCTATTGCTATTATAGATACGATATTTGTTTGATGAACTGCAATATGAACACATGTTGCATGGATCATGGTTCCATTCCCAATGTTGTGCAAGGCAGGCACCATCTTTGAAAGGAGGCTAAATGGAATATACTTGAGTGGTAAAAATTAGTACGTATGATATATGTGGAGTAATCAAACACATTCTTAAACCATTGGTGGAAAAAGCAGTATGGGACATAAATAAAGCATCCCATGCTGTGTCAGTCTTCAAAGACATTATAATGGGATAATTTTAACTGTGGAATATAATCTCCAAAGACTACCTAATGATAAAACTTTTCTATCATTATCATATTGTCTTAGACCATCATAGAACCATTTTGGCATCTTTTCCAAAAGTTAGGGCTATTTTATTTTACTAGATCCTCAGAAAAGTAACAGATTTCAATTTGTAGGATTTTTTTTTTAAAAAAATAGGAGAACCGGGTGCAAAAGACATGGAAATCGAATTAAATAATTTTGATGACAATTTTTTTGGGAGTGCTACTAACACTGTCTACATTTTCTTTTTACTTTAAGTCTATCAATTATTGACTAAAATTCCTTTTCCCTAATTTAGATGAGAAGATGATATTATGATTGTTATTGTTATTATTATTATTATTATTGAAGATGATGTGTTTAAATAACAAATAGTCAGAAATAGGGATATAGCAAAATATTTGTATCTACCTTTGATACAGATTATATGTTGAGGAAATGGTTCATTCAATGAAATAATAAGGGATTCTTTACAGTTTACTAGAGAAAATTTCTTCTAAAGATAATCTGAACATGAATAAATCACAGTGGATTGGATTCTCAAAAGAACTTCAGTGAATGGCTAAAGTAGAGATCTGCATATGTGTCCTTAATGTAATGTCCAGCAAATGGATAGTTGGTAATGCCTATCACCTATTACTTGTACTATGTAGTTTTTGCAGCCTCCTATCATAAATATGGATTGACAACTATATGGAAAAAGTTGGGGGCTCAGCAACATGTATAGATATATAGATTTTGTGGGAAACAGAACTCAACTGTGTTGAGAATACAGAATTAATAATGAGTAAATTCAATAGGATGATTATGGTGGCTTTAGATCGTGAATATTTAGAATAGAACTGGTTCCAGTAAAGGTTAAGTCTCTCTGATAAAATAAAGATGTGATATACTATGTTTAAATTAAACAAGATTGAAGTGGTATAAAGCAAACCTTGTACAAATTGTGATTCTTAATAGCAATAGCACTTAGACTTATATTACTGCTTCACAATGCTTTACAGCCCTCTCTAAGCAGTTTACAGAGTCAGCATATTGCCCTCAAAAATCTGGCTCCTCATTTTATTGACCTTGGAAAGATGGAAGGCTGAGTGAGTCCAACCTTGATCTGGTGAGAATCGAACTGCTGAATTGCTGGCAACTGGCAGTCAGCAGAATTAGGCTGTAATACTGCATTCTAACCACTGCACCACCATGGCTCTAATATAATATGTAACATTCATTTCAAAATCCCAATTGAAGACATAACAGGTATAAAAAAAGGTATAAAATGCTATCTCTCTGAGGAAGATGGGTTGTTCAAAAATGTGAAATATGAGTAAATAAAACAATTATTTAGCTGAAATATCAGTTGACAGCTCTGGTTTGTATTTGTGTATATAATCACAGTCCGGAAAGGTGCCCTTTTGTGGTTTATCTATTCCCTAACACCTTAGATATTCCATGCTGTCTTTCTCTTCCCTCCATCCCTGATACCGGTGCCTTCTATCATTCCTTGCAGAACCTTTTGTAAGCCGACGGGTGAAGACTGTCATTGAAGAACTGGTGGATGGTAAAGTGGTGTCATCCCGTGTGGAGGAGGTGGGGCGCTAACTTTGAACGACGCTGCCTTTCCTATAGCAGTGTTGGCGGCACAATGAGATGTTGATGATGAGAAAGAGGGGAAGGGAATAGAAGCTCTGGATGAGTTTTTTTAAAATTGGCCTGCAAATAAATGAGCCTTTCATTTTTTTGCCTAGATATCTGTTGATTGTGACTTTTTGAATTATTTGAAGTCCTTAAATTTTATTAAATTAAATTAAATTAAATTTCTCAATTAAAAACACAATGCATCATAATGTGTCTTCTTTGGTTCTGTATTAGTGCAGGTAGTCCTCAAAATTAAACCACTCATTTAGTGACCATATGAAATTACAATGCACTGAAAAAAGTGACTAATGATTGTTTTTCACATTTAACCACCCTTGCAGTAGCATCAGAGCTCACATGATCAAAAACCAGACCCTTGGACATTGACTTATAGTTATGATGGTTGCAGTATCCTGGGGTCATATGATCATCTTTTATGACCTTCTGAGGTCAAGGGGAAGCCAGATTCACTTAACAACTGTGACAAAAAATTCTAAAATTTCAAAAAATTTTAGAATTCTAGAATTCTAAAATTCTAAAAATACTAAACAATTATCTAGCCTGGCAACAGAAATTTTGGACTCAGTTGTGGTCATAAGTGGAAGACTATCTGCATAATATGAATCATGAAGCATTAGAATATCTATTTTTGGGGAATCAATGGATCCAGGTATTATGAAATATAAAATATGATTTAAAAATGAAATGAAATAATCAGAAAATACTATTTCCTGTTTATTGGACACACTAAAAATGCTTAAAAGGGATGAACATTAAATTTTTATGTTACAAGAAATTTGAAAATCAATGATTTGGTGTTATCCACTTATATCTTTGTTTTGCCTTCATATTACTATATATATATGTTGCTATAATTATGGGGAAAGATATTATAGTTAAGAACATCATTACATTCTGAACTATATTCCTAAAACAGATTTTATTATTTCATAAAAAGCTTTGGCAAAGAGGATTATTTTACATATTTGGAAAGTAATTTACTCTCCTGATTTTAAGCTGCAGGATACGAGACTGTTTTTGAAAAGTCTGCAATTCTAAAAATGAGAAGGTGACACAGCATATTGCTTCATTGTTTAGATTTAATGATCAGTTTAAGAATTAATTTTATGTTATTATTTATAGTAATTATATGGATCTTTTTTCAGTCATTCATTTTTTTTTCTTTCTATTTTGTCATATTTAGTTAATTTTAGTCACTGCAGCATGGTTTAGGTTTTCTTTCTTCATTAAATTTTTTTAGTCTGTTGGTGATGCACAGTATGATTATTTTTTATTTCTCTCTTTAAAAATAAATTGTTTAAAACAATTGTCTTCAAAAACCAATTGTCTTGTCTTGCCTGGGGAAAAAAAGCTGCTAGTGTTTTTTTAAAACAAAAAAACTGGGAAAAATGTTCCAAATGAGGGTTTGCCGATTTTCTGTTTCTTCTGCCAACAAGGAGTTTTGCACAGTTCTGCTTTTTGCTATTTTTGTTACTTTGAGAAAGAGGCAATCCGCCTACTCTATCACAATGTTGTATATTCTGTGGAGTGCATCCATGTACTGCTGATTACAGCCATTTGCTGCCATTTGCTGCCATTTTCTTGCTATTTTAATTGGGAACTGGGATAAAAATGACAAAGTTTTGCTAGTATCCCCTTGCTAAATCAAGTGACTAAAAGATGACTAAATCTCATCTACAAATGGGATGGGCCAGATGAAATGTTAGCTCTCTCCTCTACCTCATATATATGTCAGCTCGATTAACTTTCGATACAAGTCTTGCAGACTTCCAGAAGATTAGTAGACTTGTATTCAGCAATAGCTCCAGTAATAGTTTACCAATGCTAAACACCATAGCACTGGCAACCTGTCTTCTGCACAATATGGATATGAATAAAACTCTCACATCTTTGCACAAGCCCAAACTTTCCACACAAGAAGAGAGGGTAGAAGCATAAAAGCAATCTAGAAGTAAGGAGAAATTTCCTGACAGAACAATTAATCAGTGGAACAACTTGCCTCCAGAGGGTGTGAATGCTCCAACACTGGAAGTTTTAAAGAAGAGATTGGGCAATCATTTGTCTGCAATGGTATAGGGCAGGGGTCTTTAAACTTGATAGCTTTAAGACTTGTGGACTTCAACTCCCAGAATTCCACCTCTAGTCATGTTAGCTCAGGAATTCTGGGAGTTGAAGTCCACAAGTCTTAAACTTGCCAAGTTTGAAGACCCTTGGTATAGAGTTTCTGCTTGGGCAGGGGGTTGGACTAGAAGACCTCCAAGGTCCCTTCCAACTGTCTCATTCTGTTATTGTAGAAGGTGGTTGCTCTTCTGACAAACTGGGTGATACTATGTGGGAAAGGAAGTCATGGAAATCAACCAACTCTGCCATTACATTGTTCTGTAGTAAAGCTCTAAGAATATGACTCCTCACAAGCCTGTAAGCCAGAGAAGCACCTGCCATGATTTTCTATCAATTGAACAATTGGAAGAACGCACATTATATTTTAATCCATTGACTCTATGTATATTATCACTATGCATTTATTTGGGAGGTCTGTAGCTCAGGAGTTTTCTGCCTTTTTATGCAGAAGATCCTAGCTTTAATCCTTGGTATCTTGGCTAAAACAATATCAGTTTGTAGGTGAAAAGTGGTTTTTCTCATGGTAAGAGAGTCACTGTGTTCTGAGTACACCAGACTTTTCAAATGGCAACTCCCTATTGTAATTGAATTACAGCTGCTTGCTGGTAATTCTGGGAATTGTGTTTTCAATATGTATGAAGCACATGAGGTTAAAAAGAATATTAGACTGAATAGATTAATTGTCTGACTTGGTATTTTCCATATTTCTATGAAAACAATTTTATGGTTGGGCAATGAACACTTGTAAAAGGGTATTTTATATTGAATATGTTTGACAGTCAAATTAGGTTTGTGTTAGAGTCAGATGTATTTAAACCTGAGCTGATGTAGGGAAGTTTATATCAACTTCTCTACATATAACCACTTCTAGCCACAAGATGGTGGTAGAGGCTATATAATCAGATCATCTTCTGATGCTTTAACAATTTAAATTGTTAAAATTAACCCTTGAACCTGTAGTCTTCTATGAATTTATTTGTAGCCTTAAATCTAAGCAATTATATTGAAGACCATAGTCATGGCCTCTGCAAGGGTATTCAGGGATTTTCATTTCTTAAGAATGTGAAATAGAACCTGATATCGGAAGGGAAAATTAGAAATGGTTCACATCAATTGCTTAGGCCCTAGTTAGTAATGGGAGCACAAAAAACTGAACTATCGTAGTTATTTTAGTGCACTTTGATATAGCCTGTTCCTGCTGAAAAATAGGTAGTATAGGGCTGAAAATTATTCCATGTATCATCACGAGGTGGCAGTGCGCCTATATGGGAAAATTAAGGGAAATGAGCTAAGCTACTTTTTGCACAGTTCTCCAGTTAGGGGAGCAAGAGGGTTAAGAATATATTTCACAAACCACCTTCACAACATGTCAAAGTGAATTAATTCAGGGCCAGATTAGATCAAAGTCTGATTCAGAAACAACAATTATCCTGTTTCTTTAATCACTATTATTATTACTGTTACTATCACTATTACAATTATCTCTTTTATTCATTAAACATGAAACTCAGTCAACTGAACATTTAAAAATGTATCACAAATACCAGTGACTGGCGCGGATGATTGATACAGGTTGCTGCCAGCATCCTAGGTATCAACCAAGTATCTTCTTAAAATATATGATGTTCCGAGTAGCACAATTTTTTGCAAGTCTGCTGGTGTTATTGCAGGAAGCTGCAATTTCTCGGTGTATTTTGTAAAATTCTTTGACATGGTACTAAGTGCCCCAATGACAGTGGGTATCACTGTTATCTGTTTCATCTATAATCAAGTAGTTTCGATGGCCTGGTCACAATATTTCGTGATTTTTTTCCAGTTCTTTTTCTTCAACTCTGGTATCCCCTGGTAGACTGATATCAATAAATTGTATGTTTCAGTTTTCGACAAGAGTGATATCTGGCATGTTTTGTGCCAAATGATGACCCACCTGTTGTTGTTGTTATATTATTATTATTATTATTATTATTATTATTATTATTATTATTATTATTATTATTATTATTTTATTATTATTATTTTATTATTATATTTTCTAATAGCTAAATAGCAGAGTTGGTGGAAGAGTGCAATTCAATCTGGGGGCCCTGACAGGAAAAGAAATTAAACAAAATGAGGTCTGTCCAGAATTTTGTATCTCCTTAATGAGATAATGAAAAAGAAGTTTCTAGGCCAGTTATGATGAACCGTTTTCTTGTGATATGCGTGCGCACCGGCACCCACAATGCAATGTGTCCTGCGCCCCTGCACATGCATACACACCTCCCACCCCCTTACCTGCACCGCGCACGCCTCCCAGCTGATTTTCAGCCCGTTTTGCAGAAGTGCTGAAACAGGCCCGTTTTCAGCCTCCCAAGGCTACAGAGGTTTCTCTCGATCCTCAGGGAGGGTGAAAGTGGCCTCCCCACGGCTCCAGAGGCCCTCCAGAGATTGAAAACAGGCATTTCCACTATTTCTGGAAGGCCCGTTTTTCGGCCTCCCAAGGTTGCAGAGGCCTCCCTTGAGCCTCTAGGAGGCTGAAAAAGGCCTCAAATGGGCCTCAAATCAGCTGGGAGGTGCATGCATGCGTAATGCAGGTAAGTTTGGCAGGGGCTCGCGTGCCCGCACAAATGGCTCCGTGTTCCACCTGAGGCACGCGTACCATAGGTTCTCCATCATGATTCTAGGCCATTGTAGGGCTCTCTAACTGTTGCAGAATTAGGATTTTTATGAACCTGCCTGGAAATTTCTCAGAAATGTTTTTCATATGCTCAAAAGGCATATAATTTTCTATTTTATTCCCAGTGCTTGAGAATTTATTTGGAATTTTCCTTGGTATGTTTTTGAGTTTATTTTATTGCTGGAGAGGACAACAGGAATCTTGCAGTTATGATGGTTATAGCTGTATATCTTTCCATTAATGTTGGAGTCTCTTTGACTGCCCATGTTTGTATTTTGAAAAGCTATTTTTCCTTGGGAGTCAAAGGGGGGGTAAGTAGGCAAAGAGGCTGCAGACTATGGAGAGATTATTTCAATTAATCTGACATTTGAACAGACAGCTTGCCCATCTTGTAATTAAATAAGAACATGATTATCCCATTCCATTCATAAACATTTCATGATTTTTTTTGTCTTTAGAGAAGCCAATTCATATTTATCACATTGATGAAGAGCTGGTAGAAAATATTTATTTATTACAGTGTTATCTTGCCTCTATAACTTGTTATAACTATAACAAGTTCTATAACTGTTTCCCACAACAACATCCTCTGAAATGGGTTGCGCTAAGAGAAAATGACTAGCCCCAAATCAGTCAGCCAACTTTCATGTCTAAGATAGGATTTGAATTCACAGGCTCCTTGTTTCTCAGCCAGTACCTTAACCACTACATCAGCTCACTGTGTGTGCAATATGAGATGACTGAGAGATAAGAATTCATTGACTTTGAAAAATTTTAGGTGCCCCATTGCTATTTTAATTTTTGACAAAGAAAAGAGATCAGTCGCCTATTTTTGTATGGTATATTAATTGTATTAGGAAGCAAGGACAAATTATAGGTGTCTCCTTCACTTTTATTAGTTTTGGTGAAGAAGCTTAACAAAAATATTTGTCTTTTGTCAGAACAGCCATGAATCGACAAAGGAGCAAGGGAGAGCTCAGTCACAATGGCTTACAGAGGAATAGCTTATCTGCAAGAACCATAACAGTCCAGATTTCATGAATCCCATTAATACTTACCTGGGAATAATCTCCTTTAAACAGGATGGAATTCCATTCCAAGTAAATCCACAGTGTTTTCCACACTGCACCATTTTTATCACCCAAATTCGGAGGAACTCTTTTAAACAGATCCACAATGTTCTTTATTGTACCCAGTCTTCAAAATTTGGGAATTGCACATGAATCCTTCAGTTGACCTGTGAGAGAGCATTAAAGAGTGGCAATTGTCTCACCTAAATCTTGGCTGTTCTTTCATGATTTATGGACATCATGCTTGATAAAAGGAAGGAAATTTACCTTGATACCTTCACCCCACAGTTTAAAAGAATAATGAAATGTGAATGTCTTGTTAGCATACAACTTTGGCTAAATCTCAATTGGGGGGGAAGAGATAAAAGAAGATTCCTAGGAGGCAAGAAAATGGCCTAAGTTCTGTGGAATTAAAATGTTCTGGTTGAAAATCAGACTTGCAATGTTTTTGGTTGTGCTGTAACTGAGCTGGAAATAAATGGGCTTGGCTGATTGTCATGGCATCAGAAAGCACAGAACTGATTCTGGAAAACAATATATATGTGTGCAGGAGGAACATACTCTTCCAACCAATTGCCCTTCCAACCAATTGTCCTTCAGATGTACCATGAGTGCATCTTCCAGAATATCTTGACTGAATGCCCACTAGTTTCAAATTTCTACTGTTCTAAGAAATTAGGATGAAGAAATTAAAAAGGACAAAGATGATACAAGGCAAACTGAGAATGTCCATCTTATATGAAAGCCATAACTTTGGTGACAGTTTGGTGAAGACCCTCTGATGACTTCTAGTCCATCAAGGATCTGAGGATAAAGGAAACAATTTTTTGATGATAAATATCTGGAGGGCCAGCTTAATGTAATGGTACCAGATGAGAAACTGGGAGATTGTGGGTCCCATCATAGGTACCAACCCAGCTGAGTAATCTCGAGCCAGTCACTCTCTCTAGGCCTAGGAAGGAGGCAATGGCAAACCATTTCAGAAAAATTTGCAGAGAAAACTGCAGGGACTTGTCCAGGCAGTCACCACAACATTGACTTGAATTCATAAAATTAAAATCAGACAGAAAAAAAATATGAGATTATTTGTTCCATCCCTAATCATTCCAGATGTTGGGCATCCCTAAAATTGATGCCCAACATCTGGAAAATTGCCATCCTTCTGCATCAGTAAAATCAAATAAGCACAACTATAAGCACAGCAATGGAGATACCTGGCAATGTAGCCTATTTGGGAAACCTCCCCTCCAATTCAGCATTCAAACCATATTTCTGAATATGTGGGACTTTAGACTCAACTTGAAAAATGCCACATGCTTTCTGCCTCAACAGATGAATGAACTAGTTTGCATTTCTTCCACGAAGGGGGAAAAACACTAATGAAATTCTGAACCAATACAATGATGTCCTTCATCTCACTACCTCAGCCAAGCGTTTGCCACTTTCCATAGCAGCTGCAGTTTCTGCATCTCACTGAGTTGTGATTTGTGCTTTGGTCTGCTACTATAGTTTGCTCTGTAAGTGTAATCCACTGAAGTCTCTTTTTTCCTCGACCTTTGTGAGACTTCAGTAAAAAGAGAGAATGGCTGGAAACAAAGGGCCTTATGCTGGTTTTGTGATATTTGCAAATACAGGTTGTCCTTGACTTACTATTGGTTCTCTTAACAATCTCATTTGCTTAATGACTGATGCAAAAGAGTTTGTAAAATTGGGTCAGTCTTGGTTTATAATGGGCAGGTTCCTTCATGGTTTTATGTTGAAGACTACCTTTGGTTTCTTTTCTTTGACCCCTGAACTAGTTATGGATGGGACTGCAAGAAATCTTTAACCTCAAAATATGTTTGTGCGTGGAGGGATGGAGGAGGTAGCATTGAAAAAAATGGTGATTTTTCTACACAAGTCTTCATTGGCCAAGAATGAAAGGGCAGTTCTCCTAACTGCCCTTGCTAAATACATAAGGAAGGCACAACACCTGTATATCAGATCAACCACAGTGAAGGCTTTTCATTTCCAGTGTAAGGTATAATTGACAGTTTGGGCTTCTGAGACAAAACTTTGGCATCAGAAACCCAACCCAGAAAAAAACGAATTGCTGAGAGTGTTTCCAAAGACAGGCCTGTCCCTGCCTGCCAGGATTTCCTTTTGCAATTGCACATGGAGAGGGAACCTGGGTAATGGGTGTGGGACCCAAGCTGCAACTCATAAGCAGAAAGGAATAACTTTGCAAATTAATATTTGCATTGACAGTTTGCTTTGCTGTCAGCACTTTGCAAAATTTATTTCTAAATAAATATTTAAGGTTGCAGATCTATATACTGAGATAAAATGTTTTACAAAACACAAAGCACAGTACTACTTCATGCTGGATATGTTGGCATGTTTGAGTATTCTTGTTGGGAGTGTGCATAGTTGAGTGTTCCCCCATAAAATTATACAAGCTCACTGAAACTTAGTGTATCAACAAGAAGGCAGGGCAAGAACCCTTCGTCCTAGTTTTGTTCTAGTGCTGAATCTATTTAGAGGACAATGCAGAACTTGCATATCATTTATTTTTCCCAAACTTTGATATGGTACCATTTATTGATGGTTTCAAGATGGCTTGAAAACATTCAATTTCAAGTAAACCAACAATAAATACATGCCAGACCAATATACATAAAACTGAATAAAAAGATATTTCTTAATCACTTAAGTACACAATGCAATTTAGTACCAAAATGATTTAAATTGACATTTCCTTAGTTTTTGCTATGGTCATTGTCTTCAACTTTCTTTTCTCAATTATGATTGTTGGTCCTCTATATTATCCACTGAGACTGGATAGAAACCGACAGAGAAAAATTTGGCAACATTCAGAAAAATCTAATTTATCTAATGTAGATTCCTGTGATATTCAACCCATCTATCTATCTGCTTTCCATCTTCCACTTTACCCACTTCACTGGCTAGTAATGAGATCCCCAGTGTGGCAGATTCCAAAGTGAATGGCAGTCTGAATGCAATCTCTATGAATTTACATCGACCTGAAGCCCTGTATTTTATTGGTATTTAACTTTCATATGCTATTCATATTTCATATGCTATTCAGGTGATGAGGTTCAACATATTTGGAGGAGATCAAGTTGTGGAAAGCTACAACAGGTTGAGTTTGCACAACCTTCTAAAAGGATTCCTCTATGTTTTGTCTTAGACCTAGTACTCTTCAACACCTTCATAAATGATTTAGATGAGGGGATAGAAGGGGAACTCATCTAATTTGCAGACTACATTAAACTTGTGCGAATAGCCAACACTATAGAGATAGGCTCAAAATCCATAAGGATCTTGCGAAACACTGGGCCCTTTTGAACAAAAGACAATTTAGTGATGAAAAAAGTAAGCTGCTTCAGTTCGGCAATACAAATAAAGCACACATGTAGAATAGATGGTACCTGACTCAACAGATTATAAGAAGGCTCTAGGTGTCCCAGTGGACAACCACTTAAGTGTGAGCCCAGCAGTGAGCTGCAGTTGCCAAAAAAAGCCAATGCAGTCCTAGACTTCATCAATAGAGAGATAGTATCAAGATCATGTGAAGTGATGGTACCACTTTATACTGTGCTAGTGAGGCTGAATATGGAATACTGTGCCCTGCTGTGGTCACTACAATACAAAAATAAATAAATAAATGCGGAGACTCTAGAAAGAATGAAGAGAAGAGCAACAAAGATGACAAAGAGTCTGGAGCCTAAACCAATTAGTGGTTGTAGGAATTATGTATCTCTAATCAAACAAAGAGAAAGGTTAGGAATGATATGATAACAATATTCTGTACTTGAGAGACTGTTATAGAGAAGAGGAAATCAACCTATTCTCCAAAGCACCTGAGGGCAGAACAAGAAGTAATTGGTGGAAGATTGTTCAAGAGAAATGCAACCTAGAATTCAGGAGAAATTTCCTGATAGCGAGAACAAATAATCAGTGGAATGGCTCACCTCCCAGAGTTGTAGGTTCTCCTACACTGGAGATTTTCCAGAAGAAATTGAACATTTATTTGTCTGGAATGGTAAGAGTTTCTGGACTGGACTAGAAGACCTCCAAGGTCCCTTCCAATTCTGTTAGTCTACATTCTGGCAACAGTATATGTTCATGCACTTTTCTTGGCATTAGCTCAAAAATGCTTTTGTCACTGCCTTCTTCTGGGATGTTTTGGGGTCCTAATATAACCCAAAGCCCTGGAATTTCTTAGTATATCCCTACAAGTACAAACCACAAACAAGCTGCTGATGTTCTGAACCCAGACAAAATCAGCCATGTTTTAGTCACCCATTAACATGTAACATCCTAGATGAAGCTAAAATACAAATTGGTAATTTGTGGGTCATTGACTTGTAGGAGCTCAGCCAATGTTCACCATGTTGTATGAATCAAGCAATCAAATAGTTCGTTTGCACATAAGTGAGTACAGCAGTTGGGCTCCATGAACCTGGGTTTGTTTAGGATGTTGTTCAATCTAGGCCAATGAAAGACATGCAAATGATGAGAAATATACTATTCTATTCTGGAGTATTTCATATCCCTTGGGATTTTGATCTGCTAAGCAGCAGTACTGTTAGGGTAGCCAACTTTAGGACAGAAAGTCTCATGTAAACAAGTTTAATATGACCCAAAGTCAATACTGCTATATAATGAATGAATAATGTGATTAATATTGCTAAGTATATGGATATGTTGTTCTAATGATTGAACAAAGATATTCTCAAAGTAACCAAACTTTAAATGGTAGAAAAATTAGTCCTCTGATTCTGGTTTAGTGAATACTGCCACCCGTCTGACCCTCATTATAACTGCCCCATGGAGCTGTTGTTTTGCAAAATCCAAGTGCTGCGTACAGGAAATGCAGGAGAGAAACAGGTAATGGAGCCTCCTTGACAAGTTTCCAGTGAATTAAACCCTTTGAAGGGGCCCTTAAGAAAAGAGTGGGGTGTGGAAGGTTTCTCTAGGCATTGGGCAGGGTTGCTGTTTGCACACACCTCACCCAAAGTGTATGTTTGAAAATCTGCTGCTGTTTAGCCCCGAGGGTGCCTAAAGCACTGTGGGTGGGAGCAGTCTCAGTTTCTTGCTCTCCCTGTTTTCCACCGTCTTTGCCAAGCCCTGCAGGAACCACTGAGGGTTGGAACCAAGGCTGTAGACTGAGACACACCCTGGATTCTGCTTTGTCAGTGATATCTCACTGGAGACAAAGAACAAAGAGACAAAGCCTTGGAGGAACAGGCTCCTTCTTGTTTATAAGGTCAAGAGGTAGCCCCACTACTTTTATATTCTCTGGGCCCCTTGTCCACGATGGCCATAAGTTGTAAAAAGTAAGGAGGTCAAGGAAAAAGAATTGTCTTTCCTTTAGACCTGGGCCATAATAAGGTAGCTGCCAGGAAGACAGATTGTGGAACATAGAGGCAACGTTTTAGAAGAGAGCTTGGTATCTGCCACATGATTTGCCCCATCTCTCCTATATTATCTTATTTTGATGAAGCATTTGATGGATGCTACTATGTCACCAATTATCAGCCCATTAAGTTGATGGGAATAGGAATCCAATGTCATATAAATCAATACTATAGTGTAAAGCTATCCTAATAGAATCTTGCTGGTCTGAATGTGTTTCTCCCCTTCTCCCACTTTACCTTGGTGAGAATTAGGGAGGGTTTTGTCTGAGCTGTTTATTCATGTTACATTTCTGCCCCAGACTCAGATTTTTTTGTGTGTGACCATTGTCTAGACTCTGATTCTTTCTTCTGTCTCCAAAGCTTATTCTCCCAACCCACTACAAATAAGAATAGGTTGCAGACTTGTTGGCTTTTGTATATGAGTAGGAAGGCAGAATATCACCTTGTCCTTCAGCCTTGATAGCAAAATGGTTCTGACTAAAATGTAAGCTCTTGTTCTAAATGGTTTTTTTTTTTTAGCATCATTCTTCTTCTCAACAGAGGACTGTTCAAAAGAGCGTGTTGCTCAGAGTGGTAAATATTCCCTTCTAGCACCATGACAAGAGGCACACTATCCCAAGTTATTTTGGCACAATAGGCAGGGAAAATGCTATAAAACGTTGATAACGAACCATTTGCTGACATTTCATATTTCATGGTGCCAAAATTAGTTGCCTAAAGCATCCACCTCATTTGAACTAAATCACAGGTAGCTCCAAAAGTAACTTACCTGGCATTCCACCAGAGATTTATATATTCAAGGTGGTCCATTAAAGTAAGTCAAATAACAGGACCAGTGCAAAAAAACAAAAAAACAAAACCCTCACCTTGCAGATCACCAGGGCTGATAGGCCCATGCAACTTATCTTGTATATTGCAGTAAAGGTCATCTATTTTCTCAATGAACTTGGTGGCCTACATGACAAGAATAATAGATGTGTGTTGATCTTCCAATGGTCACTGGTCACATCTAACAAAGAACCAGTTAAGTTGCATTGAGCTCAGAGATTATTCTTGGTGGTTCCTAATCAAATCCAATTTCTAAATACTTCCACACTTTCCTGCAAAATCATTAACTTTGCATATAATTCACACAAATACTTGCTTGGGTTCAGTCATTTAGGTTTTCAAAAGACAGAACCCTTTGGATCTCTCTCTCAGTGAATCTTATATTTCTTCTGTATTGCCCAGCCTTGTACCTTCAGTTATAAGGGCTTACAATTCTTATAAACCATAGCCAGCGTGGCTAAAAACTATTAGTATGAAATTCACACCAGCATCTTCTATCTTCCTCTTTCTTTAACCAAATCTTTCTTCTCTTTTATTACGCTCCCCCTCTCTCCTTCTCTCTGTTTTCTACTGACTTCCTAGACTCATGCAATCATTTTGTTATGGCCATGGTCAGCATCAAAGCAAAAAAGGAAAGAGATGTTACTTTTTCATAAAATTGATGAAGAATATTGGAATGTTATACAAAGGAGAAAAACATTCCAGTCCAGGAATGTCCCTGTTCAGGATTCTGTGCATTTGCTGTTCTACCTACCTATTTCCATTGCTATGGAATAAAAGACATCTGCTTTTCCAATAGACCAATAGATTACTATGAGCTTGAATTGAAGACCATTCATCACAAGGCTAAGGTAAAGGAAAATCCCATTTGTTTTATGTGGTTGTCTGGAACCTTCTCCTAAGAAGAGAAATATAATGTCATTTTAATATAATGTAAGCACATTATTCATACTTTTGACTGGGACCTTGGAAATCGGATTCAAGCTGTGGTGGGATTCAAATTTTTTTACTATCGTTCTGTGGGTGTGGCTTGGTTGGCATGACAGGGGAAGGATACTGTAAAATCTCCAGTCAGAGTTGGTATTTGCTGGTTCTCAGAATTACTCATCACTACCAGTTGTCCAGAACTGGTCAGAACCTGCTGAATACCACCTCCGGATTCAAGGCACTTCTACTCAATCACAGAACCTGCAGAGCACTTTTGACTAGCCATCCCATCCTTTCCTACACACAGTGTCTTGGATGGAGAGAAAAGGAGGAGAATTCCGATGGATGCTTCTCTGAACTTCCAAGGAAAAGGCCAGATATAAGTTTAGTGAAAAAGAAATACATTTCCCCCCTCTTCAAATGTGAAGAATGAAACTGCAAATTCTGTTAAAGGATAATAGATGACGGTTGTATCTTAAGTTGTGGTTTAAATATCTCCAACTCAGGTTTGTGGAGAACAGAAACAAAATATTGTGCCAAGGCCATATTTATGTAAACTGGATGCATCTTTGGTTTTAACTTTCTATAAGATGTCAGGTCTTTAAAAGCAATAATTCATTCTACTTCCTTGGCAGCTTGTAATTTCTATTATGTTTGCAAGAAACATTGTATTCAATGTTGTATATAGTTTTTCATATATATACAAGAACAAGTACCTTTCCTGGGCTTTTTATGCCATTATCCTTAATACGTATTTTGAGGATATAGAAAAGGAAAGAACTTTCTGGGGAATTTGAGCATCTTTTTTTTCCTTAAAGTGCAGAAATGGTCAATATTCAGATTTAACAGAAAGAGTAAAATATCAAGAGCCTGTTCAGAATTAAGCATATAGTTCTAAAAGATGCTGCTGCTTTAGGAACTACATGATAAGTCCCCTAATTTTCACGTAGTAATAAACTTTCTGCTGCATCAAACATTCACCTGATTGCATTTTCATTTTTTTAAAAATAAAAATGTATGTACCTAAATCATCCTTCCATGAAAGAAAGGCATAATTTAATTTTCTTTCCAACATGCTTGTTTTCTATAAGCAGAGACAACATATTCCAGCATTAGGGAAGAATTGCCAGTCAAACCATTCCTGACCCCCATGGCTCCTCATTTATTGATTTTCCAAAGGTTGTGTTACCAAAGAAGGACAGTGCATTTTAATGATGGCACATTTCTGTCAAACAGGCAGTGTCTAGGTTTAGCTGACACTTCTGTTTTTGCAGGACATGCCCCAGCTTAGATACTGATTAATGGGAAGAGTTGGGTGCTTTCTCTGGGAGAGGATTCCAGAGCCCTGCCCAGGGTGTTCCTTTTCTTTCAGGTCTTGCCAAAGTGATTAAGCAGATGGAAAGTGATATTTGTATAAACCTGAGCTATATGCCGCACCCTTTATGAACCATGATTTTAACCATATAAGGAAGCAACTTGCAGCATAGGCATTTTTGTAAGGAGAGCCTGAGCTGTCGGAGATTATCTAGGTCAACAGATAGTCTAACTTTGTTAAAATGTGAGAAATATTTTATCTGGAATCAGTTAAATATATGTCTGATCTTGGGGTCCAGTTCCTGCTTGGTTTTGGCCTCTTATAATAGCTGCTTGATCTGGAATCTGCCAGCCACTGAAATTTCCCATAATGCTTTAAAGCAGTGCTAGCATTTGTAAATGATAGGCAGCTCCCCGGATGCAGCTGCCATCACCAGGCTAACCCTTAGCCAGATAGCACAAAGTATACCTAGTACTCCTGGCTGCAGGTTATTAAGGATGGCAAATATTGATTTAGCCTAATGCCACTCCTAGTAGAACTTAGAGCAGAAAATGAGCAAGAACATGCACATTATGGACTGCAAAAAAAAAAAAAAAATGATTTCATTGCTTCTACAAATCTCTAGCCAAGCAGTTCTGTTTGACTTCTCATCAGGTTTTCCCCTGGTTATGTATTCCAGGAATGACTTAAGATGCTTAGATTAGTTCCACCACACTTATGCTGCTTGAGAAGTTATAGTTCCAGCACATTTGTAGAATATAAAGTAGGGCAATGAACGTCTTGACAATCAACACAAAGGGCCTTCAGCTTTCTAAAATCTCTTATCTTTTTGTTTGGCACACAAGTCACCATTGCATTCTCTCCTCCTGAAAATAGCTAGAAACTGAACCTAATTAATCTATAGTTTAAATAATGGATTTATGTAAGGCAAAGAAACTGTAGGGTCTATATGTATATGAATTGTATGGACCAAAATTGGCTACTTGAGAAGGAGCATATAATGTCAGAAAATGATGGGGAGGTCTTCTATATGCTTGTGCATGACGTTCAGCTCTATTATCTTAAAGACAAAGAAGAAATGAAGACATTTATCAGGGTTACTGCCGAGTTTTTAGGTTGACAGCATGGGTCACACAGATGCTAGTAACTCTCAACATTGTGGTTCAACAAACATTTGGCCAAAGGTCTAAGCATTTATTTATTTATTTGTTTGTTTTTGTCAATTGCGTACAAGATAATAGGTATAAGTAAAAACATAGTTATGAATACATGGATATATATAAGAAAAAGAAAAGAAAAGAAAAGAAACAATAGGACAGGGATGGTAGGCACGTTGGTGCGCTTATACACGCCCCTTACAGACCTCTTAGGAAAGGGGTGAGGTCAATAGTAGACAATCTAAGGTTAAAATTTGTAGGGTTTGGGGAAGAAACCACAGAGTCAGGTAGAGTATTCCAGACATTGACCACTCTGTTGCTGAAGTCATATTTCCTGCAATCAAGTTTGGTGCAATTAACCTTGAGCTTGTATCTATTGTTTGCTCTTGTGTTGGTATGGTTGAAGCTGAAGTATTCATTGACAGGTAGGACATTTTACATACTAAGATTGGACCAAAGGTGGTGTAGTTCTAGATTTTGTAGGTCTAGAATTTTAAGTCTGGTGGTATAAGGTATTCTGCAACGAGTAGAGAACTCTTATTGTGAAATATTTCTGGACTTTCTCAACTGTGTTAATATCAGAGATACGTAATGTGGGTTCCAGACTGATGAGCTGTATTCGAGTATTGGTCTAGCAAATGCTTTGTATGCTCTAGTTATTAGTGTAATATTACCAGAGAAACAGCTATGTAAGATGACGTCAAAACCTAAGCATGACATCAATAGCCCTATGCCAAATAACTCTTGTTAAGCATATACAACAGTGACTTGAGCTCCATTTTGTCTTTTTCAGAAGGTTCATTTCCCTTTCAAATCATGTGTATTTTGGGGGGGGGGCAATAATGGTTAGTTGACTAATAGTGGTCTGTGCTCAATTCTATTTTCTCAGCAGGTTCTTTGCATGTATCTTTTCTTCTGTTATTTAAATAGTATGGAGTAGGTAGTACATCCCAGCTATATTGCACCAAGGTTGAGCTTTGGGAGCATTTGATCTTTTCTGCAGTTAATCAAAAGGTCATCTCAGTACAGAGATGAGAAATTTTGTGGCCTATCAGATATTGCTCAACTTTATCTCCCAGCAGGTAGCAAAATTGTTGAGACTATAGTACCAGAAAATATGGACTGCAACCTATTTTTCAGCTTTGTCTTATGTTTACTATAAAGTAGAAAGCATGTAAAATTATACACAACTATTTTCCAGCTGATAGATTTACTTCTGTTTGGCTTCTATGTGTCCAATAGTGCTTTAGATTCATTGTAATCCAAGCCTTATTCCTCTGCAAAGTAGGAGCAACACTTGGCAAGGCAATTTGGTGCTTAGAGCATTATGTCAATACTTCTGTAGTTAGGAGTTGCTATCATCATGTGGGGATATTTGAAAGGCTGATTATAGGGATATGGAGCTATTTTGTCCCAAAGTTGAAAAGGTGCTTTGGACGTGGCTTTTATACTTGCTCAGCTGTCATTTTTTTCTTTAACTCATATAAATATTGTGGTGGGACTGAAGAGCTGCCATATAAATCAATGGTATCTTCTTTAAGGAGGAACTAACAGTTGCAGACATAGTGGAAGAAAGGATTGCTTTAATCATTTATGATTCTCCTTTACTCTCAGGAGAAAAAACAGGGTTATTTAAAGACAGAAGGACTGAAATGAGCTCAGTTGAAATTTTGGAATTCAAAGTATATAAAGCCAAGCCTTTATAAAATACTTTCAAAGAACTTCAAAAGATCAGTGATCTCTTTTGCAGAAACAGCTGATTCTCTCTTGGTAACCTTTGTTCTAGTCCTTACAAATCTTCAGAGAATAAATATCAAGCTTGTTGCCCTATAATTTTCTGTCTTATCCACTCTTTTATTCTATTTGAGGGTTTCTGCACGAGAACATGCAATGGCTGATGAATATCTTGAACTGAATGCAACTGAGTGCATGTCAGTCACTTAGAGTAAAATGGTTCAGAACTAGGAAAACCTCTTTGATCCAGTCTGGATATCTGAATTTTTCTCAGTCTCTTTGAGGATTACATCTGGATAGAACATGTGGGGCCATTCAGAGATTGTGGAATGTTTACTCCTAGAAATTCTAACAGGATAGCCAACCATGAGGAATACAATAATACACGGGCAAACAACCGATACAAACTCAAGGTAAACCGCTCCAAACTCGATTGCAGAAAATATGACTTCAGCAACAGAGAGCTAGACAGGAAAATTGTTGCACCTGGAACGCCCTACCTGACTCCATTGTTGCAGCCTCAGCCCCTCACAGCTTCAACCTCAAACTGTCTGGCGTGGACCTCACCCCATTCCTAAGATGTCCTTAAAGGGGGTGTGCATAAGTGCACCAGTGTGCCTACCATCCCTGTCTTACTTTTACTTCTTTTGTTCTTGTTTATGTTCATACCTATACTTGTTATCTTGTACATGTTTGACAAAAATAAATTGTATCATTGTATCATGCCAAGTGTTATAGTTCAGCAGTTTCTGGAGGTCCCTTCTAGCCCATCTCTGAACTTTTAGTTCAGGGGTCCCCAAACTTGGCTCCAGCTGTCTGGAGAATTCTGGGAGTTGAAGTCCACAAGTCTTAAAGTTCTCAAGTTTGAAGACCTCTGTTTTAGTTAGTTTTTAACTGTGTTATCATGTAACTTGCTCTTTGGAGCTGATTATTGCTGGTTTTTATCTTGAGAGCAGAATTGCTCCAAATTAATTCCTACTTAGATTCTTTTTCTTCAAAGTATAGTTTTTCCCACAAGGAGTAGATGTTGAGTGAGGAGAGACTCCCGATATGTTTACTTGCCCATAAGGGCTAATTGTAAACTATTGTTGCAAGTCCAGATACAAAGCACAGACTGCTCTTCCATGAGGCATGGAGGACCATGGGCCCATAGAGTTGGTGTATTTTCATCCACAAAGATGCATTCCCTCAAAGGAGTGGAAAGCTACCACACAGCTTGTTGAGTAATTACAGAATTTTTGAGAGAACAATTTGACATGGGTGTAACTCAGTGGGAAGGAATGCAAAGCCTTGACATCCATGCCTGTCCTGTAATTAATTTTTTTTGCAAGCTTCAACAAGCTTGATCTGGGCTTGGTGAATGCTAGAGCAAGAAGGCTGAAACAAACAAAATGAGTGAGAAAAATTACATGTTCCTTTCTGACATAGACATGGCTATGATTCAGAGGGATGATATGTAATCCTTTGTATGGCAGGTGGTAAATCCTTTCAGAATACTGGTTTTAGGCATACATCCAAAAGTAAATACACTTATCCCTCATTTATTGCAAGTAATAGTTCCCATAAGAAAGAACATTTTCACAGGGACAGGATTTTTGACAGGAAATTTTATTTATTTCAAACATTTCATGGTTCAAGCTGAATAATAACACTACTCAGTCCACTACCTGGTTCAATTATGTGACTAAAGAGATGATGTGGTTGACTTGCTGAGGCTTAACTTATGATGTGAACCCAGCCAGGCATTGTGATGGTAGACCACAGGTGATACAGCACAATGTTTAATTACAACTAATAACAACTTGATAGTAAATTATAATTATTCCACCTCAGGTTGAATTCAGATCCTGAGAAATCCATAACTTTAATGAAACCATACCTCTTCCCAGAAAGATCACAGAATTTGTCATGCAGTGTAGTTTTCTTTCTTCTTTATTCCAGGTAAAAATGGCATGAGACTACAGTGCAGTCTCACTCTTGTATGAACTGAGCCATTCTTTATTATAACAATGAATGTGGTTTTTCAGTTAGCTAGGAGAATGAAGTTTACTATGTTATTATGAATGCTAAGTTAGAGCCAAAAAGCCCCAATTCACATTATCATTTAATAGGTAGAAACCTAGATGATATCTATAGTTGGACAGGAAAATTGTTGCACCTCTTAGTAGATAGTGCTAAGTAGGTTTAGATCAGTTTTTTTTCCAATCTCTTCCTTAAATATGTTCTAATTTCTGGCTGCAATTTCTAGGAATTTTTGTTCAAATTTGGAGATATCCAGATGGAGCAAGACAAAGTCAGTTATACTAGTGATCTGACTCCATATAAGGCAATTTTATGTACAAAGTGTAGCTTCATAAATGACATAGGTATTTATTGTCCTTTCAGAATGAACACAAATTTGCCTGCAACACTTGTTAGGATCCTTGTGACCTGATATACAGTATTTTAGAAGCTGATCACGAGCACATTATGAAATACAATGTGGATATAAATAAAAACAAACAACAAACTTTGAAAATTTACAAGTGCAATTGCAAACATCTCCATATTAAAAATGGTTATGCGAAAGTGATATAAAGAGGTATAGAAGTTTTATCTCTGATATTTAAAATATAAAGATGAATATTTCCTACTAGCAAGTTACTACTTGATGATGTATTCATCAAAAGAGATGGAGGCATTACTCAAACAGGCACAAGCATCTCTCTATTCCTGTTCAGATTAACAGATCTGTTAACAGATTAACAGATAATCTTGGAAGGGACCTTATAGGTCATCTAGTCCAACCCCCTGCCCAAGTGGGAGACCCTACACTATTTCTGACAAATGGCAGTCCAATCTCTTCTTGAAGGTCTCAAGTGATTGTGTTCCAAAGAGAAAAGTCTAAAGACTTTTCTCAATCTGTTTCTTCCTCCATGTCCATGAACCTTGTATAGAGTCTTTAACATGTTCAGTTATTTTAAGTATCCTTACAGCAATTACTCAGACAAGGCAAGAAAAGGAGAGAGGACAGACAAAGCTAGAGAGGACAGCTGAAAATTACTGTCCAGATTTTCCCCTCTTCTCTATAGATCTGCACAGGACATGATGCTTGGCTTGTTTAATAAACCATTGGCTTTTTGCAAGCTGCTATCCCATGCCATAAATTAGAATTCAGCTTGGAATTGCAATTAAAAATAAAATGTTCTGTAAGTCTGCTGATACTATGATGACACCGCAGATGTGCCATAAACCATGTTCTTTAAGTATTTGGGTTAACATATTGTGCTAAACCAAAAACTAAACCATAGTATTAATTACATTTGGGGTTTCCAATAGTTGGGTTTAGCCATCTCTTTCTCTTTTCATTATTGTAATAATCTTTGTTTAATAAACAATTGTCAGTCCAAAAATCATATCACAGGAGTTCTAGATCAGGACAAAGTGCTAGGTATTTTAAACTCCTTGCATTGGGACTTTGTAGAAAAGCTATTCTTTTCTGACCTCATAAATTATCATGCAATGTTTGTCCTGAAACACTTCCATTTTGTAGCCTACTTTTGCTGTCATCCTTAACTAATCATTCACCTGTGATCTTTAATTTGTGGTCTATCTAAACCAAATGCCACTATATTACAATATTCCAATGGCAGTATTTCTCTATGCTCCATTCAGCAAAACATTATACATTACAGAGCTAAAGAGATGGTAAATAGGCATAGTAAAATATTTTCATTTTACTACTAGAGATGCCCATATTAGGACCAAGGTGCTGCTAAATATACATATTTTCCCTAGGGTTATATTGAATAATTTACCTGTTATCTATTTTACTTTTTTTTTTTTTTTTTTACTGTTTGGCACCTGTTTTAAAGAAAGCATGCATGAACTTGTACTATGTAGTTAATCCCTAATTTAATTTTTCTTGTTGCATAAATTATCTCCTGCTTATGGAATTTTTGATTGGTCTGTTTCTGTGACATATTGACATGGTGCAGAAGGCAAAATATGGCTGTTTCACTGAAAAATAAATACGTGTGTGTGTTTGTGTGTGTCTTTCATCATTTACATCAAACATAAATGGAGGTGATATAGGTGAATCTGTATAATAATTGACAGATTATTTTGAGGTGAGCACCATTAGTAGTCCCAGTCAGAGCATCTTCAGGAAAGTGCACTGATCTTGTGTGATACACTTGTGGTTTTATTAGTTTATTTCTTCATAATGTTCAGAACTATCCCCTGTGATTTTATGGGGAAAAATAAATTAATCTTTTATACTCCTGTCCCAATCAGCTTTACTGCATTTAAGAAAGGGCATCAGCTTTCTTTATGAGTCTTTTTCATAAATGGCTTCAACTATCAGTCTGAAATTTGCCACAGATAACCCATTTTACAAAGCACTTTTGGTTGCAAAACAAAATGGAATATAACAGAACATCCCTTCCAATTATTGAAAGAGGTTGGTTTGGACATTATTCTGATTTTTTAAAAACTTTTTCCACGCTTAATTTTTCTAATGTACACCTGGTTCTTGAAGCAGACATTATTGTCTCTGCGCACTCCTGTTAGAAATCTTTCTACTTTCTATATGTCATTTTAAGCATATGTATTGGTTATGTGATTTCTCATTTTGTCAGGAATGTAGGCCAGTCTCTTCTACCTTTGAAGCAGAAGTCTAGCACCATCTCTGGGTAAAAACTGGAATGACACATATGCTTTGGTTTTCAATCCCATGCAGTATAAAAACCAGTGATTACAAAGCAAACACCCAAAAGATGAAAAGAGAGTTTAGAATTAGCTTTGTAAAGCAGTCAAGAGTTAGGAACAAATTAAGTTTTATGTTTCCAGAGACTGTCACTTATGTATAGTGATTAAAGTTCTGGATTAGGAAACAGAAAGACCTAGGTAATTTTAGCTCTTCAGAGTAGACTAGATTAGGAAACCAAACAAATGCTAATGATTCTTTTATTATAAGTTTATACTAGAATCTTGCAAATTTGAAAGTACCTCCCCTCTCTCTGACTATACATACAAGAGACCGAGGGATGGTCTTGCTCAGATGCTTTCTCAGATTAGAATTCAGATTTCTTTTATCTGACTGTTCTCCTTGTAGTGAATCTTCCTCCTTTTTCTCAAAGTTATCTGCCCATTGCAGGCCCTTTTTAAAAAATATATATAATTTTTGTCTAAACTTTAAAAAACCCCAAGTAAAACCCAATACAAACTGATAGAAAGTAAGAAAAAACAAGGGATTTTTTTTTTGAAAGTTAAAGAAATGCAGAAAAGAAAGAAAAAGTGCAAAGAAGCATTTTCTGGTATTTTTCAAGAACAAACATATTTTAACCTTGCTCTAGAGTTGCATCAAATTTTTTTTTTATAATCTACCCTGATCATCAAAACTATAAGTCACAAATTCATTGTCCAAGAAAGGTTCTAATTCTCCTTTAGGCATGGAAGCCACCTGGGTAACATTTGACCAGTCACTTTTTCTCATTCTTAATCACTGTCAGCTCTGCAACAAGATGGTTAATAAGTAAAACTCCATTTTGCATCAGACATTGAGAGCTTCACTCTAAGTGAGCAAAATTAACAACAACAACAACAACATGAACTCTGCAACCACATGGAAAACATTTAAAGAAATCATATTTCCAGTGATTGGTGGGAAGGTAACTGTGTTCCGTGTGCCTTTGGCATTTAGTCATGTGGCCACATGGCCATGGAGAGGTCTTTGGACATAGCTGGCTCTTCAGCTTTGTAAGAGAGATGAATACACCCCCTAGAACCAGAAACGACTAGCACATATATGTGAGGGGAGCCACCTTTACCTTTAAAGCTACAAGGTGGGAAGAGTGCTTTATAATGCTTGCAGAGGTAGAAAAAATGGACAAGAAAAAAATAGAGTAGCAAAAAATAAAGTCAACCATGATTCTGTAGTGTGAATATACTATCATTTTAAAAAGCAGGAAAAAAGTACAAGGTTTAGTTTCATAATAAAAAGCCTCTGCATGGAAAGATGAAAGAGTGTCCTGGTTTTTAGTTCTACCTGCAACAGACAGATAACACAATCCTTTTGGGAATGATTTTGGGCTATATGTTTTATATTTAATCATGCTTGATTGATATTTTTTACTTTCTTCTTATTAATATGTACCAAGCCAGCAATAATAAGATATGGAAACTGTTTGTAAGTAAAGCATAGTGGCAGTTTTTTCCATTGCAAGGGAAGAAGGTGTCTAATTTGGTAGGGCTCTAGTTTCACTATGCAGGCATGTAAGTACTAAGCTATGCTTAGTTTGTTAATCTGCAAATAGTTCTGGTTTTCATATGAGGGGGTGGCCCATATGGGGGGTATTTAGCTTTGGTCCAGTTACTGCAGGGTTGTCAAACTCAAGGCCTAGATCTGGCCTGTGGGGTCACCCTGGAAACAATGAAGGATTGGCCCGTGGTGCCTCTGGCAGTGAAAAGAGGCTCGGAAACTCCATTTTGACTGTGGCGACCTCCTGCAACCTTCTGCCAGTGAAAGCTTGGGCAGGCCGCAATTCCTTGGAATTGAGGGAATACCAGATCCTTGTTGGCTTCAAAAAAATAGTTGGTCATGTGGCCTGAGACACATCATCTTTCTTCACATACTAACTACGCCAAGCACAGTAGAGAAGAAAAAAAATGGTGCTAGTATGTAACATTTATGTTCCATTGTGGAAAGGGTATTTTGTCTCATACTTTTTCCAGTCTGTAAACTCAAACACAAAAAGCAGCCTTAAACTTAATTAAACCATTAAGCCATCTGATTTAATGTTATCCATATAGGCTGGCAGCAACTTTGTGGGTCTAAAGATAGTACATTTTCCTTGACTTTGCCAAAGAAGACAAGTAAACCAAACATCATCATCAATCAATTCATGATCTTTGCACTATAGAGTTTATGTATAAATTTTTTAGATATTTTTCTTTTTAGGATGACCTCTTGTATTGAAGTATTTTTACAAAATCACAGAGCAAAGACAACGACATGTGGTATATATCACAATTTTAAAATAAAAGTACCAGTTATTTATACCTCTTATCTGTAATTGCAATCTGGTATAGGTGTAATAGTTTAATCCTGTTTGATTTTAAAATACAGACTTTAACTGTCTGTTCCTGCTGAAAGCAGACATTCAAGGTTATGAAATTTTCCATTATCTGATACCAGATGAGGGAGCCCTTGATACATGTCTGGGGTTGCTGCTGATCCTTCTTACCTGAGATCAGATAGTCTTTTGGCATTATTTTAGCTTTCTGGCTGCATTTGTGTGATAGGAAATGAGTAACAGTCAGAATTTGTGCCTCTCAAGATCATAGGGTCACAAGCAGAACCTCTGTCTCCCAGACGAAACAGCATTTCTTAGCCAAGTAGGTTCCAAATATCTTAAATTAAAACTCCCATTGTCTTTAGACACAGTGGTTCAGTGGCTAAGACGTTGAACTTGTTGATCAGAAAGGTCGGCAGTTCAGCAGTTCAGATCCCTAGCATCGCGTAATGGAATGAGCTCCCATTATTTGTCCCAGCTTCTGCCAACATCGCAGTTTGAAAGCAGGAAAAATACAAGTAGAAAAATAGGGGCCACTTTGGTGGGAAAGTGTTCCATGCACCTTCGGCATTTATTCATGCTGGTCACATGACCACAGAGACAGCTCTGGCTCTTCGGACAGTGCTGGCTCTTCGGCTTTGTAACAGAGATGAGCACCCCACTGCTTAGACCCAGAAACAACTAGCATGTATGTGTGAGGGGAACCTTTACCTTTAAAGTTACAAGGCGGGAAGACTTCTTTGAAATGCTTGCAAGGGTGGAAATAAATGGACAATATAGAGTAGCAAAAAATAAAATCAACCATGATTCTGTAGTGTGAATATGTTACCATTTTAAAAAGCAGGAAAAAGTACAAGGTTTAGTCTTATAATAAAAGGCCTCTGCATAGAAAGATGGAAGAGTGTCCTAGCTTTTAGTTCCACCCTCAACAGACAGATAATAGCACAATCCTTTTGGGAATGGTTTGGGCTATGTGTTTTATATTTAACCATGCTTGATTGATTTTTTTTTTTTACTTTCTTCTTATTAATATGTACCAAGCCAGCAGTAATAAGATCGGGAAAACTGTTGTAAGTGAAGCATAGTGGCAGCTTTTTCCAATGCAAGGGAAGAAGGTGTCTAATTTGGTGGGGCTCTAGTTTCACTATGCAGGCACATAAGTACCAAGAATCCAGTTGCGTTAACGGGATCATATGAAATTGTTGGGGAAGATGGAGAGAACCTTGAAGAAGGAATGCAAGGATAAATATATAAATACCAGCTAAGCCTGAATTAGAGGAGAGGCTGAGCAAGAAACTCAATTGCTTCCCTTTAATATAAAGAAAAGGTGGGAGTCTGTTGTGTATGCATAAAGATTAATAAAGTGTGAGCTTGGAGTAAGTGCAGGGTTCTGGCCCTGCACATCTGATTGGCTGTTAAGCGGCCGGACCGGATTGGCCTGTTCCGGGGAATCCTATTGGCCCTTAACAGAGAGTTCCTATTGGTTCCAAGAGCTAGCGTTCCTAGCTCGTTATTGGTTAAAAGCTACAGGGTTTGCCTATATAAGGCGGGTTCAACTACTGTTAGAGTGAGAAGTCACGATGTAAATAAAGAGCTGAAGTTCACCGTTCAAAGGCTTGTCTCCATTCTTTCTCGCTCATGCTCAAAACATAACACTGGCGACAAGGATGGGATATGGAGAAAGCTGAACCAACGAAACTTCGAAAAACACCAAGCACGTGACAGATGACGCCAACAACGGAACTATGTCTGGTGGCATTGTACCACCCGCTCCATTCGATCCAACACAGGAAGACTGGGAGTCTTACATGGATCATTTCCAAATGTTCCTAGAGACGAACAACTTAAAGGACGCCACAGCCGGGAAGAAATGGGCGGTGTTCCTAACGCATTGCGGTCCAACCGTATTTAAGATGGCTAAAGCACTAGCCAAACCCTGAGAAGTGAAGGCCATGGATTGGGACGACCTTGAACCTATTCTACGGGACCACTACGGCCCGACCGTGCCTACGCTCGTGAGACGCCACAAGTTTTATCAGAGAAGCCAGCGAAAGGGAGAAAGCGTGGCCGACTTCATAGCAGACCTTCGAAATTTGGGAGGCCTCTGCGGATTCACCGATTTAGAAGAGGCACTAAGAGATCGCATAGTTCTGGGATTAGATGCACCAGACGTCCAAAGCAAGCTGATGGCGAAAGGCAACATCAGCCTTGCCGACGCCATCGCTGATGCTACTGCAGCAGAAGCAACGAGGAAGTTGGCTGCAAAACTACGCCGAAACCGCGCTCCGGTACCACCACTGACCAGCGAAATCTCACCTAGTTCAGAAGGGCAGCTTGCGACAACGCACCATGAGGACCTCTCTTCGTCGTCAGACAGCGACGAAGAAGGGGCCCATCGACTGCGGTCCGACTGGGACCACCACCCGAAGCCCTTACACCCTTGCGCTGGCTGTGGAGCCAACCATGCCAGGTCTGAATGCAAATTCCGCGACGCACTCTGCCATGAGTGCGGGAAACGAGGCCACATCGGACGGGTCTGCCACAGTTTGCCAGGCCCCAGCCAGGCCCCAAAAGGGGCTAACTATTGCCAATTGACAGGAAACCATCCTGTACAGCGAGAGCCAGTAAACCACTCCTACAGAAATCGAGCTTTGCAGAGAGAAGAGGCTCACCATACTATCACTATCGGTCACGCCTCAGCCTTGGACACTAAGAAAATCCGAGTCACGGTAGCCATCGAGAACCAGCCTTGCCTACATGGAGGTCGACTCGGGATCGTCCCTCTCAATGGTGTCCTGGAAGACACTCAAGCAACTCATCCTCACAATTCAACGCCAAGACTTCCGCTTCCAATGCCTCATCCTCAAGGACTACCAAGGGAATTGAATCCCCATCATCAGGTCCTGCCGAATCCGAGTCTCCTTCAAGAAGCACACAGCGTACTTACCTATAACGGTCATCGATAGAGATAGGCCTAGCCTATTAGGCCTCCAATGGTTCACGCCACTCGGCATTGAAGTGGCTGGCGTAAACCGAGTCAGTGGCTGTGATTGGGAGGAAGACCTTGTCTATGAGTTCAGGGACATCTTCGCGGACAGCTTAGGCGAGTACAAGGGGACCCCGATTTCATTCAGCCTAGATCCAAAGGTAGCGCCCATTCGCCTAAAGCCCCGTCGAGTTCCATTTGCCTTAAAAGCGAAAATCAACGAACAACTCGATAAACTGATAGCTCAGGGGGTGTTAGAGCACACCGATTAGGCCCCTTGGGAAACCCCTATTGTAACATCCATTAAGCCAGATGGGTCAATCCGAATTTGTGGGGACTACCGGCCACTTTGAACCATGCCCTACAGCAGAACGCGTATCCAGTTCTGGTGGTGCAGCACCTCCTCCATTCCCTTGGGGGCAGGAAAGTTTTCGCTAAATTAGATTTAGCTCAGGCATATCAGCAATTACCAGTAGATGAAAAAACGGCACAGGCCCAAACTATTGTGACGCACCGAGGTGCCTTTAAATGTACCCGGCTGCAATTCGGAGTTAGTGTAGCCCCGGGGATTTTTCAGAGCCTTATGGAAAGGTTATTGCAAGGAATTAAGGGCGTGGTCCCCTATTTTGATGATGTATTAATCGCAGCCCCTACAAAAAAAATCTTACAGGACCGGTTAAAATTAGTCCTAAAAAAATTCCAAGAGGCCAGTATTAAGGTAAAGAAAAACAAATGCAAATTATGTACTGACAGTGTTGAGTTTTTAGGGTACCTGATTGATAGCCAGGGCATTCATCCTATCGATAGTAAATTAAAAGCAATCAAAAACACTCCCAGGCCACGAAACAAGGCTGATCTCCAGGCGTTCCTAGGCCTCATCAATTTTTATAATGTATTTTGCTGCACAAAGCATCGGTCGCTGAACTGTTACACCGGTTGTTAGATAAAAAAGCAAATTGGCTATGGGGTTACCGTGAAGAACAGGCGTTCCAAAACATTAAAAAACTGCTCACTTCTGACTCTGTACTCATGCAGTATAATGAGACTTTGCCGTTAGTTATAACCTGTGATGCATCGTCTTTCGGGGTGGGCGCCATTTTGAGCCACGTACTGCCTAATGGGAACGAAGCCCCTGTTGCATATTTTTCAAAGACTCTTTCAAAGACTGAGCAAAACTATGGACAAATTGATAAAGAAGCCCTTGCAATTGTCTCAGCTGTGAAAAGATTCCACGAATATGTGTATGGTCGGGTTTTTACTATTGTGACTGACCACAAACCTTTATTGGGGATAATAGCCGTGGATAAGCTGACTCCCTACATATTATCCTCTAGGATGACCCAATGGTCAGAATTCTTAGCTGCTTATAACTATCGGCTGCAATACCGCCCAGGGAAAGCCATTCCCCACACCGACGCATTGAGCCAAGCACCGCTTCCAGAGACTCTCGACGATCCTGCACCAATGGTAACCATGTTACAAATCGAGGCACTCAACTCGCCGCCACCAACCACCTGAGATATCGCGAGAGAAAGCAAACGCGACCACACCCTAGCACGAGTCCTAGGCTGGGTAGAACGCGGATGGCCGTTCGGACCAGCTATCAGATGACTTCACACCATTCAAGACTCAACAAACCAAGCTCTTCTCCCAGAAGGCTTGTGTCATCTGGGGTGATAGAGTCGTTATCCCAGAACGACTCCAGGAAGTGCTGCTGAGAACCTTGCACGATGGCCACCCCAGCATCGTGTGAATGAAAGCCCTTGCGTGCAGCTACGCATGGTGGCCGGGCATTGACAAGCAAATCGAACAGTGGGTTAAAGCTTGTCCCAAATGCCAAGAAGTCAGCAACGCCCCACCAAAAGCCATGCCTACTGAATGGGAGACACCACATGGACCCTGGTCCTGAATTCACCTGGATTTCGCGGGGCCAACCAAAGGCCACACCTTCCTGTTTACCGTTGACGCTTACTCGAATTGGCTCGAAATCCATCACATGACGACTACGACCTCCGAGACGGTTATCAAAATCTTAAACAGACTCTTTGCAACCCACGGATTACCAGACGTCCTGGTATCCGATAACGGCCCTCAATTTACCGCACTAGCATTCGAGCAGCACCTCGCTGACCGCGGCATCTGCCATGCGCTCACCTCACCTGCGCACCCTGCGACCAATGGCAAAGCAGAACGCATGGTCCAATTTGTGAAGAAAACCTTGCAAAAGGTAGACTATGACAACATTGACGACAAGGTCAATCAAAACCTCTTCTTGCAACACATCACCCCACATAGCATCACCAACAAAACTCCCGCCGAACTGCTAATGGGACGAAAGCTCCGCTCCCACCTTGACCGGTTGCACCCAGCTTACGAACCGGAGAAACCATTAAGATCCAGCGGCCGCTGTCGTAGGAGACCTGGTTTATGCTAAAAACCTATCGGGCGACCCGTTGTGGGTGGAAGCGACAGTAGTACGTGTAACTGGCCCCAGATCCTACCTTGTACAATGCCTTGATGATAAACTTTGGAAACGGCATATTGATCAGTTACGATCACGGCTTCCAGCGGCCAGTCCGCAACTCCCCTATGACCAAACTGAGGGGGGGGGGAGGTACGGAAGAAGATGAATTCCTAGGAAACCCGTTCAAAGGAAACAACGGTTTAATAGAAATTCAGGAAGCGGAGCCGGAGGGAGAAACGGTTGCACCTCAGAAAATTGCAGAGAATGTGGGCAACGACGTAGAAGTGAACTCTGAACCAGAAACAGCCCCACTGCCAAACAACAATCTACCTCAGCGTGATTGCAGCCAGCCGATACAACGGAAATCCAAGAGACTAATAAGACAACCGTCCTACCTAAGGGACTATGTAACTGCGCTTTGCAAATAAGAAGCCAGGGGGAAGAGTTGTTGTGTATGCATAAAGATCAATAAAGTGTGAGCTTGGAGTAAGTGCAGGGTTCTGGCCCTGCACATCTGATTGGCTGTTAAGCAGCCGAACTGGATTGGCCCATTCCGGGGAATCCAATTGGCCCTTAACAGAGAGTTCCTATTGGTTCCAAGAGCTAGCGTTCCTAGCTCGTTATTGGTTAAAAGCTACAGGGTTTGCCTATATAAGGCGGGTTCAACTACTGTTAGAGTGAGAAGTCACGATGTAAATAAAGAGCTGAAGTTCACCGTTCAAAGGCTTGTCTCCATTCTTTCTCGCTCATGCTCAAAACATAACACTGGCGACAAGGATGGGATATGGAGAAAGCTGAACCAACGAAACTTCGAAAAACACCAAGCACGTGACAGATGACGCCAACAACGGAACTATGTCTGGTGGCATTGTACCACCCGCTCCATTCGATCCAACACAGGAAGACTGGGAGTCTTACATGGATCATTTCCAAATGTTCCTAGAGACGAACAACTTAAAGGACGCCACAGCCGGGAAGAAATGGACGGTGTTCCTAACGCATTGCGGTCCAACCGTATTTAAGATGGCTAAAGCACTAGCCAAACCCTGAGAAGTGAAGGCCATGGATTGGGATGACCTTGAACCTATTCTACGGGACCACTACGGCCCGACCGTGCCTACACTCGTGAGACGCCACAAGTTTTATCAGAGAAGCCAGCGAAAGGGAGAAAGCGTGGCCGATTTCATAGCAGACCTTCGAAATTTGGGAGGCCTCTGCGGATTCACCGATTTAGAAGAGGCACTAAGAGATCGCATAGTTCTGGGATTAGATGCACCAGACGTCCAAAGCCAGCTGATGGCGAAAGGCAACATCAGCCTTGCCGAAGCCATCGCTGATGCTACTGCAGCAGAAACAACGAGGAAGTTGGCTGCAAAACTACGCCGAAACCGCGCTCCGGTACCACCACTGACCAGCGAAATCTCACCTAGTTCAGAAGGGCAGCTTGCGACAATGCACCATGAGGACCTCTCTTTGTCGTCAGACAGCGACGAAGAAGGGGCCCATCGACTGCGGTCCGACTGGGACCACCACCCGAAGCCCTTACACCCTTGCGCTGGCTGTGGAGCCAACCATGCCAGGTCTGAATGCAAATTCCGCGACGCACTCTGCCATGAGTGCGGGAAACGAGGCCACATCGGACGGGTCTGCCACAGTTTGCCAGGCCCCAGCCAGGCCCCAAAAGGGGCTAACTATTGCCAATCGACAGGAAACCATCCTGTACAGCGAGAGCCAGTAAACCACTCCTACAGAAATCGAGCTTTGCAGAGAGAAGAGGCTCACCATACTATCACTATCGGTCACGCCTCAGCCTTGGACACTAAGAAAATCCGAGTCACGGTAGCCATCGAGAACCAGCCTTGCCTACATGGAGGTCGACTCGGGATCGTCCCTCTCAATGGTGTCCTGGAAGACACTCAAGCAACTCATCCTCACAATTCAACGCCAAGACTTCCGCTTCCAACGCCTCATCCTCAAGGACTACCAAGGGAATTGAATCCCCATCATCAGGTCCTGCTGAATCCGAGTCTCTTTCAAGAAGCACACAGCGTACTTACCTATAACGGTCATCGATAGAGATAGGCCTAGCCTATTAGGCCTCCAATGGTTCACGCCACTCGGCATTGAAGTGGCTGGCGTAAACCGAGTCAGTGGCTGTGATTGGGAGGAAGACCTTGTCTATGAGTTCAGGGACATCTTCGCGGACAGCTTAGGCGAGTACAAGGGGACCCCGATTTCATTCAGCCTAGATCCAAAGGTAGCGCCCATTCGCCTAAAGCCCCGTCGAGTTCCATTTGCCTTAAAAGCGAAAATCGACGAACAACTCGATAAACTGATAGCTCAGGGGGTGTTAGAGCACACCGATTAGGCCCCTTGGGAAACCCCTATTGTAACATCCATTAAGCCAGATGGGTCAATCCGAATTTGTGGGGACTACCGGCCACTTTGAACCATGCCCTACAGCAGAACGCGTATCCAGTTCTGGTGGTGCAGCACCTCCTCCATTCCCTTGGGGGCAGGAAAGTTTTCGCTAAATTAGATTTAGCTCAGGCATATCAGCAATTACCAGTAGATGAAAAAACGGCACAGGCCCAAACTATTGTGACGCACCGAGGTGCCTTTAAATGTACCCGGCTGCAATTCGGAGTTAGTGTAGCCCCGGGGATTTTTCAGAGCCTTATGGAAAGGTTATTGCAAGGAATTAAGGGCGTGGTCCCCTATTTTGATGATGTATTAATCGCAGCCCCTACAAAAAAAATCTTACAGGACCGGTTAAAATTAGTCCTAAAAAAATTCCAAGAGGCCAGTATTAAGGTAAAGAAAAACAAATGCAAATTATGTACTGACAGTGTTGAGTTTTTAGGGTACCTGATTGATAGCCAGGGCATTCATCCTATCGATAGTAAATTAAAAGCAATCAAAAACACTCCCAGGCCACAAAACAAGGCTGATCTCCAGGCGTTCCTAGGCCTCATCAATTTTTATAATGTATTTTTGCTGCACAAAGCATCGGTCGCTGAACTGTTACACCGGTTGTTAGATAAAAAAGCAAATTGGCTATGGGGTTACCGTGAAGAACAGGCGTTCCAAAACATTAAAAAACTGCTCACTTCTGACTCTGTACTCATGCAGTATAACGAGACTTTGCCGTTAGTTATAACCTGTGATGCATCGTCTTTCGGGGTGGGCGCCATTTTGAGCCACGTACTGCCTAATGGGAACGAAGCCCCTGTTGCATATTTTTCAAAGACTCTTTCAAAGACTGAGCAAAACTATGGACAAATTGATAAAGAAGCCCTTGCAATTGTCTCAGCTGTGAAAAGATTCCACGAATATGTGTATGGTCGGGTTTTTACTATTGTGACTGACCACAAACCTTTATTGGGGATAATAGCCGTGGATAAGCTGACTCCCTACATATTATCCTCTAGGATGACCCAATGGTCAGAATTCTTAGCTGCTTATAACTATCGGCTGCAATACCGCCCAGGGAAAGCCATTCCCCACACCGACGCATTGAGCCAAGCACCGCTTCCAGAGACTCTCGACGATCCTGCACCAATGGTAACCATGTTACAAATCGAGGCACTCAACTCGCCGCCACCAACCACCTGAGATATCGCGAGAGAAAGCAAACGCGACCACACCCTAGCACGAGTCCTAGGCTGGGTAGAACGCGGATGGCCGTTGGACCAGCTATCAGATGACTTCACACCATTCAAGACTCAACAAACCAAGCTCTTCTCCCAGAAGGCTTGTGTCATCTGGGGTGATAGAGTCGTTATCCCAGAACGACTCCAGGAAGTGCTGCTGAGAACCTTGCACGATGGCCACCCCAGCATCGTGTGAATGAAAGCCCTTGCGTGCAGCTACGCATGGTGGCCGGGCATTGACAAGCAAATCGAACAGTGGGTTAAAGCTTGTCCCAAATGCCAAGAAGTCAGCAACGCCCCACCAAAAGCCATGCCTACTGAATGGGAGACACCACATGGACCCTGGTCCTGAATTCACCTGGATTTCGCGGGGCCAACCAAAGGCCACACCTTCCTGCTTACCGTTGACGCTTACTCGAATTGGCTCGAAATCCATCACATGACGACTACGACCTCCGAGACGGTTATCAAAATCTTAAACAGACTCTTTGCAACCCACGGATTACCAGACGTCCTGGTATCCGATAACGGCCTTCAATTTACCGCACTAGCGTTCGAGCAGCACCTCGCTGACCGCGGCATCTGCCATGCGCTCACCTCACCTGCGCACCCTGCGACCAATGGCAAAGCAGAACGCATGGTCCAATTTGTGAAGAAAACCTTGCAAAAGGTAGACTATGACAACATTGACGACAAGGTCAATCAAATCCTCTTCTTGCAACACATCACCCCACATAGCATCACCAACAAAACTCCCGCCGAACTGCTAATGGGACGAAAGCTCCGCTCCCACCTTGACCGGTTGCACCCAGCTTACGAACCGGAGAAACCATTAAGATCCAGCGGCCGCTGTCGTAGGAGACCTGGTTTATGCTAAAAACCTATCGGGCGACCCGTTGTGGGTGGAAGCGACAGTAGTATGTGTAACTGGCCCCAGATCCTACCTTGTACAATGCCTTGATGATAAACTTTGGAAACGGCATATTGATCAGTTACGATCACGGCTTCCAGCGGCCAGTCCGCAACTCCCCTATGACCAAACTGAGGGGGGGGGGGAGATACGGAAGAAGATGAATTCCTAGGAAACCCGTTCAAAGGAAACAACGGTTTAATAGAAATTCAGGAAGCGGAGCCGGAGGGAGAAATGGTTGCACCTCAGAAAATTGCAGAGAATGTGGGCAACGACGTAGAAGTGAACTCTGAACCAGAAACAGCCCCAGTGCCAAACAACAATCTACCTCAGCGTGATTGCAGCCAGCCGATACAACGGAAATCCAAGAGACTAATAAGACAACCGTCCTACCTAAGGGACTATGTAACTGCGCTTTGCAAATAAGAAGCCAGGGGGAAGAGTTGTTGTGTATGCATAAAGATCAATAAAGTGTGAGCTTGGAGTAAGTGCAGGGTTCTGGCCCTGCACATCTGATTGGCTGTTAAGCAGCCAAACTGGATTGGCCCATTCCGGGGAATCCAATTGGCCCTTAACAGAGAGTTCCTATTGGTTCCAAGAGCTAGCGTTCCTAGCTCGTTATTGGTTAAAAGTTACAGGGTTTGCCTATATAAGGCGGGTTCAACTACTGTTAGAGTGAGAAGTCACGATGTAAATAAAGAGCTGAAGTTCACCGTTCAAAGGCTTGTCTCCGTTCTTTCTCGTCCATGCTCAAAACATAACAGGAGTTTATAGAGAAACCCCGTCAGATTTGAACATTTCTACTAATATACTCTGTAACAGGGGTGTCAAACTCAAGGCCCACTGGCCAGATCTGGCCTACAGGGTGCTTAGATCTGGCCCATGGGTCTGTTCAGGAAACAGCAAAGGACTGTCCTATGGTGCCTCTGCCAGCAAAAATGGAGCTCAGGGAGGCTACACCCCGCCCATCCTGGCTCTGTTTTCAGCCATGACGGCCTCCTGCAGCCCTCTGCCAGTGAAAATGGAGCCTTCCCGGGCTCTGTTTCCACTGGCAGAGGACTGCAGGAGGCTGTCGCAGCTAAAAATGGAGCCTCGATGAGTGACATCGAGCTGGCCACACCCCTGGCCACACACCCCAGTCCCCCAGTTCAAACACAACCCTAATGTGGCCCTCAATGAAGTTACATTTGACACCCTGCTCTTTAACAGTAAAATAGGCTTCTACTTGTCCTTGTGGATTTTGTGGACTATTGCCTTACCTAGTCTATGCTGGAGACAGATAGGTACAAAACAAGAAGAAAATTGGGAATGTAATTTAAGCAAGGCTGAAATATTGGTCAGTTCTACTTTATAGAACAAATTTTCCTGCAGCCCACAAACATTTTAGTAGGATATGGGTTGGTCTTGGATCCCCTGTTAAAATACATACATTATATGTCTTGGTGCAGAAAGATCTATGAAAAACTATATATTACCAAATTCAAATCAGTGAGTTTATGATATAGATAAAACTGAAGAACTTGCTAGGAGCTTTTGATGTACAAATTCAAGAGAATGAATAATGCACAGTGGAGGATGACTCAGATCAAGGAACCAATTGCTGTGAGTTTTGTGGGCATCTTGAATCATGAATTTCCTTTCATACGTTACGAGTTGTTATGCCTGTAATTCTTGGATCTCTAACTTGGTAGTAACTATCTAATCCGATGCTCATGAGTTCTTTTTTTATTCTCAAGTTGACCTTCATTCATAGCTAATTTAATTTTCAAGATTCTTTTATTTTTAAACAGAAAGTTAGTGTGCTATAAAGTGAAGGGTCAAATTTTTTTATTCGATTTTTACTGGGGCTAGCTTCTCATAAGTCCCATAGATATTTTTAAATCACTAGTCCTAATGACAATGGGAAAGTACACTACACTAAACTACAATTTGTTATCCCTACTTGCACACTCTGTGATGTCCCAGGAGCAATGCTGGCAAATATGGTGCCCTTATTTGTAGTGTATAAAACAGGGATTCTCCTGGCTTAGTTTTCCTCCCTTCCCATCAAACTTCTGTAGGAAAATATCTACTAATCTTTCTCCTTGCATTGGGAATGTTGCTGGGCAACATACAAACTTTGACAGAAGATTAGACCAGCTGTAAATGGAGTTTATCAGCTGATATTGGACTACTTTTGAACATGAATTTAGTGCTATTCTAAATTAGCACCAACTCTCTATCCAAAATGAGCTCAAACAACAATTGAAAGACATGGGAAGACCTGATCCATGAAACTGAAAAGAGATGGAGAGAGCTCTTCTGCTTCACCATACAAACTCTTTCAACAAGAGGGATGTTTGCAATGTATAATCAACAAAATCAAGATAGTGGCTGTGTCAGTGTGATTGAAACTCTGTCTGTGTTTATATATGTACATGAATAAACATAGAAGAATGAGTACATAAAAGTATTAATTGAAATAGAATAGAAGTAGAACAGAACAGAATATAAAGCTTTGTTTGTCTGATTGACATTAGACTCACAAGGAATTTGTCTCCGGTGCAGAAGCTCTCAGTATATATGCAAAACAACAGGGTAATAATAATCACAGCAATGATACCAATAAGAGGGGATAATAGAGGAGATGAGAATAATAATGATGATGATGATGATAATAATAATATAACATGGGTAAATATATTTAGATATAAGACAGCACTGTGAGAATTAAATGTTCAGCAGATTGATGGCATGGGGGGTAGGGGGCAGGGAATGTTCCAGTGTCTAGTTGCTTTGGCATGCAATGTGGTGTTGCATGTGATACACTTAAAAAAAAAAGATATTTGCATGCATTATCGTAGCATTAAATATTGACAAATGCATTATTGAATGTGCAAGTCCAGAGCAACGTGAGTGCTTCAGACCCTATTGGGGCAGAAACAGATGGGAAAGGGAGACTAGCATTACTCAGACCCCCTCCTTCTATGCTATAATGTGCATTGGGAGGAAGGAAAATGTAACTTTGGTACTGTATATCTTGCAATGATGGGAGTGTAGTTCATTTTGTGAAGTTTGCCATCAGATATGTCACATTGCCATGTGAAAATTAGAATTGTAACCATATTACCTCTTTGCATGCTATAATGCTCCTTCCTTTTTTGAGATTTTGTATTCTCAGAGTCTCTCTGATTCTTCCTGGATGCAATTACTGTTCTCTAGCTGAATCATACCTGAAGGAAACATAAAACCCTCTTTAAAGAGTAAGGTATATCTTCTGAAAAGAAGCCTCTGTATGAATAGATCTAAACATTTGGAGAAGTTGACCTTGATATTTAGGATGATGAAAGCAACTGGGAATGCAAGTGGGAAAAAAGGCCATTGCCATAATAATCCCATGTTGAGGTTAAAATAGCATGGAACTAGATAGTTCTCCTAGCTTTTGTAGTCTTTTTTGATCATAGCAGGATGTCTTGTTTTGGCTTTATTGCTGGGCAAGACATCCCTCACCATTAGATGACATATCTCATCTCTTTAACAACCAAGAGACCTCGGTATTCAATTGGACAAAGTACAAGCTCTGAAAGAAGCCAGTACCAACCTGGAGTTCAAGATCAAGGTTGGTACAACAAACAAGAAACTGGACCAGACCAGACTGGAAATTTGCATTTCGTTTTAGATGTCTGGCAAAAAAAGGTTTTTTCCATTCTAGGAGCATTTCTTTCCAAATGCATATTTATTCCCTCTTTGATATGTTTTTCTTTAAGCATTTTCTTCTACTATAGTACCATGTCATTCCCCCCCCCCAAAAAAAAACATATTTGTATGCAGGTTTTTCATGTGTGTGTGTGTGTGTGTATGTGTGTGTGTGAATTACATCTTGAAACTGGGAAATGCCATATTTTTTTCATATTGATTTTTTTATATATATTGTGAAAATATTCACACACCGCTGCTCGTCAGAACCATTTTATATTCATAGTGGATTGATTATGAGCCATCAACAGAGGGAGTAACCTGAACCTGAGTTCATTATTTCTTAATGCGACCTCCTTGAACTTTACTAGTAGCAGACTGATAACCAATGCAGATCATTTAACATAGATATAATGTGTTTAATGAGGCATTCCAGCCAAGGATTTGACCATTGCAATCTGGACTTTCAGAATAAAAGAAAGGAGGCTACATATTTCACAAAGGTTTCCTCTATAGAGAGTGCCAGCTGTTTGACATTATCAAGTGCAGGCTATGGCATAGATCTTGACCCTACCTGAAAGGTTGTAGGTGTCTGAAATCCTGGTGATTTCATGGACATTTCACGGCTCAATTACTAGTGATTTCATGAGTATTATTTTTGGGGAGGGGAATTTTTATTTCCCAGTCGAATGTATAGCCTTATATCCTGATATTCTTCTATCAAAACAAAACCCAAATATGCTTAATTTTCTGAGATCAACCAAGGTCAGCTGGATGCTGCCACCTAGCTGGGGTAGCTACTTAGAAGGTTGATATAGCTGGATATAGTGTTAGAAGTAACCTGAACCCGAGTTCATTATGTCCCCTTGAACTTTACTTGTAGCAGACTGATAACAATGCAGATCATTTAACATAGATATAATGTGTTTAATGAGGCATTCCATTGACCATTGCAATCTGGATTTTCAATAAAGTTTGGTTTTTTTCTCTGTTTTAGGAGGTGCACATTGGCCAGATGGTTTACAATAAAATAAGTTCCAAATGGTGACACAATAAGGTAATTACAGGTGAACTTATACAGAAAAGGTTGATCCATTTCTTAAAAGCTTTCAGTCTGAAGCACACCTGTGAAAAATATGAGGAAGTAAAGGATGTCTGATACCAACTACAATTCACGTCATACCAGCCAAGGTTAGATATGGATGAGAGGGAGCTACTTTAAACATCTTCATTTTTCAAGTCTGATTCACTTACTTTACAGGCTGTTGCTAGTTGGAATGAGTGTAGTGAGATGGGAAAAACTGCATACAAAGTAAGATTACAGAAAGGCAATGAAGTAATATGAGAAGAGTGTTGGTACAAACTCATGTAACTTTTCCTACCCAGCTGTCATTGTTGTGAACATGAGGTCATGCACAACGAAATAAAAGGGTTTCATTCCTTTTTTTTTTTTAGGCGGGATGGTTTCCCTCACTGGAAAAAGGTCATATGTAGTAAACTAAAGCTCCCCTCCTCGTTTAGAGGCATGGGATTGACTAAATCGATGAACTGTGGAACAGAACCCAAACTAAAATCTTTTATATTATTAAATGATAGGGCTCTCCCCACTCAGATAGAGAACTAAATTTTTTTTTTTGAAAGAAAATTTTATTAATTTTCTACAAACAAACAAGACAAGCAAAACATTAAAACATTCAACTCTCGTATGTACATCCAGTGTGTCAGTTGGTTCATCATTTTTGTGCATTCATTCTGTAGTCCCAGTTACAATTATGTTACATAACAACTCATATTATCAATCCAAACTTATATATCCTATAATCACTAAAAAAAATAATTTTTTTTGACTATACTTTTAATCATTCATGCTTTATGAGCTAACAATTCTTTAACCAGATTATTCAACAAATCATATAATCATACCAAATCAATCCTAAAAAACCCTTTATAAATATAATATCAAATAACAAAATAATAGCAAAATAGCAAAATAAAGATATTTCTTACTATCTAGCATTCTAAATATTCTATTATTGTATTTTATCATCTAGCCATTTATAAAAAAGATCCCAAATTTCATAAAATTGTTTATCCTCTTGCTCTCTAATTTCAAATGTCAATCTGCTCATCTCAGCACATTCCAATATTTTCTTAATAATTTCTTCCTGTAATGGTATTTTCTCATTCTTCCAATTTTTAGCAAATACAATCCTGGCCGCTGTTAATACATTTACAATCAGGTATTTCAAATCTTTACTATATATATCAGGTAAAATTCCCAATAAGAAGATCTCTGGTTTCAAGTCTATATGTTTCTTTGTCATTTTTTCCAACCACATGCGAATTATAGTCCTATATTTCTTTGCCGGCGACGGCCGGGTATGGGCCCGACGCTCCAGCGCCATCCATTTTCAGGGCTAGTTGATTCGGCAGGTGAGTTGTTACACACTCCTTAGCGGATTCCAACTTCCATGGCCACCGTCCTGCTAATAGAGAACTAATTTTGTGTGCGCTAAGTACCCAGAAATAAAGCTTAAGCATCTGTTTTTCCTTTCCTTTAACAGTTTAATCTGCAGAAATCAGCAGGGGATGGTTTTGTTGGAATGCTGATAAACATGAAAGTCTGCTGACATTTGCAAATCAAATCAATGTTAAAAGCAGAAGAGAATGTTGTATTAAAAAAAGTAAAGGGTAAAGGAGTCCCTGAAACTAGATCTCTTTTGAATGTACTCTGTGGTAGACACAGAGATTCATACTCTGGGGAGTGTGACCACAGGGAGAGGTAACCACAGGTTCTACATATGATCAAAAAAGGTTCTGCAAAACTCAGTTCTAACTGTTAGGTGCAAATTTGATGGTGAGGCATTAATACATAAAAAGTTCAAATCCTCCTCTCTCTTGTCTTCCTCTCAAATTCTTTCAGCCAGCATTGATAATGCAAATCTAACCCTGCAGGCTGACAATACTAGGTTCTGAGAATTTCAAGAGGTAGAATTTCAAAACTTTACAATACAAAAAAATGAAATATAAAAAATGATACAAAAAAAGTTGTTGAGATTCTAGAAAGAATGCAGAGAAGAGCAACAAAGATGATTAGAGGGTGTCTTAATCCTTAAACTTCCAGCATAATGCTCTCCTTTTGGATCTCCAAGCCAACTGGCAGAGACAGTCTTATAGAGCCAGGCCCTCACAGAAAGTAAGAAGGATAGGAGCAGATTTTATCTCAGGAAGTAAGATGTTCCAAAGATCAAAGGCCATGACAAAAAAGATTCTTCTTTGGGACTGCACCAGCTGGAATTTTTTGACCAATGGGGCTTGTTGCATGCTCCTTCTGCCAACCCGGGTGGGGTGGGCTAGTTCCATTGGTAATATACAAAATAATTCAGTGGTGGGATTGAAATTTTTTTAACACTGGTTCTGTTGGTGTGGCTTGATGGGCGTGGTATGGCTTGGTGGGCATGGCAGGGGAAGGATACTGCAAAATCTCCATTTCCTCCCCACTCCTGGGAGAAGATTACCACTGGTTCCCCCGAACTACTCAAAATTTCTGCTACCAGTTCTCCAGAACTGGTCAGAACCTGCTGAATACCACCTCTGAAGTAATACCACCTCTGAAGTAATTCCTCCTTCCATTTTTCTCTAGAACTGCAAGAATGTGAGGTAGGCTGGAAGGGGAGACAGTGACAGTCTTGAAATATCCCAATGAATCACATGGCTCGGATGGAGTAAAATCTGTGTCTCTCTAAGACCAGTCTCATACTTTGCTATTATCCTGTCTTATTGGCAGACAGCATGATGTCACTATAGGGACCATAGGCAACATTGGAAACAATTTAATCTGGTGGCATAAAACATTTGTTGTAGATTCCTTCGTTAGTTGTTGTTACAACAGGGGAGGTCAAAAGCCCTCTCTGGCCACTTCTGCTAACAAATGTTAGTACAGTTTTGTATTATTTTGAGGTAGGAAAAATAATTAGTATAAGTTCTAAAATAATTTTAGTCAAAAGAAAAAAAATTCCTCCAAAATCTAGGAAAACTGATCTTTGTCCTACCTGTTGCGTATGCACATGCATAGTTGGAAGGTTTCACTCCGCTCTGCATTACTCACGGGAAAATACTTTAAATTGATTGGTCAGTGGCTGACAGCACTCTATAAAGGAGCACCAGTCAGCATGCTTTAGCTTTAGCCTTTACCGTGTTCCTGTACTGAACTAATAAAAGGCTACTGTTTGAATCTTTTGGCTTCGCCTCCATTTTTGCCCAGAATCCAACACTACCCACAACATTGTCTTGGCCTCTGTCCAAAGAGTGTGGTACAAACTCAGGTTCCCATCCAAAGACAGCCAATTCCTGGAAGAACTGAAATGCTGCTAATCTTTTACCATGAGCAGCAACACCATTGTAGTTTGTGCGATTTGAGTGTTCTAGATATGTAAAGCTATTTTAGGAACAACACAACATTTTTTACATTTCCTGTCTTAAAAATGGGAGGAAACTGTATCATTGGGACACACACACACACACACACACACACGCACACACACACACAATATCCTCTCTTCTGCCACCCCCAAACCACATTAAGGCAACAATGGCATATAAATGGATTTCAGTTCCCTGAACTCTCAACAATGGACATATTGGATGGGGGAATTCTGGAAACTGAAATCCCACATCCGAGTGTGACTTAAGGAAGGGGTTTCAGGTGCTGCATTTGTAATTTACTGCTTTGTACAATGGACCCAGCCACTGTGATTTAAAAAACATGTCTAAGCACTTCAAATGGTTGCACATTGTGTAAATCTAGCCATTGTTTAACATCTTGTTGCTGTCAGGAGTGGCACTTGGGGTTTTTAATTGTTTTTGGCTTCTGAGATGAGAAGAGGAAGGTGAATTTTCCAGCACATTAAAGGGTTAAGGGATTTCAGGGGCAAAATGCTCCAGAGACCTAGTGTTACTATTTAGGTCTTTCCTTTGCCAACCAAATGAGGAACATAGCTCACCTGGAAATGTGTGGTTTCAGTTTGAACTGAGAGTGCTTTGGGGCTATGTGCATGTGAAATGATAGGTTGCAGATTTCCCACACCTGCTATAGACCCAAATAGCTGCAGGTGTTCTGGCTGACAAAACTTTGCAAAGTCACTAATAGTCAGCAAGCAGAGGAACTCACCATTGAAATCAATAGGAGAGATTTTAGGGCAAGTTTCAGAGGAGTAAAGTTTTTTTCTGGCAGCTGAACCTAAATGGACCGAGCTGAAAGTATTGGTTCATAAGAAGTGCCGAGTTTGCCAAATATAGCTTTGTAATCCAGCCCCAGTGGCAGCTTTAAACCTGCTTGAGTACCTGGCACCCTAGGTGAAAACATGCAATTATTGCTGTCCTCTAATATGTAATTTTTTTTTCCTTTTGGGCTTTGGCACACTACTTAATTTGGTACCCTAGGCAATTGCTATGTTCACTTACATGGGTTGGCACCCTTTGGTCAATACTAAAAGCTGCCACCAATGTTCTGCCACCTGGCTGTTCTTAGGTAGATTTTTGTATGCTCTAAATTATCAATTTAGCTAGCATTGGTCAACTCTGATTGCAGAAGTCAGATGATTTAGAACAGGGGTGTCAAACTTGTGGCCCACGGGCTGGATGCATCATGTATCCTCCCATTTTTGCGAAGGGGGAAAGTTGCGATACATCACATGATGATAATGTGTCATCATGAGTTTGACACCCCTTTAGAAGCTAGAATCTTCAGAGTAGATGGTCCTGTGTGTAATTAGGCACTCTGCCTTCATACGTTTGATATGTTACTTCAATGCTTTCAGTCAAGGTAGCCCATGAGGGTCAGAGACATCAGGAGCAATGGATATGATTTTTTGATATTAGGTCCTATATTTCAGAATCAATTATGCCTGGTTTTCTAGATCTGTTTCTCATTCTATTTTTTTTAATGAGGATTCATATGTCAGGATATGGTAACAGAGCAGTATTTATGAACATGCCTCATATTGAAACAAACTTTAGAATCACAAAGCAAGGAATACATAGAATCCATTGTGTTCCTCCTTTGGGTCTTCATAAGACAGGCATCATTAGGTACACACTGAGAATCAGTGGCTGATGCAATAACACAGAGGAGCTTCATCAATGAGGGGAGTTGAATCCAAAGATACCTAGCCTTGGTCTGATACAGCCAACTAAATTTGTGGCCCTCAATTGCATATTGGTGGGAGGAGATGGGGATTGTAATTCAACATGCCTGGAAGGAGCGAGATTGAATAAAACTCTTCAATGTAAATTGTCTCTACATTTCCTGGGCCAGAAGGAAAAGTTCAAAAAACATACAAATTTTGATAAAAGTATTGGGAATGAGCGTAAGCAGTGATTTACAAATTGGTAAAAAACCCCATAGATTTCAGTTTGTCTCTGTTTGTGGGACAAAATTCTGGCATGTCTTTGATGATGACAAGAACAATCTGTAAAAAGAAGTTCCCTTTTTGCAATTTTCTTTTCTATGAAACTTTCCACAACTTACATAATTTGTAATGTAATTTCCCCCTCCTTTATGTTGGCATAAGTTTCCTTGAGGTTATTATTATTTCCTATTGTGAGTTATTTCAATGTAAATTATACAACCAGACTATTAGGTGGATCCAACAAGAAACATGGCCAGATGAGCTAATTCTATTGTATGACAAGGTTACATCAGCAGAATCTTGCAAGTCCAGGTACAATTGTCCTCCTTTCTCCTTTACTTCCTGAGAAATTAGGGAGGACCTTGCCCAGTATTCAGCTGTGAAATATGCTCTTTCTTATCAGACTGCTCCCTAAGCAATGTCTCCAAACCTAGTCTCCCAAGATTATTTTCACAATTACGTTATCAGCAATTCATTTTGAAAGTATATCTATCATTTTATACTTTTTTTGAGATCTTTTGCAAGTATCTTTCAGAAACAAAGAAAATTTGGGGGCACGTTTTGTCAGAAAAATGATCAGGGATGCATTTGCTCAGCACTGAATTTCATGTTGAAGCAGATTCTGCCTTGGTGGATTGTTGCCCTTCTTGATAAAATAAATCTGTAACATTTTGTTCAGAATTCATCTCTTTTCCAGTCAGTCCCCAAACATTCTTGAGTGCAATTAAGAAGGCAAGATTCAGAATTAGGGATGTCATATTCTCCAGCAAAAGCTGCGTTGTACATTGTGTTGCACCACAAGTCTAGATGCTGCTATTGCAAAGGGAAGAATTCAGAAAAGGCTAAATAAAGCCATCATAGCTCACCTTTTAAATGTGATTCACCTAGATGAGATAGAAGCTTAGTGTGGTAATAATGGATATTCCTTATCACAGTTGTCATGAGTTTGAGCAATCCATTCTGCTTTGCATTTTCCACCAAACCCTACTTCATATTTGTACATATCAGCTACAGATTTCACAGATATCAGAAATGTCTTTATTTCAGGAAATAATTTGAATATAAAGATACAATTTTCCACCAGTGAAGAATAATGCAAGAATCATTTACCTTGTCCAGTTGTGCTCTTTTCTAACTGATGGTCTCTTCATGATCATTGTTGTAAAGTGTTATGCAAAGTTGTCTTTGCATCCCCCACTTTAAAAAACACATTAAAAAGCATTATCAGATCTCATACATTACTATTATGGGAACCAAAGATAAACACAGGATCAGAGGTGATATTCAGTAGGTTCTGACCAGTTCTGGAGAACCAGTAGTGGAAATTTTGAGTAGTTCAGAGAACCAGCAAATACCAACTCTGACTGGAGATTTTACAGTATCCTTCCCCTGCCACGCCCACCAAGCCACACCCATAGAACCGGTAGTAAAAATTTTTGAATCCCACCACTGCACAGGACCACCACCAGATGAACAAGGTCTGAGAGGGTTGCATTTCCACTCAGTAGTCTACCATCTATAGAGTCATGTTTAATAACTTCAGCAACTTTATGAACTTCAACTTCTAGAATTCCCAGCCAGCAGGATAGATGGTGAATTCTTGAAATTGAAACCCACACATCTGAAGTTGCCAATTTTGAAAAAAGCTGTTTTAAATCAGGTATGAGAGCCTAGGATGGATAGAATTGGTGGGAGTGCAGCTCTCCATAGAGCTGCACTCCCACCAATTCTATCCATTACAGCTATCAACAATACTCCACATATCTGGAGAGTTATAGGCTCTTATTAAACAATAGTGTTCAAATTTGAAACTTTATGCACGGAAAGGGATTTTAAATATCTAATTATTTTCACTTTTCCCCATCACTTCGTTACACTCTCCTTATTGTTGAAAGTAAATTTGGAAACAGTTATTTCTTAAAATGATAGAATGTAAGCTTTAGAACAGAATTCCCCAACCTTTCTGGCTGTGTGGACTGGTGTGTGTGTGTGGGAAAGGGATGGTTCCACATGAGTGGCAGGCACATGCACCCACCGCTTGTGCAAATGAGTGTGTACATGCCCACTCACTACTTGCACAAGTGGGGATACATGCATGCGCTCATCCAACAGTTTTCTCAACCTTGACAATATTGGGATGTACAAACTTTAATTCCCAGAATTCTTCTGTCAGCATGCCAGCTGGAGAATTCTGGGAGTTGAAGTCCACCTAATTAAAAATGACCAAGATTAAGAAACATAGATCTAGTCAAACTCTGAGTACAACAATAAATCCCTATGCAGTTTTCACAAATAGGGAAGAATATAACATTTATAGACATTCCGAAAAGTTTGGACCAATCAGGAAATAGTCTACTCCTTCACTTCAGCAAAACTAGAGATCAGATTCTGGAATATATTCTGTTTATCAGAATATCCGAACATAGCCTGTGCTTTCCCCTTGGTAAAAAGTACTCAACGTATTCAGGCACAATCAAATCCTATTATTTTCCTATATTTAAGAATTACCATTGAAAAATAATGAACCATTTATGTAGAACCATTTTTTCCTTCCCACGTATAGGCTATGATCCTTGGAACAACAGTCTCCAACCTGTCCAGCTTGACCTGGCTGTGAGGGGGGGAAGAGGGGATGGTTCCATGCAAGCAGTAGAGGTATATGTGTGTGTGTGTGTGTGTGTGTGTGTGTGTATGTGCCCACATGCAGCTCCATTTGTGTAAGTGGGAGATGCAGGTGCCGCTTGCACAAATGGAGCTGTGCTTGCATGGTCTGGTTTCAAACAGGCTGCGGCCTATTGTGGGGCTTGGTGACCCCTGCCTTAGAAGCTCTTTGCTTCAATTTCCAACTTGCCTTGAAAAGAAAACGATCAATTGAACAAACGTACATATATGACTTTGTCATTTAATGTACGAGAACAGAAGCACTCTGTAAAATCTGCAATCTATAAAGTAGCCTTCCGAACTGTCGATGTTCCAGATTTTGTACAATAACTGCAAAAAGCCTCCGGTTCTCTATAGAGTCTCATTTCTGATGTGATGGTCCCCCCCATTGCAAGATCACATTTTCACTGTCTCTCCCTGGGTGCATTTCGCACATAAAAATTTCATCATGTTCAATCAACTATACCCTTGAGCAATGCTAGTCCTGTTTCTGAGGCATACTTGAATGTTCAAGGGGGAAACACAAAACTACCTTTTATAGGACAAGGTGTATCTGCAGGAAAGAGACAAATGCATGATTAGGCCACCGAGGAAAAAAAAGTGATGATTGTAGAACTTGGCTTTGATGTCTGAGATGATGAAAGCTCTGGGGAATGCACGGGAAAGAAAAGGCCTTTGACATAACGCCCCCACAGTGGGAATAAAAGCAGCCTGGAAGGAGAGAGAATTCTTAGTTTTTCAGTCCTTTCAGAATTTTAACAGAGCAGGTTTTTTTTAGCTGGCTCCATTCTCTGGCAAGATGTCTACCATCATCAGGCACTACACTAGCACTTCCTCCTCTTCTATGAAAGGGCCTGTAGGTTTTAGTGGGGAAAACCTGGTTCATTTTGGTAGAGGATGCCATGCCCTTGGCAGTCATAGTGGAGCTCGTGGTATTTCAGCCTCTACTGCTCGCTGCGTCTCTGGGATTGGAAATACCTCAGGTGGTACTTATGGGGGCAGCAGCTACTGCAGCACCTTTACTGGGGGCCTTGATGGAAGCCTTGGAGGAGGATTAACTGGTGGCTTTGTGGGTGGAAGTGGAAGTGATACTCTTCTGACTGGGAGTGAGAAGGAAACCATGCAGAACCTCAATGATCGCCTGGCTGCTTACCTGGACAAGGTGCGGGCATTGGAGGAAGCCAATGCCAGCCTGGAGGTCAAGATTAAGGAATGGTACCAGAATCAGGCACCTGGTCCAGACCGTGACTACAGCCACTATTTCAGGATTATGGAGGACCTGAGGAGCAAGGTATGGCAAGGAAATTTTATAGGAAACCATAAAGAAACATATATGATAACCATAAAGAAACATATATGCTAATCTTCTGAATGTAAGCAACAGGTGTCCACAAACACTTGTTAGCAACAGCATTGGGCAGAGTACATTTAAAAGAAAATACTGTAGCACATGAAAAGGAAATTAGCAAAAGTGACTCCTTTGGTGGGTTCCTCTTTTTCAAGTTGATCTTAAGGGACCAGAATTTAATTGCTATGTGAGTGGAGATGGCTAATACTTTTCTGGTGAATAGAATAGAATAGAATAGAATAACAGAGTTGAAAGGGACCTTGGAGGTCTTCTAGTCCAACCCCCTGCCTAGGCAGGAAACCCTATACCACTTCAGACAAATGATTATCCAACATCTTTTTAAAAACTTCCAGTGTTGGAGCATTCACAGCTTCTGGAGTCAAGTTGTTGCACTGATTAATTAAATTTCTCCTTAGTTCTAAGTTGCTTCTCTCCTTGATTAGTTTCCACCCTTCTTGTTCTGTCATCAGGTGCTTTGGAGAATAGCTTGATTCCCTCTTCTTTGTGGGAGCCTTTGAGATATTGCAGCACTGCTGTCATGTCACCTCTAATCCTCATTTTTATTTTTATTCCTTGTAATTTCAGAACAAAGCATTCCTTTCCATTGTGGATATTAAATGATTAGTCTTTTAAGTGTGTATGAACATCAAATTGGTGTTATGAATGAGTCAATATTTTTCGACAAAACTTGACTTTGTGCAGAAATAACATGACCTGTTCATCCCACTAAATGTTATGGTCTCTGTAAATCTGTGAAATCTAAAATTGTCTTCACTTAATTATTACCATCATTATGTACCATAATTATTGACTCAGTATGTTTCAATCAATACTGAGATGATTTATTTGAAATATGAACAATTATCTCTATATGCTTTGTGTTTATTTTCTCATTCATAACAATTTTTTCCAGTGTGATGCAATATTGTTCACATCAACGTTTTCTATAAGCATTTTTGTGCCTGTTTTTTCCCAGATATGTACCCATGTTTGTGAATACTTTGGGACATGAAAATTATCCTGTAAAATCCAAAAATGCACATATTTTCACACAACACTGTATTTTGGATTAAATGTATATTTGTTTTCTGTGTATATCATTGAGACATAAATTGAAAAGTTGTCTACTTCATTCCTATTCAATATGCTAACAGTAGATGTTTTTAAAAATTATTTCAACATTTTAAAATACATTTGGAAAGCTTAGAAAAATAGGATAAATAATCCTTGTTCATTGTAGAGGAAGGTAAAAATATATTTCTACCAGTATCTAAAGTCCAACTAAATTTGGGAGAGATAAAAGTGAAGACAAAAACAAAAGTAAACAAGGCATCAAAGGAGAAATAAACATGAGACCAAGCATATTTATAAGTAAATATAGATAGCCAAAAGTGAACAAGTCTTACTTTGTGAATGTAGGTCTTGATTATCTATAGACTGTAGTACAGGCAATTAAATGAGAATTATTTATGTCTTGAAACAATCTGCCAAAATGGGAAGCTAACTTTGATAGCTTTGCATGATCCATTAAATTTTAAACTTGAAACCTTTTAAGATGTTTTGTTACTCAGTTCAAAAACTATGTGACACCTTCACAGGGAACATAGGAACAATGCTGTAGGAACATTTATTTGATACAGCTTGGTGAAGTTTCAGTGGCCTTGCAGAGGAAAATGCTGTTTTGCAGAGTGAATCAATGGGGTGCAGAAAAAAAAAGGACAAATGTTTCTAAAGATAAAAGCATCTTGCATTTGACAGGGCATTTTATCCATAGATCAATTGTTTATAGCAGGGGTCTCCAACCTTGGCTCCTGGAAGCCTGGCGGACTTCAACTCCCAGAGTTCCACAGCAGCTGGCTGTGGAATTCTGGGAGTTGAAGTCCGCCAGGCTTCCAGGAGCCAAGGTTGGAGACCCCTGGTTTATAGGCTCCTTGAAAAAAAATCATATTGGACAAGTGGTAAAGATTTCTTTACATTCAGCTCTATTAATCCAACTCCAAGGATCACAGTGCCTTGTCTGAAATCAACTCTGAGCACCTGGGAAGTAGAACAAATGAGACGTTTTCACAAATGAGGTAGCTGGCATTAATCTTTTAGGTCCAGGAGAAATGTTGTGAAATGGTTGCTTTCAGTGTGCTTCCTCTGAAATAGCAGATGAACTCAATAGTTTGAGGTGCTGATAAGACTTTTACTAAGATACAATGTTGATTTTGGAGCATTACAGTCACAATAGAAACTCTACTCAACACCCTAAACAGCTGAGGATTGTCGTTTTCTGTGGTGAGGGACAGACAACTGTGGGCACAAACATTTCAAATGTGAAGGCATTCCTATAGAAACTCTTGATTTCAATCAGTTATTTCTATACTGTTTTCAGATTCTTTCTGCTACAATTGGGAATGCTGACATCCTCTTGCAGATTGATAATGCAAAACTGACTGCTGATGATTTCAAAAACAAGTATGTTTTTGGTGGGTTGCTATCAAGCCATCATCATGATGGGAACAAATATTGTCTCTTCTACATTTTTCATCATTACTCACTCATCCCTTCTGATTTTAGGCTTGAAACAGAACAGGTATTGCGCATGAGTGTTGAATCTGACATCAATGGCTTGCGAAATGTTCTGGATGATCTAACCTCAACCAGGATTCACTTAGAAAAGGATATTGAACTTCTCATGGAGGAGTTGCTTCACTTGAAGAAGAATCATGAAGAGGTAAGATACCCCGCTGAACTTGCAATTAGTTTATATTTTATGGTAATCCAATAACATATATTTTTTTAATTAAAGTTTTATTTGGGTTTTCACACACACAAAAACCATAATATAAGTAAAACATCTTTTTTGAAAATAGCATAGTGTAAAAAATTACACTTTTTTATACAGACACAAAGTCAGTTTCTTGCTCATTTTTGTGTTCTATTCCATATCTTATTGCTATTTTGCATTTTCTATATAGTTTTTCCCCTTTTTTAATTTTCTCAATTTTATTTTGATTATCTCATCTCAATTCAAATCATCTTCACCACCGCTATGGGGTGGCTTAGCCCCGAAACCAGCTGACTCGGGGCGCTCCAGCGGCGAGAAACCGCGCAGTCACGGTTTTTGTCTGTCGCCGAAGAAGCTCAAACCGGAAGTCCGGTAATCCAATAACATATTTGCACTCATAGCAGATAGTGCCCCAGTGAGAAGTTTGCATCACAGCTATTGAACAGTTGAGAGCATAGAAGTCTTTGGATTTGTGATTTTATTTGCAAAATAAAACTTTGGCTTGATTCACACATAAACATGCCACAGTTGATTTGCCTGCTCTTGACTCTTCTTTACTTGATTTGGCAACTCAAGTGTGTACAGGAAGTCCTTGACTTATAGCAGTTCATTTAGTGACTATTCAAAGTTACAATGGCACTGAAAAAAGTGACTTATGATTATTTTTCACATTCATGACCTTTTCAGCATCTCCATAGTCATGTGATCAAAATTCAGACCTTTGACAACACCCATACCTATGATTATTATTGTGTCCCAAGTGATCACCTTTTGTGAAGCAAAGTCAATGGGGAAGCCAGATTCACTTAACATCTGTGTTACTAACTTAACAACTGCATTGATTCACTTAACAACTGTGGCAAGAAAGGTTGTTCAATGGGGAAAAACTCATTTAACAAATGCCTTACTGAACAACAGAAATTTTGGACTCAATTGTAGTCATAAGTCAAGGACTACCTGTATTCTGATGCCATTGAATGAATTGGGCTTAATTCTATTTTATTTTTCTGTTCTATTTTACCACCTTGTTCACAAGCAAGTAATCAAGTATTGAATTCACATGAAAAAAAAGGAAAAAGGAAAAAGTCAGGAAGTTTTTTCTTGAAGGTGACCTCAATTCTGTTAGATTCCATTCTGTTATTTTACTTAAAATCCCTCTTTCTTTCTCCCTGAAAGAATTTTTTATTGTTCTGCTATTTATAGCTATACCAGAAGGTAGAATCCATCTTTAATTGAATAATTCTTGGTATGTGTTTTTCTGAAATCAGAAAGCACCATATGTGTATATATAATTATAGGTTTCTTGTTATAGTCACCCCCATAATAAAAAGCATTTTAGTGGAGAAGCCAGTGGTGAAATTTTTTTTTTTTAAAGAGTTCCAACTTTTTTTCAAGTTTTGTTTTGGAATATGCCCTTCTAGATTTTTATCTTCTTTTGTTTCCTTATGTCATAAATACCCATGAAGCCCTACGAAAAAAACCTGCTAGCTAAACCGGTTCCTTTTAATATTGACATTTTGCTATTTGGGATTTTATCCATTCTATTATTCATGACAGCTTGCATTCTGAAAAGATTTGAAATTTGGAAAAACAAACTTAACTTTGTCTTTTAAATCCTATAAATTTTTGAATTTTATTTTTGTTTTCTCCCTGCTGCATATACATCTACTAATTTTTTCTTTGCAGGTTTAAAATGTATGTCATTTGGGTAATATGTTAATTTTGAGAGTCATAATTTTTTACTTATACACACACACACACACACACACAAACATGTCTCTCCATGATTTATTATATAATTATATAATTTATTATAATTATTTGAAATATATTTTTATTGCATCTTGTCAGATCCAATCCCAGATATTTCACTTTTTGTTATCTGGACTCTGGACATCTGGACTCCTTCTATTAATTTTGAATCCAGAAAATTCACCAGAACTTTAAATTGTTTTCATCAGCAGTCACAATAACATCGGTATTGACAAAAAAAATCATCATCAAGTCAGTTGCAAACTGGGCAGCTTTACAGGGAACACTTAACATCCTGCAATGCAGAGGTGGTATTCAGCAGGTTCTGACCAATTCTGGAGAACTGGTAGTGGAAATTTTGAGTAGTTTGGAGAACCTGCAAATACCACCTCTGAATGGCCCCTATTCTCTGCCTCCCAAGTCCCAGCTGATCTGCTGGGTCTTCTTTTGTTGCCCTGCACAGGAGAATGGAGCTGGAAAACAGGTTAGTGGGGTGGGGAGGGAATGGAGATTTTTCTTCCGCTGCCATGGCCACCAGGCCACATCATGACCACCAAGCTACTCCCACAGAACTGGTAATAAAACTTTTTGAATTCCACCACTGCTGCAATGATACCTTTAACACCATCAAATATCCACACCTGCCTATCCCAGGTTCTTGTGAAGGACTTAAAAATGCCGAATTCAATCTGAATGTTTGGCTGATTGTGTGACAAACCATAATAATTCATTAAATTTATATGCCATTTGACTCACAGTAATTGTGGGCAGTTTAGAATTGTTTAAATCATTTAAAAACAAAGAACAACACACACACACACATACACACACAGAGAGAGAGAGAGAGAGAGAGAGAGAAAGAACAGGACAAAACAGTAATTAATGGCAAAGAAAACCAACTCAAAGAGGAACAAGCAAAGGGAAGAAAAGACTGCAGCTCTTCCGGCCAAACGCCCTAGACAAAGAGGCTATCAAAGCATTAAACACTTACCCTTTGGAATCCCAGCAAGATGGAGCTGTTTGATTCTTGTTTATTCCAGAGGGCAAGCAATGCTATAGAAAAGGTACACTTCCAGGATCCTGATAGATGGCATTGTTTAATCAACGAAACCCAGAATCTGCCAACCTAGCCAGATCAACTGGCTGGGTAGAAACTATGAGAGACAAGAAGTCCCTCAAATAACCAGACCCTGCTTTCCACACGTCCAAAAAGATTACTGATGCTTTATTTTTCTTGTTATAAATATATCCTAAAGCATTTATCTGTTTTAATCCTTCCTTTTGGGATTATAACCTGTCTGATCTGTATGTACTATGTTTGGAACTTCTTTGGATGTTCAGCAAATATTAAGATAAAAATTTCTTTGTTTTCAACCTGGTTGTCACCCAGATATTCTTGGATAGATGAGTGGCCAAGAAGACTGGATCAATAAATAAACCAATTAACTAAAAATTAGATAACGCGATGGATTGAAATCTCCATGCTAAATAAAGTAAACTAATATTACTTATTCTAGAAATAGGGTGGTTCCTAATATTACTCAGGATAATAGGAGGACTTTTCTTTGGTGTTTCTCAAATAGGAAATGAGACTTCTTCAAAGCCAAATGGGTGGAGAAATCACTGTGGAAATGGATGCTGCTCCTGGTGTGGACCTGACGAAGATCCTGGCAGACATGCGAGAACAGTATGAGAGCTTGGCAGAAAAGAACCGCAGAGATGCTGAGCAGTGGTTCTTCACCAAGGTAGGGACTTCCTTGAGATGAACATACGCTCTTGAAATCACTATTTTGATACGTGCACTATGATGTTTCAGTGGTCCTTTCTTAACAGATTGAAGAGCTGAATCGAGAAGTTGCCATCAATACAGAACAACTGCAGAGTGGCCAAACAGAAGTCCTAGAACTGCAACGCAGCCTTCAAGGACTAGAGATAGATTTGCAGGCTCAGCTTAGCACGGTACAGGAACAAGACTGTTTTGTTTTTCCCTATTTATATTCTAAATAAGAAGACTAGAGTATGGTGCAAAATATGTTTCTGCTTCATGGAGAGGACAGAAATACTCTTTTTTTCTTCCCTGAGTTGCTCTGTATTCCTGTGTCAAAAACTACCTTTTCGCTTGTGAGTGAAACTGCTTTTTTTCTACCACATTCTCAGCCTGTTGAGCATTCAGCTGATTTTACTGTTGAAGGGGATACAGAATGGTACACTTATGTTGCTGCTCTCTGTTATATATCCTTCTATTACACTCAAGCCTTTTTGGCTTCCCAATCTAAACAATTCTTTATGACATCCTCACAAAGAATGTAGTCCTAGTGTGGAAATCCAGGGAAGCTGATAGGGAGAGTCATTTAGATCATGGTTGTCCTAATGATACTTTTTCAAAAGTTTCCTCTTGAAAAATGTCTTTGGGACATATTGTAACAGCTATGGAAAATAAATCTTGTAAGTTTGAATTTGCTTCCTCCTCCTTCACCCTTTCTTCATGTGAACTAGAGAGGGGCCTGTTTCTTGCAATGGGCTCAATCCATGTTTATCTGGCAGTTGCTTTGATACTAGCTTTTCTTTCTGTCCTTCAAGGCCATTCCCTATGCTCCCTATACTCAAGACTTCTGGAAAGTCAATTGGGGTATGAAAGCTGAGGCATTCTTATATGCTCTTTGGCTACTTCATAGTTAAATAATTATCCACAATGTCAGATTCCTGTCTAGAGAACTTTATCCACATTCTCTGTTCTTTCAAACAAAACTTCAAAAGCCAATTCTTTTTGTATGAAACAGATAAACAAATCGGGTGAGGAAAAATGAGGCAGTTTTATTTGCCAAAAACTTATTTGTAGTTACCATATTTGTCGCTACTATAAGAAGGTACCTTTTTGATAAGAGCATCAATCTACATGCAAGAAGTTCTCAGTTTCTATAGATAAATCATTTTCAAAGAGTGTCCTGAGGCCCCTGTAAGTAAGCTATCAAGGCAGATAGATTTCTTGGGTGAGTGGGGGGATACATTTCTCCCAGGATGTTCATGTTCTCTTAGGTAATACACCAGGAAATATTGGTAGGATCTTATACTGGGATGACATAGTGTGCTAAATTAGAGTTGGGCAATTGTATTAGGGTGAGAGTGTATTTGATCTTTGAATGATATTTTGGAAGTAAAACTACCAAAGCAGACAAGGCTATGACAAAGAAGTGGTTGAGGGTGGGATAGAAAAGTTAGTTTAAAAAAGAAATGTAAAAAAGTTAAATTAAAACATCAAATGAATACTGTACAAATAAAGTGAAGAATGTTCTTATTCTCTTATAATGCAGAGAAAATCTAGCAGCTTTAGCAGTTAATATCAAATTGCTGGGGTGAGGGCTGCATGCACTTTTGTTATGCCACTATTAGGTTAATCCATTATGAGGTTGATTTGCATTAGGCTTCCAATAATATGTGTACCCAACCATTTGGCTCAATAAAGAATAGTTTGTAACCTAGTGCTGGTTTTGCCCCATATAATGTTTATATTCCTTTTTAACACGGATTCTCATTCATCCCTCTTCCCAGAAAGCAGCACTGGAAGGGACTTTGGCAGACATAGAATCTCGCTATAGTATTCAGCTTGCCCAGATCCAAGGTCTTATCATTAATCTGGAAGAGGAACTGGCTACCTTGAGATGTGACATGGAGCGTCAGAATCATGAATATAAGATTCTCCTTGATGTCAAGACACGCTTGGAACAGGAGATTGCTACCTACCGTCGTCTGCTGGAAGGAGAGGAAGCTTAGTATGTCAAAATGGTCCCATCATTTGTACTCAAAATGACTAATTGGGAAAATGATGAAGGTTAGGGGTCTTCCAGAGTAAAATTCACCAAACTGAAGGGTTTCTGAAATATATTCTAATGCCTGAGTAGGACTAACAATAATTATTTAAGATGATTTTTGTAGCTTTCCCACCATTTCAAACTTTTGTTAGTGCATATTGTTGATACACTAAGTTGGGTTATTGTGATTGCAATGGTTGTAAATCAAATACAATTAATGACAAAGGTGGTGTTCAAACAAGATCTTATTCTTTGTCTTTTGCCTTTACTAGTCTATTAATAGAGTACTGGGCCTCAGATGAAAATGTAATGATTATAACTAAAGTGATCCAGCATTCTAAAATAGCTCCTGTAATTTTATTATAAAAGAATTATCATCAATTAAATCAGACTTGGATCAAGTATCATTGTTTCTTTCTTATTAAAGACTAGCAACTTTGATGACAATCACTTCTATATTTGTTTTTTTGCATAGCTTTCTATGTTTCTCTAATTGGTCTTTTTTATTTTTCTTCTTTTCATGTAGTATTTCTCCCCAGTACTCATCAGCCATAGAGGGTAAGGATCTACTAGAGTTTTGATTTTTAATTACTGTGTTGCCTGAATCTAATCTAGTTTTAAAAGTTTCCTTCTTGGAGTATCTAGATCTGCAAAATGAATAGACAAGTTGATGATTCAGTTATTGTGAACAAACCTACAGATCACTCAAATCTCCTCATCCATATCTCCCTGCTTCAGCTCCAGATTGAATTCCTTGCCATTGGTAAAAGATGTGTCCTCACAACATTTTCTATATTTCGGGGCCAGCCTACCATTAAGTCAGGCTGAGTCTGGAAAAAGCAGTCTTCAAGGAATCTAGCACTTCCCAATTGTTAGGCAAATATCTTATATTCCATGGAGAGCAACTAGGAAAGGTGAAAGTGCCCACTTCCATCAGCCATAAGGCTATATTAAACTATGACCATTTTTGCCTTTACATCATCATCCCACTTGGAAGCCAATGGTTTTTGCTGTGGTAGAAATTCCTATTGGCAGCTTCTAAAACTTCACAGCATGGGGACTATGGGCTTTGTGATCTGCACCAGTGAGCTGCAGCAGAAAGTCTGCCCATCAGGTGCTATGATTGATCCATTCTTTCATGCTTCATGCTTTCTAGCTAACATAGGCAGCCATGGAGAGTTTTTAATGAGGGATTCATACTTGCAGGCAAACAAACTTTCATTGACCTTATTTCCAAGGCATAGCAAGTTTTCTCAACTGGCAAACTGGTTATCTAATTTGAGGATAGAAGGAAAGGATATTGGGGGAATGGGAAGATCCCCAAGTTGATTAAAGCATTCAAATGGCTTTACATTTTATGTGTCTGAGAAGAGATTGCAACATAAATTGGATTGCAACTTTGCAATTACTATTGTTTACTCCCATATCAGAGCTTTGACTCTGGTAGAAGAAAAAGAAGGGGACCAGACTGGATGCATAATGTCAATGGTTGATCAACAGTATCAAATCCTTCCTGATCCTCTTTATACAAAGAACACTTGAACTGATGCTGGAGATATTTTGAGAAACCGAGAAGACCTACTGTTGGAGTACTCTGAAAAAATGACATGATTGCTTTGCCTAGGAAAAATAGAGAGGGTTGAGCAAAAAATAGGAGAAAGAGAGTGGGGGGTAAGACATATTAGGAAAAAGTTGAATAAGATGAATCCCTGTCGCATTTATAAACATGCACTGCTGGGAATATATATAGGTGTTTGATTCTCTCTGGATCAAACAGGCCAACTCTAATCAGCCTCAGCTCCTTTGCCTCTACCCTGATTATTATTATTTTATTAATTGTTTAATTAAACAGTCTGGTATAAATACTGCCAGACTAGAAGCCTTCTGCTTAAAGCAAATAAGTAGATGAAGCCTTGCTTCTCCCCCTGAAAGGAAATAAATTATGCTGAACTACTCAATCTCAGTTCTAGAAATGAAAATGTATCCAAAAATTATTTAATTATCAAACAACAGTATAAAAACCTTAGAAACAGCTCCATTTTCTGTAAGCAAAGCACTATTCTTGAAATCAACATCCAATGAGCACTGAATCAATGCAGACCATTGTCTTCTTTCCAAATGGTAAAACCTTCAGTGTAAGTGCTCTGAAAAAGAAATCACTTGGGTGAAACATTAGCCTTGCTACCATTTGTTTTCTTCTGAAAATTCTGTTTAGCTGAGTGCTGAAGAAGAGAATGTTGGATGATGGAATTCTTTGTCACTTTTCTATTTTCCTTTTTACAATTAAGTTTTGATTCCTCCTCTGTTTCCCTGCAGGATCCAAAACTACCCGTCAGATTCGCACAATTATTGAGGAGATAAAAGATGGAAAAGTGATCTCATCCCGTGAACAAGTTCATGTCTCTGGGAATTAAACCCACACAGTGAACTTATCAGCTTTTCCTTCTTTGCGAAGCTCCTCTTATTACCAGATTTTTGCTCAGTTCTTTTTCATCTACAGTTTGAACTGCCTTTGGTTTATTGCATGAGGTCCAATAAAGCTTTGTTTTCATCCATTTCATTTAAAGAAAATGACTGATTCAACAAAATCCTTAGGTTTTTTTTAAAAGATCTTCCTTTTAAAGTAACTGACAGAATAAAGTACTAAAACAGAATCTCTGAAGTGAATTTTACAATGAAGAAAAGTTAATAGGCCATTGTTGCCTATATCATATCATCTTTATTCTTTTGAAACCAAAAAGTACAAGAAATTATGTGTACTGATAGCATCTATAGCTTCCTTTATCTGTTCTCTCTCCTTAATTATGTTTAGTTCATTGATTATCATGATGCTGACATAAAGTTCTTGATGACTCTGGAAAATAACCAGCAGGGGAATATTTATGAATACAAGGCAATGAAACAGACAGTTATATGTTCTTAATTGCAACATACACCAGAATCATAATCATGGTATTATTTTTCCTAAAATGCCCCAGTTAAAGCCATTGTCATGCATTTCATCAATTTAAAGTTTTAGTTTATCTCACCCAATCAGTGTTCTCCAGATCTGTTGGAATATCTGTCCCATCAGTGCTGAGAATTGTGAGAGTTATAAGCACACACATATGGAAAGATACCAGTTAGAAAAGACTGCTATAGCTAGTGTAATCTTCAAATTTGCTCACTGCTTGCAAACTGAACACTTACAATACCACTCTTAACTAAGTCCTTCTGAAATGGAAAAGCCTGCTTACTTTATTATGGGTTTAGACTGGAGCAACTTAAAAACAGTATAAACATAATAAAAATGATACTTTCACATTGAAATATAATACCACTACAGTAATATACCAGGCTTACCTAGCTTGAAGCAATTATATATTCCTCATAGTTATTATACACATTCTTGCTACACTATCTGAGTTAGCTTAATACTGAGACCATCTCTGTCTCGGTAGTAGTTAAATTCCTGGAGAGACACCATTCATCATAATAGACATTTCTGGCCTCAATATCCCCACAAAAAGAGAGTATTGTGTCTTCTGTAAAATTAATAAAATTTGTTTAAAAAAAAAAAGAGAGAGAAAACTCAGGGGTTTTATTTAGGTCAGGGCTGTCAAACTTACAGCCTGTGGGCCAGATGCATCACACACTGGTCATGCCCATGCTTGGTTTAGCGAAGGGGGAAAAAGTTATTATACATCATGTGATGCCATTGTGACAATGCAAGTTTGACACCCCTGATTTAGGGGATGGTCATAACAACATTTCGTTTTGAAAGACTCCAATACTTAAAGCAGGAATTATAAAACTTGTCCATGAAAATGGAATGGATACCAAGAGACCACAGAGTTAGATGTTTGGTGTACTAATAGCAATATACATTATCAAATAATGATGCATTAATGTATGCAAGCATGGGCAAGGCTAATATTTTCTGAACTATAATGTGCAGATTGAAGAGATCTTATGTTGGATTTTTTTGAAGTAAACTTTGCTTGTCATCACGTCAATGCAGGTCTTTTTTTAAAATGTGCCTTGGGAGGAAACAGAAAGAATGATTCATTCCTATGTCCAAAATAATTTGCACTTTGCAGTCTGGTTGAAATGTATTTATTGGCTAGGATTCAAGATAAATAGAGATGGGTTCCAATGGCATTTGAAAAGTAATTTTGTGGGTAGAGATCTTGGCTCAGACCATTTGTGGCAAACATTTCTCCAGGAGAAAGAGAGCTTTTCCAGCAGTTTCTTCACCTTGTCTGCTGGAATTGGTACAGAAACAGAAATATTGCCACCGAAAAAGCTCAGTGAGAGTCATTGTTTCAAAATATTTTTGCTTGGGATCTAACTGAAACTAGTAGACTGCAGAATGCTGAAGATAGGAAAGTAACCATCTGATCATCAGAAGGGCAAAACTACTAAATTGTATTGCAAATTGCAACAGAAATTTCTTTTTTAAAAAATGGTACAATTCAAAAAGCAAATCACCTTTTCTCAAACAGAATTACAGTCATCTGCCTGGAGAATTCTGGGAGTTGAAGTCTATACAACTTAAATTTGCCAGGGTTTGAAAAATACTGGTCTAAAACATTATTCCTCAAGCTGGTATCCTTCCATCAAACACAGACTATTATCCAGCCCAATGGAGGCAAGAGCCAAAAATGCCCTTTTTGTAAACGCTGCGAAGAGAAATGCATATGAGAAAAGTTCCCACAGTTGCTGTCATAGGCCTGTGTTGCTTTGTCAAAAATTTTTCCTGTCCATTAGTGATTTTACTTATTTAGTTATCAAATTTATTTGCGTTATAAATTTATTTTATAAAATTATTTTTCTTTCCATTGATTGCATGAAGTCTTTGTTAGGTAGCTGCAGGAAAACTAATTGTTACCCAATGTTATCACAGGATAACATTTGTACCTCTGTACAAAACTATACTGTGACTCTTTTATGATAAAGTTAGGACCTAGAGCCTTTTTAAAAAAGTGATGTTTTACTATCAGTCTTTCAAGAAAGGCAAGCTCAGAAAACAGGGTTATTAAGAGTCTTAAATGTTCTCTACTGCCATTTAGGCATTGTAACAGAATTTCAAGAGCTGTCAAAACTTTCTACTTCAATACATACTTAACAAAATCAGGATGGAAAGTTGAGTTTCTTGTTGATATTTTTTACTTTCTCAGAGCTCAAATTTATTTTCTGTTACAGCTTAACATTCTTGACATTCTTCACACCTAAGGAAAATCTAAGGCTGCAGAGTTATAGACACTTGTCAATAAGCTAACTGAACATAATGAGATTAAATTCTGTTAATGAGTGAAATTCCACTGTAAATAAGTAAGTGTAGAGTAAGAGTAGAGTCAGGGGCTATACTTTTAAAGTATTACCTCTTTCTTTTCTTTAGCTCTTTGAAGCAGTTTCGTCTTAGGCAGAGTAGTAAGACTGCACAGTCCAAGTGTCTGGAGCCATAATTTTCTTTGTTTTTCAATTGTCAAAATGTTTTTCAAAAACTGTTTCTCAATTTTCTGTAAGTTATTTTGTAGTAGCTAATTAAAAAAAACAATTTAAAGCTTTTTGTAATGTGCAAAATTTTAAAATAATAGAATAATGAGAAATGGTACCCTCAATTGTAAATGATTTGTCAGATTTTGCTGGTGCTGAACTGAAGCAATTCAAAATATAACAGAAATGGACATAGGATTCCATGCTGCAAATTTTTGTCTTACAACAATAGTTCTTAAGTTGATGTTGGGTAAACATATAAATAAATAAATAAATAAATAAATAAATAGGTAGATAGACAGATAAATAAATAAATGCAAAAGCATAATAACATAGATTAAAGCAACCACACAAAGAAGTACAGACTATAAATTACAGATAAAGCAAATGAACTGGAATCCTGTAACTTTAGAAATCATTCCAAATTAGATTGGAATGGGTCTAAATTGGGTCTCTTTCATTTTTTGTTTGATGTTTCCAAAGATGTTACATAGCAACCCCTTCTCTATTTTTTTCCAAAGTGATTGTAGATTTGTAAGTATTTGTAAGCATCAAAGGCGATTTGAGACTTTCAAGCTGAAATACAGATCCAATGAAAAGAATTGCAGGGTATGAATGTGATTTATAGTTAGAACATGTCTCAACAGTTCTCAAAAGCACAGCAATTAATAATTCAAAAGTGAGCTGGTAATTCTAATAGAAAAAGAATATGTTTAGTTTAATTATAATTTAGTACATGCTGTTGGTACAATTATTGGCTGAAAAGGAGTCAACAAAATTGTAAAGACTTGTTTCAATCCATTTAACTTGATATGTAATTTTAAGGAAAAAACTCTCATCTCTGGTCTCTTTGCTTCACTCTTAGGATGTCTTTTCAAGTTACAGTTTTTCTTTTGCTCAGAGAGGTCCTGCTGTTTGAAGGAACCAGCACATATTATTTGTAGGTGGAATTGTTTGGACCTGCTTTTGAAAACAGTAAAGCATTGGCAGAACATTCATAGAGCACTTTCGTACAAGCTTGCCTGGTCTTTCATAGGTATATGTAATGGAGAATGGAATCAGGAGACCTCTAAAGAAACCTAAAGAAAAGACCTCAAAAGTAAAACCTGGCAGATGCCATAGAATGTCACACTTAACGTGTGAATAATATAAATGGTCTTTATATTGATTATTTGTAATCCGTGGTCCCATATTTCTGTGCATTACATCAACTACCAAAATAAATTGGGAAATAAGACTTTCTTTTTAAGAAAATCAAAGAACATTTCTCGTCATAATGGTTGTAGAAACAAACAAGGAAAAAACTAGAGCTTACTGCTTCCTTGACTGGGTTTTCAATTATAGGAATTTCCTCAAATCCTTCTCCCTTTATGACAGGGTCTGTAATATAGCTGCTTTATCAGGTGGTCTTAGTAAAAGCTTCTGGCTTCCCTCAATAAAATGGCTTCATGTATTAGAACAAAGTGGATGGTTGACATTGTGGTAATGAAAAACATGGGACACTTTCCACTTTTTTAACCAGGATCCTTCTGCTCTATTCCCATAAATTATCTACTGTATATACAGTGCAGAATGTGAGAATCTAGGTATTATATCGCCTTTGTAAAAGTGGCATGGAAGCATAATGTTTGGCAACAATGTCAAATAAAATTATGGCAAGTGTAGTTTCCAGTCCTGTGCTGGTTATCAAATATATTGATGTTATAAGTTTGAGCTCAAACATGACAGACATGAAAAAAACAGCATGCTTGGATTAGAAATTAATGGAAATATTGTTTGGTTCATTTTCTGATATTATTTCACTTTTTACACATTTCTTACACATTGATAAAGATGGTACAAGTGATTTTAGAGAGAAGAGATCTGAGAATGTGGGAAATACCAAACTTGATGAAATGTGTTAATCCAGCATAGGATTTGGATTACTCCACTCTTAAAAATGTGACTTTGAATCAGCCAGATTCATGATGTGGAACAAAGATTGATGCATCTTTTCCCTGCTCTTTACTATCAGAAGGAGAACTTTGTTCTCTATCTTCTAGAAATAAATTTATCTATTGGATTTGGAATTGGTGAAGATAGTTGAGAACTGTATTTGGACTTTTTAAAAATAAGAATTTACCAGAATGTGCACATTTGTGTATAAGCAGGAGACAAGGAATTTAAGAGCTGAAACATATATGTAGGAGGAAGCAAAAGGGAAATAGTCATTCATCCTCATGAAAACATCATCCTGATCACTCCTTAAAGCTCATTTTCTCTCACCTGAATTTCGGTTGAAAACTAGCCACATTATTTTTGAGTTTGATAATCATGTGTTCCTAAAAGGGTTGTCTGAAAACTGAAACTCTTGAGCAGGAAAAGCTAGGTTTCTCATTAGCTCATGTTTCTGAGCATGGGGTGAAGCGATCCAGAGTTGAGACAAAATTTTCAGCCATGTTCGACCTTCTTTATCACTCATAAGATGAACAGATCTCTGATAGTTAACAGTGGATAAGCTTTGTGATAATAAGACCCTTATCAGTGCCTACTTCTAACCAAACTCTACAAAAAGGAGTTGTGCTAGAAACAGTTTTGGTCTTACACCTACCATTGAGTTTTGTAGAGTTAAGAGGAAAGCAAAGTCTATGAGGCCATATTTATTTAGGACAGCTTGTTATACATTCTCCTAGGGTCAAGAGGCAATTGGGTATTGTTTTATTGGCAGAGTTTTCATTTTACATTCCAAAGAAATCTGAAGAAGGTGAGAAGTCCTAGAACAAAGCCTAAAATATTACACAAAGAGAGATATCTGATTTTTAATACAAGTGTAAGGGAAGAACATTCAAGAGTCCTTTTACATCCTTCACATTTTTAAAAGGTTCTCCTGGTGAAAAACTCCTTTCTCTGAATAATAGATGGTGATGCACTTAGGAGGAAAAACGGAGCAGTAAAATCAAAAGAAAACCCCACCCTCTCCTAAGGCATAATCTTTATGCCAGAACATGACATCAGCATGAATAAATGCATCGAGAGAAAGGGATAGTCCTGGAAACTGACTTTGATTCTGGGGGTGTGGGGGTGTTTGTGTGATGAAATCTTGAGGAAATGCCAAATATTTGTGAGTTTAGCAACACCTCCATCCTAGATATAAGGCAGGAATTCAGAGAAAGAGCCACTATCCCTCTCAAGCTTTTAGAATTTAGCAGGGAAGTCTGTATTGTGTGGCTCCATTTTTTGGCAAAATGACCACTTCCATCAAGCAATACACTTCCTCCTCTTCCTGTAAGAAAGGGAGTTCGTGCAGTTTTGGTGGGGGCTCTTCCCGTCTCTCCTCTGTCCCTTTTGGTGGAGGATGTAGAACTTCAAGCATCTATGGAGGATCGGGTGGCATCTCTGTCTCTTCCTCTCGCTATTCCTCTGGGGTTGGCAATGCCCTTGGTGGTGGCTATGGGGGTAGCAATTACTGTAGCAGCTATGGTGGTGGATTTGGCACTGGTTTTGGTGCAAATCTTGGTATGGGCTTTGGTGGAGGCTCTGTGGTCAGTAGTGATGTCCTTTTGACTGGAGGTGAGAAGCAAACTATGCAGAACCTCAATGATCGCTTGGCTAACTACCTGGATAAGGTGCGGGCATTAGAAGAAGCCAATACCAATTTGGAAATTAAGATCAATGAGTGGTATCAGAAGCAGGCACCTGCTCCAGACCGTGACTACAGCCATTATTTCAGAACAATTGAAGATCTGAAGAGCAAGGTATGACTTAATGCCTATTAGGGGGAAAAAATTTCCCAGCCTGGATATAGGAATGAATTCTTAAGGTCAGAAAAAAGAATTTGAGATTCAAAGATTCAAAACCATAATGCAAGCTTTTTCATTTGCATTACAGTGACAGAGAATTAAGACAGCAGTCAACAACAGACTTTGAACATCATATTTGTTTTTTCTATAAATAATAGAAAAAACAAATATGATGTTCAAAGTCTGTTGTTGACTGCTGTCTTAATTCTCTGTCACTGTAATGCAAATGAAAAAGCTTGCATTATTACAGTTCTCTGTGTATTTGTTGAACAATTCACACCTATGTAACTTTGTCACATTGTTTCCCTGCCTCTTGCAATCCTTGTACAAATCTAAAATTGCCAGTATGTGCTTATACTCCTTAGAGAACTGTAGATTGTTTTTGCATTACTATGGTGTTAATGTCTGCTTAAAACAATAATGACAAAACTTCTTAGATGCATGCATCTCTAATTGGTACATACTTTGTCAAATATATTTTGTGCCAGGTTAATTCACATTCTTATCCAATGAAGATAAACTCTCTAGTCATGTGCATTATCTAAATATTTTTTATAAATATTATAAATCAATATTATAAATTTTATTTCCATTTATACTGTTTTTGCAAAATTAACTTCAGTTCTTCTTATCACGGGATGAGGGATGGAGTGATTAGGCCTACTATTGCAAGGCAAAATTCACAACAGTCCATCTGATTTCTGGTACACTGAACATGTTAGCAAAATGATTCTAGAACTTGCAATGGGAAACCTGGATGGATTTGAATTATAATTTGGTGAAAATTCTTATACATCCTTAGCAATATGAGAGGTTTCTATGGTAGATTTTAAGTTAATACTTGTACATCATTATCTAAAAAGAACAAGGGAAGATCTAATAAATATAAAATATGTATGTACTACAAAATGTAGTTCCTGCCATAGAAATGTGATCCATCTTGTTCTTGTGGGCAATGGTGTGAGCAAGTGACCTATGTGCCTCCAGGATTACTTGTCCAGGTGGTCACTATGAATGGGTGAATTGAATATCATTTTCCTTCTAAACTGGCCAAGTTTTAAACCAAGTGGCTCTCAGAAAGAAAGGATGCACTTAGCTATCAATCAAATAGATAGCGGTCCTCTGCAAAGATAGATGTTATGGATAAATGATTACCCTTGTCTTTTATGACATTTAGAATAAAGGTGATTGATAAGGGAGAAGAAATTGATTTCTTTGTTAATCAGATCATTCCTAAGAAAAAGGCAAATTGAGTTCCAAGAAAACAACATTGAAGAGCAGACTGCTCTAGGATATGAATTATTTAATCCTAGTTGTCTACTGATGGAAGCATCCAGGAATCATTAAAGATTTGCAAATGAAGTCTGTACCATTCTGAATAGGAGCCTGATGATGCATACCGGATGTTACTCACATCCCAAGCTTTAATTCCTGGGAGCTCTTCAGGGCAAGGCAGGGCAGGGCTCTGATACAGCTCATCTTTTGTATAGTCTTGTCTGATGGATTCAGACTCAAGTACTGAGTAATAATAACAATGATTTTGTACTAGGATCAAATGAAGAATTAACAAAGCTCTTTGAACACTAAAATTTGCTAAACAAATAAAGATCAATATGACAAATATATTACATTTGCCTAGTGAATAGATACTTATCCTGATAATTGTTTTCTTAAGTTTTCGCGGGTACTTACATGTATGGTATTATCCTGATTATGTATGGTATTATCCTGATAAGTATCCACTCATATTTCTGCCTTTTCTGTTTACTGCTTTTATTTCATGATTGCTTTTGTCCTGTATAGAGTTAGGATGCTGTCATAAATGGTAACAGCAATGATGGAGAATCCATATGTCACTGAACTATAATTCTGAACATCCCTCACTATGATATAGCCATGGTAGCTATATTACTGGGATTTGTAGATCAGCAACTTGAAATTCACAGCTTCTCTATTCCTGAGTTGGTGAATTGGATGATGATAGGAAAACCTCTTAGGATTGCTTCTTAGTTTACCCTGTGTTTTCCCTCCCCCTTAGATTTTAGCAGCTTCCATCGACAATGCTGGTGTTCTCCTTCAGATTGACAATGCACGCTTGGCTGCTGATGACTTTAGAACCAAGTAAGATTTTAAGTTTTTTAATTCATGGACAAATGGAAAACAATAACATCAGGTTCTTTTACATAGTTTGCTAAGCGGATGGAATTTTGTACACACTAAGTAACTAGATTTTTTTCTTTCACATTTAAGAGATAAAAGTTAGATTAAAGAATGAAAAAAGGGGTCAAGGCAGGTAGTGATACCTAAAGATTTTGTCTGGTCTCATTGAGAGTAACCAGAACACAGCTTCATTTTTTAATCCACGGTTAGGAACACAGCTCCCACAGGTCCCAAGTCATTCTTAAAAATTATGGATGGTCCAGGAATCTCCTGCATTAATTAATTTTTAAAATGTTTGATTTTTAAAAAAATATATGGCTGCAATCCTATGAGATGCAATGCTCTTTAACTAGATCTTGAGAGACCTTACTCTTGAACACAAAAGGCTTGCAAGATTTCATGAGTATTTATGAGATATTGCGTTGCTACATCAGATTTGGCAAAATCTCATGATAAAATTGTTGGAATTTTGTAATTGTTGGAAACTTGTAACACTTGGAGCAATAAGTTTTGTTGTCAATATTGGGTACTCAGAAATTGGAACCATATACTAGTGCTCGGTCAACTCTATTATATATTTCTTAGTTGAACAAGCTATCCTTGGAATTGTACAGCTCTGTCCCCCCAAAAATAATATGGGAATAACGGTGATAGAGAAGTGCTTCCTAGGTTCCATCAGTTGGCATATTTTCCCAAAGGGATTTGAATCACACCATATCTGTTAAACTAAGCAGGTGATAGATGGTCCCTCAGGTAGCAAGACCATGAAACACTTGACAGAATATAACTAATAACTTGACTTGACTGTTCACTGTTCATGTGCAGTTCCTAAACCAGAATTTTTACATGGACATACCAAAACATGCCAGTGATTCCCTGGGCTGCTTGATCCTTATGTGCGATTTTCAAGAGCAACACTACACACATTGTAATAATCCATGTGCAATGTGACTAAAACACAAGAGATTGTCTGAAGGACATCTGATCCAGAAAAAGCTGCAATTGTTCCACAAGATGGAACTATATAGAAGATGTTTTCACTACAGCTACCATCTGCTCTTCACATAGAAATGAAAGTATAGTGGTGAAAATAATTGATCAAGAGCAGGTATTAAAAAAAAAAACAAGGATTACTTGTTAATTAAATTTTAAAAAAATAAGGATTATTAGAGCAGTTTAGTACTTTGCTGATATTCTGAAACTCTACAGATAAGATTAAGGAACTTGTAACCATCCTATGTACATCCTTCTTCGTCTATAAGTTAAACAGGGCATGATGTCTGTCATGAACTAATTTTGTATAGCTAAAGATCTGTAGCCTATGATTTAAACTCTTTTCTGAACAGTACTGCTTTGGTGCTAAACAGTATTACCACCTCTCTTTATAGTGTTCAATAGGAAGTCTTCTATCAGTGCTCGTGGGAATTTTCCCTCCATTGCAGATGGAGGTTCTGCTTCCACTTTTGGTCAGGAATCTGGCAGACTAAAAAAATCAGCTTTCCCCCCTTCCCCGACAATGTATTTAAACAAATAAACAAGTAAGAAGATAAATAAGAGTTGTAGTTTGGCTTTTACTGAATCATATATTTCAAGACACTAGGGGTTGATTTCTGCAAATTTCAAAATTTTAAATGAAAACAGGCACATATTAGCCATTATGAGTATGGAGTTGATTTTAATCTTGAGAATAAACTTTTAAAATCACAATACCTAGCTAAGACTCAAATGATGGCAGATTAAAACTGAACAACAGTTTTTCTATGTTGATTTTTCTAAAATATTTTTGCATTTATTTAATTAAACAAAATAAAGGAAAAAACAAAGGAATAGAAAAAAAGAAAGAAAACAATGAAAGAAAAGCAAAATGACAATCATACATAAAGGCTGATCATATGTATTTATATCTATATAAAGTTTCATATAACAGTTTCCACAAAAGATTATCATATTGCATTTTAATTGTTCACCTAATTATGTCTGTAAATATTTTTTCATTAGCCGCAAGTAACATCAGGCCTTCAAAATGGATATGTGGTTTAACTCCTTGCTGAATTCTTGTATTTCCAGGTTTGAAACAGAGCAAGCTTTGCGTATGAATGTTGAAAGTGACATCAATGGGCTGCGCAGAGTCTTGGATGAACTGACCTTATCTAGATCAGACATGGAAATGCAGATTGAGAATTTGAAAGAGGAGCTGGCATATCTCAAGAAGAATCACGAAGAGGTAAAACATCAAGACAGCAATAAATCTATCCCTCACTAATGAAAGTGTAGGGAAGTTGTTTGAATTTTTTTTTTTTCATATGTTGGTTCAGACCATTTAGTCAACTGCAAAATGATATTTTCTTGTTGTCGGATTCAGGATTTGACATCTGAATTCCAAATCATATTACTCCATGTTTAAAGCAGCTTGCGATGATATGCAAATACTTAAGTCATAGGCTTTAGGTGGTAGTGCAGGAAGAGGCTATGGTCTTAAGAAAGAAACATGAGTCTATGCTAAAATTCATGTTCTTATGTAAAAAGTCCCATATTCAATTCCTGATATTTTCCAAAAAAGCAGGTGGGGAAAAAAGATTTCTGCCAAGGATTTCTGCCAGTGGGCTTATTCTCACATCCTTGTAACTGCAGCATAGCACAAAGGTGGATTATTTTAAAATGACATGTCCTCAGGAGTTTTATCTCATTCTTAGAACACAGCTGAGAAACTGAAAGTCACCCTTTGCTGTTCCAGAGTTAAAGGAGTATTTTTCCTTTTTTGATACAATATGTCCTGTGGGGATATGATCTCTGATGCTTCCTTAACAATGCTAATATAATCATGGGCTGGAATCTCCCATTGATCACTTGAGTCAGCTATGATTTTTGAATACTGTTTTCCAATATAATTCCATTAATCCAGAGTTACTGGGAGTCAAGCAACATAATCATGAAATAAATCATCATCATCACTGTCCTCATCCTCATGTTTTTAATATCTGAAAAATCTGAAGAATATTTTGAAACAACCTTTCTTACATGTCATATATCAGCTCCAGGTACAATCAGGCAGCTGTTAAATGGTTTTCTCCCTCTCTTCTCTTGCCATACCTCTCAGTCTTGACAGCTTGGTCTGGGAGAAGACAGAGAGAATAGAGGGAGATAGGATTCGTCATCCGGCAGGTAGCCAATGACAGAGCTCTGATCCTTTGTTCCTTTATCCCATCATCCCCACCAATTAATTTTGTTGGAGAGACTTCATCTCATCAACGGTGAGGAAAATACTGAAGAAAACAGTTTGGTGCTGCAGTTAATAATTAGAAACTGGGACACTATGGGTTCCAAACCGACAAGCGGGGAGGGGGGAGCTTAGGAACAAAGTCAACTGGAAGTGTGAAGACATTCCTTTGGGCTCACATTGGAGGTCTCATGGTCTGTGTTCAAACAGCAAGAGTTTCTCAATGAACTAAAATTTAAAAGTACTATACACTGCTTTGCTCTTTGTTTTTTTTGGTGGGTTTTCTTTTTTGAATTTGGTTTTGCTGAACCAAATAAAAATTATCTTAGAGTCAAGAAATTAAACAGACACCCAAAAACAATCCTTAAAATATTTACTTCAGGAGAAGGCAATACATGTTAGACAAGTAGGCTGAATAATACAGCTTCCTATGAATTTTTGTGTAGAAATATATATGAATGATAAATATTTTCCTTCCACAGGAAATGAATGCTTTCCGAAAGCAAGTCAGTGGAGAAATCACTGTGGAAATGGATGCGGTTCCTGGTGTGGACCTGACAAAGATCCTATCAGACATGCGTGAACAGTATGAGACTTTGGCGGAGAAGAACCGTAGAGATGCTGAACAGTGGTTCTTCAGCAAGGTGTGCTTTTTAAAAAACAAACCAACCAGAGGGCTTTTACAGAACATAAGCCATATATTCCCCAGAAGGTGCTTAATGCTCTCACCATAAGTCTTCTCTCTCTTTTTTCTTATAGACTGAAGAACTAAATCGGGAAGTTGCCACCAATACAATAGAGTTGCAGTCAAGCAAGACAGAGATCATGGAACTGAAACGTACTATTCAAAGTTTAGAGATAGATCTTCAGGCTCAACTCAGCATGGTATGGGAATACTTAAAGTTTAATGACATTTCCTCCCTGTACAATAGGTATAATCTGTGATGTGATTATGGTTATTTCACTGATAGGGGTGGGTGAGGAGAAATGATAGGTCAACATTTTGCTAACATGTTCTCCTCAGTAACAAACAAATGAAACACCTGTTATTGAAAGGAGAGAGATATATAGAATCTAATCCAGAAAAGTTTAGTTGCCCTCATTAAGCTTAGTCCTATTAAAAGTAGAAGCACAATTTTTCTTCTGCCTTCAAGATCAATTGAAGGAACTTCTTTTCTCTGTTGAAGCTGCCTGGCCCTATCTAAACCACAATTCTTTATTTTCTATTCATCTGCTGGAGAATGTGGAACTTACTCAAACTAGGATAGTTTTTTTAAAAAATGTGTGATACAGTTGCATTTCCTTAGCATCTGAAATAGTTGATGTTATTCATGATATCACTAAATATATCTGGAACCCCAACTCAGATTCCTCCTGCTCTTCTCTTTCCCCAGAAAGCAGCACTGGAAGGCACATTGGTGGACACAGAAAATCGTTACAGTACTCAGCTTTGCCATATCCAGAACATGATCTCCAATGTGGAGCAGGAGTTGGCTGGTCTGAGATGTGACATGGAGCGCCAGAACCATGAGTACAAGGTTCTCCTTGATGTCAAGACACGCCTGGAACAGGAGATTGCCACCTACCGTCGTCTGCTGGACGGAGAGGAAGCCCAGTATGTAAAAGAGAATGAGTTGAGATGGAGTGGGGTGGGGTTTGACAAAAATGGCTGGATTGGGAAGGGAAAACAAGAGATGCAAAATGACATATACAGAATGAAGGGATTTAGATGGGAACAAATTTATTCCAAGTTTCCATCTTTAATATTTGTTTCATTGCTAAGTAAACAGTTTTCCAGAAATCTTGAGCTTCTTTCTTAAGAAAATCATCTGTTGGTGGACTAATCATTATTTTTACATGTTGCCAAAAGTTGCTTTATATAAATACTTTATTGTAAATGTTTTTAGTAGACTCTTCTATTTTGGTGTTTAATAAGACATATTGCCACATTAATTGCATTGTGTGCTGGAAAAACTATCAGGGTTTCTAACTGGTCCATGCAATTCTGTATTTCTTTCAGCATCACCTCACAATACAATGCATCTAAACCTGGCAAAGAAGGTAAGAGTGAAACTCAATTAAACAACAGTCATTTAATTGTATCCCAATTCTCATTAATTTATTGCTGTTTAGATTGTACTGGATTGTAATTCCCTTGATCAATAGGTCATAGGGTTCATGGGAGTTGTAGTCTAATTATTAGACTCTAATACATCTAGAGAATTTCAGGTTGTGAAAACTTTCTGTTACTTACCCAGGAGTGAAGCCATTTTACAAAGAAATGTAATGTCAAAAAAATAGTTGAGGAACCAGTGAATGATAAACCCAACTCTAGATATTTATTTTTCAAATCAAAATATTGCCCAGAAACTTTCTAAAATCTTCTAAAACAGCAAGTAGGCAAATTGATTTTTTTATATATACCCTCTGTCTTTTCTGTAATTCAGAACATATGTATTGATCTTGTATAAATTAATACATGGTAATTAGCTAAATAAGCCAAAAGATATTTCAAGAAAACAAAGTATGCCAAATCTTCATCAACTTGAATGACATACTACTAATTACAATATTACATAATCTTAAGTGTATTTCAGGGTGTTCAACCTTAAATTTCAATCTTACACATCCCTTTCAAAGAATAAACATATTTCTGAATGAACATGTGGGGTACTGTAGCCTGTTCCCAATCTTTTCTATTACTAAGAACTCCACTGTAATATTATAATCTTCCCCAAATTAGTGTCTTCCTGACATGGTGCTACTGCAACTCCCAAACTTTCCTATTAGCATGAAGAGAGTAGTTAATTCTGGGACCCAAAGTCATAACAGGAAAGCACCCAGTTAGGGAATTCATCACAGTCAGTCTATTTTTTCCCCTTCAAGTTATATACTGTAATAGAAGCATTGTTAATCCAGAAAAATGGTGGGATTTGGAAGCAGTAACACTTTCTGCTTCTCTACATATAAGAAGCATAGAAAGCAGGCAAAGCCTCTTAGAACAACCTCCTGGTTAATTGAAGCTGCAACAAAAGCTTCTTGACAGCTAATGTCATTTTATGTCCTGATCATTACAAGCTGATGTCAGCGAGTGTCCCTTTGGGTCTAGCTGAAGAAAATGTGCCCTTTATGCCTCTTTCTCTTGCAGTATCAAAAACAACTCGCCAAGTCCGCATGGTTGTTGAGGAGCTTGAAGATGGAAGAGTAGTTTCTTCACGTGAGCAAATCCAAAAGAATTCATATTGAAAAGGATTCTACCTACTCCAAGACATATCTGAAAAAGTAGTTGTAGTGCATATTTTTGTGTAGTGTTTGTATGTTTGGATCAAAAAGGGAACAAAGTGGTAGAATTATCTGGATTTTTCAACAATAAACTTGTATGTCAGCAATTAATTTATTTGTCAACTTTATTTGCCATCCATCTCATGATTCAAGACGACTCTTAATAAAAACATTGTTTTCCTTCTCATGCAAAACACAGGTTCTTAACATGAAACACAATTATCCAGAGAATGTAAGCCATTGTTAAAGTTTTGGCTAAATGACTTCAGGGAGGTCTTTCCTAAATTAGCTTACTTTCCTTTCTGGGTCCATTGTCCAGCCCGTTGCCATCTTCCTCTGGTCCAATTTGGGTATACAACAGTTTGGGACACATGCAAAATGCTGTTTTACCTTCTCATCATTATCTCTGCTTCAAGAGGATAGATAAATGTTGATGTATGTTAAAAACGTTTGGATTTTCACTTGCATCATCAGCTCTGTCATCTTGACAAGCCTAAATTTTAGTAAAAGGAACTAAGAGTAAAAGCAGGATTCAGGCAGTGACATTGTCAGCAGGTCCCAATTATGCCCATTTCCGAACTTGGCCTGGAACTTCATCAGTGGTAAAATTCTGATTTACTGTTTACTCAGCAGAACATCTAAATTCCCAGTAATCTGAAAGAGCCATGTCCTTGTTGAGATGAATCACATTTTCCATCTCCATTGTTACATAACAATAAACATACTTCATTCCTCGGAAAAGAGATTAAGCAAGTGTGAAAACATTGCTCTGTCTTTCCATCTAGACTCTAAAATTTGGGGCAATTCTTGCTAGTTGTCAGACTAGCGAGATAGTCCAGTCATGAAGCATACACAGAAGAATTAGCTCTATCTTTATTTTAAGGTTTTTTGCAAGTCTGAAAATACATCTGTCCCTACTTGCCTAGAAAACCTAAAGGGTCTCTTCTGAAATATTTGACATATCCTGATTCTTTCTGCAGATTCAGCTGCCCCTTATTTGTTCTCTACTCAGTGGATCTTGCTCATGTCTCCAATGTCATCTGTACATACATTACATTACAGTATACCTCCACATTACTGTATTTACTGAAAATAGGAAGGCACATCCATTCTGCATAGAGGTGCTTTGCCCCTTCAAATTTTGGTCATACTTTTGTGGATTGTAAGCAGAAACCAGGAGGCTTTTTTGGGGAGGATGTGGGAAAGGGGGAGGGAATTGAGCATTTTCTTTTCCTTAATATTTTTTCTCAATCTGTTTTCAAACAGATAAACATAAAATAAAAATGAACATTTTTGCCACATGCAAAAAGAAAAGAAAAAAAAATACCCCAGAAGTAAACAAATTTAAATAAAAGAAGCCACTCAAGGCATTAATACCCCAGTGAGCTCGAAGGCACTTACTGATTCATTTCAGAATCTGTTGCCGTATAAATGTTTGTATGGTCAGCAGACATGCAAAGTGGGAGCAGGCAGCACATGCAATTGAAAGAAATACATAATATACACTTCAAATTCCTCTGAAAGAAGTAAGATTCACAACAAATTTTAGTGACTTTTATATGTTCAAAATACAGCTGAAAAAAATGCATGTTAAGAGAAGACTTCTTATTACATACCTGATAACTTAATTTTGAGTAGAAATAATGAAACACTAATAGGACATAATTTTTCTTATATAAAAAGGAAGATCATTTATTCTGTGTTCTCCAGAGTTAGTACAATGTTTTCAAACTTGATAATGATAAGATGTATGGCCAAAGGGCCATTCAATCTCCCTTCTGTATGCAGACTCATCACCATCTCAAATGAGACCAATAACTGCAAACTTCAGTACTTTAACAGAAGGATCCTTAGAGATGCAGCCATTGGTATAAAGAGAAAAGAGTAATGGCAAGAGCACACAGCCCTGGGGTGAGGGCACATGTACTAGTTGTTCGGGTAAGTTGTTCATTGTGATTCCCTCCCCTTCCAAACTTCACCTGTTGCTTTCTATCTGTCAGAAACAACATCAGTTAAAAGCAGTATAACATCAATAAAATAGCACAAATTTATTAAAACCATGAATATTGAAAATGGCACTAAAGTTAAATTTTAAATTTCTTTAAATTATAGTTAAATTTCATTAAATCCTTTTGTTCACCTCAACCTATTCCAATGCTTGGGGAAAAGATCAGAACGTAAGTGCTTCTTGGAAGACTAGAAGAGAGGTGGCCAAATTTCAAGGAGAATGATGTTAGGTTACAGTATACATGAAAATAAATACAGATTTTTTGAAAAAAGTAAAGAGGTCCTAAAAATATTATAACAGCCCATACTCAGTGAATAAGAAATAGATAGTAAATTTTCCTTCAAATTTAGATGGATCCTGATCTTGGGTTGTTGTTTTTTGGTAACAATGTAGAACAATATAGATCTGAAATTTGTTTTGTTTTGTTTTTGATCTCTAAGCTAATTTAGGCAGCTTAATCATAAGATTTCATGGTGGCCTCTTACCCACGTTACTAATCAATCTAATTCTGCTGATCTTCTAGGATTCATTAACCTACTAATGAAAAAAAAAAGTAAAAACATAAAAATATCTTGACACTTTGTTATGTAGATCAGATCAGGAAATTGTGTTCCACCCTGAGGTTTTAATTATACCTTATACAATCTCCAACTAGATCTGGTGGGAATTCACATCCAGAGACTTTGCTTTCACCTAGTCTAGATGATTTTTCAAATTCTTCATACCAAATTCAACAATCACAATAAAGTATAGAAATGGACAGCTTGGCCTCATATATATCAAAATATTGATTGCTACTTAACATGTTCCCAGGCTCATCTGACAATAAATAAAATGAAATTAAAACAATATATTTATTTGTAGAAATGCCTTGGGGTCTTATAAAGGTCATCAAGAATATCCTTAGTTAGTAAAGTGTACCCCAGGTGAATCCATAGGTTTGGGGGTAAATGGGATTTATGGTGACTCTCTATAATAATCTAGCAGGCATTTTGTCAGTGTACCTCAGAAAAGTTGGATTAGCTGTATTCCTTCATGATTGCTTTTAATACATGCCTGCTTAGTATAAAACTTTCATTTTATACTTCATTTTATGTATTGTAATAGTAATCCTTCTTTAAGGTTAAGGTAAAGGTTTCCCATGTACATATGTGCTAGTCATTTCTGGCTGTAGGGGGCTTATTAACTGGACCCTAAACAACTGTAAAATTGAACCCATACATGCATGTTGTGGCTCCGGGTTTGGATTCTGCTCCTGTGGCAGATATGAGTTCAAGTGATGAGGACATGGCAGCAAAATATGAGCTGGCATTGCTTAGTGATTGGGATAGTAACCAGGATGAGGAGATGGATGTGACAAGGGAAGATAGACCTGAAATAGTAGAGTTGTCAGGACCTTCGATCTCCTCTGGTTCTTTATCTGATCAGCAGCAGGGAATGGCTGACAGGGAAGGCAGGAGAGAGTTTTCCAGTGGAGATGAGAACCTGGAAAACTTATGGTTAGACGTAAGAAACAGAAGGAGGCTAAGAAGACAAACCCAGTTAGAAAGGAAGCGTAGAGCTAGTCAATAATTAGGGAAATTAGCACGCTTCATAAATGAATAAAAGGACACGGCTGGGCTGATGGAATTCGCCAGAAGCAAAGTGACTAATTTGGAGTGAAGACATGCAGCAAACTCTCTGAGGCTTGAGATTTATTGCCACGCCAAGGTTGCTGGACAGAGTGGGGAATTATTGCTGTATATTGGAATTTACTCCAGGCGTTCTTTTGTGGGAGTTTGTTTTTGAGTTGAAGTAATTCCGAAATGGCTGCTAAAAAGTTTTGCTCACCTGAAATTAAAGGGGGGACATAACACATGCAACCTTCTACAATGCTGTAACAAACCTGGGACTGGAACAACTAGTAACCAACAATACTAGACTTAACAACTGCCTCGATCTCATCTTCTGCAATAGTTTGAATTCAATGTACAGAATACAAATTAAAGAACCCTTTTCCAAAAGTGACCACAGCATGATTGACTTTTGTCTCAACATATGTCCCCACAAAAATCAATACAACGATGTGATCCCCAATTATAACTTCAAAAAAGGCAACTATGATCTTATAGACAACGATCTCTCATTCCTTGATTGGCAATTTTAATTCACTGGATGCAATACTGTTGAAGATGATTACAACATATTTTTACCTGAAGTCAAAAGAGTCATCAAACTATATGTACCAATAACAACTCCAAAAACCATAAAAAACAGATTACCTATAACAATAAGGAAGCTTCAATCCAAAAAGAGATCACTTTGGCGGAAAATTAAATCTGGTCATGTTGTCAACTTCAAAAGCCAATACAAAAATTTATGCCACCAGCTAAAGACTGAATGCACCAATTATCATATTAAACAAGAGGAAAACCTTCTATGCACCAATTCCACCTGTGCTTTCTACAGTTTTGCAAACAACAAATTAAAAGACTCAAGTTCCATCCCACCCCTGAAAGGACCTAATGGAAAAGACTGCAATGATGTTAAAGCCAGCCTCTCTAACACATTCTTTGGCTCAGTATTTGTAAACAGCAATGGATCATGCCCAGTATTTCCTAGTCAAACCACAGACAACTACAATGATCTAATACATATCAATTTTACAGAAGACAATGTTGAAAAAGCACTATGCAATCTAAAACTATCTCTATCTATTGGAATATGTGCCTACTTCTTTAAAAAGTTATCCACTGCCATAGTCGAACCTCTAAGCATAATCTTTGAAAAATCTTTCAGGACCAGCTCCTTGCCAAAACTATGGTCACAAGCCACGGTCATCCCCATCTTCAAAAAGGGAGACCCCAGTCTAGTTGAAATTTACAGACCAATCTCTTTATGCTGCATCACCTGTAAAGTCATGGAATCAATTATTAACCAATCCATTATCCTCCACTTAGAGACAAACAACCTACTCTCTAATAAAAAAAATGGTTTCAGAAAAAAAGTATCCTGTAATCTGCAACTCTTACACTGCAAAAACATATGGACTACATAACTCGATCAGGGCAAAGCAATACACGCAATCTACATAGACTTCTGTAAAGTCTTTGATTCATGACAAACTATTCCTAAAACTAAAATCTTACGGTATCTCTGGACACCTGCATAACTGGATAGAAGCATTCCTGTCAAACAGACAACAAATGGTCAAAATTGGGAGCGTCCTATCAAATTCTGTATCTGCCAACAGTGGTGTCCCCCAAGGCATTGTTCTAGGACTGTTAGGGATAACATTGGTTACCTAACTTAGTTTGGGTAAAAATAATATATAAACTATGTTAGTGAGTTTAAGTGTATGTATCACTTTAACTGCAAAACATGTATTTTGGGTGTGGTTGTAAAATCACCATAAGAGGGAGCAAGAGAGCTCACTGTTTGCTGGCTTTTTACTGGAGAGCTGACAATGTTGGATTGATGGTGATAACTGTGTGTGTTTTCCCTGCTGTTGCTGAAACAAAGAAAAGGGGTTTGATTTTCTTCATATCTCTGACTGCAAAAGAGATATATTGCTGGATTGATTATTTGTAAGTTTACTGACCTCTATTTTCAACACTGGACTTTGCAACAGATTAATCCCTGGATGGACTGAACTAGTTTATGACATATGGACTGTTTTGACTATGCTATAACTCTTGCTGGAATAAAAAACTATTTAACTGGCACAGTGTATCTGTCTTACTGAGTGTAAACTACAACAACGTTTATCTCACATAATTTGCCTGCCTGCTAGACTGCCGTTGCACGTTCTGTTAGGGTGTGTATCCCAACTCTCTTCATACTATACATAAATGACCTCTGTGATCATATTAAGAGCAACTGCGTTCTCTTCGCTGATGATATAAAGCTATTCAACACCACAGACAATACTGCTACCCTTCAAAAAGCTCTTGACTATGTATCAGAATGGTCAAACAAATGGCAACTTCAAAACTCAACAAATAAATGCTCTGTCTTAGGGAGAAGGCGGAGCTTCGTTTCGGCGATACAGCTGCGATCTCGGGGCTCTGAGATCGCAGCCAATATTTTCTCCCCTGGTCGGTCCCAACGGACCTAAACCGTCCCGTAGAGACGGGGATAGAGAAGGGTACTGTCCCAGGATCCCAGAGATATCGCAAAATCTCTGGTTTGATCCGGGAGAAGTCCTTTTGCTGGCGGCGGAGAGGCAGCCTCCATAGCTGCTGAAGTCGGGACAGCTCCGGAAAGAAAGTGGCTGGAAAGAAGTGTGACGGTTGGGTGAGAAATTCCTTTTGTGTTGTAAATTCGCTGAGATTGGAAAGGGCATCCTGAACAAAGAAGAAATCTGTGAGACTTTTTTTTTTTTGACTGAAACTGTTTGAGCGGCGTTTTTTAAAGTTATGTCAAATTGAGGCTTGGGTTTTTTGTTTTTTTTTCCTATATTTTTTGGGGGGGACTTTAGTGTGACTTTGTAGGCAACCAGATTGAATTTTCTCTTATATATATTTTTATGCTCCCTTTGATTTTTTAATTTTCTTTAGGATAGAGGCTCCCTTTGGCTATTTTTTTTCTTCTTTTTTTCTGTATCTATTACTCCTTTTTTCTGGCTGGGGGGGAGGAAGAGCATTAAGAAACTTTGCAACACTGCTAACTAGAGGCTTGAAAGTATTTTATTTGAATTGGAGAGAATTGCAAAAAGACCTCTTCTCTAACGTGATAAGATAGAGGGAGAGCACAGCAAAATATTATTGCAGGTGCTTTCCTGGACTGTTATCAATATTTCAACACTTGAGGTTTGGTTTTGAAGCTGCTGGAGAAGAGAGTCATAACAAGAGCCTTGGATAAATAAATAAAGTGCAGAGTGCTTTCATATATATATATATATATATATATATATATATATATATATATATATATCCCATTCGCCAGCCTTTTTCTAAATTTCAATTCTAGTAATATTCTTATTTCTGCCTTTTATTTTAAAGGGAAAGCCTCAGAGTTTTTTCTTTTTTTTCTTTTTCTTTTTATTGGGACTTTTTTGCTTTTTCTATCCATGTTTTTGGACCACTTTGATTTTCTTTTTTGATTATTGAGACTTTTCAACTGGATTAAGGTATGAAGAACCTGAAGGAACTTTTTGTTTTTTCTCTTTTTGCTTTTTTTTTTGCTCTTAATCAATATTATTATTTTTGGGTTTGTTTGTTTTTCTCCTTTCTATTTTTTCTTTTTTATGGTGGACTACTTCGTAATTGGATTAGGGTCTAGAAGAACCTGAAGATCTTTCTTCTTCCTTTTTTCCTGTTTCTTTTTTGGTTTCGTGCCTTTTACTATTGGAGTTTTCCATTTTGGATTATAATTGGCTGCTCTACCAGTTGGTAGTCAAAAAAGAGTCAAAAAGAATTTGAAGCTTTGGAAGCATTGAAATGAGCAGGAAACCAATACCATCTGGCATTTCTACTTCTACCTCTGCTTCCCCACCAGCTGGAGGACAATGTTTAATTCAGACAATGTTGAAGCAAGATAAGGAACAAGAAAGAGTAACTTTACAGATGATTATGCAAGGAATCCAAGATCTCAAGACAAAATCAGACATTATTGAACAAAGAACAGAAAATATTGAACAAAGAATAGAGAAGACTGATGAAAAAGTGGAAAACATTAAACAAATGATGGTCAAGTATGAGGAGAGATTCCAAAAAATTGAGGAAGAAGGAAAACAAAGAGAGAAGGAGATTGGAAATATTGACAGTAGTTTAACAGCGGTTGAACAAGAAAAAAGTGGGATGTTGAGGTGGGAGATGGAAAGGTCAGAATTTTACCTCAGATTTCAAAATATAGAAGAGGAAAAAGGTGAAAATTTGGCAGCGATAATGATAGAAATTTTGGCAGATGCTTTGGAAATTACAGAGGAAAAGATGATGGATGGAATAGATGAGGTATATCGAGTCTATACAAGGTATGCGATGAGAAATAAATTACCCAAGGAAGTCCATATTAGATTTACCAAAAAATCCATTAAAACGCAAATATTACAAGTAGTAAGAGAGAAAACATTGAAATACAAAGGTAAAGAGGTTGTGGTTTTGAAACAAATACCCAGAAGAGTGAGAGAGATGAGAAGAGAATATCAATTTCTGACTAAAATGCTATTGGAAAATGAAGTGAATTATAGATGGCTGATTCCAGAAGGACTAATGTTTAGGTGGCAAGAGCAGAGACATAGAATTGATTCAATTGAGAAAGCAGAACTTTTCCATGCAGAATTTTTTGGAGGAAGAAGAGAGGAGGCAGAGAAAGAGGTCTCATTAAATGAGTTTCAAGAGGAACAACTGGAGACTGAAAGAGAAAGGAGCAGTAGGGGGACAGGTGGATAGCAAAGAACAGCGTGAAGTGAAATCCACGAGAGCGGTTAGACCTAAATATAAAGCATAATCATGGAAGAAAAAAAACTGATTACAATGAATATAAATGGACTTAATTCAGCTGTTAAAAGAAGGAAAACTTTTCATAAATTAGAGAAATTAAATTTGATATAATTTGTCTACAAGAAGTTCATATTAAAAAACAACATGAACAATTGTTAGTACAGCCAAAATTGGGGAAAATATTTACTTCTTTGACTCAATGTAAGAAAAGAGGAGTGGTTCTATACATTAAAGAGGCTATCCCAGCAAAATTGATTTACACGATTGAAGATGGAAGAGTATTAATGGTAGAAATAATGGACAATAATATAAAAATACTCTTGATTGCAATTTATGATCCGAATGATAAACAAGAAGAGTTTTATAAAAAGCTACACATGAAAATAATTGGACTGGACTATGTTAATATAATTATGATGGGAGATTTTAATGGAATTGTGGACAATAAATTGGACTATATAGCAACAACAACAAAGCAAAATAGAAGGGCTCTCCCTAAGTCTTTTTTTAAAATGACAGATGAATTAACTTTAAAAGATATTTGGAGAGAAAGAAATGTTAAAGCTAAACAATATACTTTTTATTCAAATAGACATTTATCATGGTCCAGATTAGATATGATTTGGATCTCAACAGAATTAATATCCAATATTCAAGAAACAAATATTGAAATAAGTACTTGGGCATATCATAGCCCAATGACAATTAAATGGAAGGGACAAAAAAAAAAGATCGAGATGGACATTAAATAATACTATTTTAAAGGAGAAAGATTTTATACAATGGATGGAGAAGGAATTGGCTTTTTTCTTCAGAGAAAATAAAAAAGAAGATACTTCAACGCAGAATGTTTGGGATACAATGAAGGCATACGCTAGAGGTTTGATAATAGATTATACAAGAAAAAAGAATATTAGGAAAAGGCAAGCTTCTAAGGCCTTGGAAGACGAGTATAAAAGTCTTGAAAAAGAATTACAGAAACTGCCACAGAAAAAGGATATTAAATTGAAGTTGGATGTAATCAAACATAAAATGGAATTAATAGAGAAAGAAGAACTGGCACAGAAAATCAGAAACTCTAAACAGAATTATTTTGAAGATGCAAATAAACCAGGGAGATGGCTAGCATATAAATTGAGAAAAGAGAAGGAATCAAGAAAAATATTGAAGTTAATAGATGAACAAGGCCAAGTTTGTTATGGGAATAAGGAGAAAAAAGAAATTATTCGAGATTTTTATGGGCAACTATATAAACAAGAGAATATTGATGAGGAAAAAGTCAAACAGTATTTACAGGAAGCTAATTTACCGAAGATACCTAAAGATACCTAAAGAAATGCTAGAAAGCAATATAACAATGATGGAACTAAATGAAGCATTTAAGAGACAAAATAAGGGGAAAGCACCGGGTCCAGATGGGCTTCCAGAGAATTCTACAAAACATTTCAAGAATCATTGAGCATCCCATTGTTAGAAGTTATGAATGAAGTTATGTTAAAAAAGATGATACCCAAAACATGGTCAGAGGCTTATATTACACTTATACCGAAAGAAGAGACTGACCCACTGCAAATTAAGAATTATAGACCTATTTCTTTATTGAATGCAGACTATAAAATCTTTGCTTCAATTTTAGCAGAAAGACTTAAAAATATTTAAATAATTTTATTCACCCAGATCAAAATGGATTTCTGCCAAAGAGACAAATTAGAGACAATATGAGAGTAATCTTGGACACTTTGGAATACTATGAGGCTCATCCTGAAAAGCAAATGGCTTTGATATTCCTAGATGCTCAAAAAGCATTTGACAACGTGAACTGGAGATTTATGTTATTACTATTGGAGCAGATGGGTTTTGCTAAAAAATTTATTCAAGCAATAGAAGCCATATATAATAAACAGACAGCAAGGGTAATGATGGAGGGGGAACTTACAGATTTTATTAATATAAGGAAAGGCACAAGACAAGGATGTCCCCTATCTCCTTTGCTATTTGTGTTGACCTTGGAAGTGTTGAATAGAAATATTAGGGATGATAAAAGCATAAAAGGAATGAAAATTAAGAAGGAAGAATTTAAGCTACAAGCTTTTGCTGATGATTTAGCTTTTATTCTGGAAGACCCGCTAGAAACAGCTCCAAAGTTATTGGAAAGGATAGAGACATATGGAGAGGTGGCTGGTTTGAAAATAAATAAAGATAAAACAAAGATTTTGACAAAGAACATGCTATTGAGACAGAGAGAAGAACTGGCAGATCTTTTGAAAATTCAAGTTACAAATAAGGTTAAGTATCTGGGGATATATTTGACAACAAGATGTAGCACATTAAAGGAGAATAATTATATTAAAATTAAACAACAGATAACTACAGATTTGAAGAAGTGGGAAAACTTGCAATTGTCATTAATAGGGAGAATTTCAACAATTAAGATGAATATTTTACCTAGAATTTTATTTTTGTTTCAAACAATACCAATTAGGCTTGGAAAAGACTATTTTGAAGATTTAAATAAAATTATGTTGAAATTTATATGGCAAGGTAAAAAAGCGAGAATAAAGCTAAAGCTTTTGCAAGATGCTAGAATTAGAGGAGGTTTTGGCCTGCCTAATTGGGAATTGTATTATCAAGCTGCAAGTTTGATGTGGGTCAAAGAATGGATAACATTAAGGAAACATAGGTTGTTGACATTAGAAGGGCATGATTTGCTGTTGGACTGGCATGCTTTTTTATGGTATAAGGGAACTAAAACACAGGGTTATTTTAGAAGACATTATGTACGGGAGTCTTTGTTGTTAAATTGGAGAAGATAAAAAGACAATGTTATTTGAAAATTCCAGTTTGGTTATCAACTATTGAAGCATTTTCCTATCCTATAATTTACAAGAAGGAACAAACAGTTAGATATGGGGAACTTTTGGATGAAAAGGGTGAACTTAAATCGATCCAAAACTTAGAGGAACAAGGTATAAGGATGAATTGGTTTTCATATGCACAAATACATTCAAGGTATGATGAAGATTATAAAACGGAGGGATTCTATGATAAGCAGACTGATTTAGATAAGATCTTGATGGATACTGATGAGAAGGTAATTAAAAAATTATATGGTTATTTTCTGGGAATGAAATTAGAGGAAGAACAAGTCAAAGAAACTATGATTGTTTGGGGGAAGAATTTTGGATATGGGATTGATCTAGAGAAATGGCAGAAATTGTGATCTCAAAATTATAAAATGACAATGTCAACAGCATATAAAGAAAACTTGTATAAGATGTTTTACAGGTGGCACTTTCCTCCGACAAGAATAGCAAGAATGTTTAAGAACAAATCTGAAAAATGCTGGAAATGTCATCAGATACCCGGCTCGTATTACCATATGTGGTGGACTTGTGAGGATGCTAGAAAATATTGGACTAAAATTCGCATGTGTTTGGAAAAAATGACAAAGAAATATATAAACTTGAAATCAGAGATCTTCTTATTGGGAATTTTACCTGATATATATAGTAAAGATTTGAAATACCTGATTGTAAATGTATTAACAGCGGCCAGGATTGTATTTGCTAAAAATTGGAAGAATGAGAAAATACCATTACAGGAAGAAATTATTAAGAAAATATTGGAATGTGCTGAGATGAGTAGATTGACATTTGAAATTAGAGAGCAAGAGGATAAACAATTTTATGAAATTTGGGATCTTTTTTATAAATGGTTAGATGATAAAATATGATAATAGAATATTTAGAATGCTAGATAGTAAGAAATATCTTTATTTTGATATTATTTTGTTATTTGATATTATATTTATAAAGGGTTTTTAGGATTGATTTGGTATGATTATATGATTTGTTGAATAATCTAGTTAAAGTATTGTTATCTCATAAAGCATGAATGATTAAAAGTATAGTCAAAAATTTCTTTTTTTTTAGTGATTATAGGATATATAAGTTTGGATTGATAATATGAGTTGTTATGTAACATAATTGTAACTGGGACTACAGAATGAATGCACAAAAATGATGAACCAACTGACACACTGGATGTACATACGAAAGTTGAATGATTTAATGTTTTGTTTGTCTTGTTTGTTTGTAGAAAATTAATAAAATCTTTTTTCAAAAAAAAAAAAAAGCTCTGTCTTACATATTGGCAAAAAAAATCAGAAAACAAAATACAGGCTGAATAGTCAAGACCTTGTTGACAATCCAAACTCTGTCAAGGACCTTGGAGTACTCATCTCTAATGATCTAAATGCTAGAGCCCACAGTAGCCACATAGCCAAAAAGGCAGTAAGAGTTGTTAACCTAATCTTATGTAGCTTTTTCTCTAGTAATATCACATTACTAACTAGAGCGTACAAAACATTTGCTAGACCAATACTCAAATACAGCTCATCAGTCTGGAACCCACATTACGTATCTGATATTAACACAGTTAAGAAAGTCGAGAAATATTTCACAAGAAGAGTTCTCCATTCTTCTACTTATTGCAAAATACCTTATGCCACCAGACTTGAAATTCTAGACCTAGAAAATCTAGAACTATGCTACCTTCGGTCCGATCTAAGTATAGTATATAAAATCATACATTGCAATGTCCTACCTGTCAATGAATACTTCAGCTTTAACCATAACAATACAAGAGCAAACAATAGATACAAACTCAAGGTTAGTCGCACCAAACTTGATTGCAGGAAATACGATTTCAGCAACAGAGTGTCAATGTCTGGAATACTCTACCTGACTGTGGTTTCTTCCACAAACCCCAAAAACTTTAACCTTAGACTTCCTACTATTGACCTCATCCCTTTCCTAAGAGGTTTGTAGGGGGTGTGCATGAGCACACCAACATGCCTAACATCTCTGTCCTATTGTTTCTTTTATTTTTCTTATATGTATCCATGTATTCATAACTATGTTTTTACTTATACCTATTATCTTAGAAGCAATTGACAAACCAAATAAAATAAATAAAAATAAATACCCGGGTCATCTCCATTACAAAACTGAAGAGCCAGTGCTCTGAAGACATCTCTGTGGTCATGTGGCTGGCATGTGGCTGGCATAAACGCGGAAGGCGCATGGAACACAGTTACCTTCCCACCAAAATGATCCCTATTTTTCTACTTGCATTTTTACATGCTTTCGAACTGCTAGGTTGGCAGAAGCTGAGACAAGTAACGGGAGCTCACTCCGTTATGCAGTGCTATGGATTCGAACCGCTGAACTGCCAACCTTTCTGATCAACAAGCTCAGCGTCTTAGCCACTGAGCCACCGCTTCCCTATAGTCCTCGTTTAGTGACTGTTTAGTGAGCATTCACAATTTTTTGACAGTGACAGAAAGGTAACATTATGATCAAGTCTTACATTTATGACCTTTGCGGAACTATAAAGCAAAGGAAATCTGAATATTACTTTTAATGAGTGAGTTGCTGGTTCCAGCTGTGACTGCTGTATCCTTTTAGTGATGCCTTTTAGTGATGCCTTTTAGTGATGCCAATATGATAGAACAGAGAAAATCTGTTCAAGTGGAATAGAAAAGCTGATTTCTGAGATTTAGTCCCTGTAGGTTTGTGTGTATGTTCCAAAATAAATCAAAATACCCACCACAGCTGCATCAAACCTCCAGTTGTTTTTACTGTATGTACCATGCACAACATATGCACAAAAAAGAAGGCAGATTTTGATCATACAGCCACAGCTGCCATCCTGATATGTTTACCCCAACTGCAGCACAACAGAGTTTACTCTTTTATCTGTTATTTCTTAACTTAGCATCCCTGCAGCCACTATACAGAATCCTCTTTCAAGTCAAGGAATCACGAAACCCCAAGAACATGTTTGCTGAATTAAATATATCAGCGAGGCCACAACTCTACGGACTTTGATGCTTTCAGATGGTGCGATTTCAGACCTTTGGATGAAAGCTTCTGCTTGCTTGCATATGCAAAACGGTGGTCAGAACAAAGTGCCAGTCTATCAAAAAGAGTATATTAAAAACACCAGTAAACCAACCCTTGCACTGAGCAAAGCTTTGAAGAGCAGGAACAAAAATATTTGAAATAAACTCAATTTTCATTTGTAACTGTGATTAGGATGATGATGATAATTATATTGCTGCAGGTGAAACTGTGTGGTTAATATGCAGATTAAACCAAACACACAGGTTTATCTAAACATCAAAAGAAAAAGAAAAGAAAAAGAAGTCACTGCCTAACTTCCCTTCCCTTTACCAATTCCTGAGAACTGGAAAAAAAAATGCTAGCGATGATGATCTTGAGATGATGGAAATGAAATCCTACATGGATACCTTATACACGCTACAATGAGATAGAGATAATGAAATATGTGCCACAATATCACAATAAGTTTGGTCTTTTGTACTTGCGTCCCGAGGTCAGATCCAAGTATGCAGGTCATGTGGTATGTATCCCAACACACATTTCCACTCTGCTCCTTCCACCTTCCCCATGGATATCTGTGATCTATGATCCATCATGGTCAAAGATGAGAAGGGGCAAATGGAGAGGCTTCTTGCTATTTTCTAGTTTAATTGATTTGGTTTACAGTATGAATGTGAAAGTAAACTAAGTTCACATTCAGTAGAAAGTGCTATATAGCCCTGCTGTATGTTTTCTGCTCTGAAGGATAGGAATGAACTAACTAATAAGTGAAGTGAAAGAAGCTTCTTGCGTGAAAAGTGAAATGTTTTCAAAGGAAAAAAACCAAGACAGTTGAATTGCTTTTTGAAAAAGCATCTTTGGGACAACCATGACCTGGATGATTGAGAATCTCTATAGATATCTAATTTGAATCAGTTTTCAGCAGTGGTGTGAAGGATTCCTCCTAAAAATGACAACTGACTTTCAAAGGTTTGTCCTCCTGATGCTCATGTATATTAGCAGCATTTCCTCCCTTTAACCTTAGCTTTATTTGCCTACCCTATAGACAAATACACACCCAGTAGACTAGACTTGATGCTATGCAGTCTATGGTTCTGGAGGCATGTATTATAACATCCTCCTTCAATCCAGGTTGTATCCCTGTTTAGCGAATGTTGGCTCTGCAAGTTTTTATTATATTGTCCTGATGCTCTGCCCCTGCTAAATAAATAATGGATCAACTGGGTAAAGAAAATACTAGTCTCTTCTGCTAGTTTATAACCAGGAAAGTACTTAAATTCTGTCCATTGGCAATGGCCAAAAGGAGGACTTCAATTTCATGCTGGAACTGTTAACTTCTAATTTCTATTGTTATCTCTTTAGGTATTGCTGTATGCTCTTGATTATTGGCTTTTTATCCCTAATATTCTTTATTTTTACCTTGTAACGATTTTGGACTCTGACTGCAAATAATATCCATTAGCTTGTGCAAATTACCCTAATTTTATTTAGATTGAGATAGGAGATTTGAAGTGGGTATAATTCACCTTGGGTTCATGGTTGGAAGCTATTTGATTTCAAGTGCTGCAAAATTTGATTTGAAAAGAGTTGTCCACAGTTTATAGTGCAGAAGCACCAAAAACCTAGAAGGGATGAACTTGTTTATGATAATAGACCCTTTAGCAAAATACAAAGACTTGTAAAGTCTCGATTTTAGTATCTTCTAAGATTTCACTGCAATAAATGTTTAGTTCAGGAGATAGCAGGTTTGAAAAGGGATATCTTGACAGCATCTAAACAGACATGTTTGAAATTTCACAGAGAAATGCAAAAATGTCTAACTTATATTCAGGTAGTTCTCAAATTATGATCATTTGTTTAATGACAATTCAGAGTTACAATGGGTTTGAAAAAAGTGACTTTCAAATGCTTCTTACACTTATGCCCACTGTAGTGTCCCCGTGGTCACATGATCAAAATTTGGACACTTGGCAACTGACACATATATATATAATGCTTGTAGTATCCTGGTTCAGGAAATCATCATATGTGGCTTTTCTAAATGGCTTTTGACTGGGTGCATATGTTGTTTTTCTTTATCATGTTCTTTCCATATGCTAAATAAACAATGGCATTTGATAACAATGATGTAGTTCGTTTAATGAAAGAAACAAAAATGTTGAATGTGACTCACTTAACAACTGATGCAAGTTCTGGTCCCAATTGTGGTTACAAGTCAAGGAGTGTAACATTACAAAGAAAGAGTGGCATAAAAAAGTGGCATTTGTAGCCTTGCCATCCCATTCTTAAAAACAGAACATTCTCACCATTGTAAGCCTGGCCATTTCTTCATTGCTCTAAATCTTAATCCAAATGTGTCCCAAAAACACATTTAAAAGTACAGTAAAGTTTGATCCAAAGTGGTGTATTGGTTTGATCCAGGAGGGGTCAAAAGAATTTACATGACCGTAGCAGCCACACAACTGGAGTCTTGCTCCCTTTTATATTCATATTGCTGTGTTGGCAGCATTAACACTGAAGCATAACATTTCATTAGCACAAGAGATTAGAAAAAAGGCCCTTGTGGCTGGCTTCATTAAGCAAATTGAGATCTGAGAAACTGAAGAAAGCTCAAAGGAACATTACCCTTGCTACCCCAAGAGAGCTTTGATATGCCCAAAATGAGGTGTTGGCTCATTAGCCAACTGTTGTCTATTTTATATTACAAGCAAAAACCAGGCCAAAAAAAAAAAAGTCTGAATCTGTACAAAATCATGAAAGAATCAACCTGACTTCAGAACTGAGAAGCATTGCATTAATATGGGCAAGAAAGAAAAGGATGGAAAATTATGTTTATCATTCTATCCTAAATAAAACAACTCCTTATTCAAAGGTCTTATTCCACAAACTAGTATTACTAAGAAAGTCCATTACAATATGTAACATTCTCCACTCAATTGTTCTGCATATTGTAACAGTATGAGGGAATGGGAGATCTTTGAGAGATCAGGTCATCCCCACCTATAGGCAATATGTCATTCCCACAGATTAGAGAATGGTCTTACATGAGGCAGTTGAGGAATGGGGATATGGCAAACCTCTCAGAAGGGACCCTTTCTATTTTTTTTTAGATTGTAAAGGCACGGGGGAGAGGTATACTTTAAAGGGCATCCAGAAATACTATTTAATTGTTGTATTACATTTACAGAATCTTGCAAGTCTGAGGGTACGTGTGTGTCTGTTTGTGTGTCTGTGTGTGTGAAAGTGCCCTGTAGGTTGGTATGGGTGCATGGGTATATACAAGAGATGTTGCATGGTTCTGAAAAGGCGCGTGGATGGGTAACGTGGATTGAGAAGGGTGCATGAGGATGTATGAGAGGTACCACACAGGTTGGAGAGGGGCATGGCATGTGATAAAGTTGGGAAGGGTGTGTAGGGTCCATAATATGTAGGCCTACAAAAGTACGTGAGAGGCAGTACAGGTCAGAGAGGGTGAATAGATGTATGTTAGATGTATTGCACAGGTCAGGGAAGGCTTGTGGGGGATGATGTGAGTCTTTTATACAACCCTGTACCTTTCCTAACCTACTTGGCACTTTTCACACACAGCCCTGAAAGGATATGCAAGATTTACCACAGAGATATGGGAAGGTGCACAGGAGTGCAGGACACGGAGGACATGGGGGAGACATCATGGAATTAGGAAGGGTGTGCAAGATTTCCTTTCCTTATCTTCCTTCTTTCCTTATTTAAATAGAGAATTGAATGGCTACAGGCAGGCAAAAAAAAAAAAAAGATGGGAATGGGAATGCATTCCAACTTTCTATTGGTTTTGCCATTGAATTTCTTTATGGAAAACTGACAGTGAGCATTAGAATACTCCCTCTCTTCCTCCCTCCCTCCTTCCCTTCCCCTCCCCTCCCTTCCCTTTTCCCTCTTCTCTTCCTTTCCCTTTCCAGCAGGCTGGTATAAGTGGCTACTGCTGTGCAGGTAGGTGGGGAATGAAGGAATGTGCAAGTGGCTGGAAACTGTCATGAAATGTTGAAAAATGAGCATAACATGACTTTAGTAGCAGAGCTGAAACAGCAGCAGCATCCCAGTAGCAGTGAAGCAGCCACAACTTTCCTTCCCTTGGGATTATCAGAGCATTCTGTAAGTTACCCCACAATAAAGTTACCTTTATTGACAAAATATTGCCCTATGATGTACGTTTTTGCCTAGTTAAATATTACATATATGAGAGCTTTAGAAGTGTACAATTTATTTTTCTACATATTCTGCCTTCTCAATCAGTAAATCCATCCATTACTAGTTCATTTTATCCATTTTCCCAAGTCCATAAAAGGTTTTGAGGGTCTCGGGAAGAAGGCGGAGCCTCCTCGCTGACGGATGGTAGATCGCAACTCTCTGCGACTATTGTTCGTGCTCTTTCGTCGGAGAGCCCCAATTATCCTGATTAGGGGCTGAAACTGCCTTGGAGGGACAGTGGAGTAAGAGTCTGTGGGAAGCCACATCTCCCCCCCTGGGCTTGGCTTTTTTTCCTCCTGAAGACGACTGCAGCGATGGTCTAAAATGGCTGTCCCGAAGAGGATGGCTCAGCTTGACTAAGATTTGTGCAGGAGGGAAGAAAGAGGTGGATAACATCTGAACCGGGACAACTGTGCAGTATAACCAAATAAAAATACCCCGGGATTAAGCTAATATGGAATTTTTAAGAAAAGAAAAGTGAGCTGCGAAATTACAAAGGGACAGAGAGAGAAAAAAAAAGGAAAATATTTTTGACAGCTAAAGGGGGCTTCGAACTGGGAAAGGAAGAAGATGGAATTAAAGATTTAATGAAATTGGACTAAAATAATTTGGGAATAATCAAGTATAAAATTAAAGCTGGACTTAATATTGCCAAAGAATAATAATAATAAAGTTTATAAATTGGAGACTGGATTGTCTTGGAATATTGAGGTTCGAAAAACTTTAAATAAAAATATAGGGGGAAAAAAGTGAAGACTTCATATAATGGAGAGTGTCACCTTTTGATAAAAATTTAGTTCAAATAAAAAGGAAAGCATTTTGTTTTTGAATGAACTGGTATAAAATTACAGAAATATTGAAACAAAGTAAGAATTTTAGAAAGTGAAAGCAGAACCAGAATAAAGGAAAAAGCAAGGAAGAAAAGATTGTTTGTGGGACTGACTGATGTTTTTGGTATGAACCCTGAACTGGAATAGCTGAGAACTTTAAAAAATTGAAAGAAGAAAGAAGGAAAGTAAAAGTGGTGGGTTTTTTTTGTGGACTTTGAAGATTATAAAATATAAGAATGATTATATGTCTTTGGGACTTAAAAATGGAACTTAAAAATATGAGAGAATTACTACAGGAAAGAGGCGAATCACTTTTCTCTATGCTAGAAAAAATGGAAATGGCGATTGAAGAACAAGAAGAAAGATTCTCAAAAGAGCAGGAATTGACTCAAAGAGAAGACATTTTGAATGGACAATTAACACAAAGAACATTACAAAGAAGTGGGGAAAGAAGGAAGGTTAAAAAGTTGAATTTTAAGAAAGCAATTAAAAGAGGGAATAATTGTGAAGTTAGAAAAGGCAGGAAGATTCAGCAGAAAAGGGAAAGGGAAGATATTAAGAAGGAGATAAATTGGAATGAGAAAAGTCATGGGGAAAAAAGAGGAAGGAGAAACAGTAAGACTAGTAAAATGTTGAAAGGAAATTGTTTCTTTACAATTAAAAGAAGGAATACTTGTGAAGTCAGGAAATGTAGAAAGAATGAGAAAAGACATGGGGAAGAGAGCGGGAGGAGACTCGGGTTCGCTCCCTGGACAATGTACCGAAGAAGCAGTAAGAAACAGGCATGTGACAGAAAGAACCACAGAACTAGTAAAATGTTGAAAAGAAATTGCCTTTTCAGAGATAATGGTTGATGAATTAAAAGGGGGATTCTGCAGGGTGACAAGGGGTAATAGGAATATTTCTGCAATTAAAAATATTTAGAAAATAGGGTAATATAGATATTGATAACTCTTATTAAAGGGGGAGAAATATGCTGTGGAATCCAATTGAGAAGATGTAATGACTAATGGTTTATTGGGAATTAAGATGAGGGAATAAAGGTATATTCTAATCATTAAGGTGTCACACTCAAAATAGTAAAAGAGGAGAAACTTATACTTGTTCTTTTTTCTTTTTGTGTGGGTGTGTTAAGATCTGTATCAATTTAGAACTTATTAAATATGTGTAATTGAAAGGGAATGTGACAGAGTAAAGAACCAGCTAAATTAATAAGTTTAATATAGATTATTAAAAGCAAGGAGAGACATTGGTAACTTCATTATTACCACCATTAGGCAAATATATATTGTTTATTTGTATTTTTAAAATAAATATTAAGGATTATATTTGAAATAATTGAAATGAAATTAAATGTTTAGATTGGGATTAATGAAAGAATTTAGAATTAAACCTTATTAGTATTTATCAGGTAAATACATATTGTTTATGTTTAAAAACAAATACTAAAGGATTAATTTGAAATAATTGAAATGAAACAAAATTGATTGAAATTAAGGAAAGAGGCTAGAATTAATGTGTTTGTTTCTCTCCCTACTGAAAATTTGGAATGGAAAAGGTAATAATAGAATTAAGTATGCATATATCATTGTATAATTTCTGTCATATTTGTATGTAAAGATGATGACCCGGAAATATGTTGTCCACCAAAAAGAGATTTTTGTTTTTAATGTGAAAACTGATTAAAGTTTGTTAAAAAAAAAAAAAAAGGTTTTGAGGGTCTCATAAAAATAGTAATTATTCCCTCTCTAACCAAACAAATCAGTTTAGTCATTTCTGGCCATTTTTAATCATCTTTACATCTATTCCTTTTTTGTACCTATTTCTATATTTTTTTCATCTTTATTCATACTGTTAATCCTCAATTTACAACCAATTCACTTAGTGACTGTTCAAAGTTACAGTGGCACTGGAAAAAGTGTGTTATGACTAGATTTCATGCTTAACAATTGCTGCAGCATCCCCACAATCATTTGGTGCTTGGCAATTGACATGTTTTTGTGATAGTTGCACTGTCCCAGGTCATTTGGTCACTATTTACAACTTTCCCAGCCAGCTTCCTACAAACAAAGTCAATGGGGCAAGGCAAATTTGCTTAATAACATGATTCATTTAACAAGTGCAATGATTTGCTTAATAACATTGGCAAAAAAAGCTTGTAAAAAGGGGGAACTCACTTAATAACTGCTTTACTAAACAATGGGGTTTTTGTGCTAAGTTGTGGTTGTAAGCTGAGGACTACTTGTATAGTAACTTTGCTGTCATTGCCATATATAAAATCAATCATCCATAAGAGTTTTCCATCTGTAAATCCTAATACAAAATGTTCAAGTTTCATCTGAACTTTATTTTTTAAAATTCTTTGCACTATTACATATATTGTTGACCAATTTTTGTTGCTTTTTCACAAGTTCACCTCACATGGTAAAAATGTCATTCATCCTTCATCCTTTTCATATTTCCACAGAAAAATCACAAACATACTATACTACAGAATAAGTAAAATTAACGTAACATTAATACTAACTAACCTTAGTGCATTAACTCGCATGACTATATAGAATATGATGTAAAAATACAAAGATGAATATGTTTGTTGCTAACAGAATTAGAAGGTAATTTCACTTTCTTATGAAAACAACAGACACAGATCCAGGTGAATTTTGTTAGCTTTGCTGGTGAACTCTCAGAGAGAAGAAGGGAGGTAACAGAGCCATAAAGATTATAATCCCCATCTAAATAAGAAACCTTTATTAAAATCATTTTTGTTGGGGAGAACAAAGAACTAGTCTGAACAGGTGGAATCCTTCTAGCCTTCAGGAGTGAATGTCAACTTTAATAAGGTTTAGCTAGTATAGCCAGTATTTAGCAATGAGTAACAATATTTGTTATAGTCTGTAACAATATTTGAGGCCACAAATTTCAGAGCCTTTGTTTAGAGTGCTATTTAACTTATAATTCTAGACAGCTGTGCACAGAACCATGGTGGCCTAATTAGAGTCCTACCTATAGCATCAACAGGAGAGTAAGATTAATATAATACTTGTTAGGGATAACATTGTTTACCCTAACTGGTTTAGGTAAAATAATAAATATATTATCATGGTTTGTTAGTTAAAGTGTCTGTAACTTTAACTGTAAGAATGTAATTAAGGGAGTGGTTGTAAAAGCACCATAAAAGAAGCAAGGCAAGGCAGCTTGCTCTCTCTGGCTTGATGATCCCTAATTACTAGATGGATTGAAGACTGCATTTTTCCCCTACTGGAATGGGAGAGAGAAAGGACTGTTGATTTATCAACTGTGAGAGGACTGATTTATTGTAAGTGAACTGACATTGGATATTCTACACGGACTTTGCTAATTGAATATCCTTGAATGGACTGACTAAAACGAAACATGACTAATGGACTGTTATTTTGATTATGCTATAAATCTGAATGGAATAAACTATATTTTTGATAGCACAAATGTATCTGTTTTTTTTACTGTATGTTAACTAACATACAAACTTATCTCACACATTTATCTGTATGCCTATCTGACTAACGCTGCACATTCTGTTTAACTTGTCTCCTTCTCCTGGTTGGGGAACACAGGCTTAACAATACTAATACTAATACCAATACTAATAATAATAACCCCTCGAAGGAACTTTACCTTGTCATGGTGCAGGGGTTTGTGTGTCCTACTGATCCTAAGGGCTATGCTGAACAGGTGGAACCATATCAGACAGATGAAGGGCCAGACAAAATTTGCTGCACAACCCATTTCAACATGGTGAATACAAGAAAAATAAAATTTATGCCAGCTGAATCGTTGCCTAGATTAACAAGGGTTCTGTTGGATGCTATGGCTCCTGGGCATTCTTCACAAAATGAGCTGCAGGGCTCAGCTCCCTCTCCTTGGCAACCAGGGCATGGAGCTGAAGAGGTACTGAAAGAAAAAGCAAAAAAGCAAAAAACCTGGACTAGGGAAGAAAATATCTTGATTATGGAAGCTTACTACCAATCTGAGCCAGCAAAACGTGGATTTCAAAATGAATGTATCAGATCTGGAAGGCAAATTGCATGGACCTTGACATCAGTGAACAAAGGTTAATGGACCGACGATGTGTGATTCTGAGCCACAATTTTTTCACTGCAACAGAATTAAGAGAAATTGAAAAGAAAGCAACTAATGGCCTGAGCATATCAACGAAAAAACTAATAATGTGAGTGAATTGCAGACTCAAGAACAACCTGCAGAAGAAAGAGGGGAAGAAGTTGCTGAAATTGGTGAAGATAAAAAATAAGAAAAAAGTGAAGATCAAGAAGCACCAGCAGATAAAGATAAATTAGCTGAGAAAATAAAGGATTAAATGGAGGACACTGAAAGAATACACTTGCCAAAACTCAACCAAGTTAATCAGAAAGCACTAGCAAATTCACTGGAGAAAGTCAATGAAGCTATGCAAACCATCCCAACTACTACATTAGCTGAAACAAATCAGCTGATGTATGCAGCAGCCTACCTAACCACTAAAGAATTGGGTTTGAAAATACAAAAGAACCAAAGATGCAAGAAAGGGAAGCCAAAGTGGAAAATTCAGTTGAAACTGAAAATTAAGAATTTCGTGGAGACTTGAGCAACCTGAAGAACCTAAGGCAAGGCCAGCTAAGAACAAGCAGATCAAAAGTAGCTTGGCAATAAGATACGATTTGGAGAACAAGGAGATTGCTGTAGTAATTGAAAAGCTGAAGCAGAGGGTTGTTGTCATTGCTGAAAAGATTGAGTTACAAAAATTGATTAATCCAGTTTCAACAAAACTCACTGTTCAGAGCAAATCAGCACCAATTTTATAAGAACCTGGAAAGGCAAGAAAGGGTTACAGCAAATGAAAAGCCCAATAAAGAAAAAGCTCTGAAATCCTGGAAGAACCTGTGGGAAAATGACATGAAGCACAAAACAAATGAAACCTGGATCAAACAGATTGAGTCCTCAGTGAAAGTGCCCAGAATGGAAGATGTGAAAATAACAAAGGAAATGGTTCAAAGGCAGTCAAGAAGAATAAAGAACTGGAGCACACCTGGACCAGATGAGCTACATGGCTTTTGGCTGAAAGCACTAACAAGTGCTTTATATGAAAGACTTACTGTCCAAATGAACCAAATTATAGAAACACCTGAAAATGATGAATGGCTAACAACTGGAAAGACTTTTTTTTAATTCAGAAAGAGAAAGACAAAAGAAATGATCCAGGATATTACTGACCAATTACCAGCTTGCCAATAAGCTATAAGCTTCTTACTGGCATAATTGCAAATCAAATTTATGGATACCTGAAAAGGAAAGATCTGCAAAAACTGAAGAGGAACAAAAGACCAGCTGCTGATTGACAAACTAATTCTGAACAATTCGAAGAAAAGGTGAACCAACCTGTTCATGGCATGGCTGGACTACAAGAAAGCATTTGATTCAGTCCCCCACAGCTGGATTAAGAAATGCCTGGAAATCTTTGGCATGAGTAGCAACATTGAAAATTCATGAAAATTTTAATGAACCTCTGGAAAACAAAGCTTATGGCTAATGGAAAAAAACTGGGTGAAGTTGAAATTAAATGAGACATCTTTCAGGGTGACTCCCTTTCACCCCTACTATTTATTCTGTCAATGCTACCACTGACAACCATTTTATAGAAGGTGAACTGTGGATATGAACTTGCAAAGAAAGGATTGAAAATTTCACATTTGTTGTACATGGATGATTTGAAGCTATTTGGTAAAACAAAAAGTGAACTGCATTCACTAATTGAAAGCACAAAATAATTTAGCCAGGACATCGGCATTCACTTTAGAATTGACAAATATGTAACAATGGCAATCAAAGCAGACAAGATCATAGAAAATGATAGAACAGAACTTGAAAATAAAGAAATTATAAAGGCAATGAAACCAGAAGCAGGCTACAAGTACTTAAGGATTTTAGAAGCCTCTGATTTAATACATAATAAAGTCAAGGAATCAACTTCAGCCAAGTATGTTCGAAGAATTCGCAAGATTTTAAAGTCCAAATTGACCTGGTCTATACAGGAATATTTGACTGGACCCAGATGGAGCTGGACAATTTGAACAGAAAAACAAGGAAGCTTATGACTATGAATCATGCCTTGCACCCTAAAAGTGATGTTGATCAATTATATTTACCAAAAGCAGAGAGTGGTCGAGGCCTCCTACAAGTAAAGCAGACTGTAGAAGAAGAAAGACACAGCTTGAATGACTGCATCCAGAAAAGTGAAGAGCCAATGATTAAAGAAGTGCATAAAGGAGGCCTTTTGAAGTTAACCAAGTCAAAACTTGGTTACTTTTTTGAATACAAAAAAGTAATTAAGAAATTAATTTAAAATTGGAAAAGCAAAGCTATGCATGGCCAATACCTGAAAAGTGTTGATGGCAAAGCTGATCAAAAGCTTACTTGGAATTGACTAAAATTAGGAATACTGAAAAAAAGAAACTGAAGGTTTTATTTTGGCTGCTCAAGAACAAGCCTTAGCCACAAATAGCATGAAGGCAAAGATTCAGCTTGTCACCACCAACAGTAATGAGAAAGATGAAACAGTTGATCATTTAGTCAGTGGGTGCAGCAAAATTTCACAAACTGACTACCTAGAACACCATAACCAAGTTGCTAAAACCATTCACTGGAAACTGTGCCAAAAGTTTGGATTTGAATATAGTAACAACTACTGGGAACATCAGATTGAAAAGGTATCAACTACTGGGAACATCAGATTGAAAAGGTTCTGGAAAATGAAAAAGTCAAGATCTTGTGGGATATCAGAATTCAGACTGACAGGCATTTAGCCCACAACACACCTGACATAACAATAGTTGAGAAGAAAAGGGTTTGGTTCATTAACATTGCAATACCTGGTGATGCACGAATTGTAGACATGCAGCAAGAAAAATCACAAAGTATAGGGACTTACAAATTGAAGTTGAGCAACTTTGGAAAAAGAAATCATGTGTTATCCCAATTGTAATTGGAGCCCTTGGAGCAATACCTAAAGGGCTGCCTTGCTATTTGGAAATCCTGAATTATCAAACTTGAATACCTTGATTCTACAAAAAAAACCCACCCTAATTGGAACAGCTTATATTCTCCAACGCTACCTGAACAGTTCCTAGGTCCTTGGTTAGGACTTGAGCTGTTGAGCTACCAACCAGCCCCAAAGGCTGTGAATCTCACTAAAGATTAAACAACAACAACAACAACAATAATAATAATAATAATTGCCAATAGCCTGGCAATGGTCAACTGCATGCTTTTGGCTCAAATATGTGACCAGCCTGCATGAAAAAATGGCTGAACAATTCTATGAGATGCTGTAGTCAGGAAACATCAGTGAATGGTTAACAGCTGGGGAAATCTACTTGATACAGAAAGATCCAGCAAAAGGGAAAACACCTGCAAATTACAGGCCAATAATGTGTCTGCCAATCATGATTAAGTGCTGACCGGCATCATAGCTGACAGGATCCAGGACTATGTAGAAGAAAATAACATCTTGCCAGTAGAGCAGAGAGGGAAAAAATGAGGAAGCATATCGGCTCCTGATCAACAAAATGATTCTAGAGAACTGCAAAAGCCAAAAAAACAAATCTGCACATAACTTGGATTGACTACAAGAAAGCATTTGATTCACTACTGCATATCTGGATCATTAAGTGCCTGGATGTCATCGGAATATGCAAATGCATTGGCACTTTCACTGCAAATGCGATGAAGCACTGGAAAACAGAACTGTTTATTGGAAGTGAAAGCTACGGACTGGTCAACATCAAAAGAGGGATTTTCCACGGTGATTCTTTGTCACCTCTGCTGTTCATCATCGCCATGACCCCCCTATCAACAATTTTACAGAAAACTAACATGGGTTATTAAACTGTTAAAAATTCACAGAAAATCTCTCACCTGCTGTACATGGATGATCTGAAGTTATACAGAAAATTGGAAATCGAAATCTAGTCACTGACCAATACAGTTCGAATTTTCAGCACTGACATCAGCATGGATGATCAGCATTTGGTCTGGACAAATGCGCCACAGTGGCACTGAAGAAAGGAAAAATCATAGAAAGTGATGGAATCCAAATGCCCAATGGACAAACTATCAAGTGCTACCAACCCGAAGCCTACAAATGCCTGGGCATACTGCAGCTGGACAATGTCAAGCATGGGTGAGTGAAAAATGTGGTCAACAAAGAATACACAAAAAGGGTCAGAAAACTTCTAAAAAGCAAATTGAATGGTGGTAACACCATCAAGGCTATAAATACCTGGGTCATACCCATCATCAGGTATACTGCTGGGATTGTAAACTGGACACAGGCAGAGCTGAACAGGAATATGGGAAATGAGAAAACTGATGACCATACACTATACACTGAACCCATGTAGTGAGGTTGACAGGCTATATTTGCCCAGAAAAGCAGTGGCAGAGGACTTTTGCAAGTGAAACAGACTGTTGAAGAAGAGAAACATGCTCTGGCAAATTATGTGAAAGACAGTGTTGAACCAGCTTTGATGGAGGTCAACAGTAGGAAGCTGCTCAAAGTGCAGCAAACCAATAATCAATATAGGAAAACAGCGATGCAAACTCGGGCTGATAGCTGGTGTAACAAATCACTGCATGGACAGTTCCTTGAAAAGTTCCAAGGAAAAGTAGATAAGGAAAAGACCTGGTTATGGCTGACCAATGGAACACTGAAGAAAGAGACAGAAGGCCTGATTCTTGCAGCCCAAGAATAAGCCATCAGAACAAATGCAATTAAAGCCAGAATAGAAAAATCTGCTGGTGACCCCCAAATGCAGATTTGCAAAGAAATCGATGAAATCATCGATCACATACTGAGCTGTTGCAAGACAGTTGCTCAGACTGACTACAAATAATGTCACAACACAGTCGCTCAGATGGTCCACTGGAACTTATGTCACAACTACCATCTGGTAGGACTGTGGGATCATAAGCCTGAGAAAGTGATCGAAAATGAGCATGCAAAACTACTGTGGGACTTCTGAATACAGACTGACCAAGTTTTGGAACACAATACCCTGGATATCACAATTGTGGAGAAGAAAAAAGTGTGGATCATTGTTATTGCCATACCCAATGACAGCAGAATCAACAAGAAACAATTTGAAAAAAAAATCACCAGATATCAGGACTTGAAAATCAAACTGCAGACACTCTGGCATTGACCAATGCAGGTGGTTCCAGTGGTACTCAGCACACTGGGTGCCTAAAGACCTAGGCAAGCACTTACAAACAATTGGTGCTGACAAGATCACCATTGGTCAGCTGCAGAAGGCCACCTTATTGGGATGTACTCGCATAATCTGCTGATACATCACACAGTCCTAAATGCTTGGGAAGTGTTGGACTAGTGATTTGTGATATGAAACCCAGCATAGTTATCTCGTTTGCTGTGTACACTGTCGTGTTTAAGCATTTTATCTAAATACTGGCCACACCTTTCTTTACTAAATTTACATAGGTTGGTTGCATATCAGCTCTCACAATGACTACTTTTGGAGACCTGAGCTGAAATTCCAGTGACGCTCTTTAGACTTTGAAGAAGCAAGTCATGAAGAGTATTAATGCATTCAAATTTATTGTTGAAGCCTCCTGAGAATTCTGCGGAGAGACAAGAAAATAAAGAAGGGATCATTGAATAAATCAACCCAAGACACAAATGATCAGGCCCAACCCATCCTATTTTGGATGCATGATTACTTACCGTAATTATCTGGAAAAGGCTGACATGATGAGGAAGGGAAGGAATATGAAAATGATAATCAGCAGCAAGGTGGATGAATTCAGTCACAGTGGCAAAGAATGCACTGAAAGACCAGGTTAAGGACAGAGTATCATGGAGAATTTAATGAAAAGGACGATTAGGGATGACATGATAGCAGTGTTCTAAAATTTGAGGGCTACCATAAGAAATAGGGTTAACCAAAGCACCTGAAGGCAGGACAAGAATCAGCGGATAGAAACTAATCAAGGAGAGAACCAACCTAGAAGTAAGAAGAAATTTACGGACAGCTGTGAAATGAGTTACCTCCAGAAATTGTGGATGCTCCAACGCTGGAGATTTTAAAGTATAGATTGGATACACAGTCATTTGTCTGAAATGGTATAGAGCTTCCTTTTTGAGCAGGAGGACTAAAAGACCCCCAAAGTCTCTTTCAACTCTGTTCTGAGAAAAGCTATCTATGTGATTATTAACAGCAATAATGATTCAATGGCCCATAATCAATCAATCAATGTTAGTGATTGGTTAAGTCATAAAAACATGGTTCTTGTTCTTGTTTACAGAGAAGTATGGTTGAGGTTAGCAATAAAAACAGATAACCCATCTAGGAATAGAAAGATCACCTTCAAATATGATCCAAGTTGAATATAACCTTCTTCAGCTAGATGACATCCAACTATATTGCTCTTCAATTTCCTGTGATTAATAATAATCAAATATCACACTGACTTGATTTGTAAAAACTGTTTTCTTGCCCTAAACCAAGAAAATCATGGATGGTAAAGCAGAATTCTTTATTGTTCCGCACCTGTAGACAGAACCTTGCCAATTTAAACACACTGCTATCTACATCCAAGCATATATTTTTAGAATTTTTAGGGAGAGATTGTCTTCATCTTCTTTCTCTCTTGCACAAAATATCTGAACTGAGCTGCCTCTTATTTATCTGGAAGACATCCCTTCCCTCCAGGAATCCAGTCTATTACTTTCTATCACAGCTGTAGCCCAAATTATCTGGAGAATGTTAAGCTGGAGAAAATGGATTAAGTAGCTCTGTGTATGGTCTTGCTTTTCCATAAATGTTGTGCTTATATTAAGATTTGCAGAAAGCTGTATATATTACCAATAAGGAGAATATTTGTAGCCAAGGGTTGAAATGAGGGGTTCTTGGTATTCTCTGAGCTTGGTTGTTTTCTTGTAGACATCTCATTAACCAAACCAGTTATCATCATCAGTGTTAGTAAGGAGCACCTCCTCTTCTTCCCACATTTTCTCTAAGGGTTATATTTTGTTTAGAAAGTCCAAAATTGCAAAAACATATTAAAACGTATTTCTCTTGTTGTTGATGTGTCAGCTATCAAAGAAAATGGTGGTTAAAAATACTATTAAAAATACTATTAAAGAGATTAAAGCAACACCAGAAAGGTGAAGGTAGAAAAATATAAATGTCAGCTTTTCTCATAATGATCTGGATAGGATAGTTGCAAATAGAAATTGCTCTTAATTGCAGTTATTATTGCATATGTTCTTGAAATAAAGATTTGTTAAAATATTATGGTTGAAAAACTGGTCTTTATGATGTTGGAACAAGTGATTTCATAAGAATGTACTCCCAAAGACTTTTTTTTGCACATTTTTTTCGCTGTACCTTTTGTTCTGGATGCTAAGAAAGTTGTTAGTTCCAGTTATCCAAGTCCTCCTTTACCCATTCGGATATTTGTCGACCCTATAAAGGAAGCCATTTCTCTTCAGATTTTCCATGTTGAGTGGTTAAGATCAATAAAAAGAGCCAGAAAGGAACCCTTCTTTATTCTTTGAATTGCTATATTTTCAGCACGAAAGAATTGCTCTTTCTCTCTCACTTTAATCTCCTGGAATCATAGAACTGAAAATGAATTGAGGTCTTTTACTCCAACTATCTGCTCAAGATAGGAATCTTTATTCCTTCCTGGACAAATGGTTGTCTAATCTTTTCTTGAAAATCTCCAGAGATGGAGTACCCACAACTCCATGAGGCAAACTGTTCCATTGACTAATTGTTCTGTCGGGAAATTTTTCCTTATTTCCAGATAGGATCTCCCTCTGGTGAGTTTCCACCCATTGATTCTTGTCTTTCCCTCAGATGCGTTGGAGAATAAATCAGCCTCCTCTTTCTTGTCACAGTCCTTCAAGTATTGGAAGGTGATTATACACTTTCTTTTTGTCAGCATACCTACACACATACCTACACACATACAGGTAGCCCTTGAGTTACAACCACAAGTGTGGTTGTAAAATGTATATTGTTAAGTGAAACATTTCCATTTTATGACCTTTCTTGCCAATGCTGTTAAGTGAATCACTGCAGTTGTTAAATTAGTAACACAGTTGTTAAGTGAATCTGGCTTCCCCATTGATTTTGCTGGTTCGAAGTTTGCAAAAGCTAATCACACAACCCCAGGACATTGCAACTGTCATAAATATGATCATGTTGCCAAGTATCTGAATTTTGATTATGTGACCATGAGGATGATGCAATGGTTGTAAGTGTAAAAAAGAGTCAGCGTTTTCAGCACCACTGTAACTTTGAATGGTTATTAAATGAACTATTGTAAGTTGAGGACTACCTGTATAGGTGAGAGAGAAGTTCCCTGAGGATGAAAGCTTGGAAGATTAAACCTCTGGTCCCAGTGACCGACCCAGATTGGATCTTGCAACATTATTTGCCTTCATTTGTAAACATATCTAGTTGTTCATCACATTGATTAGCCTCCAGTTCCTTATCATTTTTATTGCTCTTCTTTGCACATTTTCTAAGGCCTAGACAAGCTATCATATCTGATAAGGTATTATCCATCTCAGATAGGCCAAAGCAGGGAATAAATCAATTTGGGATTATTTTTTCAATTTGGGATTAGTTTCTTGCTCACACTACCCTTCTCCATGTTGGGACTTTTTCTTTACATTCATAGTTTCTTGATCCCTGGGATCAGCTCTCAATTCATTTAAACTTAACAACATGGAACATCTCAAATTGTCTCAATTAAAAACAACATCTGTGTTTTTTTTTTGTTCATACTTGAGAGATTTAGGTTTAATTCACACTTGGGTTGATAAACAATAAAAGTAATAAAATGAAAGTAATTCATCTGTTATTAGATAATAGAATCTAGAGAAAGAAGTATTGTCATTCTACAGAAGTATTGTTTTCCTAAAATTGAGGAACAATGGCATCCAGCTGAATAAGGGAGATTTGTTTTTATCCAAGCATAAATGATTTTGTAGAAAAAGGAAAGAATTTAAGATAGATTTTAAATTTTCCCACCACAAGTAGCAGGGGTTCCATGGGGCAGGTAAAGGAAAATTAGGAGGTGGCACATTGATTTTTTGCCCTTCCTCCCCACCTCCAACTTGAAAGATGTTTTGTTTCTTTTTCACATATTTTATTTAGTGAAACTTGTAAGGGAATACTTCTGTTTTCTTGCCATGGAATGAGCTCATCGATTTTTTTAATGTCATTCTTAGAATACTTTAGAAATTGTGTTATTCTTTTGAGAACACAAAGTTTCTATCTAGAATGTGTCTAGACAATATCTTTGAATGGAACTCTCCCTCTCTTCCAGCTGATGTGTCATTATCATCTTTCAGATTCCTTGGTTACTTATGCTTTCTAATCTCTATTAGAAAGATGGAGGAGAGGTACTTTCATGAAAACAGGAAGTCATTATAAAGAGTGGACAGTGCAACCTTAAATGCTTGCGGGCACCCACCTCAATCACTTTGCAGCTAAGGACAACAAAAGAAGCCTATTGCCAATCTATGAAAACTTCACTGAAAAATTTACAGTCTTTTGAAAAATCAAAATTGAAATTTCAAATTGAATTTGAAAATGAATTATGCACAAATAATGGACAGGTAATTGCAAATATGTACACATGTTGATTGAAATTTGAAACAGAAAAGGAAAAAGTTAAGGATTGTATAATAAAATGGGCTAAGAACTTTGATTATAACACAGAGATGGATAATTGGGAAAAATATTGATAAATAAGATGTGTTATAATTTAAGAAAGAATTTCTACAAAATGATGTACTGTTGATATATGACTCCAGAGAAATTACCTAAGATATATAAAGGTACTTCTAGTGCCTCTTCAAAAGATTTTAAAAATTCATATTGAGAAGAAACCAAACCTCTTTTTATTATAACTTATCCAATCCAACATCACTCAAAACTAGACACACATGCCCCTAACTACCTCTATTCCAACCACAACTGGCCTTAAATACAAGCTACTCAATGCGAGAAGCCTTGCAAATAAAATACCTGAATTTCTCCTCTTAGTAAATACAGCTAAATTCGACGTTATATTTGGCTGTGAAACATGGCTCAACGCATCTCTCCCTGACTCCATTACCACAGTAAGAGACTATCATGTTTACCGATCAGATCATGAAATCCGTAGAGGAGGTGGTGTTGCTATCCTCTATAAAAAGTCCCTACATCTAAAAAACATCCAAGTTACCAAAGAGTTTGCTATTCCTGAGACCATCGTCTGTGAACTGTCTTTAAATATCACATTTTGGTTCTTACTCTGTTATAGAGCCACTGATTATGACATTGAACATGCAAACAAGCTAAATTCACTACTAACATGGCAGCATCCTGCCCATATGATTTTATCTTTCTTGGTGACTTCAGTCTACCTCATATTAACTGGACACTTAACGAATGTACAACTGAACCCACACATGCAACCTTCTACAATGCAGTAACAAATCTGGAACTAGAACAACTAGTAACCAACAACACTAGACTAAACAACTGCCTTGATCTCATCTTCTGCAATAGTTTGAGTTTAATTTATGGAATACAAATTAAAGAACCCTTTTCCAACAGTGACCACAACATGATTGACTTTTGTCTCAACATATGTCCCCACAAAAATCAACAGAACAATGAGATTCCCAATGATAACTTCAAAAAAGGCAACTATGATCTTATAGAAAACGATCTCTCATCCCTTGATTGGCAATTTCTATTCACTGGATGCAATACTGTAGAAGACCATTACAACATATTTTTACTTGAAGTCAAAAGAGTCATCAAACTATATATACCATTAACAACTTCCAAAACCAGAAAAAACAAATTACCCATAACAATAAGGAAGCTTCAATCCAAGAAGAAATCATTTTGGCAGAAAAATAAATTTGGTCACGTTGCCAATTTCAAAAGACGATACAAAAATTTATGCCATCGGACAAAAACTGAATGCACCAATTATCACATTAAACAAGAAGAAAATCTTCTACACACCAATTCCACCTGCACTTTCTACAATTTTGTAAACAACAAACTAAAAGACTCAAGGTCCATCCCACCCCTGAAAGGATCTAATGCTAAAGACTGCAACAACAACACTATTAAAGCCAACCTCTTTAACACATTCTTTGGCTCAGTATTTGTAAACAGCAATGGATCATGCCCAGTATTTCCTAGTCGAACCACAGACAACTACAATGATCTAATACATATCAATTTTACAGAAGACAATGTTGAAAAAGCACTACACAATCTAAACCCATCTCTATCTATTGGACCGGATAGAATAGGTGCCTACTTCTTGAAAAAGTTATCCACTGCCATAGTCGAACCTCTAAGCATAATCTTTGAAAAATCTTTCAGGACCAGCTCCTTGCCAAAACTATGGTTACAAGCCACGGTCATCCCCATCTTCAAAAAGGGAGACCCGGTCTAGTTGAAAATTACAGACCAATCTCCTTATGCTGCGTCACCTGTAAAGTCATGGAATCAATTATTAACCAATCTATTATCTTCCAACTAGAAACAAACAACCTACTCTCTAATAAAAAATTTGGTTTCACGAAAAAAAGTATCCTGTAATCTGCAACTCTTCTACTGCAAAAACATATGGAGTACATAACTCGATCAGGGCAAAGCAATACACGCAATCTACATAGACTTCTGTAAAGCCTTTGATTCAGTGGTACACAACAAAATACTCCTAAAATTAAAATCTTACGGTATCTCTGGACACCTGCATAAGTGGAATAAAGCATTCCTGTCAAACAGACAACAAATGGTCAAAATTTGATAGGGAGTGTCCTATCAAATTCTGTACCTGTCAACAGTGGTGTCCCCCAAGACAGTGTTCTAGGACCAATTCTTTTCATACTCTACATAAATGACCTCTGTGATCATATCAAGAGCAACTGCGTTCTCTTGGTCAATGTCTGGAATACTCTACCTGACTCTGTGATTTCTTCCCCAAACCCCAAAAACTTTAACCTTAGACTGTCTACTATTGACCTTTCCTAAGAGGTCTGTAGGGGGCGTGCATAAGCGCATCAACGTGCCTACTGTCCCTGTCCTATTGTTTCTTTTATTTTTTTCCTTTTCTTATATGTATCCATGTATTCATAACTATGTTTTTACTTACATCTATTATCTTGTAAGCAATTGACAAAAATAGATAAATAAAATAAATAAATAAAAATAAAATAAATTTAAAAGCCTCATGAAAGATTGATTTTATGTAGACTAACTATAGGAAGATTATGTACACGCAACAATGGTGAAATACTGAAACATACATAATGGAAGAAAGGATTGCGAAAATGACAAAAATCCAAAACTGACCTGTTTCATCAGGCTCAAAAAATAAATCCCTTTGCAAAATACTTTATGGACTTTTCACTAAAAATAGAAAAAAAAATAGAAATGACGATTTTTGGATTCGAGCCTTGAAAAAGAATTGGGTTTGAAGGGATTTTTGTAATACTTAAAGAGAGAACAAGAATAATTAAGTTTATAATGGTTGAAAAGAAGCTTTGTTATTCTTCTTTTATCTTTTTCTTTAATGGATTGCTTTTGCACTTTGTTTTTCTCTTTAATTTTATTTATTTTTATATTGCCTTTAAAAGAAAAACTCAAAAAAAAAAAAGCTGTCTGTTTATCATCTATCAAAATCAAAACATTTTCAAATTAAGAGATAAATTCCCAGTACCTTCTTTGTTGTCATTACTGGATAATATTTTGCAGGTCCTGCCCTGGACTTATTGAGGATTCAACTTCCCTAATTTAGGGCAGTTTCAGTACATCTGGAATGGGGAAACTGGGGCTAGAAAATTGTCATGATTCCTAAACTTTAATCAGGTTTAAATTTACATATTTTTTTAAAAATTCCTCCTTTATTATTTTTACAGATAGTTAAGGTGATACTCTGTTTTTGTCCTCTTTTCCTTACAATAGCAATCCTGTAAAGCGAGTTGAGAAAGTGTATGACTGGCCCAAGTCACCCAGCCAGCTTTCATATCTAAGGAAAAACTGGAATATGATTCAATTAAAAGAAAAGTTTTATTCTTATTGACAAGTTTCTCTGAACTTAATGTTTGTTACCTTTATTTTTCAGAAGTTTTTTTTAAGAACACAGATACCATTCAAAGTAATCTTTTAACAGAATTTAAAACCAATCTTTACAATCTCTTATATACAATGTTCCAAAACATAAATGACTATACATGATGCGACTTTCAAATCCTTAGGTTTTCTGCAGTGAATTTTTAATTATGTGAAAGTTTAATCCACAGCGGCTTTGAAGGTGTCCATTCTGATGGTTCCTGTAAAATTCTGCTTGTAGAACTCCACATTGGGGTATCTTTATATTTTTAGATCCACTTAACCTGGTTTTGATGGTTTTATTTTTATTTTTTTTCCAGCTGGGATCAAAATGGAAATAATATGTTTTGGACATCTGAGAAAAACAAATCCTTGCTAGTATCCAGAGGGGAAAAAATTACCTGTCTGACTGTGCTGAAGCTAAACTTATGGTATGGAGAGTTAATTAGCTTCTGCTTTGTTCAAAAGAATGACCAAGAGCCTGAGGTTTATTTTCAAATCATGACAATCTTCCATCCCAAATCCTTTTAATATATTCTTACCAAGCTGGTATTTCTTTCCACTCTCTTCCCCCAAGTGTAGAAAAATATTAAATTAAACACCAGTTTCAAAAGCACTGGGTGTTGTGCCTTCGTGATTGTTCAGAGAGAATCCCTGGGGCTGCATTCTCAGCTGAACTTGAAACTCTGAACTTCCATGACTATTCCTGATTTCTAACTTCTTTTACTTTGAAGTAAAAGTCTTTTAAAGTCTTTTACTTCATGCTGAACTGAAATGCTGGAGTGACACCCATCCTAAAGACCAAGCAGCAGAAGACCAAGCTGCTTGAAATATGCTGTTTCTCTTGCTGATTCTTAACCTGCCTGCATTACTTTATTATTCTTAATAAAAGGAAGCACACATTCCCCAAAACATAGTGGGCTTTAAAATGTAAATGATAATGCTCTATTAATATAATCAGCTCCCTCTATCATGCCTTGGCAGTAGCCATTCTGTCAAGTTGTAGTAGAAGTAGATATGCTAGGACACTCCAACAGGGTCTCTTTTTTCAACTATTTCTAATCCATCTAAGAAACAGCAATTTCTTTAAAAGGACTAATTGTATTCTCCAGGCCCATCCCTTAAAGTAAGCACGCCAAATGTAATTGGACCTTTATGTCATTTTCCCAGATTCCATCAACCAGTTGCCATAGAAAATCAGTTTGACCTATTTTGGGCTCTGTGATTCAATTACATTGTGTGCTTAGATAAAGAACTCATGTTTATGTGCATTTCACCCACTATCAGTTTCCAAAAACAAATTTTGTTTTTCTTTAGATTTATTTTGCTCACAAGATATAATACAGTTTCTTGAAAAGTTTTCAGATTTTAATATTAGCACATTATTTTGCAACAAAACAAAAACAAACAAATCAAAAAACAAAAACCAGTCAATTCTATTTTAAAGTTCCCATTATGCTCTATGGCGGATCTGATCCAGAAGTGGTATTCAGCAGGTTCTGACCAGTTCTGGAGAACCGGTAGTGGAGAACCAGCAAATACCACCTCTAACTGGAGATTTTACAGTATCCTTCCCCTGCCACGCCCACCAAGCCACGCCCACAGAACTGGTAGTAAAAAATTTTTTGAATCCCACCACTGATCTGATCCATTATATAATTTTCTCCAGTTAGGACTTTTTCATGGTGACTAACAGTCAATAAATGAACCAATTAGGACCAGAACAGAAGAACCCATTTTTCCCATCTGAAATACTTCCAAGCAATATTTGATTAACAGGATGACCTGTTTTTCATTTGCCAAGAAATATGAGGAATGGAGCTTCTCCCTATAGGATTTGCTTTCATCTTTTTGATAAAAGTAGTGTTAAACCAACACAATGCAAGTCATGAGCCTTTCAGAGAAGGTTGTAGTTGATCACCTTGCTTCCATGGCTATCTTCCGCATGGATGTTACTCAGCAACTTGCTGTAGAAATCTCAGTTGACTGCCTTTTGGGCAATCATAAAACAAAATTCAGCCCCGTTGCATCACTGGACATTGTGACAATGACTTTCCTAAATCAATTTAAAAAGGGTATTGATTCCTTATCATGGTTTAAGTGGACAAATATCTATTTTTCAACTTTCAGGGTGTAATCGGAAAGTGTTGCACTTTCATTTTGTCCAAACTTTCATAAATTTTATGAACATCTGAGAAATTATATAGGCAACAATATTGTTGGGATATAATGTTCATAAAGAAAATAAGATTGGTATCAAGGTTTGCCCAAATCAAATATGTCAACAACTAAGAAACACATTTGAGAGTCAAATTATATTAGCCAAGCCATATGCTTCTTAAGCAAAATCACAAAATATTGATGCTTGAATTATTTTAGTGAACAAGAAGAGTTATTAGTAAGATTCAAACTAAAGATCAGAATAAATTGAGAAATGAGATAAGAAGCAAAATGAAATACATTCAAACTGTTTTATAGGTGAGTAAGTTCTAACTTTAGCTGGGCAGCTGATAAGATCATAACAGTGTACCATCACTCCCATCAAGAATAATTTACAGTAATATACTATAATCAATTTGCTGCTTGAAATTCTTACAAAATTATCTGCTTTATATTTTGATAAGTATTGTATTTTCACATGAGTAATGCCATACTATTTACAATGGTCATGAAATAAACACTAATGATATTTGGCACTCTGTACTATTTTTCAGTTCTTTTATAGCTCGCTTTATTATTTGGGGTCAATACTATAAAGTGAGTGATAACAGCTGATAATCTGCTCTGGCAGAGTAAGATTTCCAGATTTGATTCTGATGCAGGTCCCTGCTCCATTGTTAGATAGAAAAATACATTACAAGACAAGAAAGATTAAAGGGGGAACTATATAACTGGGTATACTGTATATGTCATCTAGGTGTAGTGACATTGAAATATGATTCAGGTGTAAATGAAGAATGCAGAATACAGATGCTAATGTGAAACAGTTAGGTAATTCTTGCCTCATTTAGAGATCATAATCCATGTCCTGATCTGATGATTTCATACCAGGGAAGTTATTTCAACTTTCAACGGAGCGCAAGTCATTAAAACATCTGTCTTCTGCCTGTTCTATTAGAGCATCAGTAGTAACGCAAGGCTGCTTCTTAATTTTAGAAAGTGACTGGCCCAAAGGTAATTTCAATGGCCAAATTAAAATTGGATTGTTTCTGGCCCAAATCCAGCATCTTACCCACTTCATTATGCTGGCCCTCTCATGAAATGTCCAAAACATGCAAGGAAAAAAAAAGGGAAAGGAAAGGAAAAAAAAGATAGAGGGGGGACTTTGAAAGCATGCAATACTTTTAAATGAGAAGGTCATGAGGACTCTGCTTCACTCAGGTTGAATTTTACTCCTGGCTTAAATGGCATGAGTCCACATTTTAATTTCAGGAAAATAATGAGGTTGGATCCTCTTGCAGGCAAAAAAGGCTATTATTCATTGCAGCATTTCTGTTTGTTGCCAACTATACTTCACAAACACACACACACACACACATACACACACACACATACACACACACACACACACACTATCTTCCTATTTTTTTCCCCCAGGGAACTGCTGACATATGCAGTGTCTTCTCTGAATCCCATTGCATCTGCCAGCACCTTGCCTTTGGGAATTTAGCTTTGGTTTTAATAATGACAGCATCCTGTATTAAAAGGGGGTGTGGGGAGAACCCCAGAAAAGGAGCTCTGGCAGAACAGGTGACACCCTTTGAAGAAAGTATAAATAGAGATAAGTGGGTAGTGGATCCAGTAGTCTTACTTTACGTCAAGTGGTGCCTCTTGCTTTCAGCTTAGCATTAAGGAACTTCTCTGCTACAATGAGCTGTGGTCCAAGACACACGGTCCTAACAGCTGGGAGAAACAGCAGTGGGAGCAGCAATCTTGGAGTGGGGGTTTCTTCTGTTGGCTCTGGGCGATATACTTCCTGTGGGCTAGGCAATGAAAGAGCTAGTCTCTCTGGACGGAGTCATCTTGGGGGGAGAAACCATTTCTCAAGTGGCAGCTGCAGTGGGGCATTTGTTGGTGGTGGACATGCTGGGACAAATGGTAGCTTTGTGGCTACCTCTCACATGGGGAATTCTGCTGCTAGAAATGGTATAGTAGGTGGTGCTGGTGGTGGCCATGTAGGTGTGGTAGGTGGTGCCCATGGTGGTATGGTTGGTGGTGTACCAGCTGCTGTGGTTAATGGCATGGGTGGTGCAGTTGGTGCTCACCATGCTACTATGGTAGGTGGTCCTTGTGGAGTGGTTGGAGCTGTCCCTGCTGGCATGGTAGGTGGCATGGCTCATCCAGGTGTTGTTGGTGGCATGGGTGGTATGGTAACTAATCCTGGAGCAGTTGCAGGATTAATTGGAGAACCTGTTTGTGGAGGTATTTTCTCTAATCTGGATGGGAAGATGACCATGCAGAACCTCAATGATCGCCTGGCCAGCTATCTAGACAAAGTTCGATGTCTGGAAGAGGAAAATGCTGATTTTGAGTGCCGAATCAGAGAATTTTATGCCAAGCAAGGCCCTTTGTGTGAACCAAAGGACTATGGTCATTTCCACCAGCAAATTGAAGATCTTAAAAACCAGGTAGATGCCAGTTATCAATTATTTTTTTTCATAATTTTTACATGCATTTGTTTGGAACAGTTGCAAATAATAATAATTCCTGCTTAGTTAAAGTTCATAATTCTGTAAACTTATTTTGCTGATTTCTAAAGGTTATTTTATTCTTCTGATCATCATATATGAAATAAGAACCAAGTAAATTTTGTTAAACATGTTTTTGCACTCTAAATTCTGTAGTCAGTCTGCTTTCTTAAAATAATGGTGGTAAGGGTTTGGTGATGTTTCCACATTATTCTGTCATTTGGATTCTACAAATGAATGCAGAAATGAATGAGAAAACTTTATTTCAAAGGACTATCAAACGATTATTATATTAGGTAGAACTCTAGGTTTATCTTATCTATAGATGCTGCTCCTACTGTATTATGTTGACATGCTGAGCTAGTGAACCTTTTGATAAATTAAGATTTTTTTGCTAGCTTGGTACAAAGTCATCATGAAATGCAATATCTAATCAATTTTCTACATGGAAGTAATCACCGTGATGAAAAATTAAAGGCATCCCCAAGTTATACAAGTCAACCTTTGGAAGAGGAGAAAATTAGCTATGAATTAACTCCATTTTAGTCACCACTTCCAATTATTTACAAACTGTAGAGGATCTGCACTCACGAGGTTGCTTGATTATTTTTTTGTGCCTTCCAATAGCAATTTAGATGTAAATGAGCATGTATCCATAAGCTAAGCAATGAAGCTTGTGTTAGTTCAACGAACATCTGATATGGGTAGCTAAATGTTAATGCTAGAACTTTACATGAAAGGCAAAATCAATATATATATTCAGCAATGCATTTTTCCCCATTTATGCAGCTTATTTGTGCAAGTGTGGAGAATAACAAACTCCTTCTGTGCATTGATAACAGCAAACTGACTGCTGATGATTTCAGATCCAAGTGAGTACTTTTCAGTAAATTAAATGCAGATGAACTAAAAAATATTTGTTTTACTGAAAGTGCAGGGCTACTTTTGGAATTGCCTCCATGGGCATTGTAGGTCAAGACTTTTAGAGAAGAATGTTTTTTATTTCAAACAATAAGGCAAGAAGAAGAATCTTGTCATTCTCTATTTTGGGGTGTTGCTTCTGCTTTCTCTAACTTGGAAATGCTTCAGATTTATGGGGCTCAATTTCCAGAATACCTTAGACAATATATTGTTGTGAATTCTGGGAGCTGAAATTCACATACTTGGGTTGCATTAGAGTTGGTAAAGGCTGCTGTAAGACAAGGAAAAGAAAATGCATTCAATATGCCTGGAATAAGAACAAAGTTGGTTCTAACAGTGTTATAATCAATGAAATATTGTTGAAATATTTAGTAGCTTCTTTTATTTCTATCTTAAGTTTGTCTAATATGAGATATGTTTTCCTATTATATGGTATTTAAAACCTAAGAAATTATGTTGCACTGAACTGCTTGAATAAAATCTGCAAATTTCTCTTGTGCAGGCCTACAAGCCAACCAGCAAAACTTTTTTTTCTCTCTCTCTCTTATGGCTCAGGTATGAGACGGAATGCTGCCTCCGTCAGAATGTAGAGGCTGATATCAATGGACTACATCAAATCCTGGATCAGCTGACTGCCTGCCGATCTGATCTGGATATACAGTGTGAGAACTTGCAAGATGAACTATGCTGCCTAAGGAAAAACCATGAAGAGGTGAGGGTGATCATTTCCCCATTCAACAAAATCTAAATGCATCATGGAAAATAATAATTACTTTATTAGAAAAGTCAATAGACTTCTTCCTAGGTCAGTGTGGGAAGCTATAGACCTCTAAGTCAATGTTTCTCAGCCTTGGACTTTTGACAAAATGGTTGGCTGAAGAATTCTGGGAATTGAAGTCCATACATTTCAAGTGTCCAAGGTTGAAAAACACAAAGCAGTGTCATTGAAATAAATTCATTCCTCACAAAGAACTACCTGATTGCAGCTGCTGCAGTTAAGAATTGTATGGAAGTCTACAATTTCATTACCTCTATGCTAGAGGGATAGACAATTTCACTGAGTTCTATTGAGCAAAAATGCCCATATTACAAAGACTTATGATTAAATGAAGTTTGTAAAGGTGAACATTAACTAAAACCTCTGAAATTATTATTTGATCAATTTTGCTAATGCGGACATGTTAACTAAAGATCTTGCCATTTCACTAATATGGTATATTTGTACACATCAGGCACTGCTATTTAATATCATGATCAATGTACTTCAAGAATTAGCAACAAGCTACTTGGTGATACCATTGCATTCTTTGCATCTTAAAATTATCTTTGTATTACCCCTCCAAAAAAATAAAATGTGCAATATAAAAAATTAAACAGCCAAAGGTTCATAAATTAATTATTAGATTTTTGGAATTCCTGAATGAGATCTTATGATATATGAGCTCAAAAGATCTCCCAGCTGACATTTCTATAATCTCATATGATATTTGGCAATACAATCAAATTTTGTGGAGTAGGCAGGACTGGAATAGATTTCTAGCCACTTGTCTATGGCACTGAATAATATCACATAACTTACAAGATGGGGAGATCCAGATTTTAATTCTTCCTTAGGCATAGGAGCCAGCTGTGAGATCTTGGGCTAGTCATACTTTTTCAGCTCTGATTAAAATAATACAAAAAAATAATTTACAAATGTTCACCCTGCAGTGGACTGATTTGGGAAGATGATGATAATGATAATTTATTAATATACATAAACATACACAGTTACAGTGCAGATATATTAGTAAAAATAGGAAATGCTGGGAAAATAATAAAACAGCACTATTAAAGTGAAGTTATAGTTTCACTAATTTTGTGCATCCAAAATTCATAGCATTTTATGTATCTTTTCATGCAAGTGATATTTTTCGTTTTTTAAAAAATGCACAATTTGAGTTCTACTGGTTGGGAATATTTGGGTTTATGTCTGTGTATATGTGTGTTCCAAAACAAAAATGGAGAGATTTGTAGATATTGTTGGACTAATTCCTATCAACTTCATCCATTTAGTAGAAAGAATAATAGAAATTTCTATGGAGATTCTCAGTCATCCAGATCATGGTTGTCCCAAAGGTGCTTTTTCAAGAGGCAACTGGACTTTCTAGTTTTTCTTTAAAGATGTTTTGCTTCTCATTCAAGAAGCTTCTTCAGCTGGAAGAAGTTTCTTGGATGATAAGTGAAATGGTTTCAAAGAAAAACAGAAAGCCTAACTGCTTCTTGAAAAAGCACCTTTGGGACAATAATGGAAATTGTATTCCAACAACAATCAGAAAGCTACAGGAACACAAGTCTTCCTTAGTTTAAAAGTGGGCCAGCTAGATGCCTTTTCAATCACTGAAGGAAATATTTCCTTTTCAATGAACAGCAATATATATCCCTAGGAAGTTATCTGAAGATTCTTCCTTTCATTGGCATCATCATTGCTATGACACACTTAAAACTGGGGGATTGCTACAGCCCCAGAAGCAATGCATCTTGCCTCTTTGAAGTTGATTTGCCCTTTATAGTCTCCATCAACTTTGTTTAACCAAGTTGTCAGAAAGTTCAGTTAAGAAGAGTTGAACAGAAAAAGAAAGGTCCAAATGCCAAGCACTTTCTTTTATTTGAGTAGGAAGTTACCTGCCTGAAGAACCAGGCCTCTGGAGATGTCAGTGTGGAAGTGAATGCCTGTCCTGGGCCAGATCTTAAAAAAATCCTGGAGGAGATGAGATGCAAATATGAATCAATGATTGAAGGAAACCGCAAGGAAGTGGAAATATGGTATGAATCCAAGGTAAGTTAAATATCAGTTTTTCTTAACCTGGAGCATATCTGGTGTGCTCTCACATTCACCAAACATCATGAGAATTGAATCTCAACACTTCTGAGATCATATAAGATAGCATTGTTTTGCAGAATTTTTTTGGATTGGGCTGCAATAATTATTTTTTTGATTACCCTTAGTCTTAATTGGAGAAAGAAAGTTCTGTAAATAATCATATCCAATCTATGAAAGGCTTCATAGGTCATAACCAGCACTTTGAATTGCACCTGGAAACCATAGTAAATAACAACAATAGAAAAGTAGAGATGTCACAAGTCTTACCAAGATAAGCCATATCTTGATAAGTTGTAGTTTCTGAGTGGTCTTTAAAGTTAGAAAGCACATTGCAGAAGTCCAAATCAGAGGTGATGAGGACTCCCAGATTGTAAATCAATTCTGTTTGGAAGTTATACCCCATCAAACCAGAAAAATCTCTGGAAATGGTTGATTCCTGAACCCCAAGCCACTATGGTTGAAGCTGAACTTTTTCTTCCCCATCTAAATTCCTACAGCTTCTTAGCACATAGATGATGATGATGATGATTGTGACAGATAGATAAAAGTCAGTTAGTCAGTGCAAATCTGCTTGGAATTTTTTTGTGAAACTTTCTTTGGTAGGATTAACTCATTAAATTGTATATATTAAATTGTTAAATTGTATATATTGCTCAGCTATGTATCTCTCTTAATTGTATGCCCTCCAGATTGAGGAGGTGAATCGTGATGTCTGCACTAGCAGTCAGGAGATTGAAGAAAGCAACAACAAAGTCACTGAATTAAGACGCCAACTACAAGCCCTGGAGATTGAGTATGATGCCCAGTGCAGCCTGGTAAGAGATCAAGAGTTTCTATAGAGTTGGAGGCACTTGGAATAAACTGCAGTGGACAAAGCATTGCTGCATCACGTATAGGCAAAGCCTATTTTATGTTAATCATTTTCTCTCATCCCCAGGTTGTGGGACTTAATCCCCAAGGATTAGGAGAAAAAAATGAGACATAAATGCAACAATCCATAAATTATTAAACCATAGCTTCATTTCATTTTTGCTAAAATGGAGAAAGCAGGTAGAGGATGATGAAAGCAGAAATGGGAGGTTGTAGATATTATCACAATCAAAGCAGTTACTAAATTGTATTCATAATGTGATAAAAAAGCCCTTTGGGCTCTCTCTAACCCTTAAGAAACAGGTTAAACCTTTCATTCAGTTCATGTTTGCAAACTCTCAGTATCCCATTAAATCATTTCCTCTGACACTCTCCTTTTTAAACAATTATTGTGTTCTCTTTTATTTGTCAGAGGGACACCCTGGAAGCTTCCCTGGGTGAAACTGAGCTTCGCTATAACAGTCACTTGGCTGAGCTCCAGGACCGCATCTCCTGTCTAGAGCAGCAGTTGGCAGAACTGCGGTCAGAGATGGAATGCCAGAACCATGACTACACAGAGCTCCTGGATGTCAAAAGCCGCTTGGAAAAAGAGATTGCCACCTATCGCGGCTTGCTGGAAGGGGGACAACATGACATTGTGTAAGTGCCATCCAGAAATGATGGTGTTCCCAATAAATCCTTGAATGGAAATTTTAGTTAAAATAAAATAGGAAAGTAATCCAGAATTGTGGAGACTTGGTGGTGCAGGATACAATCTGGGTCAATCACCAGGACCAGATGTCATCTGAGCCTTTAGATTCATTCTGGAGCCCATCATCAGGCTCTTATTCATGTATGTATCTTGGGCAGTTCATTTTCTCTTAAACTAACCAGCCTCTTTATTTTTGTGTTATTGAAAGCATTGCTCAGTCTTTGTGAAAGAGCAGAAAATTCTACTAGCAGCTTAGAATTTTCTTTATCATTGATAACCCCTATCTTACCATTATTGTCTTTATTCCCATTCACTAAGGTCACCTGCCTTCCTCCACAGTAATAGGTAACAAAGCTGAACAGACTCTATAAAGTTTGAAACTACCATTGGATAGTGTTTAAATTAGAGGAAAATATTGCTTTAACATGGATATGCCTAAGAACCTAATGGGTGGGTTTGAGAAAAGAAGAAGGCAGCATCAAGGGAACACAGCAGAAATAGGATATTGCCAGGGCATGTTTTCAGGTGATTAGAGGCAAGTGGAAAGGTCTCAAGATATTACTGGGAGATGTCTCTTATAAGAACCATATGACAAGGAAGCTGAAATAGTAAATTTGCCTTGAGAAAGGGTCTGGACTAAGATCAGTCTTTACCATCTATAATGCTGTGATTCTATTTTTGGTTTCTGGCATAAGGGATCCAACAAGAGATGAATGATAAATCTACAGGCATTGCTTTGAAACAGGATATTGTATATTTTGCTTCTACTCCTTGGACAAGTGTCCTGACAAAATTCCTCTATGAAAATGAACTTTTCAGTAGGCTGCAAGGCAAATTTTGTAAGCTGAAGTTGCTAGTTGACTATGTTTCTATAGCAAGAAAAAAAGAATGTACTTTGAGATCATCCCTTTTTAGTGGATGCCAAGAAGTTCAGGGAATTCTTGCTTTAACCTAATGATCTCTTCAATTAGATTTGAAAACAGTTGATAGCCAAGATGTTGGTTGGGTGTCTGTTGCTGAATATTGCTTTCTAGTGTATGATTTATTTTTAAGTTAATATCATTTTCTCTCTCCCCCCTACAGTGGTGGTGGAGGAGTCAACAGAAGCAGCAGTACATCAGGTGCAAGATCCAGTGAAGCTCGGACAGCCCACACTGATGTGACCTATTCATGCCATACAACCCATTTGCATCATTAGATGACATGAATATGAGGTCAGAAGCATTTTTTCTTGTCTGAAAAAAGGATGAAAACATGGTGGGATTTTGTCATCTATGTCATGTGCTGGGACATATGTCTAGGAGCTCCTAGGTCAAGGCCCAAGTAAAATGTCAGAGAGGAAACCTTAAGAAACTTGACGTATAGGTTGTATAAGAATCTAGTTGGAAGTCCAGAACTGGGTGCAATAATTCATAACTATAATCTCTGATGCAGTTTGCTGAATTAAATAAAGCAACATATAGGTATTCCTCAACTTACATCCATTCATTTACAAATGTTCATTGTAACATTTGAAGTTATAATGGCACTGAAAAAGTGACTTATGAACAATCCTTGTATTTATAACTGTCACAGAATTTGCATAGTCTTAAAAAAATGGATGCTTAGCAACTAGCATGAATTTATAATGGTTGCAATATTCCACGGTCATATGATTGCCATTATATCCTCCTGATGAATGAAGCTAATAAAGGAAACTGAGTTTGCTTATAAAACCACACAATTCACAAAACAATGCATTGATTTGCTTAACAATCATGGGAAAAAATATCATAGTTTTGGGTGCAATTCGCTGAACAACTCCCTTGCTTGGCAATGGAAATTCTGGTTGTGGTTTTAAATTACTCTGTAAACACTAATATTCCCATCTGAAGGCTTTCTAGTCAGTTCCAAACTAAAACCTACTTTTCATTTATTTAATGGAAAATAAATTTGAAGACCAGCAAGGAATTAATCATTTAATTTAATTAATTTCTTCTTTCACATTTCTGAAGCAGGAAAATTTCCTAGAGCAAGTTGTACACGAGTACAACTAGAGCACCTGCACTCATACTTATTAATTCAGCATAGACTTGATTCAATTTGCCTGGCATAGATGCAACAAGACACTTTCTTTTTCAAGTCTAAAGAATGAAATACAGTGAAAAGGGGAAATCTTAAAACATGTACCAACTATGAACAAGTCTGAAAAATTCTATGAAAAATATAAATACATCTTCTTAAAAAATAGCAAGATGGTCTCATAAGAATGACTTAAAATATAGTTGTTAAGCACAAGTGGTTTTTTTTTAAAGATCTTCATCAACTCCAGCTATAACAATAGCAACACTACTGAAAAAGCCCTATGAAAGAGTTCCATAAATACATGGGAAGCAGGAAGCCTATATAGACCATAAGAAAAAGGGTTGTATGGCGAATGAGAGGGCACTCACACACACCTTTTTTTCTCCTTTCTGGGTGTGGTCCACTCTAGCTTTTTGGATATCTTAAAACTCCCATCTGTTTGCAACATTGTCTTTCACTAAATGGAATAACTGATGGAAAATATACTAGCCATTAAAACACTCTCTTCAATAAATTTCCTGAAATATATCAAGAGCAAGGAACACAATGTTTGCAAACAATTTTCTTTCAGTCCCCCAACTTCAACCCAGCCACACCCAGTTGAATCTTCTTGTATGAATGTTGGGAGCTTCCAAAATATATTGCCTGTTACTTAAACTGTCCGAAATTTTCTATTTGTTTTGAACATTTGTATACAGTAGCACTGGAATCTCTTTCTTTTTAGTAATTTCATCTTGTTTCTCTTTATCTTCAGACAGCTGCAGGAGAAGGGACAGCGGGTCCCTTGCCCCCAATGAAGCATTCCTGATAGTTCTTCCAACCTTCTGTTGCTTTACTATCCCATAGTATTTTCAAAGCGGATGTGAGGGCGTCCACTCCACTATCTCCTGCTGAGTCTTTCCCATTTTTCTGCAACATAGCATTGTTTTTTTTACCTAAGAAGTATTGGTGCCGTGGTTGCCTATCTTCTGACCACTGAAAGTAACAAAAATGTCCAAAATAAATCTGCTTTGCTCTTGTTGACATCAAAGGCTTGTGTGTATTAGATGTGTCTTTTCTTATAAAAAGTAAAACATGTTAATAAGGCCAACCACCAAGTCATCTTAAGAAAAGAAAGTAGCCTAAGATTTGTACAACATATCAGTTCCTTGACTAAGAGTAACAAAAAGATATAAATTGTAATATATTTGCACCTATACAAAATTTTCTTGTAAATTAACTAGAAACATAGAAGAATGCACATATCTATTAATATAGTACAGAATGCCATAGTACAATCAATTGGTTTCCATGCATATAGTCACTGTGTTTCCAGAACTGGGAAACAGGACTTATCTTTCATGCTTCTGCTAGACCGATACTCAAAGAAAATCTCCTAGGCAGAGATTCAATGACATGGCCCTTGATAAACTAATTTTACTACAGGTACTGGAAAGAGAAGAAATATAGCAAGTGCAAAGTGTAATGTATAAATCGTGTATATAGCAGAAGAAAGATTCAGGAGTCAGATTTTTTTCTACTACCCATGCAGTAGATGGGGCTAAGAGCTGCTTGTTTTTTGATGGGACAAGAAGTTGAAATCCATTTATTGTTACTATAGTGGTTCATTCTCAGGCTCTTTGTCCTATCTCAGTTTCACACTATTCTGGCTGCAATACTGATCCTTGGGCTCTGGGATTGCCGTTCACAGATGCCTGGTGAAAACAGAGAGTAGCCTGTTAGCTTCTGGTTTCTGCAAAGTTATCACTTCCTGACTTTTCATCCTTTTTAAAAATTTGGCTAAAAACAAATGTACAATAGCCATATTGGAGTCAGCACCATAGCAGATGCAACAAGCCACATTTACATTCCTTCCCTTTTTTTCTTGTTTCACACCACTACCTCCTAAAATGTGCAAAGTAATAGATTTTCAGATTTTGTTTAGAACACTAAACACCAAGGAAAGGAAGATTTTGTGCTAGCAGCAGGAAAAAAAGCAAATATTTAGTTAACCAACTATATGATATATATTGCTGACTGGGTTTAGTTGTTTGAAAATATCTTTCCATCCAGTTAAGCATGTGGTGCAAATAGGTCTTAATAATTGACTATAATCTTAAATAACTTGATCCCATTGATTTCACTGATTAACTTTGGATCCAATCCATTGACTTATTCAGCTTTTACCTAGAAGAAATTATAAGTGCATTTTCCCAAACAAGCAGAATGAAGAGAAAGATCTTAGAATTTTTGGAATATGTCTTTAATTGCTTGTTTCCTCATGCCTAGAAATAAAATAAAGCCAGTAACACGACAATGGAAATTAAAACTGGGGTTGCCGCAATGTTTCCACGTTTCCATAAATAACAAAAAATATTCAAAAACTGATTATTAGGGGCAATGTAACTCTCAGTCTCAATCTTAGGGGATCAACGTTCTTAGTTCCTGTTTTTGGGGATCAATACTGAAAATATTTTATTGGATGCATTCCTAATTTGTGTTTTGATTCACAAATAGTAACTTCTTGAGAATATAAATACAAATAGTAATTTACATTTCTTGAAAGCCAGGCTAAAAAATTAGATTACCAATAGATGGCAATAAAGATTTAGAACTTTATGTGACTGATGCCATTTAGTGGTCATCTGCATTTTTGCAATCTAACTATAATAGCCTTAAGGAAAACATCTAAATGAATTTTCATGTAAAATCCTAGAAAAAAATCAGAAACTGATGATGAAAAAGAATGACATTAACTCAGGAAGGAAGAATAAGAAATTGAGCAAAATCCAAAATAACAAGAGTCATCTTAGTCTAGCTTCTTAACTGTTTATTAAGCCAAGTAACCAAATACAGTTGACCTTTGTTTCTTTAATAGTGAACTCATGGCTTTTTAAAAAATTGGTTGATGAATAGATGGATGAAATTATTCTGTATATTATTAGCAGCCATAGATATAGAGAGTTTGAAGAACTGAAAAAAGGGACTTAAGGTCACAAAACATATCACTGTATTAAAGGGGGCATCTGAAAGGTTTATAGCAATTAGTCCAAAATTGGAGAATAAAATTGTAGCTCAAGATAAATATGAAATAATGTAATTTAAAGCAAAACTTATTCCTACTTTTACATATTTTTATTTTCGTGTATTTCCTGAGGTGATGGAATTTTGTGGAATAGGTGGCTTATTCAGTACAAATGTTGACCAAGATATGATTTTAGTGAAAAGCCAAAGTCAGTGCTGAGTCTCCATGGTGTTCATGGGGAGGAAGTCAAAATCTAGGTGAGGAAAGATGTGGTCAGTTCTCAGTGATGCTGATTAAATACAGTAGCTAGTATTTTGCAAATTATGATTTCCCCTAAGGATATTGTTAAAGGGAATCATAAAAAGAAAATTTTTAAAAAATAAAACTGACCATTATTCTATCCTGTTCTATTTTTGGAACTTACTGCAGACATTTCACCTATCTTGGAGGGGACAAAAAGTTGCACAGATCAACCTTTCAGCCTGAAACAACAGCTTTTCAAGGTTGAATAGAAGGGACAATGGATAATGAAGGTGAGTGATTCCAGTTGAGACTTTTGTATGGGAAGGATCTGTGGGTTGGGCGCAGTTTATAGGCAAGGAATTCAGTATCCTAGCTTCAAAAACATAACTGCAATCTGAAATAAAAACTATATTTACCTTTTATGAAGTTAGGGTGCTTCAGAGATCTGATGCATCCTTTTCAGACAAACTGGTTCACAACTATAACATCAATCATTTAAACTTATCTTGAGACTACCCTGAAATAATTTTTCCTGCAATTACTATGCATCATTTATGGCTATTTATCAGAACCTTTCCATTTTAAGTATGAAAAAGCACACAAAAATAGTCAGTTCAATTGTACAGCATTAAAATGCTATGTTGCATAACAAATGAAGGAAGCAGAATAGTTTGCAGGTTATGCAAATCCTTCTAGCTATTGAATAATCAAATTACTTTGTTTCTAATAAAGTGTTGCTGACCAAACCTGGAAGGTAATTTAGTCAATTCAGGGAAATACTAAAGTGTCAGCTGTCTGACAAAGCACATTTAATAAGCATTGCAAAATGACATTCTTCATTCACTCTAAATTTAGGTCATCAACTTGCCTGTAAGGCAGTCTCATAAAACTAATTCAGAAAGATAAGTATCAGCATGTCATCATCACGATCGTCATTGTTATTATCATTGTCATTATCATCATCATCACCAACCCCTTTGTCATGGGCCATGGATGCAGGTAAGTTTAGATAAGCCCTTATTCTTATCTCTCCTCTGGTATCCAGAGAATAGGAAAGTAGTCAGCATCATACTTGAAAGCGGAGTTTTCCAAGTCCCTTTCTTATACAACTAATTTTGTATGAAATTTATAATGAAACAAGAAAATGTAACAATCTTAGTTTTGGAGCTCTAATGCCACCCATTTTGCTCTCCCAATGAAAAAGAGGTCAAGTGCTGGGGAAAACAAGATATTCTTGTGACGTTGGAGAACGTCTGGGAAAAATCAAGGCTTGTTTCACTAAGCTGATGCCCTGTTCTATGTGCCGGGCCCAGCAAGTCTAAGCAGCTGGTGCATAGAATGGGGCTACACCGGACCATTGGAGAAGTGGAGCAAAGCTGGAGATCAGTAGCTGCCTCTTTTGCAGTGCAGAAAGCTTCCCCAAATTGGCCGGCTGGTCTTCTCTTTCTCTGTCTGTTTGTTTTGTATGGCCAAGGAGGAGACCAGCTGGCCAAAATGGCGCCTGCTGGAGGTGACTCTTTTTCAGTCTCCAGCCGCCTCTTTCAGCATAGAAATCCTCCCCAAATTGGCTGGCTGGTCTTCTCCTTTTCTGCCTGTTTGTTTTGTATAGCTGAGGAGGAGGAGACCAGCTGGCCATAGGGCAGCTGCTGGAGGTGACTCTTTTTCGGTTCCAGCTCCCTCTTTCAGTGCAGAAATCCTCCACGAATCAGCCGGTTGGTCTCCTCCTCCTCGGCCATACAGAATAAATAGGCAGAGAAGGAGGAGACCAGCTGGCTAATTCGGGGAGGCTTCTTGTGCTGCAAAAATGGTAGCTACTGATCTCTGGCTTCGCTCCGCTTCTCCAATAGTCCGGCTCTGCCCTGTTCTATGCACCGGCTGCTTGGACTTGTTGGGCCTGGCATATAGAACATGGCATGCTTTTTTCGGTGTGGCTGCTGGGCTGCATCCACACTGAAAAAAGCATGAAGCAGCTGCAGGCATCTCGTGGCAAGGGGGACAAGAAGCCCCAGGATTTTGCTGACTGGCCAGGCTGGGCTGGGCTGGAAGAGGTGCATCTGCCAGGAAAAGGGAAAAAATGTGCTCCTGGAGGGCGGGCAGGTAGGCAGATGTCCCAGTGCTACTGCACAGGCACACTGCATGTGTAGTGGCTGCACATGCAGTGCACATATGCAGCAGCCCTGCGACATCTGCCTGAGCTGCACCACGGCTGCCATGTGGTAAGGAAAGCTAGGAGAGTGACCGGGGCAAGTGAGTGACCGGGTGACTAGGTGACTGGGTTGAGGGTGTGGCCAGCCAGGGTCACCACCAGTTCGGTGATCCATGCCAAATCACTGCTACCAGTTCATCTGAACCAGTGCAAACCAGTTGAATACCACCTCTGCTCTAGAGACCCCAATATGAAGAAAAAATTGACTAATTTAGTTTTGCAATGCATCTTTCATTTCTTTTAAAAAAGGAGCGCTAGACTGCTCAAATGATCAGGAAGGAATATCATTCAACAAAGTAGGGGAAAAACAAAGAAGAAGGACAGAACTGTTTTTAGTTGCCATCTATATAAGCTATGACTGTTGAAGGAAAAACATACTCTAGAAAGTCATTTAAATGGTCTTGAAAATGAATGCATCCCTAAAATATGTTGCAACTCCTGTGAGAAAAACAGCAAAATGAGAAACTTCGGCAGTCTTAATAAAATAATAATAATTTATTGCATTTATTCACTGCCTGATTCCTAGTGACTATGGGCAGAGGGAAATGTTTTGAAGCCTTTATTTTTGCATGTATGAAAATGTTTGGCAATTTCATTTTTGTCCATTTGGAAGATATCCTTTTGTATATCTACCCAGAATATGAAAACACTCTAAGAATAAGAAGAGAAAAACCATGTGAAGTATGAATTTGAATATGAGGCATGTTGGTTAATAATATTTGACAATTAAACATTTATTAATGAAACACTGAACAACCACATTATTAAACATTTCAAAAATTGCAGTCCTAAGTATTTCCATGTTTTGGCTATGCAGTCTGGACTGTAATGAATACACAAATTAACTGAATCTACAATATAGAATTAATTTAATGAATCTCTCTGTATACTACACGTACCAAACAAATTAAAAAACCACCTTATTTTTTCCGCTGTGTTAATTTCTAGCTAGCATTATCTTCCTGCACATATTAGAGTCATGGAAAAAGTCTTCATCAGAGGATGCCTGCTAGGCAATATGCAAACCTTGCAAGTTAAGATGACAAACAACAAGATAAAAGTGATGTTGAATAAGCTTTGCTAGCGATACCACTATTATGTAATCCAAGAACTGCTCATGGAACAGGTCCTTTTCAGTGGTATGAAAAGGACCTGATCCATGTATTTCTCAAGCATATCTTTCAAGTAGAAAGATATGCGACGTATTGCGGTGCAGATATTCATCTTTCAACCAACCTTTATTTTATCTGATCTTCCAGACCCTATCCTATTTACATGAATTTGGCCAGTTACATGCTCTCTCTTAGTCCTGAAAAGTGGCAATGGCAACCACTTCTGAAAAAACATTTCCAAGAAAACTGCATGGACTTATCCATATAGTTGCTAGAAATCTGAAAGTAATATTCATCAAGGAAAAGTATCTTATTTAAAATAGAAAATATTGAATAAAATATTCTTCTTTTTGTTAAAAAGGTCTAAATTGAGAGGGTAGGAGATGAAGGTTGCAGAATTTGTCAAGGAATCTTTATCTTTCCAACACTACCACTTCCTTAAAATTGATGTACAAGAAAACAAGGGATTAAGTATCTTCTGATGACAAATCAAGTCACTCAGATTTTATTGTTCAGCTAATAATAAACAATAAAAACTATCCCAGAATTTGTATTTACTTTATTACAATAACTGGTTAGAATAATTAGAAAATTGCTATCAGGAAATTGCCTCAAAAATGGCACTCTGGATAGCCTAAGAAGGGGATGAGGAAAACCTGGCTCGCCCAAATGAACATATTAACAATTTCTCTCTGGAGTAGAGAGCTTACATAGAAATCCAGGAATCTGATAATGTATGTTGGGTTTTTTTTTTGTTGGGTTATTTTTTGCCAAATGTTTTTAGGATGTTTGATTTCTATAGTAAAGAAACAGCAAAGGTACCTTATACACAGAAATGCAAAAAAAAATAAAAAAATAATACTAGTAGGATAGATCTAAGTTAGAAAATGAGGAAAGGTGGGAGGGAAAAGAGAGGAAGAACATTTTGGTCTGGTCTTTGCTGGCAACAAAGCGCTATGGTAGTTGGATTTTACTTGATTCTCTTTTTGACAGGTAATTATTATATTTTTAAGGGCAGAAGGTGAAGGAGTACAAGGAAAGCAAAAAGTTGTTCAGAGAACTATTTAAATAGGTAGGTAGGTACAAATGGTAAGTGGATGAATGGATGGATGAATAAATAGATGAATTTATACAAATAGAGAAGTGCAGGAAAAGGAAGAGGCCATGAAAAGAAAGCATGGGTAAAATGTATTTATAAAAGGTGAGAAATTTTGGAGACTTAACAGATAATCAGATTTGGAAGGTCATTTTGTAGGTCATGTAGTCCAACCCTCTGCCCAAGCAGGAGACCCTATACCATTTCTGACAAATGGAAGTCCAATCTCTTCTTGAAAGTCTCAAGTGATGATGTTCCCACAACTTCTTCTTTTTTTTTGATAAAAGTTTTCACAAAAAACAAAAAACATATAAGACATAAAACATAACATTAAAAAAAAATCATTCTTCATAAATTTACAGTGTATCGGTTGGTTTACCACTCCCTTTTGTGCATCCATTTCATAGTCATCAAAATAATTATATTACATAATAACTCACATTATCAATCATCAGTTAAATATCCCAATATCATTATTGAACAATCATTTGACTATAATTTTACTAATTCAAATTTAAGCGAGATAACTATAATTAAGTTAAATTATTCTATAACAAATCATAGAATCATACCAAATCTATCTTAATAAAATATTTTAAAAATTATCAAAACCAAGAAAAATTATGTATTCATTATTTCCTAAATTTCTAAATATTCTATTATTATATTGTATTATCTAACCATTGATAAAAAAGATCCCAAACTTCATAAAATTGTTTATCTTCTTGTTCTCTAATTTCAAATGTCAATCTACTGATTTCAGCACATTCCAATATTTTCTTAATAATTTCTTCCTCTAATGGTATTTTCTCACTTTTCCAATGTTTAGCAAATACAATCCTAGCTGCTGTTAATACATTTACAATCAAATACTTTAAATTTTTATTATATATATCAAGTACAATTCCCAATAAAAAAATCTCTGGTTTCAAATCGATGTGTTTCTTTGTCATTTTTTCCAACCACATGTGAATTTTAGTCCAATATTTTCTGGCGTCCTCACAAGTCCACCACATATGGTAATATGAGCCAGGTATCTGATGACATTTCCAGCACTTTTCAGATTTATTCTTGAACATTCTTGCTATTCTTGTCGGGGGAAAATGCCACCTGTAAAACATCTTATACAAATTTTCTTTATATGCTGTTGACATTGTCATTTTATAATTTTGTAACCACAATTTTTGCCATTTCTCTAAATCAATCCCATATCCAAAATTCTTCCCCCAAGCAATCATTGTTTCTTTAACTTGTTCTTCCTCTAATTTACGTTCCCACAACTTCTGAGGGCAAGCCATTGGTTGATTGTTCTCACTATCAGAAAGTTTCTCCTTATTTCCAGGTTAAATCTCTCCTTGTTCAGTTTATATCCATTGTTCCTTGTCTGGCCTACAGGTGCTTTAGAAAATAGCTTGACCCCTTCCTTTCTGTGGCAGCCCCTCAAATATTGGAAGACTGCTATCATGTCTCCCCTGGTCCTTCTCTTCACTAGACTAGCCATGCCCAGTCCCTGTAACTGTTCTTCATATGTTTATTCTCCAGTCCCCTAATAACTCTGGTTGCTCTTCTCTGTACTTTTTCTAGAGTCTAAATGTCATTTTACAGTGTGGTGACCAAAACTGGATGCAGTATTCTAGGAGTGGTCTTACTAAGGCTTTATAGAGTGGTATTAGTATCTCACTTGATCTTGATTGTATCCCTCTGTTAATGCATCTTAGGATTGCATTAGCTTTTTTGGCTGCTGCTGCACACTGCTAGCTCATATTTAACTGGTTGTCCATTAAGATTCCAGGATCTCTCTCACAGTTACTGCTGTTAAGTCTGATTTCACCCATTCTATATGTGTACTTTCTTGCCTAAGTGTAGGACTTTACTTTTCTCTACACTGAATTTTATTTTGTTAAATATGGCCCAGTGTTCTAATCTGTAAAGATCCATCTGGATCTTAAGCCTATCTTCTTGGGTGTTACTATTCCTGCCAGCTTAGTATCATCTACAAATTTGATAAGTTCCCCTTCTATTCCCTCATCTATATCATTAATGAAGATATTGAAGAATACTGGGCCTAAGATGGAACCTTGTGGCACCCCACTACTTACTTCCTCCATTAGACTTAGACCCATTAAGGACTACTCATTGAGTACAGTTTGTCAGCCAGTTGTGAATCCATCTGGTGGTGGTATACTATCTATCCCACTTTTTCCAACTTACCAAAAAGTAGGTTGTGGTCTACTTTGTCAAATGCCTTAACATCTCAAGACCTAATAATGGGTATAATATTATAATTTGGGGGTTAATTTGGCCTTTAAGTGACAATGTTTATATTTCCAAGAACAACAATCCTAGAGAATAGGAATCTGGAATGTCATGTAAGCCAAGTGTTTTCCTAGCAATGTGCTTACTGAAAAGAAAAATATTATGGTGAGTGCCTATCCTTCCATACAGCCACTCCTCTACACCAATTTTAATTCCCAGACTCTCCCTTCCTTGCCCAGAGGATCTTTCCATCCATAATTTCATTTTAGCGCTGGCTGATCTTTGCTGAGTTTGTATTTGTGGAATGATTTAAGTATTTTTCTAAGGGAGCAGCAAAGCTCAAGAATTGTCTGTACATCAAACAATGCTCCTGCATTGATTTCCTTGTAAGATCTTATTTAAACTATCAGGCTCTTTCAGTGCTTCACATAATTAAGCAGCTGAATAGAGCTTGAAGTATCTTAGTACTTCATGAGACATCTTTATTAGCAAACTATTAACATCAAGCAAGTGGTGCCCAGCTTAGAGCACTTGTCCATGACAATGAATTTAGAAAAAGAAAAGGAAAATAAGAGAAGAGCAAGATTTCTGATGGTAAAGGTTTCCTCCCAATTCAAGATATAAAAAGAGCAATATTTTCTAAAAGCCATGCACATATCCTAACTCTAAAAATCTTTTATATCTCAGAAACATCTACTCTTTTATCCAACCAAATAACAAGCTGCAACGTACAATTTCAGATCAAATATATATATTCTACATAATTATGCATAATTAAATAAATGACTAGTATAAAACAATGATTAAAATATATTAAAAATGTACTAATAAATATCCCCCAAGTTCCCAGATGCAATCAACAGTGGAGTCATCTAGCAAAATCTCCAGTTCCATGAGAGCCCCAGGCCTGATCACATAACCAACTCTTGAAGGCCTTTTGGAAGGTCAGAAGAAGTGGTTTAATCTAACTTCAGAAGTAAGCATGTTCCATAAGATGCTCAGCCATTGTGGTTGCTAAACTACAACCGTAAAACTCTCCCAAACTCAGGAAAACAAAAGCAACAATTCTAGGTTCAGCTATTTTTTTTCAGGAGAGGTAGATTATAGTTGACCAGAAGAGTGTTTTCATTCTTGAAGAAGAAACAGTTGTAACTATCTCTCTGACTACTATATCTTTATGGGTTACTCTCAAATATTCAGTGCAGCCTTAGTCACCAAAAGATTGGCCAATCATACCCCAAGGAAATTTCTTTGCCTTTATGAGAATTGTGTGGATTGGTTCTAAAAGCGTTCTACTACAGAAAAACACTAAAGGTACCTCATGAATTATAAATATTGTATCTTCCTTGGTAACAAAAGCATAATCCAAGCATTAGGGATGCCTAAATAAGGGATGCCTAGATAAGGTTTGTGTTTTTTTGCCAGTTGAAACCATTTCCCCCTAATTCTTTATTTTTGCAACCACACAGTAATTGCCTTCACATGTTTTATGTCACCCATGCTGTGAATTACCTTTCTTTATTGCTATTAGCCAATAATGACACACTTTAACATATAATCCCCTGAAGGAACATTAGATCCAATTTGGAAACCAATTACTAATAACAAAGTACGGAAACTTTGGAGGAGAAAATGCCCTGTGCTTCAAGATATATTTTTAAGAAAAAAAATGTCTTGAAGATACATTGAGTGTACCTTAATTTGTTAATTTTGTTATAGTACAATTTTGTGGTACTAATTTCTAAGCTGCTAAGGATGCTTCAGACAGCTTGGAGGGTAGGGATGGGATAGTCTATATCCTCCAATTGGAATTTGAGATGCTTCACATATTGAGGATTCAAATTTCGTGATATTTCAAGCAGGTGTGTGAAATCAAGTGTCATTAATGGAGGATTAATATATTCAATTGCCTACATTGGGGCTCATTTAAGTATGATTCAATTCAACCAATTTCATTTTTTTTTCTGATGTATATCTATGAAAATAAGTGGGTATCCAAAGCAGTATGATCTGGGGCTAATTGTACAAATGCAATTTCTATCCTTGAGTTTTATTGTGTAAGTAGCAGCAGTATAAGTATTTGATACAGCATTGGGATGATGAGAATAAATTTGGTAGCCTGCCTGTGTATTCAGAAGCTTTCATTCGAAGGACCTTAAAACCAGGCCCTGCTAATTGGCTGGGGACAGTGATGTGGACACACTATTTTGAAAATAGTTGGTTAAGTGAAAGATAAAACCCACCCCTTTATCTTTTTGTTCTCTTGGTTTTTATCTGTCACTTAATTTATGATTTTATGGCATTGTAAATCATCCAGAATCATTTTGGCTAGTGGGGTAGGTAGAATATAGATTTAACAAACAAACACATGCAAACATTGAAGGAGGGAAGATGTATTAATCTATGCTGGCAAAATAATGAGGAGAATTTTAAAGTATATTTTCTAACTAACTAATGTTATTAAAAGTCATAAGCGTTCATCAGATGCATCTCATGAACATTTATGTTTTTTAATAAAAGTAGTCAGAAAAGATTCTTAATTCTATCCTCCATCTGCAATGCATAAGAGTACATTATAGGAGTACTAAAGTAATGTTAGCTATTAAAAGTTCCCCGTGGGTGTCATTTACATTGCAGAAAATAAAAATAACTTGTTTCCCCCACTCTTAATGTACCTGAGATTCATTTTTGGAAGAATGTTCATCATGCAGATATGTTGGAAAACTGATTGGCTGCCAGAAAATCTTCCTTCTGACTTTCATGGTCTGCCAATAAGCTGATGAAAACTTTTTTTAGCCAAGTAAAACTGAAAACAATAAATCGAAAAGGTTTCTATCTGTGTGATCATCCTCATTGCCACTGAATTGCCAATTTCAAAATAAATAGTATAAGTTTGTTTTGGATCAAAGTATGATGAGATAGGGAGAAGGTAAGTGAATTTAAAATGCAATATTACATAAAGATTATTCATCTAAATGAAATCTGGAGAATTGTAAATATTAATAAGAATGTTTTCCAATGGCAGAACATTAAGCATTTCTAGACAGTATTCTGTTTGTTTTCACAGCACAAATTTGTAATAGTTTCCCGGTCATTTTCTCAGTTCCTCACTGTCTCCCCCACTCAGCAACAGTTAGCAAAAAAGGAATCCCTGTAATCCCTTTCTGGGCCATGCAACTCCCAGTACACTCCCCTGATCTTTGGGGCATCTTGTATGCACCCCCTACACGCCCTCCTGATCCCCAGCATTCCTCACAACTTCTCCTTCCAAGTGATACCACATACTCTCCCCAACCACGGTGCCTAGAGCTGTACAGCAACTTTTTTTGCTCATTCTGTTTCTTTATTTAGATAAAGAAATACTTCTAAAACAATGACCCAACAGGGAATGGATTGCCTAATTTAGTTTGAAAGTGAAATATGTACAACCCTAACAATGAAAGGTTATAAAGAAATAAACTAAATGTATTATTTTGATTAAAATATATTAAATGTGTCAAAAGAAAAAAAAATAATTGTAAAAAAAAGAAATTATCTATCTAACATACAATTGCATAGATTTCAATCCAATTCAATGCAATGCAATGCAATATTCTTAACACATGGGCCCATTGATTCACTAAATTTGGAGAGTTCAATTTTTTATTCCACACATTCATATTTATAATCTTTAACTTTTATTTTTCAGATGTTCTTGATAAAATTGGATTTTTGGTTTTTCTTCAAGCACTCTGTCTCTTAGGGAACCTAAAATTACATCACTCTTCAGCTGATGCTCTGCTGAAGCATCTGGACTATTCAGCATGTATTTCAGTTGCGTATGTTGCCAAGTGAATTTTGTGAATAAATCAAAATGCAGCTTCTCAATATCTTTATAACAGCCATTAAAATCAATTTATTTAAAGTATTGATTGAATGGTTGAATCGAAGGGAATGATTGAATCGAAGGGATTCCAGTAAAACATATTCCTTACTATTTGCAAATTAGAGTTGTTTCACAATGTTAATTTCTTACTTGATTCAGGTTCAAAATGTAATCACTTACCTATTTAATAACCGAATGTACTTGGCAGCTTTCAAGATTAGAGACAAAGATCTCTGTTTAATATACCTGGACTTGAAAACTTGACAAGATTATAGAGGTGTTACATGCTTAGCCTCCAAATGAGCCCAAAGAGGGGAAAATTCATAAAAGACTATCTTTACTGTAGCAAAATAAAATCAAGATGAAATGATCCCTAATAATAGTGGAAGATATTTTTGTTGCAATAGGCTGTAATTATTTCTTTCCCTTGAATATTTTATAGTCATACTATTTTATGATACTTTTTAGTGTGGAGCAAAGAGAATGATTCACTTGATATTGTGGCTGATGTATTTGGGAAAGAAATGTACTGATACCTCAGAAGAGCTGAGTATAGCTGAGATTTCTGAAGGCAAATTTGCCTTCAGAATAATTTTCCTTGGCTAGGGAAAGCCAGATGAGCCAGCCTTATGGAAGACAAAGTAACACCCTTGTGGCAACACCCACACTGCAGAAAGTATAAATAGATACTTGTGTATATGTAAGCATCTGCAGTCTATCTTTGCATTAAGCTGTGTATCTTTGGCTTTGTTATTTATTTCTGGTTCCTTGATCTTGCTTCTAAAATTCATTTGATATAACTTGCAGGTCCAAACAGACTATGATGTATACCAAGGGGAGAAGCTCCAGTAGTAGCTGTGGTGGAATAAGGGTAGTTTCAGGAATCTCCGGAAGAGGTCCCTCCTCTGTTGTAAGTAGTGTTGGAAGTGGTGTATCTGGGAAGACCTTTTCCAGTGAAGTCTCTAATGGAGGGGCAAATTGCACTAATGGTAGCTTTGGAGGGAGCTACGTGTATGGTTCTGGGAGCAGTTTCCGCTTTGGGCAAATTGGTGGTGGCTTTGGCATTTGCAATGAAACCCCCTTGATTTCTTGTAATGAGAAGATGACCATGCAGAATCTCAATGACCGCCTGGCCTCTTACTTGGAGAAAGTGCGAAATCTTGAGGAGGAGAATGCTGAACTTGAAGCCAGAATTAGGCAGTGGTATGACCGACAAGGTCCACCATCTGAGCTAAAGGATTATAGCTCTTATTATCAACAAATTGAAGAGTTAAAGAATCAGGTATGAAAATTGTTCCTCTATAATTTACATCTATATTAATTATCATTCTAGCCATGCCATTGATTCTTTGGAATTTAATATAGAAATCTATGTTACATTAACTAGAAACAGAATGGCTATGGTTAGAGTTAGCATTAAGCTTGGGAAGTACAATTTGGGAAATGGGTCCTTGCCCAAAGCTAGAGAGTGAGACCTCAAGGATTTGGCTGAAAGAGGAAAGCATGGAATAAGTTCAGTGTATCCCTTCTGGGTAGGGAACACAAAGAGGTTGAGTAAAACTAAAGGCTAAATTTCAAGTACAGTGTTGTGACAACTAAGAAATATAGATGGCAAAGTTCAAACAACATTATTCTTTCCCTAATGCAGATTGTTTGTGCCTCTGTGGATAATAGTAAGCTTATCCTGGATATTGATAACAACCGCATGACTGCTGATGACTTCAGGTTGAAGTAAGTCCTACTTGAATCACATAATAATAACCATTACAAAAATTACAAAGGTCACACAGCTTTGAACCACACACATATTATTCCAATACATGCTATTCTAGGTTCTTGGAAAATGATATGTATAAAGACCAATACCAGCTAAAGAACTGACAGCTGTGATTTCACATTATTGTGTATATAATACAACTCTTGCAATTTTGGGTGGCTCACAACACTCCAACAAGGAAAGTACAGATAAATATTTAAAAAAATACCGATAAAATGTAAAAGAAACAATAATAAAACATGAAACAAGTGCCTTTTAAATTTTCCTTTTCCATAATGGGATAACTAGTCCATGAACACTCCACTCCAGAATATGCAATGAAGTAGAAGCATCCAAATCTATTCCAGAAGTATTGATTTTGGTAATGATCCCTATGGATCTAACTGTGCTTTCCCCCCCGCCCCTTCCTTAACAATGATGCAGGTATGAAACTGAATTGGCTCTTTGCCAAAATGTGGAAGCTGATATCAATGGATTGCGCCAGGTCCTTGATCAATTGACTCTCTGTAGATCTGATCTGGAGGCACAACTTGAATCCCTCCGGGAAGAGCTGTGCTGTATCAAGAAGAACCATGAAGAGGTGAGTTTCCCTTCTCCACATTGCTATTATTCTTGGTAGGAGTGAGTCTGAAAAAAAAATCCTTATTTTCTGACTGAGCATCACATCTTTTTGTACTTCATTTGCAGGAAATTAATAGTCTGAAGAGTCAGACCTGTGGTGATGTTAGTGTTGAAGTTAATTCTTCCCCAGGTCCAGATCTGAAGAAGGTTCTGGAGGAAATGAGATGTCAGTATGAAACTATGATTGAAAACAACCGCAAAGAAGTTGAGCAGTGGTATGAACACAAGGTATGTTGTTCCTGATTACAGTAAAGTTTACACAGTGACGTTTACACTGTAACAGCTGGCAGTGCAGTTCTGGGGGAAAACCATCACTTAAGAAGGAAGACTAATTTTCATAATTGCACTATTTCAGTGCAATAAATGCTCATTAAAGTAATGCCACATATTCATTAGGAAAAATATTTGGACCAAGTAAATTGTTTTGCTGTTGAGGGGCAACGTCAAGACTATTTTCGTCCCTTCTAGTTTTGAATTGAACATCTCTTCATACAGCATTTTATAAAAGTAGGATATATGCTTCCCTTATTATTAAGGGGCAGTGCTGAGCTAAAATCTAGCCCTTTAATAATTTCTCAGCTCTTCCTCCTATTTGTATTGTGAAATTGTTTATAGCACAATGGGAGAGAATAAGCAAGATAATCCTACTTTAGTCATTCTGGGATATTCCACTATTTTGGTCTGACACCACTCTCCCATTTAAAAGTCCTCAATTGTTTTGGTTAATGATTGAACTTCATTACACTATTAAATATACTTTTGGCTTCCAAAGACTGAAGAAGATATGGCAACCCATCAGAAGGAACAGAGTCAAAAATTTGAGTGTGTTTTGGGAGTAGTGTTTGTGGAATATTTTCAGCTGCTTTCAGAAAACTCCAGTTATGTGTTAGACCTACAGAGACTAAATGAATCTATCCTCATATCTGGCCACTCATCTAGAATGCAAAAGGCCAGACCAGAATACCATGCTTACTTTTGGTAGTGCCTTTTATGTATAGAAAGGACAACTCTAAGTTGGAAATGAAACAAAAATGTAATACATTGTGATCATGGTAACAGAGGGCTGGTCCTATATAAAGAAATTTTTCTGCTATGGGCAGAATGATTCTCCAGAATACTTCTTATGTAATTAGTAGTGAGATCATGAATGCAAGTAAATGCATTTATTCACATGAACTGATAACCCTAACAACTTAAAATAAATGTGAAAATTCTCCATTTAATTTTCTTCCTGCCAGTTTGGCAGTGTTTAAGGTGCTGGACTCAAAAGTGAAAGTTCATACATTGTAGTCTTCCTTAGGCATGAAAGATTTTTGGAGATTTGAGCCAGTTATTCTTTCTCAGCTCAATTCATGTTGCATGATTGTTGTGGTTCGGGAAATAGGTAATGGGAGAATACAAAATTTATGCTGCCAAAAGTTATACAAAATAAAGATGGGGTATCATCACCATCACTATCACTCTCATGGCATCTTATTGTCCTTGCTATGAATATAAGCCTATTTTAATAATTAAAATTCCTCAGCATATTTAACAAATAAGACAACACTTAGAGCATGCCCTTATTCTAGTTTTTAAAAATATTTTCCCTTACCAATATTTTATTTTTTTCAAGGTTCAAACTCATCTTAATGTCAATAGTTTTCTCAGTAAGGAAACTGCTTCTCAATTTCCCCATCTTATTTTTAATGTCTTTTCAGATAGAAGAAGTGAATCAGGAGGTCTGCATCAGTAGCAAAGAGGTTGAGGATTGCAACAATCAAGTTGTTGACCTAAAACGTCAACTGCAAGCCATGGAAATAGATTTGCAGGCTCAGCTTTGCTTGGTAAGCATCTCTCTTTATTTATACAATAGACTTTATTTTCTGATCTGCCTCTTGCATGAACTACTTATTAGATTTTAAATACTTTTTCTACAGTATGAAAGATTACAATTCTAGAAAGCTACTTTCTAGGTAAACTGTAGATCTTTAGAGCCAGTCATTTCATGAGACAATTTTACAAGATGGTGATTATTCCTGGGCACTAACCAAGGGGACAGTTGAAGGCAAGCAGTGGAGGGTAGATAGAAGCAAAGAGAGGTAGACCAAGAATTGGGAAATCTGGAACAAAAAGAATATCAAAAGTAACTGATGGGACAGAGAAAGAAAAGATTTCTTGCAACACTGTAAGTTATTCTCCATACCATTTGTATACATGTAAATGCCAATGACTTTGGTAAAGGGCATTTCATCTCTTCACATGTACAAAAATCAAAGCATTGTTTGTGAAGTACCAGAGATTATCCTTTTCTTTCCAAAAATGTAGCACGTAGAATACATTCTTGATTTTTTTAAGTCTTGTTTTTCTATTGATAACCTTCACTTTTTAATTTCTTAAGAGGGAATCACTGCAAGATTCTTTGGATGAGACTGAAGGTCGCTACAATACCCATCTGGCTGAAATACAGAACCAGATCTCTTGTGTGGAACAGCAACTGTCAGAGTTGAGGGCAGAGATGGAGTGCCAGAATCGAGAATACAGAGAACTTCTAGATGTCAAGTGTCGCTTGGAACAGGAGATCCAGACCTACCGCTCCCTGTTAGAAGAAGGGCAGCAAGATATTAGGTAGGTAGATCATAGCAATCATAAACATGTTTAGATTTTCTAATATTTCTTCTTTCCTACTAGGACCATAAATCTTCTGAGCAGGATCAGATGCACCATTATACTAAGGGAAGCAGCTGCCTTTGACAGTGAGCATAGGGTGCAACTGTAATTTATTTAAATTTATTTGTATTTTACTTCCAGAGAGGTGTATGGGAGATTTTATTCCTTGTGTATTAGATCAATTTCCTGCCTTTACTTATCATAGACTTTCTGTGGATGGGGAGCCATTTATTGTCCTATAAGACTAGATCTGATGATGATTACCATCTAACTTACATTGTTTATCTGCTCATGGTCACATTTGTAAAGGGTTACTATATGGATGCCTCAAACAAGGTGGTTTTATTTTAATTTTAGGAAGAACAAAATTTCAAACTGTCAATTTTGAAAATCAATACTATAGGTTAATTATCAAATAGAAAAGAACTCAATTTTCTGGTACACCCTATCAGTTTCTCTAGATGATGATGATTCCAGTTTATTAGATTAATTTGTCTCTGGCCTTCAGAATCTGCTTCTACATATGCCCAAGCCACAAATGCCATCTTTTAAAAAGGACAGGGCATATTACAGTGTCATTATATGATAACTAATAATAAATTAAATGGAACTGTCAGATGTACACATTAGCTTCTTTGGAATTCTGCATTCTTTGGGGATTTGTAGAAGCCTAGGGCTATCATATGTGCAGCCTGGAAGAAAAGATGCTGGACTAGATAAATTTTTGGGCTAATTTAGTAGATCTCATCTTCTGCTCATATAAATTCACCCAAGGAATCCTCTGTTCCTATTCTTCTCCTACCCTGCAATCATATACCTCACAGATAATTTTATTTAATACTATTAACATATATTTAATAATTATTTTGATCTCATTTGAGGATATTTCCTTCTTTTTTTCCAACAGCAGTCCCAGCAGCAGCTGTTCTGGAGGAGGACTTTCCAAACACTCAGAAAGCATTAGACTCATCTCTCATTCTTACACCTCTAATTCAAGCCAGGTCTCCCCTTCAGACCTGAAAGGTAAGGGGGAATCACAGTGTCTCTATATTAAAGATGGAAACTAATCCTTAAAACAAACAAATATTTTGCTATATATGCAAAATTGAAAAATGAACCTTTTTTGCAAAGGCAATATAAGCGGTTTTAGCTAAACTTTGGCCTGCCCAATCTTTCTATTGTCCCTACAGATTCTGCAATCATTCTTATTTCATTGATATTTTTAGATTGATATCCAGACCTTTTCCTTTGAGTCTCTGGTCCATGAATCCATAGATTAACCATTGTGGCTCTGTTGCTCACTTACTGAAATTTATTAGGATTGTTCTGTCCCAAATGTATCTGAATTTGTTCTGAGTGAACATGTTACAGACTTAGCAATGAGTACATATTCATTCCACTTCCTTGTTTTACGCTGCATTTATACTTCCAAATTGAAAATCAATCATATTAATAAGTCAGTCATCTAGCTAGCTTGCATCCCCTGTCCTCTTTTGTTTCATAGTTCAAGAGGGATCTTTTAATTACTACCTCAACATCTTCTATGTTAAGAGGGCAGGCGATATTTATTAATCTGAGATGTTTTCATTTCTACTCACAATGTTTTTTATTTTATTTTTTTCCTTTCTCTAGGATATAGCAGATGAATGAAGAATAAGATCTTCAACTAATAAAGGCTTTGCAACTCTATTCTATGCTGCACACTGGTTCATATCAGTTAGCAAAAGAGGACTCTTCCCTCTAGTTATTGAACACTGTTCATGGCAAATATCCATCAGTGGTCTGTCTTTTAACTAGCAGACTTACACTCTTCTCAAGTTTAGATATGACCATTAACTTGTGCATTTCTTAATTTCTGTGGTGTTGCTCTTGGACATTCTGCTGAAAATGGATTTTCAATAAAACTATGCTTCTAGCAGATGCAAATCAAACCTATGCCTCTGTGTCATGCTCTTATAGATAAGAAGCTCTGTGTTTGTCCTTTCTGAAACAGAATCCTGCATAATTATTAAAATGGCAAAATATGATCAGTGAAAGTTACCTAAACATTAGACTATATGGCAGTATTGCTATTTATTCCTTCTAGAAGAAAGATGAAAGGAAGGTATTAATACTGGATAGCTAGTCATCTGGGCCAGGTACCTATGGACAACTTTCAGGGAACCAAATATATATTCCAAGATTACTCAGTGGTAATATTTATTTTATGTATTCATTACATGAATCTATATAATCACCCAACTCACACATAGGTGACTCTGGACAGCTACAACATTTAAAAATCCACCATAAAATAAAAACCCTTAAAAGTTCCACACTCCACTCAATATGGCAAACAGCAACACCACAATCAAATTAGTCACTTGATCAGCTCCATCTTCATTTCTGGTCCCTAGGCCTACTGATAAAGTCAGGTTTTCAGGATTTTTTGGGAAGGCAAAGAGGAGGTTGTCGACCATATCTTAAGAGGGAATGAGAAGGCCTTTTTCTTGTGGTCACACCAAATGTGCATCCCTAATCGATGGGACCCATAACATGCACTGTCTTCCTCTCCTGGTGGACTAGATGGATATAATAGGGGAGAGGTAGACTTTCACTACTTGTGGCAGGTGGTTAGGGATGACATGTCCACATTTCAGATTTCTTACACTAAGGCTATATTGGATGCATTATGGAAAATTTAGCTATTCATCTGGAGGCCTTGTGTAAAACCCCAAGATTAGAGAGGTAAACAACTTAATACTACTGTATCATGTGCAGCTCTTAGTTTACTTTCAAGATCTCTCTGCAAGAAATTAGAGCTCTGGTAAAGACCTGACCCCATTTTTTTCTGCAGTCTGATGCCAGAGAATCAAGAGGTATTCCCACCTTGTGGTAAAACAAAGGAAAAGCATCCAGTCTTTTCATCTGCGGTTTCTGCCATCATGTAATCAGAACCTCTCATGCATTTGGTCCCACAATTAGCTTGTCAACAATGAGTTCTCTCATGAAAACATCAATGGAAAAAGATTAGTCCTTTCTGTTATAAAGCCCAGGTGACTTTAGCTTCTTTATCAGTCATTCTGAGGGAATGTCATTCTATATTTTGGTAACATTTCCTTATTCTATTAATTAGAATTGAAGGTGTCTTGGCTGCTTTGATAAAAAAAAATACAGACACTTCATTTTATGTCTCAACATAAAACTTCATTTTATGTCTCAACTTCCTATTTTAAACATTATTCTGGCTATGTAAACAGCATGCCATCAGAAAGTCATGCAAAAAACCCAAGACCTGTTTGTTCTTGTTACAGAATAGAAGATGTGGAATAACAGATATGGGTTACAGGAACTTATATTATTTTTAAATGTTAGAAAAATGATCTTGCTAACAATAATTCTGGAATCGGTTATTCAGAAAAGGAGGCAATCTCTCCTTTATTTGATATATTTATGTGAAGGTTAGACAGTTATTTGTGTGGGTTGCTTTAAACAGGATTCCTGTACTGTATTCAATCATGGCCTAAATGTTCTGGTCCAACTTGATGATTTTATCATTAACTTGATGATTCTACTACCAAGTGAGGAGACTTCAATTGTTGTTTTTATTATTAAATAATTATTGGCCGATAGGGATTTAGTCAATTCCGATAGTGCTCTAGTTGTTTATTGCACCTATTACTGCTGGTATGTCTGTGCTTTTCCTTTCTTTTGTGACAATCATACTATTTCTATATGTGTTTGTATTTTATTATCTCTCTAGTTCTTTCTCTTCTGTTCTGCTGTCTCCAGGTATTAATTGTTATTATTACAATAATTTAATTATTATTCATTGAATGCAGACACTGCTTGATCCCAATAATTCTGAACGTTTAGAGATAAAAATGTTAAAACCAATGGAAAAAATACAGGGGTAGACAAAAATGTAGAGGGAAGAGGAGAAAGGTGATGAAAGTCAAAAGAGAGAAAACCAGGTGGGAATGAAAAGAAACAAACCCACTTAGCTTGAATAGGGAGCATCATTCACCCTTACCAAAGCCTGGCAATGAGCCAGGTCTTCAAGGTCCTTCAAAATATCAGCAGGATGGGAGCATCCTGATCTTGAGGTGGTGGGGAGGCTTGTTCCAGAGAGAGGTACTGCTACAGAGAAGCTGTCCTCCTGATATATGACCTTGTTTAATCAAAGGACATTGGTGTTTGTCGACTTTGCCAATATAGTTGACAATATAGTTGTCCAGTAAACTAAAATCAGGCATTATATGTTTACAAGTAGTCCTCAACTTACAACCATTCATTTAATGACTCTTTGAAATTACAATGGCACTGAAAAAATGACTAATGACTGTTTTTCACATAACTGTTGCAGCATCCCCATGGTCACATGATTAAAATTTGGATGCTTGGCAACTGGTTCATATTTGTGATGATTGCAGGGTCCTGGGGGTCATGTGATAATCTTTTGCAACCTTCTGACAAGCAAAGTCAATAGGGGAGCCAGATTCACCTAACAACCATATTATTGACTTAACAACTGCAATGATTCACTTGAAAACTATGGCAAAAAAAAAAGACTGTCAAATGGGGCAAAGTTAACTTAACTATGTTAGCAACAGAAATTATAAGTAGGCCTCAGCACCAGGGCTGGGTTTCTATCAGTTCGCATCTATTCTCTAGAACCAGTTGTTAACATTCTAAGCAGTTCTGAGAACTGGTTATTAGAAGAAATTACTGGCCTGATCCTATAAGGAAGGCAGGAAGGAAACATTCTGGTGTTGCTTACAGAAACTGCCTCTCTGTTAACCCTTATTACATTCTTGGCAGGAGTAGACTTCCAATACAGACAATTTTACAAAAGGAGAAAGAGAAGGAAGTGACATTACAGATGATTATGCAAGGAATCCAGAAGATTGAAAAGAGAACAGAGAATATTGAGCAAAGAACTGAAAAGACAGATGAGAAAGTAGAGAACATTCAACAGATGATGATGAAATATAAGGACAGAATTAAGAAAATTGAAGAAGAAAATATACAAAGGGATAAGAAAATTGGAGATATTGACACTTGATTGAGTGATATTGAGAAGCGCAGATGTGAATTATTAGGATGGGAAATGGACAGATCAGAATTCTACCTAAGATTTCAAAATGTGGAAGAAGGAAAAGGTGAAAATCTTGCTGAAATAATGACAAAAATACTGGCAAAAACATTAGAGATAACCAAAGAGAAGATGATGGATGGGAAGAATGAAGTGTTCCATGTGTATACAAGATACGCAATGAGAAACAGACTACCAAAAGAAGTTCATTTTAGATTCACTAAAAAGATTATTAAGACACAGATACTACAGGTGGCAAGAGAGAAAACCTTAAAGTACAAAGATAAAGAAATTGTGGTGCTGAAACTGGTACCAAGAAGAGTAAGAGAGATGAGAAGAGAATATTTATTTTTGACTAAAGAGTTACTTAAAAGAGGAGTAAATTACAGATGGCTGATGTCAGAAGGCCTCTTTTTCACTTGGCAGGAACAAAGACACAGAATTGACACAGTTGAAAAAGCTGAACTATTCTACTTAGAATATTTTAGAGGAAAAGAGGAAGAAGCTAGAAAGGAAGAGTCACTAACTGAATTCCAAGAGGAATGTAGAGCAGTAATTGAAAAAGAGAAAGAAGAAGGTGCAGTAGGTGGTGTACCCAGAGAGCAACAACAATTAAGACCTACTAGAGCAATAAAATTTCTCACAAAGCCTAACATGGATGAAAGAAAATTGATTACAATTAACATAAACGGACTTAATTTGGCTACTAAAAGAAGGAAACAATTTCATAAATGAGAGAAATTGAAATTTGATATAATTTGCTTACAAGAAGTACCTATTAAAAAACAACATGAATATATACTTAAACAAAAAATATTAGGGAAATTATTTACATTGCTGGCACAATCTAAAAAAGAGGTGTGGTTTTATATATTAAAGACACAATTTTGGCAGAATTAATTTATACAGATGACGATGGAAGGATTTTGATGGTGGAAATAATGGACAGTAATGTTAAAACACTTTTAATTGCAATTTATGCTCCGAATGATAACCAAGAAGAATTTTACAGGAAATTACATATGAAAATAATTGAATTGGACTATGTTAATATTTGTATGATGGGAGATCTTAATGGAATAGTTAATGATCGTTTGGATTACAAAATGCAGAAATCAACTAAGAAAGCTAGAAAGGTATTACCAAAATCCTTTTTTCAAATAACAGAAGAATTCAACTTAAAAGATGCTTGGAGAGAGAGAAATGTAGAGAGTAAGCAATACACCTTTTACTCAAACAGACATGCTTCATGGTCTAGAATAGACATGATATGGATGTCAGCAGAACTACTGGCTAATATACGAGAAATAGAAATAGAAACAAGCACTTGGGCAGATCATAACCCAGTGACAGTTACTTTGAGAGGATACAAGAGGAGAGCCAGATGGACCTTAAATAATACAATATTAAAAGAAAAAGACTTTAAACAGAAAATAGAGAAAGAACTTGCTTTTTTCTTAAAAGAAAATAGGATACATCTCTACAGAACCTCTGGGACATGATGAAGGCCTACACAAGAGGCTTGATAATAGACTATACAAGGAAAAAAAATATAAAACAGAAAAAGACTTTCAAAATATTAGATGATTATAAAAAACTGGAAAAAGATTTACAGAAGTTCCCGCAAAAAAAAGACATTAAAAATAAAATGGATATAATTAAACATAAAATGGGATTAATGGAAAAAGAGGAACTAACACAAAAAATTAAAAATGCTGAACAGAATTACCTTGAAGATGCAAATAAATCAGGCAAATGGCTAGCCTATAAATTGAGAAAGGAGAGAGAATCAAGAAAGATTAGCCAACTAATAAATGAAGAAGGACATATGGAAATGAGGAGAAGAAAAAAACTATACAAGATTACTATGGGAAATTGTATTTTCAAGAGAATATTCAAGAAGAAAAAGTTAAGCAATATTTACAGAAAGCGAGCTTACCTCAGATACCTAAAGATATTGAAACAGTGCTAGAAGGGAATATAACAATGATGAAATTAACAGAAGCTTTTAAAAAACAGAATGTTGGAAAAGCACCAGGTCCAGATGGCTTATCAGCAGAATTTTACAAGACCTTTCAGGAAATACTGAATCTTCACCTATTAGAAGTTATGAATGAAGTTATGTTAAAGAAAAAAATACCAAAAATATGGACAGAAGCATACATTACATTTATACCGAAGGAGTATACAGACCTGCAGCAAGTTAAAAATTACAGACCTATACCCCATTAAATTCAGACTATAAAATCTTTGCTTCAATCTTGGCAGAAAGACTAAAAAGATACTTAAATAACTTTATCCATATTGATCAAAATGGATTCCTGCCAAAGAGACAAATCAAAGACAATGTGAGAATTATTTTGGATACTCTGGAATACTACGAGGCACATCCTGAGAAGCAAATGGCTTTGATGTTTTCAGATGCACAAAAAGCCTTCAACAATATGAGTTGACAATTTATATTATTGCAGTTGGAACAAATGGGCTTTGGTAAAAAATTCATTCAAGCCATTGAAAAGATATGAACAAATTGCAAAAGTTATGGTAAATAAAGAATTAACAGAATCTATAGATATAAGAAAAGGGACAAGGCAAGGTTGTCCACTGTTGCCCCTGCTGTTTGTGTTAACATTCTAAATGTTGAATAGGAATATTAGAGAAGATAAAGAAATAAAAGGAATGAAAATCCAAAAGGAAGAGTATCAATTGCAAGCTTTTGCAGATGATTTGGTATTTATATTAGAAGACCCATTGGAAACAGCACCTAAATTAATAGAAAAAATAGAAGAATATGGAAAAGCAGCAGGTTTGAAAATAAACAAAGATAAAACAAAGATACTAACAAAGAATATGCTAGTAAGATGAAAGAAAGAGTTGGAAGAAGTTTTAGAAATACAGGTCACAAACAAGGTTAAGTATTTAGGGATATATATTACATCAAGATGTAGTACAGTGAAGGAGGATAATTATTTTAAACTCAAACATCAGATTGCGACAGATTTGACAAAATCGGAAAACTTACAATTATCATTGATTGGGAGAATATCTACAATTAAGATGAATATATTGCTTAGAATTTTATATTTATTCCAGACAATTCCAATCCAACTGGGGAAGGAGGTTTTTTTTTTGAAGATTTAAATAGAATTGTGTTGAAATATATTTGGCAGGGCAAAAAAACAAGAATAAAATTAAAAATGTTACAAGATGCAAGAATAAGAGGAGGGTTTGCCTTGCCTAACTGGGAGTTGTATTACCAAGCAACAAATCCGATGTGGGTAAAGGAATGGATAACATTAAAGAACAATAGACTATTGACCTTAGAAGGGCATGACTTGCTGTTGGGATGGCATGCCTTCTTTGGTACAAGGGAACTAAAACACAAGGGTATTTTAGAAGACATTATATTCGAGAGGCATTGTTTTTGAATTGGGAGAAGATAAAAAATACAATATTTAAAAATTTCACTATGGATATCTACCATTGGAGCTTTTTCTTATCCAATAATATATAAAAAGGAACAAACAGTTAGATATGGTGAGATATTGAATGAAAAGGATGAACTTAAAACTATGCAAGTGTTGGAAGAACAAGGTATAAAAATGAATTGGTTTTCATATTTGCAAATACAATCTAGATTTGACAAAGATGTTAAAGCAGAAGGTATTTATGATAAATTGACTGACTTAGATAAGATTTTGATGGGTACTGATGAAAAGGTAATTAAAAAACTTTATGGACACTTATTAGAATTTAAACTGGAGGAGGAACAAGGTAAAGAAACAATGATTGCTCGGGGGAAAAATTTTTGGATATGGGATTGATTTAGAAAAATAGTAAAAATTGTGGTCTCAAAATTATAAAATGGCAATGTCAACTGCATATAAAGAAAATTTGTATAAGATGTTTTACAGGTGGCATCTACCCCCGACGAGACTTGCGAGAATGTTTAAAAATAAATCAGATAAATGTTGGAAGTGTCATCAGATACCTGGTTCATATTAACATATGTGGTGGACATGTTTGGACGCAAAGAAATATTGGGCTAAAATCCACACACGGTTGGAAAAAATGATAAAACAACATATAGACTTTAAACCAGAGATCTTTTTATTGGAAATTACAATGGAAATATACAACAAAGAGTTGAAATATTTGATTGTAAATGTACTAACAGTGGCTAGGATTTGCTAAGAATTGGAAAAATGATAAAATACCTATGCAGGAGGAAGTTATTAAGAAAATTATGGACTGTGCTGAAATGAGTAAATTGACATTTGAAATTAGAGAACAAGAAAATAAACAATTGTATATGATATGGGATTTGTTTTATCAATGGTTGGACAAAAAGACATGGTAATGTAATAGACTAGATAATTTTGTGATAGAAATGTAATAGCTTGATATAAGACATAATATAGACATATATAACCATTGGTTGAAAGTGTTAGGAATAACAAGGTTACCTAATGTAGTTTGGGTAAAATAACATATATAAACTATGATAGTAAGTTTAAGTATGTGTCACTTTAAACTGCAAAGCAGTTGTGAAACTGCCATAAGAGGGAGCAAGAGAACTTGCTGGATTGATGGGTTGCTGGATTGATGGTTTGCTAACTGAGTGTTCCCTGCTGCTGAGTTTTTGAACGTCGAAGGAAGAAAGGAGATTTGACTTCTTCAAATCTCTACTGCGAGGAGATATATTACTGGACTGATATTTGTAAGTTTACTGACCTCTTTTTCGACACTGGACTTTGCAACTGAATAATACTCGGATGGACTGAACTAGTGAATGGTATATGGACTGTTTGACTATGCTAAAACTCTTACTGGAATAAACTATTTAACTAGCACAGTGTATCTGTTTTACTTAGTGTAAGCTACAAAAATGTCTATCTCACATATTTGCCTGACTGCCTGACTGCCGTGCACATTCTGCTAGGGTGTATCCCTAACACTGGTTATGGGCCCAGCTGCAGAGTCAGACTAACCAGGATATAACAGGCTTATATAAAGTGAGAGTTAGTGTAGTTACACAATACTGTAAACAGACAGCTGTGTTTTATTAATATTCAGAAAAAGATGGTACAAGTCAATTTACCAAGTTTGTCTCTAATATCCAAACTGGATGGAACAAACTATGTTTCATGGTCTATGAAATGCAGCCTACTTCTACACAGAGAAGGTTTGTGGAATATAATTCAAAACCCACCAGAGGTACATGCTTGGGATCCGGAGGATGAGGATGATGCCCAGAAAATACAAGAATATAAACTAAAGAATGAGCAAGCTCTCTGTATAATAAGACTGACACTCTGTGACCAGCAGCTTGTCCATATTCATGGAGAAGAAACAGCTGCGAAATGTTGGGAGAATTTAAAGAAGATTTATGTTCGAGACAGTGTAGGAGCACATATAAATCTTATACGGAAGCTGTTCAGAACACATCTTCAAAAGAATGGAGACATGTTGACTCATATAAACACTATGAAGAGAATTTTTCAGGAACTGCATGAAAAGAACTTATCTTCACAGAACTACATCAGGTTTATATAATTTTGTCTTCGTTAGATGAGAGCTATGATGACTATGTAACTTCACTGGAAGTACTGCCAAAAGATAACCTCACATTAACTGACATTATTGGCAGATTAATTGAAGAAGCCAGGAGAAGGCTTGAAAGGGATCAACTGAGAAGGGAACAAACTAGAGAAAAGAAAGAATCTTCGACAGCCTATACAATTAGAAAATGTTTTAATTGTGGAGGAAAAGGACATTTGGTTAGATTCTGCAAGAAAGGAAAACACCACAATGCCAGCCAGAATGCTAAAAGGCATCAAAAGGATAAAAAATGCTTAGAGTTAGCCATGTATAGCAGCAAAACTGAATAATAATTTATGGGTTGTAGATGGGTTGTAGATAGTGGAGCATCGCACTGCATAACGAAAGATAAGAAAGATGTCCACGAGTTCACAACAGATATTGTTAGCTAATGGCTGGAAAATGAAAGCAAAAGGTGAAGGTATTGCACATTGTTCTTGCATAAAAGAAAATGTAAAAATGTTATATGTACCACAACTTAAGTTTAATTTGCTTTCGGTTAGAGTTTTGATTAAACTAGGTTATGTAGTTACATTTAGGGGAGAAAACTGCATAATAGAAAAGGAATGTAAAAAAGTGACTGCAACTTTAAAAGGTGAATTGTATGTGTTAAATGATAATCAATTAGAGGTAGCTAACACAGTGTATAATAACATTAAATCTCATGATGAATGCATACATTTGTTACACAGACGTTTAGGGCATATAAATTTTAAAATGCTCAAGCAAACGGTTGAACTGTCTAAAGGTATAAAACTGAAGCCTTGCAGTAAGTATTCGCACTGCAATGCTTGCAGTCAAGAAAAAAGCAAGGTAATACCAGCAAATAGAATAAATGGATTTAAGACTAAGGAACCTCTAGAAGTCGTATTTGCTGATATTATAGGTCCTAAAAAACCAAGTGTGGGAGGTGCTTGTTATTTATTAAGTATAATGGATTATTATTCTAGATATGGTTTCTGTTATTTAATGAAGAGTAAAACGGAAACATATCAGAATTTCTTTAATTGGTTGAAGTTTGCAGAAAGAAAAACTAAAAGGAAACTAGTAATTCTTGTAACTGATAATGGTACGGAATTTATAAATAATAAATTCCAAAATAGACTGAAGATGGCAGGTGTTGAACATAAAAAGTCTGCACCATATAGGCCACAACATAATTCCTTTATAGAAAGACGAGGCCAAACAATACTATGTTGTCGGATTCAGGATTACCTGAAACTTTGTGGGGAGAAGCAATAATGTGTGGTAATCATCTATTGAATAATGTTAACTCAACAACAGATGAATTACCATTCACACGGTGGCATGGTAGAAAACCTGACCTAAGCTACATGCACACATTTGGAGCACCAGCATGGGTGCATATTCCTACACAACTGAGACATAAGGGGCAGCATAGAGCTAAAAGGTTATTCTTTGTAGGTTATGAATCTAATCACAAATCATACAGATTCTTGGAAAAAGGTACATCTAGCATTTACTGCAGTGCTAGTGCACAATTCCTTGAACATGTAGGATGGGAAAAACTGGAGCAAGATTCAAGTAAGGATGTAATCATAGAAACCTACAAAAGACCAAAACAACATATCAGTAATAAGAAGAGTACAATTAAAGAGGAAGTACAGGAAGAGCACATAGGACCAGAACAGGAAGAAATAGGTGAACAGGAAGAAATAGATAACCAGGAACAGGTAGTACATGACAGTCCACCTGTAAGCCCTGTAATATCTAGACGTTCAATATGTGAAACCAGACCACCTGACAGGTACCAAGCAAGTGTAGTTTCCCAAGTTAGTAAAGTTCCAACTACTGTTGAAGAACTTAGAATGTATCCTGCAAAGGATCAAGAAAATTGGCATAGAGCAATGGAGAAGGAACTAAATTCATTGAAACAAATGGAAGTTTATGAAAATGTTAAATTACCTCCAGGTGAAAAGTCCATTGACTGTAAATGGATATTTAAATTAAAAACAGGTAAAAATGGGACTGTTACCCATAAGACTAGGTTGGTAGCTCAAGGATTTAATCAAACTGCATGTGATTATGATGAAGTATTTGCACCAAGTCTAAAAGCAACAACCTTGAGAGCAGCTTTAGTGTGGGCAGCTAAGAAGAACTATATCATAAATCACTTAGATGTAGAAACTGCTTATCTGCATGCACCATTGCAACACACTATATACCTAAAGAATCCTGTAAGAATTAAGGATGATAAAACAAATAATGACTGTTGGAAGCTTAAAAAGAGTCTCTATGGATTAAAACAATCTGGTTACGAATGAAATACAGGGTTTAAAGCAGGTTTAGCTGATTCATGTTTATTTAAGAGAGAGACAAATGGAACAGTGTCATTGTTATTGTTGTTCACTGATGATATTGCCTTCATTACAAAAACTAATAATGAAGCTACTGAAATAATATCATTATTAGGTAAGAGGATAAAATTAAAGCAATTAGGAGAGATAAAACAGTATCTAGGATTAACAATAAATAAAACCAAAGGTATAAGACTATAAGATATCTCAAGAGGATAAAATTTATCAATTACTAAAAACATACAAGATGGAACTTTGTAAACCGGCAAAAACTCCAATGAGTCAGGAATTTGGCCACACTGATGTTCAAAGTCCAAAATTCGATAAGACTATCTATCAATCACTAATTGGTAGTTTATCATACATTAGTAATTGGTCAAGGCCAGATATTGCCTGTGCATTAATCAATTGGCAACATTCAATGCTGAACCCACTGAACAACACTGGCAAGCGACAAAGCGTATCTTAAGATATCTTAAAAGGACAATGCACTATGCATTGTATTTGGAGCCAGAAGATGATCTGATTTTAAGTGCATATGCTGATGCAAGTTTTGCAATAGACATAAACACTAGGAAATCAACTTCAGATATGGCTATACTGTTAGGAAAAGCACTGATTGCTTGGAGGTCAATTAGACAGCAGCACATAAGAACGTCCACAATGGAAGCAGAATTTTCATGTATATCTTTATTATGCACTGATTTAATTCTGTATAAACAGTTGTTATTGGATATGGGAATAACCATTGATGATTCCATTGTAGTATATGAGGACAATCAATCAGCCATAGGGTTGGCTACAAATATTGTTGTGAGAATGAGATCTAAGCATACAGATCTTAGATATCTGAATGTAAGGCAATTTGTAAAAAATGGTTTGATAAGACTGGAATATTGCATGACTGAAGAAAATATTGCTGATCAATTTACGAAAGCCCAAAGTTCAGTCAAACACAAAGAAAGTTGTGATGACTATGGGTTAAGGTTGTAAATATATATATATATTATATAGTATGTTAGGAATAACAAGGTTACCTAACGTAGTTTGGGTAAAATAACATATATAAACTATGATAGTAAGTTTAAGTGTGTGTCACTTTAAACTGCAAAGCATGTAATTTTGGGTGCAGTTGTGAAACCACCATAAGAGGGAGCAAGAGAACTTGCTGGATTGCTGGGTTGCTGGATTGATGGTTTGCTAACTGAGTGTTCTCTGCTGCTGAGTTTTTGAATGTCGAAGGCAGAAAGGAGGTTTGACTTCTTCATATCTCTACTGCGAGGAGATATATTACTGGACTGATATTTGTAAGTTTACTGACCTCTTTTTTGACACTGGACTTTGCAACTGAATAATACCCAGATGGACTGAACTAGTGAATGGTATAGGGACCGTTTGACTATGCTAAAACTCTTACTGGAATAAACTATTTAACTAGCACAGTGTATCTGTTTTACTGAGTGTAAACTACAAAAACGTTTATCTCACATATTTGCCTGCTTGCCTGACTGCCGTGCACATTCTGCTAGGGTGTATCCCTAACAGAAAGTATAACATAAATTTTAAGATAAAACTTGGAACATCTTGTATAAAATGATGGAATAAATAGTTTAGTCATGGATGATTAATAACTGATAAATATGCAAGCATATGTTAGTTCGACAATGTGAAAATTGATATAAATTATGAGTAAATGACTACAAAAGAATAGCACAAAAGATTTGTAACTAACCGACACACTGTACGTATATAAGATGGAAGATGGTTTTATGTTTTTATGTTTTGTATGTGTATGTTTGTTTTCAAAAATAAAAATTCTTTAAAATAAATAACAACCATATTAACAACTGCAATGATTCACTTAAAAACTATGGCAAAAAAAGATTGTAAAATGGGGCAAATTTAACTTAACTATGTTAGCAACAGAAATTATAAGTAGGCCTCAGCAGTTACGTTTTGAGGAATAGTATTTTATTTATTTTATTTGTCAATCACTTAAAGATAATAGGTATAAGTATAAACATGAGTAAGAATACAGGAAGTGGGGGACTTGGCTGTGTTTAGAAATGTGCTGATCTTCTCTGTCTGGCACTAGTTAGGATGCAGGCATAAAATTGCATTTTATCCTTCTATGAAGGTGAAAAGTGACTTTCCTCAACCTATGTCCAAATAGAGTCATGTACTATTTGTTCTTTGAAGAGATTCAGTGCGTTTTGCTGTTCCTGAGGAAAATAAAATATTTTTGGGAACGGGAAAGATTTTGAATCATTTGGCGGAAGGCACACATATTAGCCATAATTGGCATGAAATGGCAATGCTTGAATAGAGGCACAAGCTAATTGTTATATGTGAACTCAGCCATAAGTGAAAGATCTGCCTATTATCTTATTAGTAGATTATTTAGCAAGAAAGATTCTGTTCTGAGATGACATTTCTTTTAAATAGAGCTAAACAACCAATAATAAAAAAGAGCCAACGTATTCAGCTAATTGTGTGCTTGTCAGAAATTGATTTGGAAAAGTTTTTGAGTTAACAGAGGGGACCCATAGCAGAGAATGAAATGAACAACCTTAGGGAAAATATCCATTGTCTTCAGAAGGCATCTTGGTCCTTGATATATACTAGGTTGCAAAGGTGGCACTTAGCAGGTTCTGACCAGTTCTGAAGAACCTGTATTGGAAATTTTGAGTAGTTCAGAGAACCGGCAAATAACACCTCTGACTGGAGATTTTACAATATCCCTCCCCTGCCATGAACCGGTAGTAAAAAAATTTGAATCCCACCACTGCTTGGTTGACAACGTAATTAAAGGAAACTCAATTATCTCACCTATAGAGAGAAAAGAATATGACACTCATTGGTAAGAAGCTTGGCACAGTTATTTGAAAGTTTGAAAAGGAGGAGGGGGAGGGGGAGGAGCTTTCTTTTTTAAAAAAGTTTTATTTGAAAATAGCCAACTGAGTCAAAATGGCTGGGAAAAAGTTGCTAAAGGCCTCTTTACTCAATGTCCAATTCTTCTGATCTGGAGTTTGCAAAGAGATAGATTCAACTTAAGCTCTGTTGATCTTTATGTAAGGGATTTGAATACAGGTATGGGTAAAAAAATGTACATGAATAATTGTCATGACCAGTGGTGGGATTCAAATTTTTTTACTACCGGTTCTGTGAGCGTGGCAGAGGAGGGATGCTGTAAAATCTCCAGTCAGAGGTGGTATTTGCTGGTTCTCTGAATTATTCATAATTTCCGCTACCTGTTCTCCAGAACTGGTCAGAACCTGCTGAATATCACCTCTGGTCATCACCCCACCTATAATTTGCCCATCCACTAACATTCTTATTCAGTCTTTCCCACTTGAGCACTCCAGAAGGAGTCTAAAGGAGCCAATGGATTGTTTCATTTGAAAATTTCTAAAATGGGTTGGAGTCATAATTATAAGCCAAGCTCATTAAATGGTTTGTTAATGAGCTTTGGCTTATAATTATAAAATTAATTGGCTGCTTATCAGCAATGTATTTAAATGCAAATAAGGTTGCTTTGGGAGTAGTAATGTAGTAATGGTTACTGAACTACAATGTCCATTAGCCGTGTAAGAGAGCATTCATTTGCTTATTTAGACACCAAAGTGGTATCCAAAGCCTCTGAACAAAATTAAAAAATGACTTTGGATAAATGCTTAACATCTGCTTTTTCTGTTTGCATCTTCTAAACATTGCTGCTCTTTGACACACCTTAAATATTTGGACTTGCTGCATGGATTATGATCTGTAGAGGGCGCTCATAACTGAGTCTTAAATTCACAACCAAATATACAACTAATTCTGCTTAGAAAACTTGAAAAAGATACGGAAAGATTTTTAAGAAAATATTTGAGGATACATTATGATCTTTCTGACAAAACATTTGTTTTTTTCTCTTTGCTTTTTATATAGGATTCCTTTATATTTTAATTTAGAAAGATAACACAGGTGTGTGTGTGTGTGTGTGTGTGTGTGTGTGTGTCTTCATGGTACCATCTTCATGGTACCTTAGGAAGCACTACATACAACTATTCCTTCAAATGTGCAGTTGAAAAAAGTCAAATTAGTCAGCTGTCTACAGATGTCTCTCTAACTTAGTGATTCCAGAGGAATGCAATCTAGAGAACAATAATTAAACTGGAAAGGGAAATATACAAAAAGGATAGATAAGAAATAGTAATAAATTTTAGTATACACTATAAATAGTACTTAATCTGCTAGTTTACATACAAGTTCATTAATTAGCTTTTCCCTAGGAAAGCTAAATATCAAATCTCTATCAACCATAGATTAAAAGGAAGACACCTTTTGGTGACCTGCCTATGCATGCATTTTAAAAACTATTTTGACTTCCATTATTAGCTTTCTCAGTTCTTTTCCTTTGACTGGTTGCCAAACATGATATGATAAATCTTTAAAATCAGGCAAGGGGCCAACAAATTCTTGGCAGTTGTAAAATGCCTTTATGCTATAAATATTACATTGCCTATTGTAATGTAGTGAGGTAAAAAACGCCAAGCAAAACAAAATGAAATCTAATTAGTCCATGTGTTCTTCTTAATATGACATAAAGAACTAGTTTGCTATGGCTTTGTCTTAGTTTTTTTTAAAAAAACTTGTCAATCTAGGCTGAAGACCACAACCCTAGAGAACCAACAGAAATGGTCTGAAGAAGCAGTGCATGAATTCAGTCAGGAAAGGAAGAACATTGAAGAAAGAAACTTAAACTGGCTCTGCTATAACTCTTTGGTACAAGTAGAAGGAATGGAAAACATATCAGACTTTCACTATTGAAGCCAACCTATTAGATCAGCCAGTTTAGAAAATAAGAGAACACAAGATATACTAGAACTTTATTTAGATATGTTATAATAACAGAGTCATGATGTTTTATCCCATAGTTCATGTTTTGCTACCTGTTTCATTCCTTCTTCAAACTCTTCTGTGTATTTCTCTACAATCTCTTCTCTAGTTTTTTTTTCCTTTTTTGTTAGCGATGATATTATTAGGAACTACCACTTAGATAGGCTTAGGGGTTAAACTAAAATTTAACAAGACAGTGAATAGGCAATTAAGAGACAGAAGAATAATAAAACACCAGGACCAGATGGCCTACTGGCAGAATTCTATAAACAACCACAAGATTCCTTGGGACTATTACTGCTGGAAGTTTACAATGAAGTCTTGTTAGAAGCTAAAACACTAAAATCCTGGATAGAAGCAAATATCACCCTCGTACCAAAAGAAGATACAAACTTATTGCAGATTAAAAACTATAGACCCATCTCACTTCTAAATATGAACTATAAAATCTATACATCAATAATAGCTGAAAGAAATAGCTACCCACTGGGCAGCTACCAGTTTAGGGTTATGCCTTTTGGACTGCAAGGGGCCCCAGCTGTTTTCATGCAGTTGGTCAATGGCATTCTGCGTGATCATTTGTATCAGGGTGTTTTAGTGTATCTTGATGATATGTTGATATATTCAGAGACTATTGAACAACATATACAATTGGTATGACAAGTAAAAACTGCTGGCAGCCCACTTATACGTTAAATTGTCCAAGTGCAAGTTCCACTGTACCTGACTAGACTATCTGCGGTATAGGATATCGGTAGAAGGAATAGAATGGATCCTGCCAAGGTTCAAACTGTCTTGGATTGGCAAGCGCCCAGCATTCGAAAACAATTGCAGAGCTTCTTGGGCTCTGCGAATTTCTACTGACAGTTCATACCATCATTTGCTACATTTGTACTCCCTATTAACAAATTAATTGAAAACAAACACACTGCAAACAAAGAGGCCTAAACCTGGTTACTGATGTGTCAGCAGGCATTTAACTCACTAAAACAAATGTTCGCACACAAACCTGTGTTAAAACATCCAGATCCAGAAATACTGTTCATGATCTAAGTGGATGCCAGCGATATTGCAGTGGGGGCTGCATTGTTGCAAGAAAACATAGAGGGCATATTACAACCATGTGCTTATACCTCAAAGAAATTCAATCCTACCGAACATAACTGGCATGTTTGGGAGAAGGAAGTCTTTGCAGTTCGTTGGGGGCATTGACTTGGGGTTATTTTCTGGAAGCATCCAAAATACTGTTTGAGGTGTGGATGGACCATAAGAACCTAGAGGCTCTTCAAACTCCCCCAAGGTCATCACCCAAACAGGTTCACTGGGCATTGTATTTTCATCATTTTAACTTCATTTTGAAATATGTATCCGGAGAAAAATTTTTTCTTGCTGATGCGCTTTCACAATTATCTCAATATGAAGTAAGTGAGATATAGTGATACAACTATTATTCAAGGAAAAGAAATACTGCAAACACTGAAAGTCAAATTCATGACAGACAAATTTCCAAATGCTATAAGTGATGATTTCTTGCTAGAAGAAAATAAAAGTCAGTGTGATATCTGGAATGGAGTGGCTTGGAGAGGAATGAAACTCTACATACCAGAACCACTGTGAAAGAAGGTACTTCAAAGGTGTCATGACATTAAACAAGCTGGGAACTACGGTTTCCTAAAAACACTACACCTTGTCAAATGACAATTTTGGTGGCTGGCAATGAGGGCAGATATTGAGCATTACATGAAGGGGTGTAAAGTGTGTGCAACTATGAAATCCTGCCCTGGGAAACCATTTGAATTATTACAGACAGTATCTAACCCTACTAGACCATGGCAGGAAGTCAGGTTCAGATCTGTTTTGATGCTTGGTATGGCATTACACAAGGACGAGGTGGGGGTTTGTATGGTTCTATAGATTGACAACAATCATATCGCATGAAGGAAAAATCCCTCTTTGACTTTTATTACAAACCTCCTGCTCTTTTCTATTGTGCTTCCCAGTCTTATATGTACTGGCACACTAAAAAATCCCAACCTCACCCAGGACCACCCATAAGTGAGTATTACGGTTCCAGCTTTTTTTTTTAAACAAGTTTTATTCAATTTTTCCAAAACAACATAAAAAAGCTCTTTTCAGTGTACAACATAATTCCGAGTCACCACTTTTACCTGCGAATATGATAGCAATTATCTATTCATTTTTACATTCAACATTTTGTCTTGTCCATTTTAACTTAATTCTATTATTACTTCTCCATTTCAACTTTTACATAAGAAAGAAACACATTAATTCTGTTAAGTGATATTACTTTCATTCTAAGCATCTTCTCAATTCATTTCAATTTATTTCAAATATATTTCTTAAACATTAACATTTTTTTTAAGCGTGGCTTTTTCCAAAGTACTCTTTTTTCATTTTACCTCTCAACTTTTACATAAGAAAAGCAACAAACAAATTAACCCTATTCATTAATATTACTTTCATTCCAAAAATCTTCTCAATTCATTTCAATTTATTTTAAATGTATTTTTAAAGTATTAACGTTTCTTTTAAGCGTAGCCTTTTCCAAAGTACTCTTTTCTCCTTTAAATCACTAATAGTTCCCATATCCTTTTAATTCTTTTTTATCTTGTCAAATTTGCAATTCTATCACATATTCTTTTCATAAAGTCTAAATTCACACAAGCTTTCAACATAAAACAAAACATAAAATTCACCTCCCCTTTTACTAGTTTTGGGGTGTCACCTCAGTGGTTTAAGTATGCCTTAATTCCCGCATCTGTAATTCCCAATTAAACATCTATTTTACTTAGTTATAGTAATAGTCAATCCCGCAATGTATTTTCTCCCTTTACTTCCATAAAATCTTATTTATAATATCAAAAAGTAAATAAAAAAATAAAAGAGAAGGAAACAATTAATCCATTTTGCTTGGTCACTGATATTAATCTCATTTTTAAACCTCCTCACAATTCATTTCAATCATTTCAATATATATACTAAAAACATTAACCTTTCTTGTAACAATAAAAATAAGAACATGCATTCATCTTCTAAAAAGATTACTCCTCATATCAATGCGAAATCCTCTTTCTTAATCCATTAACCATTGTCCCAATGTATTCTAGGTAAAGAAAAAATTTTCTTTATTTTACAATTCCCATATTTCTTTCTTTCCTGTTCCTGTTCCTCATTATCTCTTGTCCCTTTTGTTTTTCCAAATCTTTTCTCCCTCTGATTGATATCCCTCTCTCTATATATATATTTTCCTTCCCCCTTTTACTTTTCTGCTGTTTCTTTCTGTCTTTCTGATTTTTATAAATATTCCCCATTTTAGTTACTTTTTTAAAATCTCCCATTTTAAACCCCCCTTCTTTTTCCTCTTCTTTGTGGTGTTCTTTGTGTTGATTGTCTAAAATGGCTTCTTCTTGAACTAACTCCTCCTTCTCTGAGGTTTCTTCTTCATATTCTTCAATTGCCATTTCCATAACTTTTAATTCAGAGGCAAGTAAATAGAATAGAATAGAATACCTTTATTGTCACTATCCACGTGTACAATTTGCATCATACGCATACACAGTGAAATTAAGCGACTCGTCCTTCAGTGCAACATACACACCAGAAATATACATAAAATCTCTAAAAAAATTATGATAAAAGAATAAAAAGAATAAAAGAATAAAAGAATAAAAATACCCTACTGTGCCTGTCCCAGTAGGAATTATTGCACATGCCCGCCAACACAACAACAATAGTGATCATATTGCACAAAATTTGTTCACAATTATTTACAGTGTATCTGGCAGTATTTAAAATCAGTGCATGTGCAAATTCAAGGTAGTTATGGCTTTCGGGAAAAAACTGTTTTTAAGGCGGTTTGTCCTTGACCAGATGCTCCTGTAACGCCTCCCTGAGGGCAACAGGTCAAACAGTCCATAACCAGGATGAGAGCTGTCTTTTATGATGTTCACAGCTCTACTAAGACAGCGGGAGGAATAAATGTCCGACAGGGAGGGAAGAGGGCAGCCGATGATCTTCTGAGCTGCTTTGACTACCCTCTGTAATCTCTTCCTGTCTGCCATGGTACAGTTGCCATACCACACTGTAATGCAGTATGTCAACAGACTTTCAATGGACGCACGGTAGAAGGTAATCAGCAGGTTAGAGTCCAGATTGTGCTTCCTGAGCACCCGCAGGAAATGGAGTCTCTGCTGGGCCTTCTTAATGACCGCCGTGGTATTTTCCGTCCAAGAGATTTTATCAGCAATGATGACACCCAGAAACCGGAAGGTGTGGATCCTCTCCACCTGCTCTCCATCGATGTAAAGGGGAGCCAAATCGGTGTTATGCCTCCTAAAATCCACAATGAGTTCCTTAGTTTTCTTGGTGTTCAGAACTAAGTTGTTGTCCGAACACCAAGCTGTTAACATCAGGACCTCCTTCCTGTAAGCTGCCTCGTCTCCCTTCGAAATGAGTCCAACCACTGTGGTGTCATCAGCAAACTTCACAATGAGGTTGCTGTCGTGCCGTGGACTACAGTCGTGGGTGTAGAGGCAGTACAGGAGTGGGCTCAGCACGCAGCCCTGTGGGGAGCCAGTGCTGAGTGTACAAGTGGAAGAGAGGTGGGGGCCAAGCCTCACAGTCTGGGGCCGATCGCTTAGGAAGTCTTTTATCCAGGCACATGTAAGGGAAGGCAAACCTAATATGTCCAGTTTTTTAACCAGTATTCCTGGGATAATTGTGTTAAAGGCAGAGCTGTAGTCCACAAAGAGCATCCGGACATAGCTCTGCTGCTGCTCCAGGTGGCTCAGCGCAGCGTGCAGAGCTATGGCTATAGCGTCCTCTGTAGACCGGTTTGTACGGTAGGCAAACTGATGAGGGTCGAAATCCAGGGGGAGATGATTAATGATGTGCCGGAGCACCAGCCTCTCAAAGCACTTCATAACTACAGGAGTAAGTGCCACTGGACGATAGTCATTGAGGCTGGAGATGGGGGATTTCTTCGGCACAGGGATAATTATAGCAGATTTCAGACAAGATGGTATAACTGCCTGGGCCAAGGAGAGGTTAAAGATGTCTTTGAAGATGGAAGCGAGCTGGGGAGCACATCACCTCTTGCATGTAGTAGTTCTTTCAAATTGTTAAATTCCACAGAGATATCATTGTTACACAATCTTATATCTTATAGTCATTAAAATCCACTAATCAGCTTCTCTCTTTCTTTTTTCTTCTTCAAATTTTCAGGATTAACAACTATTCCAGAACTGGGTTTATAGCAAAATCACCAATCAGTTCAACAATCCATATTTTTTCTTTTATTCTAATTCAATTTTCACTTTTTAGGGTACTTGTTATATTGTTCCTTTCCATTGTATCAAATCCGATTCATAGAGAAACAGGAACTTTCCCTTTTTCGGCTTAAATTTTTGTCCACCAGATGGCACTCTCAGTTATACAATATCCTCGCCTTTCCCCTCTGTTTTATTGTTCAGGACTTTCTAAACCTCAGTATTCCAAACCAATTAAATCCTCAATTTAAATATTTCCCCCTTTGTTGAAAACTCCTAAGTCCAGCTTTAAATTGTGACTGTTTGTTACTAATGTATTATAATTCAATTTGTTTGGATATCTTATTCTGGCTTCTTCCTATCCTGGTTCGAAGCCCTGCTCAGCTGTCAAAGATATTTTCACTTTTTTTCCTTTCCCTTTAAAAATCCGCTGCTTTCTTATTCTTTCATAAAAAATTTTAAAATACCATCCTGGGGTACCTTTAAATTAATTGTTGCACCAAGTTGTTCCAGTTCTTATGTTGTCCACCTCTTTCTTCTCTCCTGCACAAATCTTAGTCCAGCTAAGTCTTCCTCTTCCAGGTAGCCCTTTTGGACCACTGTTCGGTTTCTTTGGGGGGGAAAATTGCCTAGCCCAGGAAGGGGGAATGTGGCTCCCCTCGACCTGGCTGGCAGCTTCCCCTTACTCTGCCCCCCCTCCAAGGCAGCTTCAGTCACTAATCACAGTGATTGGGGTTCTCCAATGAGAGAGCATGGACTGAAGCTGTGGACAGTCACAGTCCCTGGTCCGTCGACAAGGAGGGCTTAATCTGGAAGTCGGTTCCAGCTTTTTAAATATTTCCCAGGGGAAGGCACCACCAAATTGCTGCCCCAACAGATGTACCCTGTGTGCCTCCTTTTCAATACTTCCCCTCCATACATGCTAAATGTGTGTTTTGGAATAAATGGATGAGGGGCTGATTGATATTAATGGCCAGATTGAAATTAAAGTCATCAGAATGGTTTACCAGCCTCAATACTTCACAATTTTCCATTCATTTTATGAAGAAATGGAAAAGAAAGTAGAAATTCCTTTAATAACTAAAAACCTCTTCACAGATTTAGCTGAGAAGATTGCCTCATCCCTCAATGTGACTAACTGCTACACCTGTGGAGGAACTAATATGGGATAATGATGATTATGGGAGTCCAGAGAAATAAACATGACTGCTCTTTCCCAAATGATCCTCACATGGTCCTCCGTGGACTGGCCCTGGGAATAGATTCTTCAAACCTCCATCATCAGAATGTATGTTTTCAAAGATCTGCCTCCTGGCTGTTTATGATCCCTTTAGGGGACTTAGTCTGTCAAAACCTTATTGTGGCTGCTAAAGCTAGTACCACGTGGTGGTCTGGCTCTAATGCAACCCAATCTAAAATCCCTTTTTTTTGTCTATAAACAACTTTCCTCCTTTTGGGATCACCTCCATAACATTACTTTATCCTGGCCTGCCCCAGATGGACTCTTTTGGATCTGTGGATGAAAGGCCTATGTGGAGTGGTACTTGTGCATTGGGGGACCATTAAACCCAGTTTCTTTCTTTTACTCATCATTCAAGGGGAGAGACTTGGTATCCCAGTATATGATGAGGTAGGATACAGGGACAAAAGATTGCTCATGTTTGAAGATCTTAAGGTCACGGACCAGAGAACTTTAGATGATAAGGATTGGCATCCAGAATGAATAATTCAAGTATATGGCCCAGCAATATGAACTGAGGATGATTCTTTGATTTGATCAAAACAAAGTCTGATTTTTGTTTTTCAAGCGTCCATTTAAGTCCTTAGTTTGGTTCATTGTGGGCTTAAGCATATTACCAGACCTCACAATGCAAAGATATTTTAAATTAGAATGGGGAATTGAAAAACAAACAGGAATTGAATAGCCAAGGGATAAATTTAGCATGTTGGCTGCATGTACAAATACAATCTAAATATTATAAAGGTATTAAAATATATGGTTTTTATAAAGAACCAACACAACTGGATCAAATCTTAATAGGATGGGAGGAGAAACTGATTTAAAAAATTCTATAATTATTGATGATTAGAATGGAAGAGGAGCAAGTAAAAGAAACCATGATAGCATGGGCTAAAATTTTTGGGTATTCAATAGAGTTGGACAAATGGCAAAAGTTGTGGGACAGAAACTATAAACTGACAACACCCATTGCATATAAAGAAAACTTATACAAAATGTTTTATAGATGGCACTTTATCCCAACAAGATTAGCTAGAATGTTTAAGAATATGTCTGCCAAGTGTAACCAAACCCTGGGCTTGTATTACCACATGTGGTGGACATGTCTAAAAGCAAATAAATACTGGACTAAACACACATCTGGCTAGAAAAAATGATAAAGGAACATATAAATTTAAAACTGGAAATTTTTTTTTTGTAAATTTTATTTGAGTTTTCACAAAGAGAAAAAAAATACAAATAAAACATATTTTTTGAAAGTAGCATAATCCCGGGTTACATTTCTTCGTACAGATACAAATTCAGGTTCATGCTCATTTTTATATTCTATTCCATATCTTATTACTATTTCACATTTTCTGCATAGCTTCTCCCCTCTTTTAATTTTATCTTTTAATTTTAATTATCTCATCTCAATTCAAATCATTGTATTTATATTTTTTGTTTGTCCTGTTTCAATTATCTATTATCTTTTCTCATTAAACAAAATTTCTCCTGTAGTTACTGATTGGAGTATGACGCCTTTATATCTTTTCCCTAAAGTTGTAACATTCAATATAATACATAACTTCCATTCGGATTCTGCTTGGTACATTCTTAAAATACACACTATATTCTTAAAAAAAGAAAAAAATATAAATGTATATAATTAAAACAACATTCCATTTCAATTCAATTCTAACATTAATATTAATATTCATTAAAGTCTTAACATTTTTAACATTACTTTTCAATTAAATATCATACTTCTATGGGAACAATTATAAGCTTTCCATAGTTAATTCCCCCCCTTCACTTATATTTTATAAAACATTAACTAATTAAAATGTTCCCATTCCTTCCTAATTCAATTTTCTCATTTATTTTATTTCATTTATTTTATTCACTAACATTTCACTAAATTACATTAACTATTTCATCCCTCATTTTAATCATACGTTGTTTCCAATTTTCTCAAGTTATTTCTATTACTAATATAACAATACAATCTTATGTACCTTTACAGAATCCCCTTTTCAGTTAGATTTTCACCCATTATCTCTAAATAAGTCATGTTTCTCTATATCTTGCTCCGGTACTTTGTAACTTCTTTTCCTTTCCTTCTTCCTTCTCTTCTTCTTTCTCCCCTTTTTACCCCCTTGTCTCTCTACCTCTATTTCTCTCTTCTGTATTCCCCTTTTCTGTTTGCTTTCCAGTATTATACTTATTTTTCGAATTATTTTTCTTTTCTTTAGTTGTTTTTTTAAGTCTTAAATTCTCCATTCTCTTTCCCCCCTTTCCTTTTTCTTCCCCACATAAAATTGCTTGTTCATTAAAGATGGCTTCTTTTTGTCCCAGTCTTCTTGTTTTGCAGTCGTTTCTTGTTGTTTCTCATAGTTCCAAATCTCCATTTCTAAGAATTGAAAAATGAAGCCAAAAGAACCCTTCCCTTCTTGTGCATCTTCTTTGTACTTTTTAAGTTCCATTTTCAATTCATCCAGAAGTGGTGCCATTGTATAATTTTTTAAACAACCACCCGATTGATTTTAGTCATTCAAATATAATAACCAAGGATCCAAAGATCATCAAATAATCCAAATACACACAAACTGTTTCTTTTTTGCTCTTTTTTTTTCCACTTTCTCTTCCTCGGGTTACTATTTAGTTGCAAACTTTCAGTTAAAATGTATCTTTTAGAAGTCTTGCTGAAGTTTTACTGTAGATTCTTTTTAATTCCAGGCAGTCTCCTCCCTCTTCCAGATCCTGCCCTTATTCTTTTTCTCTCCCTTGCTGCTTATGAAAAAAAAAAATTAATGTCCAGAAATCTTTATTATCCCTTTGGCATTTTATTTTATTTTCAGCTTAGTTGCCTATTGATGTCAAAGCGGATTTTTCTGATTTCTTATTTAAGTCTCTTAGTTGTCAGTATAGGGAAGGAGAGAGAAGAGAAAAAAGCCAAACCTTTCCCTTTTCCCTTTTCTTCGCTGCTTCCGACTCTTCTTTGGGAGCGATGTTATTTTTTGTAAGTTTAAATTCCAGGGTACCTCAGTTGTTGCTTTTACAATTTAACCCGGTCAGCCAAAACTTTCACTTATCTTCCTCCTGCACATTCTTTTCTGGTCGAGTTCTTCTTTGTGGTGGCCATTTCTTTTTCTTTTTTTCTTTATTTAAGACAAATTTTATTAATTTTACAAAACAATATACAAACAATCAAGGCATAATAACACAAAAGATCTTTTCTAAGAAAACCAATAGAACATACAAAATAGTTCCAAATTGTAATATATATATTTACATTATCTGTTCAACTTCATATCTTATCCCAACTTCTCCTTTTCATTCTATTATCCAAATTAAATTTCTTGCTAATTAAAATTTTATTGCCTTTCAAAAACAATACACAAATATACAAAACATAAAACATCTTTTCTGAAAGCTGCTTGATCCTGGGTTAAAACTCTTCGCACAGACACAAATTCAAAAATCATATTTATTTTATATATCATTCCATATCTTATTAACATTTTCAATTTTCTATATAGCTTCTTCCCTCTTTTATCTTTCTTAATTTTATTTTATTTATCTTATCTCAATTCAATTCATAATACTTATCATTCTTTGTCTGTTCTACAGCTATCCATTCATCTTTTCTCTTTAAATATACTTCTCTGATTGGAGTGACGCCTTGGACTCTTTCCCCTAACATAATAATACTTAATATAACACTTACTTTATATTGGGATTCTGTTTAGTACATTCTAAAATTACACAATAAATTTTATGAGAAAAGCAAAAACACTACAATAACAAAATAAAAGCATATAAAACCACTATCAATACCATTAAAAAGCTAATCATATATATTGATACTCATTTATATCTTAAACATTTTACTCTAAATACACATATAAAAACACAATCTTATCGCTTTTTCAATTAGATTTACTCATTGTCTCTAAATGAGTTTTGTTTCTTTAAATCTTGCTTCCCACCTTTAAGGCTTCTCATACCCTCCTTTCTCTCTTGTTTATTTTTCTCCTTGCCCTTTTTACCCCTTTCTCTCTCCTCCTCCCTTTTCTTCTTCTGCTTACCCCCCTTCTGTTGTTTTCTAACCTTATATCCACCTTTCATCTCATTTTTCTCTTTTTTGATTGTTTTTTCAAACCTTAAAAATCCCCCTTTTCTTTTCCTCTTTCTCCTCCTTTTGTGGTGGCCATTTCTGATCACCGCTGCAACTGCCTTCGGGAAAGGGAGTAATGGCTAGCTGAGGAGGAGAGATGCGGCTCTCCTCAACCCTGCTGGCAGTCTCCCCCCTCTTCACCACCTCAGTGGGGTGGCATAGCCCCAAAACCAGATGGCTCAGGGCGCTCCAGCGGTGAGCCCAGACAGAAACCACGCATGGTCATGGATTTCTGTCTGTCGCCGAAGCCCTTCAAACTGGAAGTCCCAAAACTGGAAATATTTCTGTTGGACATCATACCAGACAAATACAGTAAAAGGAATGCAAATTTAATAATACATGTATTAACAGTGGGCAGAATAGTGTTCACACAACATTGGAAGGGTGAGGAGAGCCCCACAGAAGAAAAGATAATAAAAATGTTAGAATGTGCAGAAATGAATAAACTAGCATTTGAAATTAAAGAAATTAAAGAAAAGGAAGACATTGAATATTTTGAGGTACAGCACTTTTCTCTCTCCCTCCCAGAGCAGCCAGCTGACCGGGCATTCGGGCTGGTTTACTGGTGCACTGTCTCTCTCTCTCTCTCAACATAGCCAGCTGGATGGGGTTTCAGCTTATCAGCTGATCAGCTTTGTGCCTTTCGCTTTCGGATTGTCGGCTCTCTTTGACTGGGGCAGCACACTGTGGGGTGGGGTGACACCTCAGGAATATTGTTCAGGGATATACACAGGAGTAGAATTGGAAACAGGTAGTTTTGCGGGATGGCGGCACGCTGAAAGGCAGATGTTAGCTATTGGCTGGGGATGGAGGTTAAGCAATGATTAAGGGTGGGAAGAGATTATAAAAAGCATTGAGAGGCAGATGCTCTGAGTGCTGGTTTTGCACGGAGTTGTTGTTTGTTGCTATTGTTGGAGGAAACAGACCACAATAAACAAGCCTTGCCACAATCAAACTGTGAGTAAAGTGGTTTCTTGGTGAAATTTCATCATAATCCAATGGAAGCTGAACAGAAAACCAACACTGAAAAGCACCCTTCCCATTTTTTGAGGCTACTGTTTGAAAATCATGGTAGAAGGTAAAGCCCAAGAATGTTTGGAGAAAGAGGGGTCTGAGGATGTTGATGATAGTAGTGAGAAGAGACAGCAACAGGCGTATATGGGGGAGAAGAAGGAATCTATCCCAGTGACAGCGCAGCCAGCTGTGAGACCAAAAACAACCAGAGATGTGCGATTGAGTGATCGGAGCCATGTTCCTAAACGAGGTAAACCTCAACTAATGGAACAAATATTAGACTGGAAAATCAAATACTGGCCTGGAGTTGAAGATGACTGATGGGTAGTTCTACGAAGTGATACAATGGAACTTTTACATCATCAATTTGGGGAGATGACATTGAGGGGGCCAACGGATAGCGGCTCTGTGGGTCATAGATAAGCATTGGCTTCCGACAGTAGTTCTCTTAACACATCTAGCCCACTGGGGTTTCAGGACTCTGATATTGGAAGAAGGCTGGAACATTCAGATTTACATTCTAGGAGATTGGATGAGAGAGATGAGAGAGATGTAGGGCCTGAAAGGCAGGTCATAAATTCATCACTGCAGGAGGGGACACCCTGGAGGCCTTTAAAAGAGGCCCTACCCCTCCTTGACCTCTCAGCAGCCTTCAATAACACTGATCATGGTGTCCATTTAAGCCAGCTTTGGGGTCTGGGTCTGGGCAGCATGGTCTTGCAATGGTTTGCCTCGATTCTCCAAGGCTGATCCCAATCGGTATTAATAGAGAGAAATTCAGTCCATGGCCATTCATTCAGTGGCATTCCTTTTGTCAAGTAAGGTGATGCAAGCCAAATGGGAATGACTGGAGAGAGACTACTAGGTTGGGTCACTGGCTGAAATGAACAGAACTCACTCACTGCTGCCACCATTCTCTTCTCAGTCCCAAGACAGGATGAGGCCTTGGTCAGTATAGGACAACTGCAGTATCCTGGACAGTAACCACAGATTGCTAGGGTTCTAAAATATATGAAAGACCTGCTTTCCCCTTGGTGAACATAACTGAGAGCTATAGAAACAGACCTGAAAAATGTCCAATGACTATTGGATATAGATGTATGGAGTGTTAGAACCCTGGCTCCCCCACAACAATTGTCTTTAAATCCGGTAGGCCTCAATAGGAACCTATCAGGAGAAACTGCTACACAGCAGCTAAGAGTGCTCCAAGACACTGAAAACTAAATAGCATTGCACCTAAGTAACCTTCTTTTCGGGTCTTTGTTCCTTTCTGCAATGGCTAATCCCTGTCAATGTTAACAGGAGAGAGAAATCTCTACATCTGTCCTTAACATAGAATAACAGAGTTGGAAGGGACCTTGGAGGTCATCTAGTCCAACCCCCTGCTCAAACAGGAGAGTCTAGCTTCTACCTGGGATCGAACTCACAGCCTTCTGATTGTGAGGTGAGAGCTCTACCGCTAAGCCTTGTTACCATGGGATGAGATGCATTGTATTCTAATAATAGTTTTACATCGCCATTGGAGTGCCTGGAGGCTTTGGGAGCATGGATCGGGGCAATACCCTTCAGCTGAACCCTGGCAAGACTAAAAGTGTCATGGTCCCATCGAAGCCTGGGTCCAAGGAGGATGAGACAAAGCTAAGGCCAATGGAAGAGGATGGTGCGGCCTCTCTTACCCCAGAGGAGTGGCTGGGGGACAGGATGAGGCAGTCCCAGGTCTTTGGTGCCTTGGAGGGGTGGCTGATGACTGAGAGAGAGGATGCAGGATGACCGAGTGAGGCAAGAGGAGGCAGAAAAATTAGGCAGCAGAGCACAGGAGCAATGGAGCTCTGGGGAGAAGCATTTTCCTTGTCCACCTGAACCTCAAGCACCTGAACCTCAAGCACAGAGTGGAGGCGGGGTCAGTCCAGGGTGAACCAACAGCTTGGGATCATGGCACCCCACCCTCATCACAAAGCTCCCCTGGGGAATAAGATTTAAAGAGACACCAAAGGATACAAAGGTTACCTTTTTCCACCACACTTGCAGTTGTTGGCATCTTGCCACCTGGTTTTACTGTGCTTAACCTTTCTTTACCTGGGTTCATTTTGTCTTGTTTTGCCTTTCCTTGCCATGGGCTCTGCTTTGTGTTGTGCTGCACCCCAGTGGCCCCTCTGTTTGATGATGATTCCCTGGAACCAAATTTCCTGAACTGTGCTTGGTCTCAGAACTGGCTGCTTCTTTGGACTCACAGCAGCCAGGAACTAATGGAGGCATGTGTGTGTGTGTTTGGAGTGTTGGTCTTGGACTTCCAGTGAACTGTGGGAACTTTTGGAGAGAAAGTTAGAGCAATAAAAGGGAGCTAATCCTTCACTCCAGCTATGTTACTTTTGTGCACAGCCCTGGGGTCATCATAAATGGCTCAGAATCAGTGATGGGATTCAAAATTTTTTACTATGTGTTCTGTGGGTGTGGCAGGGGAAGGATACTGTAAAATCTCCATTCCCACACACTCCTGGGGGAAGGTTACCACCGGTTCTCCAAACTACTCAAAATTTCCGCTACTGGTTCTCCAGAACTAGTCAGAACCTGCTGAATACCACCTCTGCTCAGAATTCAAGATCTCAGATTTTGACTTCTTTAATTTTGGATTTAGCACTAGCAGAGACAGAATTGGTCCACAACTTGGAGGTCCTGGACTTTCAACTTTTGCTCAAAGGTGGCAGTGGCAGCTAGGAGAGTTTAGCTTACGTGCCAGTGGAGGCCTTTGCTGATCCAGCAATATTTGTATTCAACCATTGAACTTCTACTCAACTCATACCTGGACAGCTGCAATGCATTTTATATTCTTGAAGAGCATCCAGAAGCTACAAGTGGGTCAGTCTTTGGGGCCATGTTACACCACTGTTCTGAGAGTTACATTGGCTGCTAGAGTGATTTTCAGATGCAATTGAAGGTGTTGGTAATCACCTTTAACGTGCCACATGGTAAGGGTACAGATTACGTGAGGAACCATCTCACCCCAATTGGACAGGTCCAACCTATCTGTGCCATCAGGGGAAGCATGTAGACCCAGTTTGTCAAGGAATTCTTGTTAATAAAATCCAGGAGAAGATTATTTTGCTGTGCTCTCCATGGTGAGATCTTCTCATACCCCCTGACTATCTATATGGGCCAAAAGACCTGGTTCTGCCACTTGGCTTGGAGCACCAATGGGGGAGTTTCACGCTGGAGATGATGGACCAATAGTAGATCCCCATGCATATTCTGCTCCCTCCCTCCCCATTTTTTGGTCATAAGTTGTATTTTTATTGTTATTAGAAATATGTTTTATGTTTTTATTCCTTTTAATACTGTAAACAGTCCACAGTCACCTGATAGCAAGTGGCAAACAAATTTAATTAAAAAAAGAAAAAAATCATTTTAAAAAATCCTTGCTTTTTAAAAAATGTTTTGGATTAATTGAATTCTATTAGACCTCTGAGCAACATTCTTTTTTGTGGGACTATTGCTAGAGTGAGCATTTAAGATTATTAATATGGCTATAGCAAAAGGAAGTACTTCAAGCGGAGCAATAGATAGTTTGAGTTACCAGATAAATTCCCAAAACATCCTTGAACACATAATTTTCCACAGTGTTTTTGAGTCCAAAACATAGCTACTTGGATGGGAACTTTTTTGAAGCAGAGGATAGATGAGATTTTGGGACATCCAACATTGCAAAATTATGGCAACTGTTCTTTCTGACATCATCCAATATTTTGAAGATATGTCACTTTAATTTGCAAAGTGTTCCTCATTGAAAAGCAATAGGCAAGAATGGCAATAAGATTAAAAGAGAAAATAATAGGTATCAAATCTGGTTTTCATCTTTGCCAGAATTTTAAGAAATTTTAATAACTCCTTTTGGCAAATCAGCAAATTGACCAAATCCAAATAGGATGGAGAAATATCTTGGGCTGACACCATAAAGTTTGCTGTTGAAAAAAAAAAGTGAACGAGATCCTGTAATTTCTGCCTCCAATGTTTAGTTTGCCATCAGCATTTCCACATAGCTGATGCCATAAGCCACAGCTTCAAACAGAGCAAACCTAGCCAGTGGTAGGTCAAGTAGGATAGTGGTGGTGGTGGTAGAATTTAAGGTGGCTGACAAAATAGCAGCAACTGTAGAAGCAGAGGGACTCCTTTGGCTGTCTCTCAACTATACACCTCAACAGAAAAACTCTCAAAGGCTTTCTGCTGAACCCCATTTTGAAGATCAAAGCAAAATCACATGGCTTTTTCAGTGGCTATGTTGGTAGCAATCACAAAAATGTAAGAGATAGCTTTGGACAGGTTCATTTTAATGGTGATGATGCTGGATAACCCCTGAATAATGGGGAAAGCACCATGCAAGATCTGAGCAACTGTTCGATTTCTTACATGGACAAAATAAGAGACCACAAGACATAATAAAACTTACTTTGTTGAGGAGGCTATATACAGATTCTTGATGTTTTACTCCTCGATTCATGTTTGGCTATTTGCTTCATTCCTTCTCCAAACTCTGAGTGCAAGGTATGTCATAAGTCACTTTTTCAGTGCTTCAAAGAGTTATTAACATAATGGTCATAAATTTGATTTGAGGACCATCTGTACAATACCATACTAGCTCTCTGAAATGTGAAGACCTTTCCAAGACTAATCACTATAATGAAACAGTTATTCACTGGAGAAAGATTCTATCAGGATCCCTGTTTGTTTCTGTCAAAATATTGTGCAACAGTACCTGTTGGAGTAGCTGTCAGTTCATTTCCTTTTAAGGCTCCTTTTTATATCTCACACATGCTTCAGTAGATTTCTATAGATTAACTTGAGTAAGATACATGCTAATATCATAACTATTTAATCAATTTAATTTGCCAACATCAACTCATATTTTAAATTAGGTTATTTTTTAAATGTCCCATATTGGAACACTGATAGGCATCTTCATATTTAATAAAATGCATTGTTTGCTACAACAGTGTTTAAATTCATGACTAATACATTCACAATTAATACAATGTAAATGGTGCAAAAATGTTTGTAGAACAGAGGAAGGAGTTGGAAAAGAGGCCACATTCAAGCATGTTGCTTCTGCTGCTCCTTCTGATTCTTTATAGAATTCTGTAATCACAACATTGAATGAGTTTCTTTTAAATGTTCTAATGTATCAGAGGCTTTTCTTAAAAATACCAGTGAAGACTCCTATCCTGGACTCGCTAATCTTAGCCTTATGGCCTTGGGGAAAGCTCTCTTAGCAGATAACCTTTCTTGCCATTCAACAAACAAGACATTATTTCACCATCTTTATTAAATGCTGCAAGATCAGTAAAACTGCGATAATGGGACGAGTCATTATAAATGCTGAAATTCATATTATAAATATGAAATTCATATTGGGATTACAGAAATCCTGAATATAGAGACAAAAATACTCTATGCAATTATAGAATTATCGAATAATTCAATACAATTATAGAATCATGACCCCAAGGTCAGACCCAGCGTGGACAAAGAGCTAGACTCCAATTCTCTCTAAGTTACATAATGAATGAGATCTGAAAAAGGCTGGGTTGATCTGAGCAAGCTGGTCCCTCCCATGAGTCTGGGAAAGAACCACATTCAATAGATTAGCAAGCATACATACCTTATTTGGTTACACTAGTAAGGAAACAAACTGACAAGGAAGGAAACACATTATTTGTTGAGTAGTAAACAAACAAAGAAGTTACTAAAGTATCTTTATCACTTCCTTTCATTAGCGAACATAAACAATTCCAGCAAATTTTATTTAGAGAAACTACAGTGATTTCCAGAGAGGCCAGAGCAAGTTTATTGTCAGGGCACTGAACGAGGTATGATCTTGGGCCGATTATGCGGATAACGGCTGCTTCTACCCACAGTGGATCGCCCGATAAGGTTTTAGTGAATACTAAATCGCCTACCTGGAAGGTATGGCATCGGCCGCTGGATCCGAGTGGTTTTTCTGGTTCGTAGGCTGGGTGTAACCGATCGAGGTGGGAGCAGAGCTTTCGTCCGATTAGCAGCTCAGTGGGAGTTTTGTTGGTGACGCTGTGAGGTGTGATGTGCTGTAGGAAAAGGATTCGGTTGATTTTTTCGTCGATGTTGTCGTAGTCTATTTTTTGTAGAGTTCTTTTGACAAATTGTACCATGCGCTCAGCCCTACCATTGGCCGCAGGGTGCGCAGGCGAAGTAAGCGCATGTCGGATACCGCGGTCAGCCAGGTACTGTTCAAAAGACAGCGCGGTAATTTGGGGCCCGTTGTCGGATACCAGAACGTCTGGTAATCCGTGGGTTGCAAACAGCCTTTCCAGTTTTTTGATGACCGCTTCAGTGATCGTGTTCCTCATTCGGTGAATCTCAAGCCAATTTGAGTAGGCGTCGACGGTTAGCAAAACGTGTGGCCTTTGGTCGGCCCAGCAAAATCCAGATGGATGCGGGACCAGGGTCCCCGCGGCGTCTCCCATTTGGTTGGGGTTGCCTTTGGTGGAGCGTTGCTTACTTCTTGGCATCTCTGGCAAGTTTTGACCCACGATTCGATTTGTCTGTCGATGCCTGACCACCACGCGTAGCTTCGTGCGAGGCCTTCATGCGTACGATGCCAGAGTGGCCATCGTGCAAGATTTTTAGCAGTGCCTGTTGGAGTCGTTCTGGGATAACAACTCTATCACCCCAGATGATACAGCCTTTCTGCAAGAACAACTCTGTTTGACGATTTTTGAATGGTGCGAAGTCGTCTGTTACTTGGTCCAATGGCCATCCGCGTTCCACCCATGTGAGGACTCGTGCTAAGATGGGGTCGCATTTTATTTCTCTTGCGATGTCACGGGCAGTTAATGGTGGCTTATGGAGTATCTCGATCTGCAACATTGTCATTGTTGGTGCAGGATCGTTGATGGTTTCAGGGAGCGGTGCACGGCTCAACGCGTCGGCGTGGGGAATGGCTTTATCGGGACGATATTGTAGCTGATAATTGTAGGCAGCCAAGAATTCTGACCAGCGGGTCATTCTGGGAGAAAGTATGTAGGGAGTTGGCTTATCCCCAGTGATGATCCCCAGCAATGGTTTGTGGTCAGTTACAATGGTAAAAGCCCGGCCGTACACGTACTCATGGAATCTTTTAACAGCTGATACAATTGCCAGGGCTTCTTTATCGATCTGGCTGTAATTTCGCTCGTTTTTTGAGAGCGTTTTTGAAAAGTAAGCAACCAGGGCTTCGCTACCGTTAGGTAATACATGGCTCAAAATGGCGCCCACTCCAAAAGGTGATGCATCGCATGTGATATTTAACGGCAAATTCTCATTGTACTGCATTAGTACAGCGTCAGAAGTCAGTAGTTTTTTTACATTACGGAACGCCTGCTCTTCTCTGTGACCCCATACCCAAATTGTTTTTTTATCTAGTAGGCGATGTAAAGGTTCAGCGACAGTCGCCTTGTGCAGCAAGAATACATTATAGAAATTGATGAGGCCTAAGAACGCCTGGAGGTCGTCTTTGTTCCTGGGTCTGGGAGCGTTTTTTATTGCTCTCAATTTGCTATCGGTAGGGTGAATACCCTGACTGTCAATCAAGTATCCTAAGAATTCAACATGATCTGTACACAGTTTGCACTTATTTTTCTTCACTTTCAGGCCTGCTTCTTGGAATTTTTGTAAAACCAGTCTTAAACGATCCCATAAAATTTTTGGAGTGGGGGCAGCAATGAGCACATCGTCAAAATAGGAGACAACGCCTTTGATCCAATGCAATAGTCTCTCCATTAGGCTCTGAAAGATCCTTGGGGATACACTGACTCCGAATTGAAGTCGCGTACACTTAAAGGCACCTCGGTGTGTTACGATAGTCTGTGCCTGTGCTGTTTTTTTGTCAACCGGCAGTTGCTGATAAGCCTGAGCTAAGTCTAGTTTAGCGAAGACTTTTCCGCCTCCCAGGGAATGGAGAAGGTGTTGCACCACCGGCACCGGATATGGATTTTGTTGCAGTGCATGGTTTAGGGTGGCTCGGTAGTCCCCACAAATTCTGATGGAGCCATCCGGCTTAATTGGTGTCATGATTGGTGTTTCCCATGGGGAGTGGTCGGTTGGCTTTAAAACTATCAACTTATCAGGCTGTTCGTCAATTTTCAGCTTTAGAGCAAATGGAACTCGACGAGGCTTAAGGCGGATGGAAGCTATATTTGGATTAAGGCTAAAGGATATCGGGGTCCCCTTGTACTCGCCTAGCTTTTCCGTGAAGATGTCCCTGAATTTGTGGGCGAGGTCTTCCTCCCAGTCACTGCCGCCGATTCGGTTAATGCCTGCCACTTCAATGCCGAGTGGTGCGAACCATTGCAGGCCTAACAGACTAGGCCGGTCCTTGTTGATCACTGTCAGGGGTAAGTACGCCATGCGGTTCTTGAATGCAACCCGGACTCTACTGGATCCTACGACTGGAATCCAGTTCCCCTGGTAGTCCTTTAACACAAGCCGTTGGAATTGAAGGTCTTGGCGCCGGATAGTGGGGATGAGTTGCTTGAGGGTCTTCCAGGAGACTATTGAAAGAGACGATCCTGAGTCAACTTCCATTTGGCAAGGCCGATTTTCAATGTCCACTTTGACCCAAATTTTCTTAGCGTCTAGTGAAGAGGCGTGGCGATAGTGAGTTTTTGTTGGGCCTCTTCCCATCTTGTTAGGCGATTCACGGGTCGGTTTCTGTAGGAGTGGTTTTCTGGTTCACGCCTTACAGGGTGATTCCCTGTCGATTGGCGGGGATTGGTACCCTTTGAGGTCTGGCTGGGTCTGAGGAGACTTCTGCAGACCCGTCTGATGTGGACTCATTTCCCGCACTCATGGCAGAGCGCGTCGTGGAATTTGCAATTGGAACGGTAATGGTTGGCCCCGCAGCCAGAGCACGGTTGCTGGGATTTCGGGTAACGGTCCCAGTCGGACCGCAGGCGATGGACCTCTTCTTCGTCACTGTCTGATGACGAAGAGAGGTCCTCATGGTGGGTCGTCTGAAACTGTACTTCTGATTTAGGTAAAACTTCGCTGGGCGGTTGGTGTGCTGGAGCGCGATTTCAGCATAGTTGGGCAGCCAACTTCTTGGTCGCCTCTGCTGCCGTAGGCTCAGCGATGGCATCGGCAAGGCTAATGTCGCCCTTAGCCATTATTTTGCTCTGTATGTTTATTGCGTCTAACCCAAGAACTACTCAGTCTCTCAAGGCCTCCTCTAGGTCGGCGAAATCGCAAAAGCCTCCCAAGTTCTGGAGGTCTGCAACGAAATCGGCAACACTTTCTCCTTTCCGCTGGTTTCTTTGATAGAACTCGTGTCATCTTACGAGCGTTGGAACGGTCGGTGCATAGTGGACCCTTAGTAACGGTTCGAGGACGTCCCAGTCCATGGCCTTCACTTCAGCCGGTTTCACTAATGCCTTAGCCATTTTGAATACTATCGGGCCACAGTGCGTTAGGAATACCGCCCGTTTCTTCCTGGTTGTGGCATCTTTCAGATTATTCGTTTCCAAAAACATTTGGAAACGGTCCATGTAGGACTCCCAGTCCTCTTGAACTGGGTTGAACGGAGCGGGTGGTACTATGCCGCCGGACATGGTTCTGCCGTTGTGCGCTTCAGCCACGTGCTTAGTTGTCTTCATCATCATTTTAGTTGGGTCTGATGTCATAGTACCAATCCCATCCTCGTCGCCAGTGTTAAGTCTGGAGCATGGGTGCGAATAATGGAGACGAGCCGGTAGAAACAGTGAACTTCAAACTCTTTATTTACATGATGTGACAGCTCAAACTCAAGGGCTGCTATAGCCTTCCTTATATAGGCAACTTATTAACTATTCAACCACTAGCAATCCGGGAGCGCTAGCTCCGTTAACCAATGAGAATGGCCTGTTAATGGCCAATCAGATGCTCTTGAACGGACCAATCTGATCCTGCCATTAACAGCCAATCAGAAGTGCAGGGCCAGAACCCTGCACTTGACTTCAAGCTCAAGATAACTTTATTTGGCATTATTCATTCACAACAAGACTGACACGCCCCTTCAGGGGATATTTAAGGAGGGTTGCTAATGCCTTTCCCCCGCTCGAAGCAAAGTGGATTTTACTTTGGAAAGAAGTGCGTCTGACTACAGCATTGTGATTTATGAACAATTCAGCTTTGCCAGACAAATTCCAAGTAGACTGCTAAGGACTGTGTAAACTCTTTTGGGTCTGGTTTTGTTTTGCTTGAATATCTGAACTTTGGAACTGTGTAATCTCACCTGTGAATACAGGTGAAACATAACATTTTTGCTTCGAGCCAAGACTCCATCTTATGACCAAGACGGACCCAACACAACTTAAGCAACTGGTGGAGCAACAGCAACAACAAATTGACCAACTTTTACAGCTTAACCAGGTCTTACAACAACAGGTAACTCAACTGGTTAATCATGTTGCACAGTTACAGACTGCTGTGGCTCCCCCAGCTCCCTCCCTTAGGAAATGCCCTGTATCTGTGCCGGATAAATTCTCGGGACAGACTGATATGTTCCCGACATTTATGGAACAGTGCCAATTATTCATGTCCTTACAGCCTGAAGACTTTCCTGACAACCGGGCTAGGGTGGGGTTTGTTATTAGCCTCATATCAGGTCCGGCTTCTAGATGGGCTACTCCTCTGCTGATACAAGATAGCCCTTTACTAAATGACTACCAGGGTTTTCAGCAGCAATTACATGTCATGTTTGAGAATCCCATTAAAAGCCAAACTGAGGCCAGACGCTTGAAGGACATTCGTCAGGGGAAACGTCCTTTGCAAGAATTTATTGCGGAGTTTCGTCTGCTCTGCATGGACTCTACTTGGAATGAGTCAACCCACATGGATGCCTTTCAGGAGGGCTTGGCTGACAACATCCAGGATGAGCTAGTGCATGCAGACCGGGCTCTAACCCTGGATGCCTTTGATGCCAATGTCTACGTATTGATGCCCAGCTTCATCAACACAAGAGCAAACAACCAGTTCTGGAACCTCCCTCTCACTCATGGCTGCAACCTCCAGTACAACCCACACCCTTGGTATCCCACAATACTGTGACCAGGACCAAGGAGCCAATGGAGTTGGGTGCACTCTGTCCGCAGTTGACAGCGCAGGAACGCTCGCGAAGGTTCCAGGGAGGTTTGTGCCTTTATTGTGGGGGCCTGGGACATTTTACCAGTTCTTGTAAATGGAGGGGGACACAAAGACGAGTGCCAGAATCAAATCCTGCACTGTCGGAAAAATGGGGTAGACCCAATCTCAGGGAAACCTTAGGTCAGGCACGTATCTCACCACCACCCGAAGTGGCTGAGGTGAACCCTGGCCCTCCCCGGCATTTACTTTTGGACATGCAGGTTTTCCTACAGTCCTGGAAGGAGGCGATTCCTGCGATTATGTTGGTGGACTCAGGGGCTACGACTAGTTTTATGGACCAGGCCTTCACAACTCGCTTTGATGTCCCTTTGGTTGCTGTGGAACCACCCATCAAGGTGGAAACCATTGACGGGTGTGAGCTTAGGTCGGGGCCCATTCGCTTTGCTACCCAGCCTCTGCGTTTGGTTATCAGAGACCACGAGGAGGCGATTAGCTTCTATATCACCTTGGACCTCCATCTCCCTTTGGTTCTCGGTATGCCCTGGCTACAATTGCACGATCTTTTGGTGGCTTGGGCACAGAATGCCATTTCCTTCCCAAGTCTCCGGTGCATGGATCATCTGAGACATATCTGCACTGGCCAGGACATTGCTGCCCCTGCTGTTTCCATACCACTGGAGCTATCAGACTTCTCCGATGTTTTCAGCGAGAAGGAGGCAGATCAGTTACCACTGCATCGAGCTTATGACTGTCCCATGGACCTTCTACCTGATGCCCCACTGCCCAAGGGTCGCCTTTATTCCATGTCTGAGCCCGAATTGGCTGCTCTCCGAGATTTCCTGGATAAGAACTTGGCCCAGGGATTTATCAGACCATCCTCGTCTCCTCTTTCTGCTCCCGTCCTTTTTGTGAAAAAGAAGACAGGGGAGTTACATTGGTGCTGTGACTACCGCCGGTGAATGCCATTACGGTGCGGAATAGTTATCCCTTGCCGCTCATTCCAGAGTTGATGGAGCGGTTGTGGGAGACCACTATTTTCACGAAGCTCGATCTTTGAGGGGCCTGCAACCTGGTGTGGATGCGCAAGGGGGACGAATGGAAGACAGTGTTTGGCACCCGATATGGACATTTTGAATACACCGTAATGCCATTTGGGTTGACCAATGACTCCGCGGTTTTCCAGCATTTAATGAATGACATTTTATGGGACATGCTTGATCGGTTCATGGTGGTGTACCTGGCCGACATTTTGATCTACTCCTGGTCCAGGGATAGCCACTTTCATCAAGTCCATCAGGTATTACAACGTCTTCGGGAGCATAAACTCTATACAAAGCTGGAGAAATGCCTCTTTTTCCAAACTTCCATAGAGTTCTTGGGGCATATCATCTCTCCCGAGGGCATTGGACCCGAGGAAAGTTGAGGCCTTGTGTAGTTGGGAACCCCCTTGTCGAGTAAAGGACGTGCAACGTCTCTTGGGGTTTGCCAATTACTACAGAATCTTCATCCCAGATTTTGCCAAGCTGACGGATCCCATTACCCACTCCTCTGCAAGAAGGTCCCATTCAAGTGGGGCCCCCCGCAGCAACAGGCTTTTGAAGCTCTAAAGAAAGCCTTCGTTGCTGAACCTAATTGAGGCATCCTGATCCGAATCATCCATTTGTGGTTGAGGCAGATGCCTCCAACATAGCTATTGGGGCATTGTTGCTACAAGCCCCAATGGAGGGCACGCTTCTTTTCCCGTGCGCATATTATTCAAGGAAGCTCACAACTTCTGAGCGCAGTTATATCATTTGGGAAAAGGAGTTGCTGGCCATCAAGGCTGCGTTCGAGACCTGGCAACATCATCTGGAGGGGGCTCAGCACAAGGTGGAGGTTTGGATGGATCACCGTAACCTGGAACATTTGTCCACTGCCAAGAAGTTGAACCAATGACAGATCCAGTGGTCGTTATTCTTCGCTAGGTTCAACTTTTTAGTCACATACACTCCCAGTGGACAAAATTGGAGAGCGGATGCTCTATCTTGTAAACCCAAGTACCATAGTCCCGAGGACCCTCTTCCTCCACGTACGGTCCTGCCACCGGAAGCTTTGGCTGTTATTCAGGACCCAGTGGATTTGAGGGCTCGAGTAAGAGAGGCGCAGCATATAGATGCTTGGTCCTAGCAAAGAATGGAGGAAATTGGACCTGACTCCCCATGGTCTCTAGAGGAGGGCTTGCTACAGCATCGAGGACTATTGTACGTACCCACCATGACGCTTAGAGCCCTCATCATGACTCAATGTCATGACAATCCTGCTGCTGGCCATTTTGGCTTCTTTAAAACTCTTCACCTAGTCACGCAGACTTTTTGGTGGCCTTGAGTCTGACATGACGTCTTTTCTTACATCGCCTCTTGTATTATGTGTCAACAAGTGAAGGCCATGTCGGGTGCGCCTCCTGAACTCCTTCAACCGCTGCTGACTCCAGGTAGACCATGGGGGGCAATCTCCATGGACTTTTTGATGCACTTGCCCTCATCGTCAGGTTATACGACGGTACTCGTGGTGGTTGACATGCTCACCAAGATCGCTCATTTTATCCCTTGTCGGAAGTTGCCACCGGCCCACACTACTGCTCAGTAATTTCTGCAGCATGTTTTCCATTTACATGGTCTGCCAGACAGGGTGGTTTCGGATCACGGTGTCCAGTTTACTGCTCGGTTTTGGAAGAACCTCATGACGGCATTACAAGTGCAGGTGTGTTTGGCGTCGGCGCACCATTCGGAGACTGATGGCAGGAATGAAAAAGTGATTGGCATCCTCACCCAATATCTGAGATGTTTTGTCAACCATAGGCAGAATGATTGGGTGACTTACCTCCCTTTGGCGGAGTTTGCCTTTAACAATTCGCAGCATACATCTACTCGCATAATGCCATTTTATGCGAATGTGGGCTACCATCCACGATTTTTCCCATTGTCAATTGTGGACTCCCCGATCCCAGAAACATGAGAATTTCTTGAGAAGTTGCGGTCGGTTCACCGATTAGTGGCGCAACAACTGGAACGGGCAAAGGAGGACTACAAATGGTTTGTGGATCGTTCACGTCAGGTGACACCTCCGCTAGCTGTGGGTGACAAGGTGTGGTTATCCACAAAGCACCTTCGGGTCGATTGCCCAATTAAGAAGTTGGACCACCGCTTCATTGGTCCATTCCCTATTGAGGCGGTCATCAATCCCGTCGTGTATCGACTCACTCTGCCGCACTCCATGCACATTCATCCTGTCTTCCACCGTTCTCTTCTGGTTCCTGACTCCCCATCATGTACATTCCATTCTCCTGATGGTACAGCTTCTTCATCGGTACCCAGCGATGAGACCGCCCCTGATGACATGGTTGTCAGCGTTCAGGATACTCGTTGGCTGAAGGGGAGATTTGAATACTTTGTCGGGAGGCTGGTGAATGGATCGGAGGTTCTCTCTTGGGTGGATGCTTCAACGGTTTGTGCTCTGGACCTTATCCGGAAGTTCCATGAACACTTCCCATTGAAACTGCATCCAGCTCGTCAGACTCGGGAAAAGGGTCCTGCAGTGAGGGATAGTGTTGTGCCTCTGAGGTTTGAACCAGGTCAGTCAGCAGATGTAGGCTCGAGTGAGGAGGAAGATCTGGCATTGAGATTTGAGCCTGCATTGCTGAGCAACATTGAGAGGAGTCTGGGGGAAGAGGAGGAGTTGAATCTGAGAGATGAGCCTAATTTATTAGAAGTTTCAGAGACGTCTTCCTCTTCTGGAACTCCCTCCCTGATTGCACCTCAGGTGTTAACTGTTAATCAGGAAAGTGTGTCAGAGGCTTCAAGCGATGACGAAACTGCCGGATGCTGGCTGGATGCTCGGACTAGGAGAAGATTGAAATGTCAATCTCAATTAGAAAAGAGACGTCCAGCAAAGGATCAATTAATGAGACTGACACGCCCCTTCAGGGGATATTTAAGGAGCAATGCTAATGCCTTTACCCCACTCGAAGCAAAGTGAATTTTACTTTGGAAAGAAGTGCGTCTGACTACAGCGTTGTGATTTATGAACAATTCAGCTTTGCCAGATAAATTCCAAGTAGACTGCTAAGGACTGTGTAAACAGAGCAGTTAACTCTTTTGGGTCTGGTTTTGTTTTGCTTGAATATCTGAATTTTGGAACTGTGTAATCTCACCTGTGAATACAGGTGAGACATAACAGGTAGCCCTGACTTTATTTCACTATTACACTTCATGGTGATGGTGAGTTCATGCCGTAAAAGCCATTGTAAACCAGATTTGCCTTTAGTATCTCTTTCGTCGGTGGCTTAGTGGAACTTGACAGAAAGTTAGAGCTCAATTTTTACAGCATGGCAGAAGGAATGGAGGTTGGCTTGGAAGTGGCAGAGTTGGTGGAACCTGGAGTTACCCCAGAAGCCTTGTTGGTACCATTAGAGGCCTCCTCCCAGGACATGTCACCCAAGGAACGTCCAGTACCCGAACTCTGTAGCTGGCCAGGATGTTTTGGAGGCTGCTCAAGATTCCAAGACTGGGGGAACAGGAGAATGATGGAGGGTTCCTCAGGAACAATTGGATCTGGCACTTTTTTCCCTCCCCCTCCCACACTTACTCCATATGAGAGCCACTTTACCCAATGGTGGAAGTGATTTATCTCAGGAGATGAAGGTGGGTTGAGTTATTCCACAGCAGCTGGTAGTCAAATGCTGGAACTGTTGCATGAAAGATTCGGAGAGGCCTGCTTCTGAGCCAGTGCCTTGGAGTGGCTGAGGAGGGGACAGAATGGCAGGCCAGCCTCCACTTGAGCCCCCGCACCCAAAGCTGCCCCTAGCCATTTTCGCTTGGCACCTTCAATATGGCAGGCAGAGGCAAGCAAGAAAAGTAGGGCAGAGGTCAACTTTGTAACACATGCCTGCTACCTGGTGCCCCAATGTAGAATGAGGGGATATGAGAGCTGAATCCCAACACCTGCCTGAGTGGCAACAGGGCAAGGGCAGGGCCCACTGGGACCTTGAGACCTTCTGGCCTTGTGAGCATCCTTTGATGGTAACCCAGATAAGGTAGCTCTCTTTCTGGGCCAGGTTAACCATATGGAGTAGTATGTGCACCTTTATACATCCCAATGGGCTATGATGATGGTGGTGGCTGCAGTGATGGAGGACAAGGCTGCCAACTGGATTGCTAATCTCTACAGCAAACATAGTAGGGAATTGGGGGACAACAGTTTGTTTCTAGCAGCCTTGTGGGAGTGTTTTGAAGACAACACCAGGGCCCAGTGAGTGGAGGAGAAGTTGTTGGCAGCCCGGCAATATGGCACACCTGTTGATGAATACATTTGGGAGTTCTGGAGTTTGGCTAGAAAGTTGTGGGGCTGGCTGGAGAAGTTGTTGGTACACCACTTTAAAACTGGCCTTGATTGCATGCTGTGGCAGATCTGTGTGTATTGGAGCCTACCTCTCCACATGCCAACTTGGTTCCAAGCAGCTACAGAATTGGAAGTGGAGTTATGGAAAGGGAAGCCAAGAGGGGAGTAGTCCATGTGAACCTGTAAAGCTCTGGACCGACCAGCCAGCTCTGCCCCTAGGGCCCAACCAAACCCAATGACAATGCCCGAGAAGACTACACCGTTCAGCCACGGATATGTTTCTGCTGTGGGAAACTGGATAACCAGATGGTGGAATGCCCCAAGATGGTCCCTAAGGGATCCACAAGTTTCTTGGGAATGTGGCAAGGAACAGTGAGGAAAATGACGAAGAAGACCCAGGAGAAGTTGCAGGAGGCTCAACAAATAAGCCTACGAAATCTGGTTGGGGATGCAGTTGACATGAGAAGCCAAGTGGATGAAGGGTCTGATACCAGCAGGAGCGAATGATGATGGAGAGGCAGATCCTATGGCAAGTTGAGGGGGAAAATGAAACAACATTCAGGACTCCAGGAGAGAGGGAGCCTAAGTTTCCAACAATTACTTAAAACTCAGTTTGTGATTGGAGCTTGGGATGATGCTAAGAAGAAAGTCCAAAAGATGGAAAATTGGGGAGAAAAAAGAATATAATGGAAATTTTGTCAGAAGTGTTGTCAGCAGTAGGGGTAATAATGGATAAGAAGTTTAATGAGCAAAGAGTCCAGAGGGGATCAGAAAGTGGAGGGAATAGAAATGAGAGAATGAGAAGATGGAATCAGGGAGTGACAAGGGGAAGAGGACATGGTGGTACGAGCAGGGATAGAGGAAGGAGATATTTTGGCTGGACATTTCAAGAAAGATTGCCCAATTCAAAGAAGGGAGACACAAGTGTATAATATGATGACAGAATATGAAAGTCAGTACTAGGGGCATCAGGGGTGATTCCTTTTTGAATCCCATGGAGAACCCTTGATAAATTTAGTAATGGGGTCTAAGGAAGAGGGTGTTTTTAATTGATACTGGGGCAGCGAGAACTTCAATATCTGTATTAACTGCATGAATGAAATTAAGTGGATAAAGTATTAGACTATCTGGAGTAAAAGGGGAAGGATTTGAAGCACCCAAGTTAATGCCCCTCCAATTGGGAATAAAAGGACACAAATAAAAAGATAGAGGTAGAAATGTTATATATACAGAAGCAGGTGTTAATGTGCTGGGAAGAGATTCCCTAGCAGATCTACAATTGAGATTTGAATTTGGACCAGAAGGGATCCCAAAAAAGTAGTTAGGCAAAAACAGTATTCAATTTCTATAAAAGATTAGAAGGGGTGGCATCCCAACCCTTACCTATCAATAAGCAAGAACTAAGGAAATTCCTAAGCTTGGTGAGATACTGCAGACTATGAATTGATAGGTATGCTATATGCAAAACCAATTGAATCTGAAATTTGAAAAACTGAAACAAGCCTTAACCAAGGCTCCTGTATTAAATTTGCCAAATTTGGAAAAGCCATTTCATCTCTTTATAAACACAGAGAATGGAATTGTGCAAGGGGTGTTGGCTCAGGATTGGGTGGGACAAAGGAAGCCTGTGTGACATTCCTATCAAAAATAACAGATCCAGTGATAAGAGGATGGCCAGTAAAATATGAGGTAATTTTGATGCAGAAATAGATTTGGTTTTAACAACAGACCATAATTTCAGTCCAACATAGTTCTTAGCCAACACTATATCAGTGGAGCAATATGGATTAGAACATTATTGTTCTGATAGTCTTAGTAAGACCTGATTTGGAGGAATACCCCTTGAGAAAGGAAAGGCAATTTTTATAGATGGTTCTTCTAGGGTAGAGGGTGGAGTAAAATATTTATCGGTCATAGTAGACCATCTCACAGGGTGAGTTGGTTTTTCCCTGCAATAATGCTATAGCAGCAGTGGTGTCAAGAGTATTTAGATCAAATTAATATTGGAAACACATATGCCATGGACTAAATGTCTTCCTTTAAATCTTATTGAGAATATGAACTCAACCTAGAAAAGATGTGGGAATATTGCCATTTGAAATGTTATTTGGAATACTTTATATGGGGAGGGAAGGCTTACCAAGAATTGAATTGAAAGACATATGTGACGGGTTTCAAAGACTAGTCATTGTGCAGGGTGCAAAGATGTCTGACTGCCTAGGCAACATTTATTCTTTTATACCATTTTTACAAGCAAGGAAGAGTAGCATAGATACAGCATTTGGATTGGAGAATAGATACCACATGGGTGAAACTTCCCAACCAATTCTTAAGACTAGTGGTGATGTTAGTAAAATGAGATCATCTATAGGTCTGGAAAATCTGGGACTTTCCAACCCAAGATAGAGAATGAGATCATGTAATAACAAAGAGGCCCCCTAGGCATCAGAAACACTGCAGTTTGCTGCTAGCATCTAGCACTATCTATAGGATCTCGGTAGCTACTACACATGTTTTTCTCTTTTGCGACAGAAAGGCATTCTTTCACAAATGCCACCCTTGGATTTTGCTGTTCACCAATATACAGCAAGACAGTGGGTGTTGATAAAGGCCTGGAATGACCAGTTCATTCCATCCTTCGCCTGCATGGCTCTCCCATTGATGAACCTCCTACCAACTAGACATTTGGCTGGGAAGCCACATCTGGCTCAACCCATGCAGTGGACATTAGCATGCCAACAAGATTTTGAACTCCTGAAAATATTGTTCACCTGAAACTGGTGTTAAAACACGCAGATTCCAGCAAGCCATTCATAGTACAAGTGGATGCTAGTGATGTGATGGTGAGAGCTGTCCTGCTGCAAACCAACAATGGGGGGGGGGGGCTACAACTGTGTTCTTACATATCCCGTAAGCTAAACGACACTGAACACAAATGGGCAATATGGGAAAAGGAGGCCTTTGTGGTTCACTGGGCCCTCATGAAGCGGAGACACCTACTGGAAGGGGGGATATACCGTTTGAGGTCTGGACAGACCATAACAATCTGGAAGCCCCACAGAAACTGTTGCCCAAACAAGTCCAGTGGGCATTGTATTTCAGATGCTTTAATTTCAAACTGCAGTATGTCCTGGTGGAAAGAACTTCTTAGAAGATGCACTATCCATGAAACTGCAGTATGCTGGCAGTTGGGATGAGGTAATTCAGACCATGATACCAACCCCGCACCACCAGATGCAGGTAGCCCAACAAGCACTAGAGATGTCCCAACAGAAGAAGCCAAAGAGAACCTACCCTGGGCCATCCAAGCTGACCTTACGACTGATCTCTGGTTCCAGGACAACCAAAACATGCTCACCCAATGAGATGGCCTAACTTGGAAGGGGTCAAAGATCTATGTACCCAGTTCCTTCCATCTGGATGTGCTGGAGCACTGCCATGATGCCCAAGCAGCTGGACATTTTGGGTTTGTAAAGACTCTGCACCTAATGAATTGGCAGTTCTGGTGGCCTCATATGAAAAAGGACATGGAGGAGTACGTATGGACTTGTGTTGTGTGCACTACTATGAAGAAGCAACCAGGAAAAAAAACCCCAGTCTTCTACAATCTTCTACAATCAGTAGAAGACTCCTGTCAAGCCATGGGGAGAATTGGCCATGTATTTTATTGTAGACCTCCCAGAGGCAATATGGGGATCTGGACAGTCATAGATCTCTTTTCCAAGCAGGCCAACTTCATGGCCTGTTCTGGCCTCCTATCAAGCAGGAAGTTGGCAAAACTTTCCTCATACTGCCTACATGGCATGCCATGGAGAATTGTATATGACAGAGGGGTGAAATTCACTGCTAAATTCTGGCATACATTTCTAGCCATGATAGGATCCTCCCAGGGCCTCAGTTTAGCATTCCACCTTGCTACTAATGGGGTTGGTGAATGAACTAATGCCATGGCTGACTGGGCAGACCTTTTGCCCTATGCCGAGGTCACTTATAATAACACCATTCACAGTAGCACTGGCTTCATACCCTTTCTGATTGCTATAGGAGTAGAATTCGTTCCAATCCCAGAGTTTCCCCAAGAGGTTCCCGAAGGACCAGGATTGTAGGAGTAGATGACAAAGATGCAAAGGGTGTGGGGAATGGTTAGAAAAGTTTTACGGAAATTGCCAGAGAGTTATAAATGCCAGGCAGACAAAAAATGGAGGCCACAACCCCCCTTTCATTTTGGGCAACAGGTATACTTGTCCACAAAATACCTCAAAGTGAAGGTACCATGCAAAAAAAAAAAAAAAGCACCTAAACATATTGGTCCATTCCCAATCATAAAAATCATCAACCCAGTCACTGTACAGCTCGAGCTCCCATGACTATTAGGAAAGACCCATCCAGACTTCCATTGTAGCCTGCTATATCTGGTTAGGCTAGTGCCTGTGAGGTCCACCCCTCCTCCAAAGCCCCCTCTTATAATTGTGCGAGAGAGCAGCATTATGAGATCGACAAGGTATTGGACTCCCTGTTGCATAGGGGTTGGCTACAATACTTCATCCTGTGGAAAGGATATCCATTGTCTGAAGCATCTTGGGTACACAGCACAGATGTTAGGGCAGCTCAACTAGTTGCCAAATGCCACCGATGGGAGCCAACCAAACTGGGGGAGTCATTGTCCAGGAATCATTGTCCAGGAATCATCTCATTCTGCTTTTTGTTTTCCAGGTACCATCTCCATGGTAGGGGGGCCGCACATTAGCCCTGAGATGCTGGGAGGCCCAGGGCTACCATTCTGGTGGGGGTGAGGAAGATTGAGCGGGGTCTGGAGGGCCAAGAAACCATGCCTCACAAACCACACACTCTACCTCCAGAGGGATGCGAGGCCCTCTGATTGCTATAGCACTGGACATTGTTACAGAGGCCACAGCAGCTGAGAGGCAGATTAGTCTGAACAGCTAAGAGGCAGGGTAAGCACCTGTGTGCCAGGTATGCGATCACCATGCAGCTATGTGTGAAGGTGGGGTGCACAGGAGGCTGGGTTGGGCTTCAGCAAAGCTTAAATGGTGGCAGGGAGCACTGTGCAGGTAGCCCTGACTTTCACTATTATACTTCGTGGTGGTGGTCATTTCGGATGGGATGATATTTACTTACCAAGGACAAAGATTCAGATTGAATTCTATAGAGAAAAGTCAAGGATTTCTTAAATATTAAATATAAGCTAATTTTGGACCCAGCTGAAAAAAGCAATTAAGATGTAAATCAACCTCAAAAGTCTGATATGGAAGAGAAAGAGGCGGTAGTATCAGATTCCTAAAAGTGATATTGCCATTCAATTTGAAGAAGGTGGGCCTTGAATTTGATTCATTACTATTGCCTGTGACAACTGTTATTTTATAACTTGTATCCTGGCACTGAAGCACCCTGAGATAGTCTCACATCTTGGGGAATGTTTTGGGGGGGAGGGCCATGTGGGTTGTTTCACTTTGAAAGCCAGCAGAATTGTATTTTGATGCCTGTTGTTGTGTCTGGCTAAACGAGCGGGTGACTCTCCAAAATAAGAGGTCAGTGGGCCATGAATTAAGATATAGATGACATGGCTATTTATGGTATTGACAATGTTAAAGTAAGTGTTGATTTTAATAACCACTTTGTTAAATGTGCCATCCTAAGAGTTCAGAATAAATATAAAACAAGATTCCTCTTTGGATGTCTCCCTAGTGTGAGAGGTATTTATTAAAGTATTAAAGTATCCATTTTTGTGACTCAAATCTCATGTTGAACGGAACGTCCCTAAAATAGGGAAGTACCAGTTGAACTATTGAACAATCATGTACTTAGCGTACGATATGTTGATGTGTGCGCTCGTGTTAAGGAAGTACTTGCTGCGTGCTATGTGCCATATAAGGGAATGAATTATAACCTGTGTTCTGAAAGGTAGATTGTAAACCAAGACATTTCATAATGGGGCGGTAGTTTAGGATATAAGAATAGAGCAAATGCTATGCTCTGGGTTCCTTCCGCCTGCAGAGGGAGGAACCCGCATCGCAGATGTGTAACCAATAAAGCTGCTTTCCTTGGATCAATCAAATCTTCGGTGGTCTTTTGAGCCCCCACCCCACACTAGGAAGCTCTTTTTAGAAAAGAAATGTAGTGAGGTCAGGCTGGTAGACTTATAGCCAAATAATATCTTTCAATTGTAGTGACTGTATCCTCAAATCTAAAGGAGTTGCAATCAGGATGTGTTTGCCATCAGTTTACATATTTACAGTTGAAAGAAAGATTTAAACTAGACAGAGATTTTATTTAAAAAAAATGAATTGGAAATCCTATCATGTAGTAGTAATGAACATGTTATTGCTAAGATTTATGAATTGTTATTGAAAATTGAACTTTGGGAATGTATGTAAAGCATTGTATTATTCAGTGGGCAAAGAACTTTGGATGTAATGCTTGAACAATGGAAGAATATGTGGACAAAAAATCTAAAACCACCATTAAATTATAATTTAAAATAAAACATTTATAATATGATGTACTGTTGGTATCTAAAATGAGACAAATTGTCAAGAATGTACATTGCATTGCAAATGAATGTTGGAAATGTAAATGTTGAAGGAGGAAATTTTTATCATTTAGGGTGGACATGTGACAAAGCAAAGAAATATTGCAGTAAGATGCGCATCTTAATACAGAAGATTCTTAAAGTGAATATAAAGATAAAACCAGAAACTTTTCTTATAGATTCAATGGATAAAGAACTTAAAAAATGGGCCTAGGATGTTATATATGTTGTTGTCAGCAAGAATACTTTATGCATAGGGAGACTTCCGGTGACGTCACATCGTGGTAGTTCAGGAGAAATCTGCTCTGATCTCCTGAGCTGGGATTTTTGCCTCTGGACAGCCATTCGTGGCTGTGTCTAATCCTGGAAGGATCGACAAGGTGAGGAGAAACTCTTGGAAGTTGTGATCCTGAAACGTCGAAGAAGAGAGCCCAAAGTCCGAGGTGAAAGAAGTCAGCCTGTGTGGCCAGACCCGGAGAGGTGACAAGCCATCTAGCAGGAAGCAGCGATATGGCAGTGGATGAAGGGGTGGCGATCATATGAGGTTGGAAGTTTTATTTGGACTACAATTGACATATATGATCATTTAAATGGACAATTAAGCAGATTAAGGAAACCCAGGGTGAAAGGTGGGAGAGTGGAAATCGGCAGCAGCATTCTAACCTACTACACCTAACGCTGGGACAATAGTGAAATTAATAGTGAAAATAAGAAAATAAGAGGAATCTTGACGGAAAATAGGAGTGTGGTGTGAGAATTGAGAAGTTATTTTCGCAAGGTTCCATTTCCCTTTGACAGCTTGAAACAAATTTGTTAAAATCAAGTGAATTAGGGGGAAAAAAAATAACTATCTGATAAGAACCCAAATGGAAAGAAGAGTGTCTGTGCAATTCTTAAAGACGGCCATTGAGAAATCTAATATCTGGTAAACCGCTTCATTGGGAATGAAGAGACTTATAAACTTGTAACTGGAAAAATATTGTTTTGAATTATAAGAACGTTGATATATATTTAATTAGCTTATTGTTATATTATAGATGGAAGGAACATTGTATCAGATAACTTATATAATTCTATTTACTGATTTACTTAACAGCTGATTATTTAGATTTCCTATTTTTCTTATATAGATTCTTTTCTTTGGTCCCCTTATAATACACAATTCTTATTTTAAGTATTGAAGTGCTGGTATAATTAAAAGTTATATATTGAAGATATCATATAGTAATGTGTTTGGATAACTTTAATTGATTTTGATAAAAGGAAGCGGGTAACTAATTTCCCTACTTAACCCTTTCCCAGTGATTTATTGTGATAGAATGAAATTATTATAGTATTTATTATAACAACACCATCTATATTTTTTCTCTAACATAGATTGCTAAGAGTTAAAATTGATTAAGTATCTACTGACCGTGATGAAATTTGGTGAGTAGTTAATCAAAGGTGATAGTGTCTGATGATACATGTCTGTATTGAAAAATAGTGGTTGATATTGATTAGGCAAACTTTAGCATTAATAATTAAGAGACTCTGATTACTAGAAAATCATAAAATTGATGGTAATTTGGGATAGTATATACAGGATAATAGATGAACAGACTAAAATCATAAAAGATATTACAAGTATCACCACTACTAAGACAGGGAAAAAACCTGTGCCAATGGTGGCACCATCCAGTCCAGCAGTTTCAACCCAATGAACAATTGAAGGAATGTTGGCCCCCGAGAAATCGACTACCACAACCAGCACCCAATCAGTTCAAATCTCTTAGCGATCTGGAATCCAATGCTAATGCTACAAGAATCTATGGCCAAAAATCAAATTGAAAGTAAAGCAGACCAGGAAGCAATGAAAACTGAGCTGAAATCAGAAATAGGTGAAATGAAAACTGAAATCAGAAACCTGGATGAAAAAATAGGCTTGATCCAGGAATCAACTAAGAAAAATAAAGAAAAAATCAAGATAATTGAATAACAAAACAAACAAAATGAGGAAAAACTAGAACTCATGGACCATAAAATTACGACTCACAACAAGGAAACTGTAGCGGCCTTAATCCACCTTGAGATGGATAGAGCCTCTTATTATTTGAGATTTCAGAATGTAGAGGAAACTAGGGAGGAGGACTGAACATCGGTGATGGCTAAACTTCTAGCAGATTTTCTTCAAAGAGATAAAGATGAGGTGATAAATGAATTTGATGATATCTGCAGAGTCTATACCAGTTATGCAAGATGGCACAGACTCCCTCGAGAGATATTATTTACAAGATTTCAAGAGAAGAGACAATAAAATATAAGGATAAAGAAATAATAGTACTGAAACAAATACCAATAAGAGTCTGGGAACAGAGGAAGGACTATAGATTCCTCACTAATTATTTAAATAAAAAAATATTTCTTTTAGATGGATTACCCCAGACATCCTGGAATGAAAAAAGAGTGAAAATTGATAACCTCAGTAAAGCACAAGAATTCTTTGAACAGCTGGGCAGATTGGAAAAGGAAACAAGCAGCAGATGAACTGGAAACTCCAAGTCAAGAAGAAAGACAACAAAAAATTAAAGAACGAGAGAAAAACCAAAACAAAGAAGATAGAGGTGAAAGACCCACTTGAGAAGAAACAGGAATCAAAACCAGAAGTCAAACAATATCCAAACCTAACGAGAAGTAACATTTAAAATAAGAAAGAATGGGGAAAGGATTAACATTGACTTCTATAACTATTAATGGTTTAAATAATTAATCAAAAAGGAAAAAAGTATTTTTGAAACTTGAAAAGCTGAAACTGGATATAATATGTCTTCAAGAGATTCATACCAAACCACAAGATCAGAAATATTTACAAAACAAAAAATTAGGGAAACTATACACATCGCTAGCAGAGGAAAAAAAGAGATTAGCATTATATATCAAAGAATAATTAGAATCGAAACTGATTTATAAAGATTAGATTGGAAGAATATTAATTGTAGAGATGGTTATACAAAACAGAAAGCTCTTACTAGTTGGGATATACACCCCCAATACAAATCACAATGAGTTCTATAAAACCCTATATGCAAAATTAATAGAATTAGACAACCCTATGATCTGCATAATTGGCAACTTCAATGCAATTTCTAACAATAAACAGGATTATGCCAGTGACCAAATATATATATATTAAAAAAAAAAAAAACCCAAAATACATTGCCTAAATGTTTTTTCGATATGGCTGAGGAACCAGATTTAGTAGATGCATGGAGGAAATTGAATCCAGGAGTGACCCAGTTTACTTTCTACTCCAATCCACATAAATCCTGGTCAATGTTAGATATGGCATGGATGAATAATGATCTACTCAAGGATATAAAAAATATAGAAATATTAACCAACACTTGGGCAGATCATAACCCATTGCAAATAAATTGGAAAATTCAAACTTACAAGAAAGCTAGGTGGACACTTAACTCACAACTATTGAAAGAAAAATGATACACTCAAAAAATTAAGGAAGAATTAGAGGTATTTTTTAAATTTAATAAAAAACAAGATACCCCGTTGCAAATTCTTTGGTACACAATGAAGGCATACCTAAGGGGTATATCGATAGCCTATACAGCCACCAGAAATAAAGAAAAGTGGAAGAAACAAAACTTGTTAATAAAAAGACTAAAAGATTTAGAAGATAGATTAATGAAAACCCCAGGGGACAAACAAATTAAAAATGACTTGATATTACTTAAACATGAATTGAATGTATTAAACCAGGAAGATTTAATTAAGACAATGCTATACACAAAACAAAATTATTTTGAACATGCAAAAAAACCCCCAGAAGATGGCTAGCATATAAATTGAAAAAAGAAAATAAAAAAAGAACTATATACCAATTGCAAGATTATAATGGAATACTAGAGACAGAATTGAAGAAAAAGAAAACAATTGCAAGAGACTATTTTGAGAATTTATATAACCAAGAAGAAATAGATGCAAACAAATTAGAGGAATATTTGAAAGAAAGCACATTTCAGCCATTAACAGAAGCTAAAAGGGAGATATTAAATAAGGAAATAAATTTAGATGAGTTAAAAGAAGCAATTAAAAGACAAAAAAGCAATAAAACTCCAGGCCCAGGTGGGTTGCCAAGCGAATTATGCAAAGAGATTGGAGAATCACTAGAAAATTTGTTCCTAGAGATTTGCAATGAGGTATTATTAGAAGCAAGAGTCCCGGAATCATGGAAGGAGGCCCATATTATATTGATCCCTAAAGAGGGTGCAAATGCCACCCAGGTAAAAAAATCTACAGACCAATATCTCTCTTAAACCGAGATTACAAAATTTTTATGAGTGTGATGGCGGAAAGACTCAAGCTAACTCTTAATGAAAGAATTCACCCCGACCAGAATGGATTCCTTCCCATGAGACAGATTAGAAATAATACAAGAATGATAATTGATATATTAGAATACTATGAAACACATCCAGGAAACCAAGTTGCTCTTGTCTTCCTGGATGCACAAAAGGCATTTAACAACCTAAACTGAGAATTTATGAAACGCCAGATAAACTTGATGAAATTTAGGGATAACTTCGTAAAGATGTTAGATTCGATCTATTTAACCCAGAAAGCAAGGATAATGATAAATGGAGAATTTACCAATCCTTTTGAAATAAAAAGGGGTGTCAGATAGAAATGGTCTTTATTATAGAGGATCCAGTAGAGTCAGGACCAATCTTATTAAAAGAAATTGATAAATTTGGTAATTTATCAGGGTTGAAAATTAATAAAGAAAAAACCAAAATGTTGGTTAAAAATATAACAAATAATAAACAAAAAGATCTAGAAGAAATAATGGGACTACAAATTGTCAATAAGATTAAATATTTAGGTATATGGTTAAGACCCAAAACAATAACTTTGAAAGAAGACAATTACATTAAACTATTACAACAAATAGGAAGAGATCTGGAGATCTGGAGCAAAATGCAGATTTCATTATTAGGCAGGATTGCCACAATTTAAATGAATGTTTTACCCAAATTGCTTTATCTATTCCAAATGATCCCTATATTATTGGATAAATTGTTTTTCAAAGAATTGTATAAAATTACCATGAAATTCATTTGGGCAGGCAAGAAGTCAAGAATTAAGAAAAGTTGTTTACAAGACAGATTTTACAGATAATCAGATAATCAGAGTTGGAAGGGACCTCATTTAGTCCAACCCCCCACCCAAGCAGGAGACCCTACACCATTTCTGACAAATGACAGTCCAATCTCTTCTTGAAAGTCTCAACTGATGGCGCTCCCGCAACTTCTGAGGGCAAGCTGTTCCATTGGTTGATTGTTCTCACTGTCAGAAAGTTTCTCCTTGTTTCCAGGTTGAATCTCTCCTTGTTCAGTTTCCATCCATTATTCCTTGTCTGGCCTACAGGTGCTTTAGAAAATAGCTTGACCACTTCCTCCCTGTAGCAGCCCCTCAAAAATTGGAAGACCGCTATCATGTCTCCCCTGATCCTTCTCTTTACTAGATTAGCCAAGCCCAGTTCCTGCAACTATTCATTGTATGTTTTAATCTCCAGTCTCCTAATCATCCTGGTTGCTCTTCTCTGTACTTTTTCTAGAGCCTCAACATCTTTTTTATAATGTGGCGACCAAAACTGGATGCATTACTCTAGGTGTGGTCTAACTAAGGCTTTATAGAGTGGTATTAGTACTTCCCTTGATCTTTACTGTATCCCTCTGTTAATACAATTTAGGATTGCATTAGATTTTTTGGCGGCTGCTGCACACTGCTGGCTCATATTTAGCTTATTGTCCACTAAGACTCCAAGATCCCTCTCACAGTTACTGCTATTGAGCCTGGTTTCACCCAGTCTATATATGTACTTTTCGTTTTTCTTGCCTAAGTGTAGGACTTTACTTTTCTCTATATTGAATTTCATTTTATTGGATATAGCCCAGTGTTCTAGTCTGACAAGATCCATCTGGATCTTGAGCCTATCTTCTTGGGTGTTAGCTATTCCTGAAAATAAAAGCAGAGGCGCTTTGGACTCCCTGCCCGAGAGACCTATTATAAAGCAGTAATATTAGTGTGGATAAAGAATTGGATTAAATTGGAAAACAAAAGAATTCTAACATTAGAAGGATATGACTTACAAATAGGGTGGCATGCCTTCTTGTGGAACCCAAGTAGTAAAAGCCATTAATACTTTCAGAGATATACTTTATGCAAATCTGTGATAAAAACCTGGTCTGATATTAGGAAAAACCATTACATAAAAATTTCATTATGGTTGTCAACAACGGAGGCAATGTTCCACCCTAATACAATGGACATCAGTAAAAAAACCTCAAATACCATCAAATTTTAGACAAAAAAGGAAAGCTCAAGAGTTAGAAAACCAAAAAATAATGATTGAACATTGGTCCTATCTCCAAATAGCAATAAGACATGAGAAAGATTTAAAAGAATTTGGAACAGAAACAAAGAACAATAAATTTGATAAGATACTTTTGGGCCCAGATAAAAATATGATATCTAAATTATATAACTATCTATTGGAATATGAATTAGCTGAGGAAATTGTGAAAGGACCAATGATAGTGTGGGCAAGAAAATTCGGCCATAATATAGACTTAGAAGACTGGGAAGAAATCTGGCAGAGAAATCTTATAATAACTAAATCTGTGTCTTATAAAGAGAACCTATATAAAATTATATATAGATGGCATCTACACCCTCCAGATTAGCAAAGATATATCCAACATCCAGTCCAACTTGTTGGAAATACAAAGGGAATCATGGTACCTTCTTCCACCTCTGGTGGACATGCCTAGTAGTTAAAATTTTTTGGATTGAATCAAAACTTGGTTAGAAGAAATCATCCAGGGTGGATTGGAGTGGGAATCTAAATTGTATCTTTTGGGTATCCTTAAGGAAGGTTATCCCTCCAAAGTAAAATATTTGGTTATCCACATTCTAACAATGGCACATATTTCACTGGCTCAATTCTGGAAATTGCCTAATATACCACCAATACAATTTATTATTCAAAAAATCTGTGAATGTGCAAAAATGGAAAAACTCACATTAAAATTAAAAGGAAAGGAGGACGAGGTGGAATTTTACTCGAACTGGAATAAGTGGTACGATTGGCTAGAATGTAAAAACAAAACAAAAAGGGGAATCAAGATGGAAAAACAAATTTATGAAACAGATTATCATACATATAACAACAGATAGGAATTGATAATGTCAGTTTTAGATTCCCTCGTTCTTTAATCAGCCAATAGAAGGAATTCATCAGTAAAAATAAATAAGTATAATCCAACAATAAACATTAATAACAGAACATTATGTTCGATAGAATATAATTAACAGAGAATCTATAGGAAATAAGAAATAACTGCCACATAATATAATTTAGGAAATATTTAACTGCCAAATGTATTAAAGGAAAGTCTAATTAGTTTTAGCACAGAGAGTATTGTGACGTTTGTTTGTATGAATCTTTGTCTTTTAAGTTTGTATATTTGTATATTTTAACTTTTTAGTATTTAATAAAGTTTATTTTTTTAAAAAAGAATACTTTATGCATAAAAATGCAAGGATATTTTGATTCCCACATTGAACAAATGGCTTCAAAAGTTGATGAGTTAGCAGAGATAGCTAAATTTACTGCTTTGATTAAAGAAAAGGATCCAATTTTGTTTCTACTTGGAAACTGTTTTTTTGGACTTTATGCTTGAGGTGGAAAAAAAATGAAACTTTGGTGGGAACCTAACAGCTATCTATCTCAATCAGCATTACTAGAGAGAATTCCTGCCCTGGCCATTCTCTCAGTGGCATGGCTCAGGGCTCAGGTATTCCCTCTACTTCTCTTAACATCTTTAAGAGGCTCCTGGGTGAGATCATTTGCCTCCATGGAATGAGGTATCACCTGTAAACTAATGATACTCAGGTTTAAATCTCATCAGGTACTTGGAGGCTGTGGGAGCTTCAATTGGGGTCAAGAGGCTTGAGGAATTCAAGGTGGGGGGAGGAAAAACAAAGTTTGGCAACATTTAATAGTCTATATGGACTGGTCTATCTAAAAAAATACCTTCCCAGCTTTTGTCATGGCTTCCCTGGATGCTTCCCCAGATACCTCTACAAATCAGTTCAGAGGAAACTCCAGGCATGGAGAGGAGTTGGTCAAGGGCTCCAAACAGCTGCTTGAGAGTGATTTGGCTAAAGCAGTGGTTCCCAAACTTTTTCAGTCCACCACCCCCTTGGTGCTACAAACTCATCCTCGGTGCCCCCACCCAGGAGTAGGATTCAAATTTCTGTGGGCATGGCCTAATTTGAGGGTGTGCTTGCTGGTCACATGACTGGCTGGGCGTGGCTTGCTGGTCACATGACTGGCTGGGCATGGCTTGCTGGTCACGTGACTGGCTGGGCATGGTTTGCTGGTCACATGACTGGGTAGGTGTGATTTGGTGGTCATGTGACTGGGTAGGCGTAGCCAGGTGACTGGCAAACCAAATACAAGTGGTCCTCACTTAATGGCCGGTTGTTTAGCAAATGTTCTAATTTATGACTGGCCTCCCCAGAAATAATTGACCTGTTTTTGGAGTTTTGACAGCCATGCACACACATACACACACACTCTCTTCTAACCCTGCTGGAGCAGGTCATTGAACTAGAATTGGCAAAGCATCTCTGATTAGATTCTAGCAATGAATAAAATCTAATCAGAGATGCTTTGCCAGTTCTTGTTGATTTATTTGTATCTCTTATTGTATGTTGCTGAATTGCATTAATGTGTGTGTCCCTTCTTGTGCACAACCCAGAAGCTTTTGTGATTCTTTGCAGCAACCAACCTCAGGCTTTGCTCTACTTTTCAAGCATGCCGACACTGCCACATTCTAGGTGCCGGCCCTGCAGGTCCACCCCATTGAGCCCACTGCACTGGATGGATCTGCCCAAGCAAGTCAAGTCAATGGGATGAGCCTGAGAGAGGGAAAGAGAGAGAGAGAAGGGAGGAAGAAAAGAAAGAGAAAAGGGAAAGAAAGAAAAAGGGACAAAGAAAGAGGTGGTGATAGAAGGAAGGGACAGAAAGAAAAAGAAATAAAGAAGGAAGGAGGGAGGGGAAAGATGAGATATCTATTCTAGTCCAATCATTTGTTCCAGCAGGGTTAGAAGGGAGAGTGTGTGTGTGTGTGTGTGTGTGTGTGTGTGTGTGTGTGTAATTGTAATTTACCAGTACATTTTGGTTTTGCCTTCTTCACAATTGGCACTGTAATACATTGGGGAAAAGTAATTTTTAGAATGGAGATCCGGTCCAAAGGATCCTGTTTAAAGCCTCAACAAAATGGGAGAGCTTCCTGATAGCTTTGACCATGTTTCGTCCACAAAACCTTTAATAGAAGCCAAAGATGTTTCAATGTGCTGGCAAAGATGTTTCAATGCGGAAAAGGGCCTCAGTCTAAACTAGGCCTCATTTCAATCTGATGCATCAGGTCTCTTTCTCTCCCTCTCCCTCCCTCCCTCCCTCCCAAACTGGCTTTGTGCTACTTTCCCAATTTGCCTGAGGGGCTGGTGCTTCGAACATGGATGGATGGATGGATGGATGGATGGGGAGAGAGACAGACAGACAGACAGAGACAGGTAGGTAGGTAGATAGATAGGTAGATAGGCAGGCAGGCAGACCTTTTGATGAATGTATGGGTCGGTAGATAGGTAGGTAGGTAGATTGGTAGATAAGTAGGTAGGTAGGTAGATCTATATTGGTAAATAGATAGGTACGTAGGCAGAAAGACAGGTAGGCAGGCAGGTAGGTAGGCAGAAGGCATGCAGGCAGACATTTTGGATGGATGGATGGATAGATAGATAGATAGATAGATAGATAGATAGATAAATAGATCTATATTGGTATGTAGGTAGGAAGGAAGGAAGGTAGGTAGGTAGGTATGTAGGCAGACAGAAAGGCAGGCAGACAGACAGGCAGATTTTTGGATGGATGGATGGATGGATGGGTGGGTGGGTGGGTGGGTGAGTGGATGGACAGATAGAAAGAAAGAATGCAGCAGCAGTGGCACTTTGAGAAAGTAGAGCAAAGCCACAGTGGGAACTGAAGTACACACAAGTTGCCAAGGTTGAGAAACACGAGCTGAATATATCAACCCAACCATTCTGATTTAGAGTTTAGCATGCTGTTTGATTTTGGCTTAGTCAATGAATAAACCATGGCTAAGATCTTCCTGCTCCTTAATGCAGCTGCCCCTCTGCCCCTTCTGCAGCCCGCTGCAACTGCCCCTCTGCCAATCTCCCTGGGGGAGTGATGCAACCGACCTCACCCTCTTTGCTTCAACCCAAGGTCCACTTTCATCGGGCCAAGCAAGGGGAGGTACTCTGCACACACTCAGAGACTCCCAACTTCAGTGCAGCATTCCGCCCATCTTTATGCTTTGCTGGGAGGAGGAAGCCATGCGGAAGCAGCCCAGACCAGTGTAGGTGGAGGGAATGATCACTTGGAAACTAAGCAAGCAAGCAAGCACTGCGGCTTTGCTCCGCATTTGGAAGGCTTCTCACTGGGTGGTCGAATGCATCAAGAAAGACACCAGGCTGGTTCTATCTTGGGTGAGCTGCCCCAATCATGAGCTCGGGAAGCTCTTTTATTAAAAACACACAGTAATATGTCACAAGCGGTGAACTCTATCCAATCATTATGTTACATTAGCAGAAATATTAGTGGACACATAGTAGCATCAAATCACAGTGTTATATGGTCAGTTTTAGTAGGTACAAAGTAGCCAATCAACGCCTGCAGTCCAGTTAGTAGCCCCTGGTGACGTATTGCTGATTGACGTTCTTTGTTCCTGGTACACGCTTTCAGCCTATGTGAGGCCTTGAGGCCTGGCATGTACTGAAACTTGTTGAACTTGATTCATTACTGCAAAGCACAGGGCTCAGTTGGAAGAACTGGGCTGCAGAGGGAGGCTAGGTTCTAGGTCCAGGACAGCCACGTAGAGCCGAACTGAACCAAGCCACGTGCCTTGGAGAGTCGCAGCTGCACCCACCCATATCCTGCATGCAAGCCCGGCTGGCTAGAGAGGTGGAGGCTGGGCAGGTGCTGCGCATTCCCTTGTTCTCCGGGGAAGGGCGCCCTAATGCTGGACCACCCACACCTTCCACTGTGTTGCTTGGGAGGGTTTTGCTTTGGGGCCTTCTGGCGCGCCTCCACTGCTTCCACTAGAGAGGGCAGCCTGCAAGCTAAGGTGCCCTCTTTGCACCACCTCCCACCTCTCCCCCCCCCCCAGGCTTGGCAAGGCTCACTGTGCACAGGTTCTGCATTCGAGGCACTGACTATGGAGCGATGAAACAGTCAATGGGCTGCGTGGCCGGCAGTCAGTGAGCCTTCAGGGCCGGCACCTTGAATGCCCCCCGCCACCTCTTAGTGCCCCCCTGCCAGCCCCCTTGCCTCTTACTGCCCCCCTGAGGCATCCCACCGTCCTCTAGGGGGTGGTACCGCCCACTTTGGGAACCAATGGGCTAAAGCATAGCTGCAGCAGGACAGCCCTGAGGCTTCAAGTGAGAAAAGCATGTAGTAGCATCCAGCCAGTAAGGAGGAAGAAGAAATGCCTTCTGCAGCTCACCCAAGAACACATACAGAAGAGGCAGAAGAAGTAGAAGGGCAGAGAAGATCAGCCAGATTATTTGCAAGGAGAAAACCTTGCCTTCCTTGACAGACTGTACCAGAAGCTGCCTATTTAGCACAGCAGACAGATGGAAGTGATGCTGGGAACAATGTATTCATTTCATAGTTGTGTGTTTTCTGGTCATTGTGAATTACATGAGTGTGAGTGGGACAGCACAGCTTTGCAAAATCTCAGTTGCAGGTATGGGTGGGGAAAGGGCTGAGGCTCAAGCCAGGAGACTTAAGAGATTCTGAAACTGTAAACAAGCAAAATTAGATATCATTTTAAAAGAACTTTGTCAACTCAAGACGTAATGATTTGTCAACTCAAGACTTAAAGATTCAAACATGCTTCTACCCTGAGAAACTGGTCAATTGCAATTATAATGTTGTTAAGCCTAATCTTTAAAATATTTTTCAGTTCAGCTTTTGTTGATAGCAATATTGCCCTCCTTCATTGAAAACCACATCACAGACAGTTGTAGCTAAATATCACAGCTTGTAATGTTAAAATGGTCTTGCAACAGTCTTATTAAAAAGGCACTAAAATTTATGAATTTAATTCTGTGAAGTTTTATATTACTGTATTTACTCAAAAGCAACATCTAGGACACGTTCCCTTACAAATCAGGCCTTTTGTACCTTGTTTTCTCTGTAGCTCCCTGGCCCCTCTCACTCCCCCCCCCGACCCTGGACACCTCTTTCCTTTTGAGAGTAAATAAATCTCCTTTCCTCACATCTGTTTGGATTTCATTTTGATTTATTTGGCTCAAGTTGGAACCCCAAGTTATTCTCACAGTGTTAAAAAAAATGGTGGTTGCTTGGCAGTTTTGGAGGGACCTGGATGAAACTGATTATCTGTCCACTTTAAGTCAGGATTCAGGCCCAGTGATGGGACAGAAGAAAGCTGAAACAATTGCGGACAATCTCTGGCAAGAATGGGTTGTTGGTTGTTGACCATCATGGTTCTCTTTAACCTTTCAGCAGCCTTCAAAAACAATGACTATAGTGCCCTTTTAGGCCAGCTATGGGCTCTAGATTTGGGTAGCACAAACTTAGGCAACTTGTGTTCTTTGTATCAAAGGCCGGTCGCAGTCAGTGTTTTAGGAGTGAGAAATCTAGTCCATGGCCATTCTTTCTTTGGCATACTACTAGGCTAAAGTACTCTCTCCGTGTTTCCCTAAAATCTGGATGAAGCTGCTGCTCTCTGCCTGTCTGGGAGAGGGAGATGCACGATCAGTTCCAATTTGGGACCACAGCTCTGCTCCCCTTTTGCACAGGGCCCAAGCATTGTTGGGTCAAGTGATACAAGCCAAATGGGAAAGACTGGTCAAAAGTTGGTATATTGGGCCACTGGCTAAGTACAGCAATGAACTGTACGAACTTGTTGTAGCTGCTCCGATCCAAAATCCCAAGACTGAATTCTGGGAAAACTAAAACTGTGGCCAAGTTTTTTAAACTTGGTGTGTCTAAAAACTCCCAAGTTTGCTCTTTAGTCTTAAAGAAAAAGGGAAACAATGAAAATCAACAAATTTGGTGCTTTTTCCAAACAGTACTTTCTCCACATTTCCTTAACATCTCTGTGAAGCTTCTGGGTGAGATCATTTGCCACCATGGAATGAGGTGTCCTAATGATACCAAGAAGTATACATTTCCACGTGGAAGACTTGGCATGACATATTGTGACTAGTTGGGCTAATCAAATAAGCCACATAGCCAGCCACATAGCCAGCCTGTCTGTAACCAAGGCCTTTTTCACTGACCTAGGAGGACAAACCCTTTGAGATATCTTATTCCATCGAACCACATTGACCAATTGCTGTGAAATCCTGAAGTAAGAAAGGCGGAATAGACAGGTTATCAATTTATCTTAGTTTTCGGGGAGTTGTGGAAGTAGTAGTGGAGAGAGAGAGAAGTTTTCCACCCCCTGCCCACGACACACTGATTCTCTGCACTCTCTATGGCTTGGGATCCATCAGTAGCTGAAAAAGCAAAACTCTGCTCCCTTTTGCACATGACCCAGGTCTGAGGAAGAGGATGTGTTTTGCTTTGTTCTGAAGAATTCTGGGCTTCCTCTGGAGATTGACAACATGAATCCTATAAAATGCGTTTGGAGATGTCTGTCTGGCACAGGGAGATGCACGATTAGCTCCGCTTTGAGGCCAAAGCTCTGCTCCCCTTTTGCATAGGGCCCAAGCATTGTTGGGTGAAGTGATACAAGCCAAATGTGAAAAAGTGGGGAAAGATTGCTGGATTGGGCCAATCACTAAGTACAGCAATGAACCGAATGCATGTGTCGCTCCCGCTCCCGTCCTAAATTGCAAGACAGCATTCTGGGGCTAACTAAAAGTCCGATAAGTTTTTTAAACTTGGTGTCTCTAAAAACTCCCAAGTTTGCTCTATAGTCTTACAGGAGGGGGAAACAATGGAAACCAATAAATTGGGTGCTCTCTACAAACAGTCCTCTTTCCACATGTCCTTAACATCTCTGTGAAGCTTCTGGGTGAGATCATTTGCCGCCATGGGATGAGGTGTCACTAATGATACCAACAGATATACATTTTCATGTAGAAGACTGGGTGTGACAGATTTTGGCTGGTTGGGTAATCAGCTCAGCCACATCGTCAGCCGGCCCCATAGCCAGCCTAGCTGTAACCAAGGCCTTTTTCACTGACCTAGGAGGACAAACCCTTTGAAATAAATTATCCCATTGAACCACATTGACCAATTGCCCTGAAATCCTGAAGTAAGAAAGACTGAATTGATGGGCTATCAATTTATCTTTGTTTTTGGGGAGTTGTGGAAGTAGCAGTGGAGAGAGAGAGAAGTTCTCCACCCCTTGTATATGACACTCTTATTCTCTGCACTCTCTGTGTCTTGGGATCCATCAATAGGTGAAAACCAAAGCATTGGTCCCTTTTGTTCTGAAGGATTCCTGGCTTCCTCTGAAGACTGATAACATGAATCTATAAAATGCGTTTTGAGCAATGGAAACTCTGCCTGGCAAAGGGAGATGCGCGATTGGCTCTGCTTTGTGGCCAAAGCTCTGCTCCCCTTTTGCATAGGGCCCAAGCATTGTTGGGTGAAGTGATACAAGCCAAATGTGAAAAAGTGGGGAAAGGCTACTGGATTGGGCCACTGGCGGAGTAAAGTAATGAACCAAATACATCTGTCACTCTTGCTGCCGTCCTAAATCCCAAGACTGGATTCTGGGGCTAACTAAAACTGTGGCCGGCGTTTTTAAACTTGACGTCTCTAAAAACTCCCAAGTTTGCTCTTTAGTCTTACAGAAAAAAGGAAACAATGAAAACCAAAAAATTTGGTGCTTTCTCCAAACAGTACTCTCTCCACATGTCCTTAATATCTCTGTGAAGCTTCTGGGTAAGATCATTTGCCACCATGGGATGAGGTGTCACTAATGATACTAACAGATATGCATTTTCATGTAGAAGACTGGGTGTGACAGATTTTGGCTGGTTGGGTAATCAGCTCAGCCACATCGTCAGCCGGCCCCATAGCCAGCCTAGCTGTAACCAAGGCCTTTTTCACTGACCTAGGACAAACCCTTTGAAATAAATTATCCCATTGAACCACATTGACCAATTGCCCTGAAATCCTGAAGTAAGAAAGACTGAATTGATGGGCTATCAATTTATCTTAGTTTTCGGGGAGTTGTGGAAGTAGCAGTGGAGAGAGAGAGAAGTTCTCCACCCCTTGTACATGACACTCTTATTCTCTGCACTCTCTGTGTCTTGGGATCCATCAATAGGTGAAAACCAAAGCATTGGTCCCTTTTGTTCTGAAGGATTCCTGGCTTCCTCTGAAGACTGATAACATGAATCTATAAAATGCGTTTTGAGCAATGGAAACTCTGCCTGGCAAAGGGAGATGCGCGATTGGCTCTGCTTTGTGGCCAAAGCTCTGCTCCCCTTTTGCATAGGGCCCAAGCATTGTTGGGTGAAGTGATACAAGCCAAATGTGAAAAAGTGGGGAAAGGCTACTGGATTGGGCCACTGGCTGAGTAAAGTAATGAACCGAATACATCTGTCACTGTTGCTGCCGTCCTAAATCCCAAGACTGGATTCTGGGGCTAACTAAAACTGTGGCCGGCGTTTTTAAACTTGACGTCTCTAAAAACTCCCAAGTTTGCTCTTTAGTCTTACAGAAAAAAGGAAACAATGAAAACCAAAAAATTTGGTGCTTTCTCCAAACAGTACTCTCTCCACATGTCCTTAAAATCTCTGTGAAGCTTCTGGGTAAGATCATTTGCCACCATGGGATGAGGTGTCACTAATGATACCAACAGATATACATTTTCATGTAGAAGACTGGGTGTGACAGATTTTGGCTGGTTGGGTAATCAGCTCAGCCACATCGTCAGCCGGCCATATAGCCAGCCTAGCTGTAACCAAGGCCTTTTTCACTGACCTAGGACAAACCCTTTGAAATAAATTATCCCATTGAACCACATTGACCAATTGCCCTGAAATCCTGAAGTAAGAAAGACTGAATTGACGGGTTATCAATTTATCTTTGTTTTCAGGGAGTTGTGGAAGTAGCAGTGGAGAGAGAGAGAAGTTCTCCACCCCTTGTATATGACACTCTTATTCTCTGCACTCTCTGTGTCTTGGGATCCATCAATAGGTGAAAACCAAAGCATTGGTCCCTTTTGTTCTGAAGGATTCCTGGCTTCCTCTGAAGACTGATAACATGAATCTATAAAATGCGTTTTGAGCAATGGAAACTCTGCCTGGCAAAGGGAGATGCGCGATTGGCTCTGCTTTGTGGCCAAAGCTCTGCTCCCCTTTTGCATAGGGCCCAAGCATTGTTGGGTGAAGTGATACAAGCCAAATGTGAAGAAGTGGGGAAAGGCTACTGGATTGGGCCACTGGCTGAGTAAAGTAATGAACCGAATACATCTGTCACTGTTGCTGCCGTCCTAAATCCCAAGACTGGATATTCTGGGGCTAACTAAAACTGTGGCCGGCGTTTTTAAACTTGATGTCTCTAAAAACTCCCAAGTTTGCTCTTTAGTCTTACAGAAAAAGGGAAACAATGAAAACCAAAAAATTTGGTGCTTTCTCCAAACAGTACTCTCTCCACATGTCCTTAATATCTCTGTGAAGCTTCTGGGTAAGATCATTTGCCGCCATGGGATGAGGTGTCACTAATGATACTAACAGATATGCATTTTCATGTAGAAGACTGGGTGTGACAGATTTTGGCTGGTTGGGTAATCAGCTCAGCCACATCGTCAGCCAGCCACATAGCCAGCCTGGCTGTAACCAAGGCCTTTTTCACTGACCTAGGAGGACAAACCCTTTGTAATAAATTATCCCATTGAACCACATTGACCAATTGCCCTGAAATCCTGAAGTAAGAAAGACTGAATTGATGGGCTATCAATTTATCTTAGTTTTCGGGGAGTTGTGGAAGTAGCAGTGGAGAGAGAGAGAAGTTCTCCACCCCTTGTACATGACACTCTTATTCTCTGCACTCTCTGTGTCTTGGGATCCATCAATAGGTGAAAACCAAAGCATTGGTCCCTTTTGTTCTGAAGGATTCCTGGCTTCCTCTGAAGACTGATAACATGAATCTATAAAATGCGTTTTGAGCAATGGAAACTCTGCCTGGCAAAGGGAGATGCGCGATTGGCTCTGCTTTGTGGCCAAAGCTCTGCTCCCCTTTTGCATAGGGCCCAAGCATTGTTGGGTGAAGTGATACAAGCCAAATGTGAAAAAGTGGGGAAAGGCTACTGGATTGGGCCACTGGCTGAGTAAAGTAATGAACTGAATACATCTGTCACTGTTGCTGCCGTCCTAAATCCCAAGACTGGATTCTGGGGCTAACTAAAACTGTGGCCGGCGTTTTTAAACTTGACGTCTCTAAAAACTCCCAAGTTTGCTCTTTAGTCTTACAGAAAAAAGGAAACAATGAAAACCAAAAAATTTGGTGCTTTCTCCAAACAGTACTCTCTCCACATGTCCTTAATATCTCTGTGAAGCTTCTGGGTAAGATCATTTGCCACCATGGGATGAGGTGTCACTAATGATACTAACAGATATGCATTTTCATGTAGAAGACTGGGTGTGACAGATTTTGGCTGGTTGGGTAATCAGCTCAGCCATATCGGCAGCCAACCACATAGCCAGCCTAGCTGTAACTAAGGTCTTTTTCACTGACCTAGGAGGACAAACCCTTTGAGATATCTTATTCCATCGAATCACATTGACCAATTGCTGTGAAATCCTGAAGTAAGAAAGGCGGAATAGACAGATTATCAATTTATCTTAGTTTTCGGGGAGTTGTGGAAGTAGTAGTGGAGAGAGAGAGAAGTTCTCCACCCCTTGCCCACGACACACTGATTCTCTGCACTCTCTATGGCTTGGGATCCATCAGTAGCTGAAAAAGCAAAACTCTGCTCCCTTTTGCACATGACCCAGGTCTGAGGAAGAGGATGTGTTTTGCTTTGTTCTGAAGAATTCTGGGCTTCCTCTGGAGATTGACAACATGAATCCTATAAAATGCGTTTGGAGATGTCTGTCTGGCACAGGGAGATGCACGATTAGCTCCGCTTTGAGGCCAAAGCTCTGCTGCTCTTTTGCATAGGGCCCAAGCATTGTTGGGTGAAGTGATACAAGCCAAATGTGAAAAAGTGGGGAAAGATTGCTGGATTGGGCCAATCACTAAGTACAGCAATGGACTGAATGCATCTGTCACTGCCACTCCTGTCCTAAATTGCAAGACTGCATTCTGGGGCTAACTAAAAGTCCGATAAGTTTTTTAAATTTGGTGTCTCTAAAAACTCCCAAGTTTGCTCTTTAGTCTTACAGAAAAAAGGAAACAATGAAAACCAAAAAATTTGGTGCTTTCTCCAAACAGTACTCTCTCCACATGTCCTTAATATCTCTGTGAAGCTTCTGGGTAAGATCATTTGCCACCATGGGATGAGGTGTCACTAATGATACTAACAGATATGCATTTTCATGTAGAAGACTGGGTGTGACAGATTTTGGCTGGTTGGGTAATCAGCTCAGCCACATCGTCAGCCGGCCCCATAGCCAGCCTAGCTGTAACCAAGGCCTTTTTCACTGACCTAGGACAAACCCTTTGAAATAAATTATCCCATTGAACCACATTGACCAATTGCCCTGAAATCCTGAAGTAAGAAAGACTGAATTGATGGGCTATCAATTTATCTTAGTTTTCGGGGAGTTGTGGAAGTAGCAGTGGAGAGAGAGAGAAGTTCTCCACCCCTTGTACATGACACTCTTATTCTCTGCACTCTCTGTGTCTTGGGATCCATCAATAGGTGAAAACCAAAGCATTGGTCCCTTTTGTTCTGAAGGATTCCTGGCTTCCTCTGAAGACTGATAACATGAATCTATAAAATGCGTTTTGAGCAATGGAAACTCTGCCTGGCAAAGGGAGATGCGCGATTGGCTCTGCTTTGTGGCCAAAGCTCTGCTCCCCTTTTGCATAGGGCCCAAGCATTGTTGGGTGAAGTGATACAAGCCAAATGTGAAAAAGTGGGGAAAGGCTACTGGATTGGGCCACTGGCGGAGTAAAGTAATGAACCAAATACATCTGTCACTCTTGCTGCCGTCCTAAATCCCAAGACTGGATTCTGGGGCTAACTAAAACTGTGGCCGGCGTTTTTAAACTTGACGTCTCTAAAAACTCCCAAGTTTGCTCTTTAGTCTTACAGAAAAAAGGAAACAATGAAAACCAAAAAATTTGGTGCTTTCTCCAAACAGTACTCTCTCCACATGTCCTTAATATCTCTGTGAAGCTTCTGGGTAAGATCATTTGCCACCATGGGATGAGGTGTCACTAATGATACTAACAGATATGCATTTTCATGTAGAAGACTGGGTGTGACAGATTTTGGCTGGTTGGGTAATCAGTTCAGCCACATCGTCAGCCGGCCCCATAGCCAGCCTAGCTGTAACCAAGGCCTTTTTCACTGACCTAGGAGGACAAACCCTTTGTAATAAATTATCCCATTGAACCACATTGACCAATTGCCCTGAAATCCTGAAGTAAGAAAGACTGAATTGATGGGCTATCAATTTATCTTAGTTTTCGGGGAGTTGTGGAAGTAGCAGTGGAGAGAGAGAGAAGTTCTCCACCCCTTGTACATGACACTCTTATTCTCTGCACTCTCTGTGTCTTGGGATCCATCAATAGGTGAAAACCAAAGCATTGGTCCCTTTTGTTCTGAAGGATTCCTGGCTTCCTCTGAAGACTGATAACATGAATCTATAAAATGCGTTTTGAGCAATGGAAACTCTGCCTGGCAAAGGGAGATGCGCGATTGGCTCTGCTTTGTGGCCAAAGCTCTGCTCCCCTTTTGCATAGGGCCCAAGCATTGTTGGGTGAAGTGATACAAGCCAAATGTGAAAAAGTGGGGAAAGGCTACTGGATTGGGCCACTGGCTGAGTAAAGTAATGAACTGAATACATCTGTCACTGTTGCTGCCGTCCTAAATCCCAAGACTGGATTCTGGGGCTAACTAAAACTGTGGCCGGCGTTTTTAAACTTGACGTCTCTAAAAACTCCCAAGTTTGCTCTTTAGTCTTACAGAAAAAAGGAAACAATGAAAACCAAAAAATTTGGTGCTTTCTCCAAACAGTACTCTCTCCACATGTCCTTAATATCTCTGTGAAGCTTCTGGGTAAGATCATTTGCCACCATGGGATGAGGTGTCACTAATGATACTAACAGATATGCATTTTCATGTAGAAGACTGGGTGTGACAGATTTTGGCTGGTTGGGTAATCAGCTCAGCCATATCGGCAGCCAACCACATAGCCAGCCTAGCTGTAACTAAGGTCTTTTTCACTGACCTAGGAGGACAAACCCTTTGAGATATCTTATTCCATCGAATCACATTGACCAATTGCTGTGAAATCCTGAAGTAAGAAAGGCGGAATAGACAGGTTATCAATTTATCTTAGTTTTCGGGGAGTTGTGGAAGTAGTAGTGGAGAGAGAGAGAAGTTCTCCACCCCTTGCCCACGACACACTGATTCTCTGCACTCTCTATGGCTTGGGATCCATCAGTAGCTGAAAAAGCAAAACTCTGCTCCCTTTTGCACATGACCCAGGTCTGAGGAAGAGGATGTGTTTTGCTTTGTTCTGAAGAATTCTGGGCTTCCTCTGGAGATTGACAACATGAATCCTATAAAATGCGTTTGGAGATGTCTGTCTGGCACAGGGAGATGCACGATTAGCTCCGCTTTGAGGCCAAAGCTCTGCTGCTCTTTTGCATAGGGCCCAAGCATTGTTGGGTGAAGTGATACAAGCCAAATGTGAAAAAGTGGGGAAAGATTGCTGGATTGGGCCAATCACTAAGTACAGCAATGGACTGAATGCATCTGTCACTGCCACTCCTGTCCTAAATTGCAAGACTGCATTCTGGGGCTAACTAAAAGTCCGATAAGTTTTTTAAATTTGGTGTCTCTAAAAACTCCCAAGTTTGCTCTATAGTCTTACAGGAGGGGGAAACAATGGAAACCAATAAATTGGGTGCTCTCTACAAACAGTACTCTTTCCACATTTCCTTAACATCTATATGTACCTTCTGGGTGAGATCATTTGCCAACATGGGAGGTGTCCCTGATGATACTAAAAGGTATACATTTCCACATGGAAACCTGGGCATGACAGATTGTGACTTGTTGGGGTAAGCAGCTCAGCCACATAGCCAGCCTGCCTGCCACCTAGGACTTTTTCACTGACTTGGGAAGAAACCTTATGAGATAGTTTATCCCATCGAATCACATTGACATATTGCTCTGAAATCCTGAAATAAGAAAGACTGAACAGATAAGTTATCAATTTATTTTTGCTTTGGAGAGTTGTGGAAGGAGCAGTGAAGAGAGAGAGAAGTCCTCCACCCCTTGCCCATGACATTCCGATTCTCTGGACTCTCTATGGGTTGGGCTCAATCAGAAGCTGAAGAACCAAACCTCTGCTCCCTTTTGCACATGACCCAAGTCTGGTGAAGGGAATGTGTTTTGCTTTGTTCTGGAGAATTCTGGGCTTCCTCTGAAGACTGACAACATGAATCCTATAAAATGCATTCTGAGCAGTGGAAACTGTCTGTGTGGCAGAGGGAGATGCGAGATTGTCTCTCCTTTGAAGCCAAAGCTCTACTCTTCTTTTGCACAGGGCCCAAGCATTGCTCGGTGAAGTGATACAAGACAAATGGGAAAGGCTGGCGAAAAGCTGCTGGATTGGGCCACTGGTTTAAGACAGTTGTGGAGGGTGGAAAGTTACCAGGAAAGTATTCTTATCATTAGCAGAAGTTCCTTGGCTTATTCGCAGACATTATAGAAGTTGCTTAATATGATATTTTGAAAATCAGGAAATTTTCTGAATCTAAGTATAATGAGCTATGAACTAGATATTTTCTATAAACAGCTAAATGGCAAGGGTGGCAAGGGTGGGTATGGAAAATAACAGATGGTGTAGGATAAGTACATATATGCTGAATTGCATGAAATGACTAATTAGACTTACTTTCCCCTTTTGTAGTATATATGTTATGGTATAGCCTATTAAGAAAAATGCCCTGGGAAAAGCTGAGATTGTGAGCTACATAAAAACAACCCCTCAGGAATAGCCGGAGCTTCAGAATTTGCCATGCTAATGCACTGAACCTTTTGTGCAAATAAACCTGTATTCTCCTGCCCTTTGTGGTCTTGCGTCCTGGCCAGTGGAGAAGGAACACCCCTGCAGGCAAGTATTGGACTTGGGAAGCAATCCCTCCCTCTAAGCAGGGACAGAGGAGAGGATCACTCTCTCTTAAGCAGAGGTGATCACCCTCTCTTAAGCAAAGGTGGTTGGTGTTAGAAATATAAGTCACCTAACAGGTATTTGGGTTAGAAATATACAACAACTGCAAGCTCTTAATACCATAGTCCAAAGATTACAACAATATGTATTAACCTGTAAAGCCCATGTCCTAGTGTCTCCCCACATAACATACATCCAGGACAGGAGGTCTGGGTTAAAGATTGGAAAATGGAAGTATTGAGTCCAAAGTGGAAAGGGCTGTATACTGCTGTTATGTGTTTTGCCCTTGCTGTTAAGGTAGCTGAAATCAAACTGTGGATTCACTGGTCTCGAGTTAAGTTGGCTGCACCTACCCAGTGGAAAGTAGAACCACACGTGACTCATCCATTAAAGGTGACTCTCCAAAGGACTACATGGGTTATCTCCCCTTTGGTGACACTCCAGAAGCTGTCCCTCCAGAAACAAGAGTTGAAGAGGAATAGACCCCTGCAGGTGTTACCCCAGAAGCTAACACCTGATGCACGGGCCTCCCCTGCAAACTTTGATGGCAAGTCTAGTGTATCTAAGGATTGGAATTCTTTAGAAAGGGAGAATTGGTGATGGCAGGAGATATTCCATATCCCCCATTACAATATGGAGGCTAACCAAAGGATGGGGGAGACTGCTTACATCTGCAGAGGCCTTATGCCCTCCATCTGGATTGTAACCATCCTGTTAGTAATAATTGTTTTCCTTAACGCCATGTACTTATATGAGATGTTAGTGGCTAAGAAGGGTAGTACAAAGAAATACCCCTCGATAAGGATGCAGTTGATGAGTGGTATTCACCAGACCCCACTGACCTGGAGAAACCCCAGGACCCGGAGGAGGACCAGGATAAGGGAAGGGACACCAGGCCATGTGGCATGTGCTTTATAGTGCTACCCACAGGCAGACATTTTATCTATAGTGTAACCAAGTTTCCTAATTGTTCCACTACTAATCTTCCTCAGTGTGAGCATGAAGGAACTAGATATTGGCAGTGCATGTACAACAACACTATAAAATGCCATCTTCTGCGCACTCCATGGGTACTCATTAGGCATGTCCGCATACCCCAAAGTACAATAGATAAACAAAATCCACTTAAGGAAAAGGCACTTACAGGATTAGCTACATGTACTCAATGCATAACTAATGAAGGGGCTCTACATGCCAGGATTGGGAAGCCAGATTCATGAACCTATTTCCATGTACCCCCCTGTACATATGGTCAAAGGACATATAAAAGGTGCAATGGGACGGAGGAAGTTTTATGTTATAAAGATGATCTCCTGCCTGTCTTTCACATAAAAAGCAAAAGGTAAACTGAAAGATCAAGTGCTCCAGCTACTAAAGATCCCTTATGCCTCAACAATTGCACAGTATGTATTAAATCTGTGTTGAAAGGGAGAACAATTACCATGGCTTTGGTGTATCATACCCATTACAGATGTCAGGGAGAAGTAACTCCTTATTGTTATAAAGAAACCTGGTACTCTATCTGTGCCCAAAAGAATGAATGCTATGACCCCAGGATTAATCCAGCACAAACATGGTTGGTAGCTAGAAGTGGAGGTTCGAGTAGTGGCCCAGTCATTTCCCAGACGCAGATATTGTCAGCCACTAGCCCGGGTACCATTTCGTTTGATGTCTGCAAAGTGGGCCAGTGGGCCACTTCCTGCGGCTCTTCCTTGTCATGGCACAGAACGTATATCCAATCTGATGTTTATATTTGCCCTTATAACCACCCAGTAGGGACTGGAAAGGGGGACTGTAGAAACACAGATGAGAGATTCTGTCCAACCTGGGATTGTGTTGCATGGGCCACTTATGCCTCAAATAAGGGCAAGGGAACTTACCTCCAGATAACAAGGGTACATGCACTTAAAATTGTAAGCCATATCAATGTAATTATGTCAACATTACTATACTTAATCCCCAGCAATGGATTTCCAAATATGGGTCAACGATGAGGATTAGATTGTGGGCACAAGGCACTGATCTGGGAGGTATCATACATTTGTCTCTGGAAACCAGGTATCATCCTACTAGAAACTATACTACATATTTCTCTGAATTTTGGAAGGGAGTTGATATCGAGTTTCAACCATCCCAGCAGGCTCGCAATTTATTTCTGGAATTGGTCTCTATCATAGCGCATACTTTAAATGTTACCAGCTGCTATGTATGTGGGGGTACTAAAATGGGGAACCAATGGCCCTGGACAGCCCAGGAATGGAACTACTCAATCACCTATAATTTAACGGCCATGCCCAGACATCAGCTTCAGTCCAGGTGGGAACTAGATATTCCCATTGTGGCCCAATGGTGTTTGGCAAACTCACAGGGGGAGGGACCATCAATAGGGAAACAGACTGTCTAGAAAATGGAATGGAATCAAACTACTAACTCTTGGCAATATTGGCTAAATAATACAAACCAATTCTGATCCAATTATTCCTTGGAAAACATTACTGTAGCCCCTCCCAGTGTACACTGGATTTGTGGCATTATGGCTTACAGTACTCTGCCTTTGAAATGGAAAGGAGCATGTACCTTTGGTATCATAAACCCAGCCTTCTTTATGTTACCACTTAATCAGCCCCCAGTAGTAAAGGCTGACCATTGAACGAGTAGACAACTAAAAGCAGATTATAAGATAGGGGACTGGGGTGATGAAGAGTGGCCCCCCGAATAGGTCACTTAGTATTTTCCCCCAGCCACTTGGGCCACTGATGGCAGTTATGGCTATCGCACCCCAATATATATGCTAAACCGCATTATCCAATTACAAGTGGTCATAGAATTGATTGCAAATGAAATAGCTCAATCTCTACGTGCAATAGCAATCCAGCAGAAAAAGTTTAGAGATGCAACATACCAAAATCATCTGGCCCTAGATTTCCTCTTAATCACTGAATCGGGAGCGTGTGCAAAATTCAACTTTACAAATTGCTGTCTGGAATTAGATGATATTGGTGAAATCATTGAAAAAAGTGCTAAATGTATAGAAAATATTGCACATGTACCTGTTCACAAATGGCATGGGTTTGAATTTGGCGAGATATTTGGATCTTGGTTACCTAAATTACCTGGCCTCCAAGCCATCGTTGCACTCATTGGAATAATAGCAGCAGGATGTGTTATTCTACCATGTATTCCCCCCATCTTTGTGCGAGTAATGTCCAACAATCTTTCTATACTGGTAGAAAAGAAGGCTGCAGACAAGGCTATGCTTTTGTGGAATATGAGAAATTGAACACAGTAGAAGATATCTCTCCCATCTATGAAACTCCACAGTGATCTAAGGATTTAAGTGAAGTTTCAAAGGGGTGAACTTTCAAAGGACAATATGGAAAGTTACCAGAAAAGTATTCTCATCATTAGCAGAAGTTCCTTAGCTTATATCGCAGACATTATAGAAGTTGCTTAATATGATATTGTGAAAATCAGGAAATCTGCTGAATCTAAGTCTAAGTATAATGACCTATGAACTAGATATTTTCTGTAAACAGTTAAATGGCAAGGGTGGCAAGGATGGGTATGGAAAATAATAGACGGTGTAAGATAAGTACATATATGCTGAATTGCGTGAAATGACTAATTAGGTTTACTTCCCCCTTTTGTAGTACATATGTTATGGAATAGCCTGATAAGAAAAATGGCCTGGGAAAAGCTGAGATTGTGAGTTGCATAAAAACAACCCCTCAGGAATAGCTGGGGCTTCAGAATCTGCCATGCTAATGCGCTGAACCTTTTGTGCAAATAAACCTGTATTCTCCTGCCCTTTGTGGTCTTGCGTACTGATTTGGAAGAAGGATCTGCTGCAACACAGTAATGAACTGAATGCACCTGTCGCTGTTGTTCCCATCCACAATCCCAAGACTGAATTCTGGGGCTAACTAAAACTGTTGCAAAGTTTTTAAAATTTGGTGACTCTAAAAACTCCCAAGTTTGTTCTTTAGTCTTACACAAAAAGGGAAACAATGAAAACCAAAAAATTTGGTGCTTTCTTCAAACAGTACTTTCTCCTCTTGTCCTTAACATCTGTGTGAAGCTTTGGGTGGGATCCTTTGCCACCATGGGATGAGGTGTCACTAATGATACTAACAGGTATACATTTCAACGTGGAAGACTTGGCATGACAGATTGTGACTGGTTGGGCTAATCAGATCAGCTACATAGGCAGGCAGGCAGGCAGGCAGCCACCCAGCCTGGCTATAACCAAGGCCTTTTTCACTGACCTAGGAGGACAATCCCTTTGAGATATCTTATCCCATCGAATCACATTGACATATTGCTTTGAAATCTTGAAATAATAAAGCCTGAATAGATAGGTTATCAATTTATTTTTGCTTCAGAGAATTGTGGAAGTAGTGGTGGAGAGAGAGAGAAGTCCTCCACACCTTGCCCATGACACTCCAATTGTCTGCACTGTCTGTGGCTTGGGATCCATCAGTAGCTGAAAAACCAAAACTTTGCTCCCTTTTGCACATGACCTAAGTCTGAGGAAGGGAATGTGTTTTGCTTTGTTTTGAAGAATTCTGGGCTTCCTCTGAAGATTGACAACATGAATCCTCTAAAATGTGTCTTGAGCAATGGAAACGCTGTCTGTCTGGCACAGGGAGATGCACGATTGGCTCTGCTTTGAGGCCAAATTTTGGCTCCCCTTTGCACAGGGCCCAAGCATTGTTGGGTGAAGTGATACAAGCCTAATGGCAAAAAGTGAGGAAAGGCTGCTGGACTGGGCCACTGGCTGAGTACAGCAATGAACCAAATGCATCTGTCACTGCTGCTCCCATCCTAAATCGCAAGAACAGATTATGGGGCTAACTAAAATTGTGACAAATTTTTTGAACTTGGTGTCTCTAAAAACTCCCAAGGTTGCTCTTGGCTTTACTAAAAATTCCCAAGTTTGCTTATGAGTGGGGAAACAACAAAACTCAATAAATTTGATAATTGGTTCAAACAGTACTCTCTATGTCTCCTAAACATCTATGTGAAGCTGCTGGGTGAGATCATTTGCCACCATGGGATGAGGTGTCACTAATGATACTAACAGGTATACATTTCCACGTGGAAGACTTGGCATGACAGATTGTGACTGGTTGGGCTAATCAGCTCAGCCACATAGCCAGCCAGCCAAACAGACAGACAGACAACCTGGCTGTAACCAAGGGCTTTTTCACTGACCTAGGAGGACAAACCCTTTGAGATGTCTTATCCCATCAAACCACATTGACAAATTGCCCTGAAATCCTGAAGAAGAAAGACTGAATAGAAAGGCTATCAATTTACCTTTGCTTTGGGGAGTTATGAAAGGAGTGTTGGAGAGAGAGAGAGGTCCTCCACACCTTAACCATGACACTCCGATTCTCTACACTCTCTGTGTCTTGGGATACATCAGTAGCTGAAGAACCAAAGCTCTGCTCCCTTTTGCACATGACCCAATTATAAACTGTGCTGAAATGAGTAAACTGACATTTGTAATTAGAGAACAAGAAGATAAGCAATTTTATATGATATGGGATTTGTTTTATCAATGGTTGGATTAAAAGGCATGGTAATGTCTAGATAATTTTGTGATAGAAATCTAATAGATTGATATAAAACATAATACAGATATATATAACCACTGGTTGAAAGTATAACATAAATTCTAAGATAAAACGTGGAATATCTCGTATAAAATGATGGAATAAATAGTTTAGTCATGGATGATTAATATGACTCAAGTCTGGTGAAGGGAATGTGTTTTGCTTTGTTCTGAAGAATTGTTCTGAATATTATTCTTAGAAGGCCATGACTTACAGAGGGGGTGGCATGCTTTTTTATGGAATATTGGGAAAACTAGCCAGAAATATTTTCACAGACACCTAATCAGGGATTCATTATTGACTAACTGGAAGAAAATATGGAAAAAAAACACGGAAGATACCAATCTGGATCTCAACAATGGAGGCAATGATCCACCCAAATAATTTGGATATTACTAAAATGATTAAATATAAGGACCTATTGGATACGCAAGGAAATCTGAAATCGTGGCAAGACCTTCAAGATCAGGGATTAAAAATTCATTGGTGGGCATATCTTCAAATTCAAAGTAGATACAAACAGGACAAGAAAGAATTTGGAATTAATAATAAACCCCAGCAATTAGATAAAATTTTACTAGGATCAGGCAAAAAAACAACAACAAAATGTTATAATTATTTATTAGAGGTAGAATTAGAGGAAGAAATTGTTAAAGGGAACATGATAGCCTGGAGTAGGAACATAGGATATAGTATCACCTTAATAGAATGGGAAAAGGTCTGGGGTAGAAATAACAAAATCACAAAATCAGTACATACAAAGAAAATGCCTAAAAAAGGTTTTACAGGTGGCACCTTCCTCCTTCAAGATTAGCGAAGATGCACCCCAACATGAGTCCAAACTGCTGGAAATGAAAAGAAAAAAGAGGGAACTTTCTTCCATATGTGGTGGTCTTGTACAGAAGCTCAAAAATATTGGCAGAAAATTAGAAATTGGCTGGAGGAAATTACAAGAGAACAGATCGAATTTAAACTAGAGTCCTTTCTATTAGGGATCTTTGATAAAGAATTACCAAAAAAAATGAAATACATAATAATACATATTTTAACAGTGGCCAGATTGGCTTTTGCACAATGTTGGAAGCAGCCTCATGTTCCATCAGAGGAGATGATTATTCAAAAAATTCCAAGTTGTGCAGAAATGGACAAATTAACCTTGGCATTAAAGATAAAGACACTTCAATATATTATGACAGCTGGAACTCCTGGTACAAATGGATAGATCAAAGATAGGTTTCACACTGTTGTAAGGCTGGCAAAATGCCTTTCTTCTGAGGATTCGATTTTCCTGTTGGGAGAGATCCGGTGCAAGGATACAGACAACTTCTTGAAAGCTGGTTCTTTTTATTTTTCAGGAAGGCGAGATATAGCAAGAAGTCTGCGTTCCGGGGGCTAGCTAGCTTTGTATAATAAACTCCTGATTTTTATACTTTTTTCTCCTTTTGTGTGTGAGTGCTTGTGTTTTTATTTCTTAATGTTTTAAATCCTGTCAGGGGTTGTCTTCATTTCTGCCAGAGGGTAAACTCCGTGGGGTGGTTTGATTGGATTATCAGTTTCATCCTAATGTTTTCTTATATTTGTTTTGTGGCAATCTCCTGTCTGCTTCCCATGGAATTTATTTCGTGTCTTTTGTCTATTTGTTTTGCTGATTTGGCATGACCTGTTGTTTGTAAGGGATTTCTTTTTCTTGTTTCCCTAGCTTTCTTAATTACTTGGCTTTTGTCTAGGGGGCTTCTTTCAATATCTTTTATTAAATCTCTTTTCCTATGCAAGTTTGTTTAATGTTCCCTTTGGGCTTTTCCTGCTTGGGTGGCACCACTGCCCTCATGAAGTTCCCTTTCTACAACACTAAAAGGCAAAAGAAGATATGATAGAATCATAGTAGTGATATACAGATATATATAAGGATTAATTGTGTATATGATATAAAATAAGGATAACAAGGAGGTCTCACAAACTGTTGAAGATGAAAATGTTTTTAATTGTTTTCTATCTTTTTCTTCCTACTCTTTTTCTTTGTTTTCTTTTTCTTTTTAGTTGGTCTATTTTAATTGTAAAATCAATAAAGTATGTTTTTTAAAAAAGAATTCTGGGCTTCCTCTGAAGATTGACAACATGAATCCTGCGTCTTGAGCAATGGAAACTCTGCCTGACAGGGAGAGGAAGATTCATGGTTTACAATGCTTTGGGGCCAAATCTCTGCTCCCCTTTTGTACAGGGCTCAAGCGTTGTTGGGTGAAATGATACAAGCCAAATAGGAAAGACTGGCGAAAGGCTGCTGGATTGAATGCACCTGTCACTGCCACTCCGGTCCTGTCCTGTCACTCCTGTCACAAGACTGGATTCTGGGGCTAATTAAAACAGTGACCAAGTTCCTTGGTGTCTCTAAAAACTCCCAAGTTTGCTCTTTAGTCTTCCAGAAATGAGGAAACAATGAAAACCAACAAATTTGGTGCTTTCTTCAAAGAGTAGTCTCTCCACATGTCCTTAACATTTGTGTGAAGCTTCTGGGTGAGATCATTTGCCACCATGGGATGAGGTGACATTGTATACTAATGATACTCAGGTATACATTTCTATGTGTAAGACGGTGCATGACATATTGTGACCTGTTTGGCTAATCATCTCAGCCACATAGCCAGCAAACCAGGCCGCCTGCAGCTTATGTCTTTTTCACTGATAAAAAGTAAATTTGTGGAGAAAGCTAAACATTCTTCAGAGCAAACCATTCCATTCACCCCACAAGACTTGGCTGGCTGCTTGGCTGACTGCTGGCAATGTGGCTGATGTGGTGTAGGGTAAATGGAACCTGTTGATGTTTAACTGTGAAGAGGAACCAATGTTAGACAGAAAGTAGCGAGGGACATATTTTGGGGTGACACAGTATATCATATTGAAAAGTGATGCTAGTGCTGTAAACCTAAAGGATGTGAACTCTTTGGACAGACTGTTTAAAGGCAGGCATCAGAAAGAAAAGCAAAAATTCAGCAGATCAAAGAATGATGGAGCAAAGCCTCAAAGCAGGCAGAACCAAAAAACTAAAGGCCCCCAGTATCACAAATGTGGTGGCATGCTTCACCCTAGAAGGAATGTCCTGCTAAGGATGCTAAATGCCATACATGTGGGAAAAAGGGTCACTATCAACGTGTATGTTTTGCAAGCAAGGCTGTGCATGGCATTGAGGAAGAGGAAAGAAGCTTCTTTCTCGGCTATGTGACATCACATGCTGATCCATGGACTGTGGAAATCAGAATGATGAATAAAGACATCACGTTCAAGTTGGATACCGGAGCAGATGTCACTGTTGTTTCACAGAAGAATTTCACCAACATTTTTCACAACACACAGGGACCGGTGCTGCAAAAAGCAGAGAGAACTCTACTGGGTCCAGGGAGAATTCCACTGGAAGTGATGGGGTTTGCCAAACTACAGCTAAAGAAAGGAGCAGAACAAATTACAGAGAAGGTATATATAGTCAAAAACCTCAGTAAGCCTTTGCTGGGACTGCCAGCTATTGCAGCTCTTAGTTTGTTGGTTCATGTTGACACTGTTGACATGGAAAACTGAAGCCAAGCTACCCTAAGTTATGCAGCAGCCATGGGGAGGTTCGACAACCTTATTGTATTAAGCTCAAACCAGATGCTATGCCTTTCTCTTTGAAAACCCCAAGGAGGATTCCCCTGCCATTGATGGGGAAAGTCAAAGATGAGCTTCAACGCATGGAAAACTTGCGAGTAATCACTCGTGTGGAAAAGCCTACAAACTGGTGTGCAGGCATGGTAATGGTGCCCAAGAAGGACAGCAAAAAGGTGCATTTGTGTGTGGACCTGACTGGCTTGAACAAATATGTGTGTCGTGAAAAATAATTTTACCATCAGTAGAACAGAGTCTTGGAACACTGGCTGATGCTAAAATGTTCAGTAAATTAGACGCCAACATGGGGTTTTGGCAGATACCCCTCACCGAGGATTCAGCAAAGTATACCACATTCATTACACCCTTCAGCTGGTTCCACTTTAACCGTCTTCCATTTGGCATTGCCTCAGCACCCGAACATTTCCAATGTATGATGGCAGAAGTTACACAGAGGCTAGTTTGCCACATTGATGATCTACTGGTGTGGGGATGGGACCAAGAAGAGCACATGACAATCAACTCCATGCAGTGTTAAAAAAACTGGAAAAGGCAGGAATCACTCTGAATGTGGATAAGTGTGAACTCTCCAGGAGTGAGGTGGTCTTTTTGGGTCACATCATCTCTGATGCAGGGATACGACCTGACCCAAGGAAAACAGAGGCTGTCAGAGCTATAAAGGAGCCCTCTAGTGTGAATGAACTGAGGAGTTTTCTTGGCATGGTGGGGAAGTTCATCCCTCAGTTGGCAGAAAAAGACAAGGCACTTCGTGATCTCCTTTCTAAGAAAAACTGTTGGGTTTGGGATGTGTAACAGGTCAGGGCATTTAAAACATTGAAAGATGCTTTTTCTTCCTCTCTGGTGCTGGCCATGTATGATCCAAACAAAGTGATGAAAGTGTCAGCAGATATATCATCATATGGCTTGGGCGCCATTCTTCAGTAGTAGGGAAATAAATGGAAGCCTGTGGCTTACAGGTTGTGTTCACTCACTCCAACTGAACAACGCTATGCACAGGTGGAAAAAGAAGGCCTGGCTCTAACCTGGGCATGTGAAAGATTTTGGGATTTCCTCCTAAGAAAAGCATTTCTGCCTGTAGACTGACCACAAATCACTTGTCAGTTTGTTTGGAGACCAAGCACTAGATTCAGGATGAGGCTCATGTGTTACTCTTTACTACATTGTGCATGTGCCCGGAAAGTCACTTTGGACAGCAGACACATTGTCATGTTTGCCTATGGACTCTCACATGTCCAAAGCAGAACTGGAGCGGATGGAAAGCACTAATGTATATGTGGACTGTGTAGTAGATACCTTGCCTGTTAGCCACACATATATGGAAATCATAAAAGAGCAGTTGCAAGCTGATAGTATTTGCTCTAGAGTCATGAAATTGTGTGCAGATGGATGGCCAGTACATGCAAAACAGGAACTTGCACTGAGAGGATACTGGCCAGAACGATCTACACTCATTGTACAAGATGGATTACTACTGAAAGACACTAGGCTTGTGATCCCATCCACTCTGAGGAATGAGGTGTTGGAGAGGCTGCATGAAGGATACCAAGGGGTGGTGAAATGCAAAGAACGTGCTCGTCAGTCTGTGTGGTGGCCAGGACTCAGTCATCAGGTCAGTGAAATGGGGCTCAAATGCAGGACATGTATTCAAGAGCGTCAGAATCTTAAAGAGCCACTCATGACATCTGAGTGCCCTGAAAGACCATGGCAAAAGTTAGGGACTGACATGTTTGTACTTGGAAGGAAAACATACTTAGTTGTGATAGACTATTTCTCCAGATATGTCAAGATTGCACTTCTATCGAACACTAAGTCAACTGATATCATTGTCCATCTGAAGTCAATCTTTGCCCGGCATGGGATTCCAGAGGAGTTGATGTCAGAAAATGGACCACAGTTTTCTGGCCAAGATTTCTCTCATTTTGCATCCACATATGGGTTCAAACACGTTACCAGCAATCCAAAGTTTCCACAAAGTAACGGAGAAGCTGAACGTGCAGTTCAGAAAGTGAAAAGTCTCTTGAAAAAAGCTAGTGACCCTTATCTGGCCCTGCTTGCCTACAGAGCAAGCAGAGTGGGTCCAGAGTGGGTCCAGCTCAGCTGCTTATGGGACGACGTCTTCATACCACTGTGCTGACTCTTCCCTCTCAGCTAGACCCAGCATTGCCATATGTTGACCATTTTGCTCGTAAAGAGAGAGAGAAGAGGAAATTGAATACTGAATACTACAACAGGAGACATCGTGCAAGACCTCTTAGTGATTTGGGAACAGAGAACATGTATGGGTCACTGATACAAAATAATCTGGGACTGTGCTGCAGAATCACATGAGTCCAAGGTCATATCTGGTGGATGTACCTAAAGGTGTGGTGAGACGCAATCATCAGCACTTGATACCCTAACACACACATGCAAGCGAAGGAGCAGCAGTGGAGCAGCAGGAGTTGCCAGAGACAAATGGTGAACAAGTTTCTACATCACCTGGGAAAATACTTAAAAACTTTCCTAATGTGACAGCTACCCCAAGGACAAGGTCTGGGAGAGCTATAGTTAAACCAGAGAGACTGAATCTGTGAACTGAGAAAGTGAAAAAGAGTTAATGTTGATGTGTAGTTCAGTAAGAAATCTGAGGTGCAAAATAGTTTGAACAGTTAGGTGTATTGGATTAGTAATAGTTATATGATAACATTTTCTTCCCTACAGGAAGAAAACAGATAGGAACAGACCTTCAACAAAAGTGGCAGAATAATCCTCTAAGGTCTGGTGAGACAAAAGTAGTCTACCCTTTGTTCTCAAGAAAAGGGAGATGTGGTGTAAGGTAAATGAAACCTGTTGATGTTTAACTGTGAAGAGGAACCAATGTTAGACAGAGAGTAGTGAGGGACATATTTTGAGGTGACACAGTATGAAGGAACCAGAAGGGAGTAGTTAAGAAAAATAAAGCAGTTTGTGTGCAGAGAACTCACATGTTAGGAGTATTATTACAAAATACGACAGCTGAAATGATAGCCAGGCAGCTGGATGGCAGCCAGCCAGCCTTCAGCCTAAGCCTTTTCCACTGACATAAAGCAAATTTGTGGAGAAAGCTCAACATTCTTCAGAATAAAGGAAACCACATTCCATTCACCCCTCAAGGGTTGGCTCGTTGGTTGGCTGACTGGCTGGCAATGTGGACTGCTTTAATTTTGATTTGTTTATACCAAAAAAAAATTGACAGCATGAATAATAAAAACTGCATCTTGTGCAACCCATTTGCATAATATAAGTATTTAGGGCCAAAACTCCATTCCCCTTTTGCACAGGGCCCAAGCATTGTTGGGTGAAGTGATACAAGCCAAATGGGAAAGACTGGGGAAAGGCTGCTGGGTTGGGCCACCAGCTTAGGATGGTAATTAACTGAACACCTGTTGCTGCCCCTCCCATCCTCAATCCTAAGACTGGAGCCTGGGGCTAACTATGGCATTTATAAGGAACTATCTTTGAAGAGCATTCAGAAGCTGTAAGTGGGGTAGTCTTTGCAGTCCATGTTACATAGACTTGAATATGAAGAGATAATTGAGAAAAACCAAAGCAATTGAGCAATGGTATGTAAGGAAAGTAGCTTACCCTAGAAGAATAGCATTTTTGTCAAAGGCTGTATTTTCTGCTGCTTAAAAAAGAATTATTCAGCAAGTCATCCAATGTAACATGTAAATATGTGATTAGTTGAGTAGTGATGGGCAGCTGTGTCTTGTAGAAGAAACGAAATGGAAGATAAGTTTGATGGAATGCAGGCTCTCCCACCATCACAATCAGTATCTAATTTACATTTTACTGTATATCCAACCCAAGAAACAGAATATCAAATGTTGCCACCACTAAAGGACAAAGAATTGTCAGCTTTTGATAAGAAAGACATTGATGTGTCCTAAGAGCTTTGAGCCTGCTCAGACTTTGTTTTGCTCTACATGTTAAGGAAATGTTGATATTTTTTCTGCTTTGTGACTGAATAAATAATATCAGTTTCTCTTAAGGCTCCAGACTTTGCAGCCCCTGGTGAGAAATGCTGATGACAAGCAAAATGTATGGTTGGTCTAGGTGTGATGAGGTATATGTTTGACATGAATTTTAACGGAAAGAATTTGCATCACCCAAAACTACATGCTATGAATGAACAAATTAAAGCCCCAGCAACACCTGTCCCCTTAAGTCTTCAATGCAGTTCTCAGAACCTCATCAAATTTAAAGAGATAGAAAAAAACAGCAATGGAGAACAACCAGATTCAAATTAATTGCAATCAAATCAAAACTAGCTTTTACTTAATATTTTTCTATGTTTTGTTGAGAAACATATGGTGTGTGCCCTCAAAGACCAAATATGGCTGCTTGATTTGAAAAACTTGTGTTCTCTTGCTACTTCTACTGTATATGAAAGCACACTTACATTTGTATATCTTCAGTTTTCAGAATTTTGCTAAGATATATGAAAGGAAAAAAATTTAAATAAAATTGTTTGCAAAAAAAATGTCAGTGAATATAAAAATAACCCAAGCAAGGTTACAGTTGAGAAAATGAACTGAGCAAAACACTGAAAAATTTTTCATCCATAATACAGGTTGCAGAAAAGATAGTTTCCAAATTTATCAGCCTTTTCCCCCTTAATATAAAAAAACCAGAGATATTTAGCTTCCTTTCACAATTCATTCAACCAAGCAGAATAATTTGGGTCTATGTATATATATGTGTATTTGTTGGAATTAAAACTAGTTCATTTGTTCAAGCTCTTGATAACTTAGCCTCTATATTGTAAAAAGTATCTTTGCAAAACAGCTTGAACACTACAGAAGTTACAACATAGCTCATGAATGTGGCAGAGACATCAAAAGGAGAGCTAGCCTGTATCAAATGTGAGATTCAAAGTCAAAACCAAGAGTACAAATATACTCCTTGCTATCAAGAAACAGTTTGGTCAGGACCAAACCAGTGGCTTGAGAAAGGGAAGCACCCTGCATGTGTAGAAATATTGAAAGGAATAAAATGCTAGCTAATTATTTTAAGAAATGAAAACTGGTATTTCCAGGTTAGTGAAGTTTTGCTGTTCTAATAAAATGCCTGATTTTATCTATTATCAAAAGGACTATCATACAGCAAGGAGGAAAGGGTGGAAGGATTCTTTAAAATGAGTAGAGTTTTCTTTTAAACTACACCAATTTGGTGGACAACAAAACTACTAACTGCCCAGCTCTTACAAAACACACACTCACATAATACTACTAGCTCCACTCTTCCCAATGCTACTCCTACAGCTAGTGAGTACTGTTAGAGAAAATCATCCCTTTCATCCCCTTTTTTTCTTTTATGCTGTTTTACTTCCTTCCACTCCTTTTCCCTTCTTTCCCACAATAACCTCTTCTGTTTCACAACACAGCTTTTATAGCCTACCTTGTCAGCTGATGGGGAGGGCTTAACTCGCTGAAAGCAGCACAGGTGCTGACAACTTTCTAATTAGCCTGCTCTCTCTCAGAGTTACATCATGAAAAATCAGTTGAGACAGAGAGGCTATAAAATCAAATAGTTACGTGCTAAGTAATGGATTAAGTTTAGAATAATAATCAGGATTGAACAAAAGAGCAAGAACTTGAACAATTGTCCTATTGCTTATTGCTGGTTTACTTCAGATTTTTGCTGAATCACAACTGCAAATGTTGTGCAGCAAATATAATCTATGCAATTCTTTGATATTTTACTAACAGGTAGCATCCAGCATATTAGAGCTGATCATGATCCAGCAAATGTACTGGATCTCTGTACATTACAATAAGCTGTAATGACATCATTACATTAAGCCATAATGTAACAAATTATGTTGTGTGAACATAGCCACCTATTAACTCAGATTGAGATTTATTGTGTTCTTTGAAGCCAGCCTTTGTTTCACTTTAAAAATTTGAATTTGATAAAAAGTAGTTTTAGCCCTAATTAGGGAGAAAGATATTAACTTTTTTAGCCAATATTATTTAAAGCAAAAACAAAAATAAAGGCCAAAGATGAATTTTATGCTACAAAGGCAGTAATAATGAGATTATACTCTGGAATTATTCAAAAATAGAATAGAATAGAATAGTATAGAATACCTTTGTCATTGCATTCAAAATACAATGCTACTCTAGCACAGTGCCCCAAACACCACATCACAATCACACTACAGAGTATTTAAAAATTAAAATAATTAAAGTAATAATAGTAATAATTAAAAACTTAGTCTAAAACCTATTTAAAACATATATTAAGTTAGTTTAAAAATGCCATTTTATACATAGGACTAAATCACAAATGTACTGTTTGATTCAAGACAATTATTGCCTTGGAAAAGAAACTGTTTCTCAGTCTATTAGTCCTCATTTTAAGACACCTATAATGTCTCCCTGATGGTAACAATTTGAAGTATGAATTTGAAACATGAATGATCAGGATGAGAATGGTCTGTGGAGATTTTTAGTGTTCTACAGAGGAGTCTGGTCTTCGCAATCTCTTCCAAAGAAGGAAGAGAGCAACCAATGATTTTTTTGTGCTGTGTTTATAACTCTCTGGAGCATCATCTTATCTACTACAGAGCATGCAGCATACCACACAGTTCCACAGTATGCCAAAATGCTCTTGGTGGTAGAACAGTAAAAAGTAACCAGCAACTTCTCATCCAGACCACTCTTTTTCAGCAGGTACTGTTGGGCCTTCTTTGCAGTGGCCATAGTGAAATATGAATTCCTAGAAATTTAAAGCTATGAATCATAAAACTATAAAATTACTAAGTGACAGAAACTAATATGCCCACTAAAATGGATTGTTGTTAAAATGACAGTCTGGGACACCTATTTCAAATTCCCACTGAACCATGGGGTTCACAAAGTGACCTCATGCTATTCATAATTCATCACTTCTCAGTTCAATCACAAGGCTGTTATGGGATTATGGTTATGGAAAAATTTGAAATGATCTTTACTTAGCATTTCTAAAAGTCTGAAATGCACCAAAGCTAAGTATGGTATTTAAAAAGCATTTTTACTCATTTTCATTTAAATTCAGTCCTGAGAACCTCATTGAATTAAACAGAACTTGTTCTCAAGGTAACAGATTATCAGAGTTAGAAGGGACCTTGTAGGTCCTCTAGTCCATCCCTCTGCCCAAGCAGGAGACCCTACACCATTTCTGACAAATGGCAGTCCAATCTCTTCTTGAAAGTCTCAACTGATGGCGCTCCCACAACTTCTGAGGGCAAGCTGTTCCATTGGTTGATTGTTCTCAATGTCAGAAAGTTTCTCCTTATTTCCAGGTTAAATCTCTCCTTGTTCAGTTTCCATCCATTATTTCTTGTCTGGCCTAGAGGCACTTTAGAAAATAGCTTGTGGCAGCCCCTCAATTATTGGAAGTGGTCTTACTAAGGCTTTGTTGAGTAGTATTAGTACCTCACTTGATCTTGATTGTATCTGGAACTTTCAGATCATTTATCATTGTTCCTTATTCTAGCATACATCCCCCTCAGAAGGAAAACTAAGCCTGAAATCAAACACATCAAGTTCTGGCCAGATGGAGCACTTGATCAGCTGCAGGATTGTTTCTCAAATATTAACTGGAATTTATTTGAACAAGAGGATTTGGAGAAATATACAAAAACTGTACTGTTTTACATCTTGACCTGTGTGGATACGGTTCCTGTGATTAAGCGCATCCGGATTTTTCCAAACCAGAAGCCCTGGAAGTACAAGGATGTGCAATTACTTCTCAGGACACATGCATTCAGGTCTGAGGACAGGGTATAATAAGGCAAGAGCAGAACTGAGGTGGGGCATCAAGGAGGCAAAAAAGGACTATAAAGGGAAGATTGAGAACGACTTCACAAATAGTGATCCATGGCGAGCTTGACAGGGAGTTATACACATCACTAATTACAGGGGCAGCAACTCCATATCGATCAATAAGGATGTATCACTGGCAGAAGAATTGAATTGCTTCTTTGCCCGATTTGAACTGAATAGGTCTTTGAACACATTGCCTGTACAAACCACCGGTACTCAGCTATTCATAGTACAAGAATATGATGTGAAGCAGGTGCTAAGAGCAGTGAATGTGAAGAAGGCTGCTGGCCATGATGGGGTACCTGGGAAGGTACTCAAAGCATGTGCTGACCAGTTCGAAGGTGTGTTTACAAATATTTTTAACCTTTCTCGCACATATGCCATTATTCCATCTTGTCTCAAAACTTCCATTATTATTCCAGTTCCCAAAAAGCCCTCTCCTGATACTTTAAATGATTGTAGACCAGTAGCTCTCCCACCCATAATCATGAAGTGTTTTGAGAGATTGGTCTTAAAACATATACAGGATTGGCTCCCATCGAACCTTGACCCATACCAGTTTTCTTATCAGAATAACAGATCCACAGAGGATGCTATGGCCATGGCTCTCCACATTGCACTGAAACATCTGGAGCATAGTGGGAGCTATGTAAGGATGCTTTTAGTTGATTACAGCTCAGCCTTTAATACCATCCTTCCGGATAAACTGATTAAGAAATTGCTGGAAATGGGCCTCTCCTCTCAAATCTGCTGTTGGATAAGGGACTTTCTTACTAACAGACCCCAAACTATTAGGATTGGCAGCTATTTTTCCTCCACTCTTGCTCTCAGCACTGCTCTCCACAGGGCTGTGTGCTGAGCCCCCTTTTGTATTCACTCTACACCTAAACTGCACTCGCTCTTGATCCACTAACTCTATAATAAAATTTGCAGATGACACCAAATTTGCAGATGGGACTCATATCAGGAGGAGCTGAGACAGCCTATAGGTCAGAGGTTCTCAGACTGGTCTTGTGGTGCAAGAGTCATAACCTCACCCTGAACATCAAAAAGACCAAAGAATTGATTATAGACTTCAGAAGATGCAAAGCAGAGCCTCTCCCACTATATATCAATGGAGATTGTGTGGGAAGAGTTCATAGTTTAAAATTTCTAGGAACTCATATTTCCGACAACCTTATTTTGGTCTACACTATGGCCACTGTAAAGAAGGCCCAACAGTACCTGCTGAAAAAGAGTGGTCTGGATGAGAAGTTGCTGGTTACTTTTTACTGTTCTACCACCAAGAGCATTTTGGCATACTGTGTAACAGTGTGGTATGCTAGATGCTCTGTAGTGGATAAGAAGATGCCCCAGAGAGTTATAAACACAGCACAAAAAAATCATTGGTTGCTCTCTTTCTTCTTTGGAAGAGATTGCGAAGACTAGGCTCCTCTCTAGAGCACTAAAAATCTCCACAGCTGTTTTCATCCTGGTCATTCATATTTTGAATGTAACCATCAGAGAGACGTTATAGGTGTCTTAAAATGAGGACTAATATACTGAGAAAGTTTCTTTTTCAAGGCAATAATTGTCTTGAATCAAACAGTGTATTTGTGAGTTAGTCCTATGTATATATAGTGGATTTTTAAACAATTTAACTTACTAAATGTTTTAGATAGGTTTTAGACTAGGTTGTTTATTATTATTATTATTATTATTATTATTATTATTATTATTATTATTATTAACTCTGTAGTGTGATTGTGATGTGGTATTTGGGACACTGTGCTGGAGTAGCTTTCAAATTTCATTGTATTCATGGAATGTAATGACAATAAAATTCTTCTCTATTCTCTATTGGTAGTTCGAGTTCACTCTGTTTGTTCTCCAGACTTTGTGAATTTGTACATAGGCACTTGAGATCTTTATGTCTGATGCTGTGTTTACTGTCTGCATAATCTGTATGGGCCCTGACTGCCTGGCTGTAAATGAGTTTAGATCTGCAATAATGGAGGTATGCAGCTAGATTTCCGCCTCTTGTGTTACTTGCTTTTTATGTTCTCAACATCTCATAGAAAATCAGCTAATAAATTTCTGTACAAAGATGTTACCTAGTTGCGTAATGAAACATCTACAAACAAACCACTAAGCTCAGAGATCACGAGGGGCTCCACAGTTTATATAGCATCACCCAATGCATTTTGGTAGCTTCAATGCTGTTTTACCAATGCAATCAAATACTGAAATTAAAACCAATGCAATCAAATACTGAAATTAAAACAAAGGAGACCAGTCAGCCATGGAAACAATTTCACATCTTTGATCTGTGGCATCTTCACCTGAACTAGATGATGCAGCAGCTTGACAGCTAAACACGTTTTCAGTACAGCAGTGAAATTCAGTATTTATTTAAGTATTTCCACAAAATCAAGATAATGTTCTACAATCACATGGATAAAGGAGAAAAGATGCTACCTATTCAATATGAAGGAGAAAATCAGCTTTTCAACAAAAAACCTCTGATATAACTAAAGGCATCTTAGATTCAAACTTAAAGGGGAAAAGTGAGGGAAAAAAAGCCTTTCCTTTTTTTCCTTCCAATTCTGGGTTTTATTTTTTTAATTTTCCTGCTTCGTATGAGAAATGGGAGAGAAGTGACTGAAACCTGATAAGGACTAGCATTTCATGTTGGGGAGGGGGGACATGGTTAAAAACAAGTAGTCCTTAATTATGATCACAGTTGGAATCAGAATTTCCACTGATAAGCAAGGCAATTGTTAAGTAAGCCATCACTGATTTTATGACCTTTTTTGCCATGATGGTTGTTAAGCAAATTACTGTAGTTGTTAAGTGAATCATGAGTTCTTCCATTGAATCTTGCTTGCCTTGTTGAGTTTGCTTATCAGAAGCTGGCTGGGAAGGTTGCAAATGACGATTACATGCTCTGGGATGCTGTCACGATCATAAATATAGGCCAGTTGCCAAGCGGTTGAATTTTGATCATGTGCCCATGGGGATGCTCTGAGGGCTGGTCATAAGTAGTTTATCAATGCCATTGTAACTTCAAATGGTCATAAACTGATGGTTGTAAGTTGAAGTTAAATCTAATGGACCTAAAACTCTCACAAGAAACTTTCATTCTGTCCCCTCTAAATTTCTCATAGCCTGACTGACAGAACACTGACTGCTTTTGAGAGCTGACACTGGATCCTTTCACCTGGAGCAAAAAAAAACTAGTAGTTGGTTCTATTTTGAAGATAAATCTCTTGGTTCATGGTAAAAGCCTGGAGGCCTCTATCTGGGGGAGAGGATAACAACCTTAATTGTCTGCTCATTACAACATTCTTTTTATTGCCAACAGATTTAATTTTCAATGAGGTGGTAAACCTAAATCTGCAGTTACCTATAAACTTGCTTGTAATCTGAATTGTAATTCACTGCAGTTGTTAAGTGAATCTGGCTTCCACATTGAGTTTGCTTGTTCAGAAGCTTGCTTGCAAAAGGGGATCCCATGATCTTGGGACACTGCAATGATCACAGTACATGCCAGTTGCCAAGTGTCCAAATTTTAATCACATAACTATGGGGAGGCTGCAACAGTTGTTAAGTGTGAAAAATGATTGTATGGTACTTTTTTCCCCAGTACTGTTGTAACATCAGACAGTCACTAAACAAATGCTGGTAAATCAAGGGCTACCTGTATAGAACACAGGATAATTGCAGGCAAGCTCATTCCCCGGAAATGCTTTATATGTATACAGAAAACCTTTTTGTAGTATGAGTGTACATCTTCAATTGTTGCAAGGGTCATATTAGGATGTGTGAGGCATCTTAAAGTCTGTAATTCAAAAGCAAGAGGATCCAGGGCATGGGGGAGGATGGGGGAGTGATTTAATCATCTTCTAATTCTTAAGCCTAGACTTTAGAGGAAGAAGCACTACTCCAGTTTTCTCTTTAATACAATTATGCCCTAAGTTAAGTCAATGTATATACATAGATGTCTCATCTGTTGCGGGTGTGGGAGCATAGTGGCATTTCATTTTGCAATTAAGCTTATCTTCCTAATGTTAATAACATGCACCTCTATCTGCAAAATCTTTCCTTTACTCCTCCCTAATTGACGACTCCTTTATCTTCATAATCACAATTGGTTTTTGCTTTCCTGTTCTGATTCAAGTGCATTAATTTTCCCTTTCTTATTGCTGCCCTTTTTGAAAAGTATTTGCAAAAGAATCCTAGTCTAAACAGAAAGAGACCTTTTATTGGGCAGGCATTTTTCAAGTTAAAGTCCTTCCCCAAGTCATACTTTTCCCTCCTCAGGTCAGGGTTAATGATGGGGAAAGGAAAAGCCATTTCAGACACTTATAAGCAATTTTTCCTCAGCAAGATAGGCTTATGAGAAACAATAGATCACTCATATTTAATCTGCAGCATCAATTTTTCCCTAGTTACTTAACTTTTCTGAAGCAACTTGATGAATGATCATTGCTAGACTTCAGCTTCAATACAAACTGTGGAAGATCCTACCCTGGAAAAAGCCTGAAGTTTTTAACAACCCTGTAGTGTCCCTCTGTTATGATTCTAAGAACTTATCTTAGAGTAATGCAAGTAATGTCTCATTCTTGCTTTATCATCTATTAAGTAGTTTAGAAATGTAATGTTAAATGCTAAAACAACAATCTGCTTATATGTGTTCAATGTTACATGATGATTAGAATCATAATGTACAAATACATTGCAGAACAATTAATAATCAGTGGGAAAATGTGGTGGTCTCCCATGGAAAGAAGGAGACACAGGTTGGTGTACTTGGGATGGGAGTCCAGAGCAAATTCTAGTGCTCCCTTTTATTGAGAATTTTGTACATAGTAAGCATTCACATTGTGGATTAAAATAATTACATATAGTACACAGAATTGTTTACAGGCGTCTGAGCTGCTTAAATGTTTCTGGTGTTTGCTTTTAATTTCCTTGCTTTATCTCAGTGACCCTAAGGCAGACATGTATGTATAAGGTCTTAGACTAATCATTACCCAATACTGAAGTCAAAGTTTATTCCCAAATCTCCCCTGTTTTAGTTTTTTGATGATCGCAGATGCCTTGGTAGCTTTTTGCCATCTGCAACAACAGTTCTCCTTCCGTAGGCTTCACCTGACACATTCCTAAAAGTCCAGGGAGACATTGGATACAACAGCATACACAAAGAGAAAGTATAAAAAGCAATATCACTCCAACAATTAGGTGATGAATCCATGAACCATCTGGCAACCAGGACCAAAGTGCAGACCACACGTCCAGTCCCTCGTCCTCCGATTGTAATGGATTCTCATTCAGGGTTTGTTCCATATGCTGTGTAGTAGCTGTAATGTTTGGAGAATAATCAGAGATATACATGCAACAATGTGTATGAATCACAGCGCAAACTCCCCCTTGCGCAGCCAAAATAGTATCCACCGCATATCTGGTTTGCAGGACAAAATCAAGGATTTTTCCTTGCTCTTCTTCAAGCAGCTTTAGAGTTTTAATGGTGTCTTTAAACATAGTAACTGTCCAATTGTTTAAATGATGCAAATCTCTATAGTTCATCATGACTCCTAAAGGAGGAATAACTTCCCTTGATATCTGTGTCCAGTAGTCATGATTCAAAACAGAGTTTACTTCCGTTGCGGAACGCGCATTGTGGATATGAGCAGTCCCCAAAGATTTTAATATGACATGAGATGGGATTACTTTCCCAAAGGTGCAGACTCCTTTCCATCATGCTGGCATGCGATCATAGGCCATCCGTCCACACAGCAACCATAGATTTGCTCCCAGGAGATGACCAACCGTATTTGGTTCAGCATAGATTAATTGTGCAAAGGATTCCATTAACATAGCCAAATAAGTGGGCCATTTTGGGGCTTAAAATGGCCCAGAAAGGCCTGGAAAAGGCCCCCCAAACACCTGTTTTTTGGCTGTTTTCCCGTGTTCTGGTGCCCACAAAAACCAGCTGACTGTTGCACATGTGTGTGTCAGAAACCAGAAGAGCAGCTGGCGATGGTGCGTGTCCCCACTGTGAGGGCTCTGTGTACCACCTCTGGCATACATGCCACATGTTCGCCATCAGGGTGATACAGTGTAGGAAGAGACTGTGAAAAATTTCATATGAAACAACAACAATGTATAAACTTTTGTGGCTTCTAATGCATTGAAGCTTCTCTTACAATGGCATTAAGGCTGTTATTTTTTGTCATAATAGGTGAGGATATCTATCCTTCTGGCTCTCTTTGTTCAGCTGCTCCCCAAATAAGAAATTTTGATACACTGCTCATTTAGGACTTTGGAATATTAAAATAAGGCCAAACTATTCACCCTCATCTCTTTAAGTTATCATCCTCTCCCACTTTCTGTACAAAGGTTAGGGTTTCCAACTGTATTAGAACAAATAACTATTAGGTCAGTGTGCAAGAATAGCAAATTTTGTATTTGTATTTGCTCATGGAATCTATAAGGCCAGAAAATGATTTTCCCTGAATTTCAATTGTCATTTTTGGTTGGTTTGTAGTCAATTTTTTTGTCAGCGCTAGCAATTCTGCAGCAACTGGAGAACTGGCCATTTCAGTGGACCCAAAACCACCAGTTTGTGGGATCCCAATTAAAGGATTTATAGGGATGTATGGAAGCAATAATAACTGGGCAATAGAGTCACCGGCCATTAATGATGCAGGAGTATCAGTGTACAATTGTATCTTAATAACCCCTTTATAATCTTGATCAATAACTCCTGGAATAACAAAAAACCCTTTTTCTGATGCAGAAGACATGGGAAGTATTTTGTCAAGCTTCAGCCTTAATTCAACAGATTCTGCTTTCCTATGGAAACAGGCAGTGATATTCCATCTTGATTTCATCCTGATTTGACAGCAATTCTTTGAATGTTTGTATTCAAGAAGCTGATACTTATTTAAATAAAACTTGGTAATTTCATCAGCCTGTCTGGCTGATTCTCCAGTGTATGAAGAAACACAGGGAAGCCAAAATGCAACACTTCACATAAAGTTATCAGTATGGATCACAACATCTTGCAAAAGAGTCTCTTGGCAGGACCATCAATGGAATCCTGAAGGAGGCAGAGAAAATGAAAACAAACATTGCATCTCTCCCTGCACTCCAGAGGTGGTATTCATCATGTTCTGACCAATTCTGGAGAACTGCTAGTGAAAATTTTGAGTAGTTCAGAGAATTGGCAAATACCACCTCTGACTGGCCCCACCCCACCTATCCTCTGCCTCCCAAGTCCCAGCTGATCAGCTGGGTCTTCTTTTGTTGACCTGCACAGGTAAACGGAGCTGGAAAGCAGGTTAGTGGGGTGGGGAGGGAATGGGATTTTGCCATAACTTTCCCCCAGGAGTGGGGAGGGAATGGAGATTTTACAGTATCCTTCCCCTGCCATGCCTACCAAGCCACACCATGCTCACCAAGCAACAGAACCTGTAGGAAAAATTTTTGAATCCCAACATTGCTGCGCACTACTGTATTTCGAATGGGAACTGCATCTTCTGTATCTTCTCTTAAAATTTGGATTAATTTGTGTGATGCATCCAGTATTGCATAGATTTCTTAAGCCTATCATGGAGTTAGGTAATGGCATAAACATGTCATTCTGAAATCTGAATACAGATATAAACAACAGGCACTTTGCAAAATAGCTTGCCCACACTAATGAATGTTGTTCCATTCATTTCTTGTCAAAAGTATTACCATGTACCATAGTGAATAAGCTGTTATAAAGCAATCCATTAATAAAAAAAAATGTGTTAATCTGTTTCATAAGTAAATATAATTGATGTTAGAAAGACAAATATGTCAACAGAGCTAAGTCAATCCCTAGATCAGGGAGGGAAAGCCACTGCGTTAGGCTTTATTTTTAAAAGGCTTTTACACTAATTAGTTCAAATCCTTAACAGACTGGCTGGGAAGAACTGAGAGGAGAGAAGGAAAAGTTAGGGGAAGGAAGGAAGGAAGGTGCTTGTGTCTCTCTCTATAACTAAGTAGTTGTTTTTTTATATCTGATGAATGACATCCATATCCATCTCTAACCAGATTTATAGTATTCCACAGCAGATGAACCCTTGTAATTGCTTCACTATTTATTTAGTTAATTCATTTAGTTAATTTAGTTAATCTGTATGATAAATCAAGTGGTTCTTTTTATGTGAGTAGGGCAGAAGAACAAGTAGAACCAAGTGAAACTCCATAGATGTAAATGCTGAGTCATTTACTGCACTCATTACCCTATGTTGAAATCTAATTGTTAGAAAAATATTTTTTCCTGTGTAAATTGGTAGCGGGAACAGGAATATAAAAGTGGTTTGAAAATCTATATGGCATATCATGTTTCCATCTTTCTAAATTCGCCCCTTTTGTGGTTTCTAAAAAAATAAAGGAAATCTCCTCCCCTGACATTTGGAAGTCCAAATGTGATCTCCCAGAATCAGTTACAGTATAATACCAAAGGTTGTCTGATTTTATATACTCTTGGATACCATGAAAAATTGCACACTGTTTTTGAGGAAAAGCAAAGTGTGAACTATTTTAAATGAGCATTCAGTTCAAAAGCATAGAGCAGGGTCATTCACAGGAGCAAAAAAATAATCAACATAATATGTATGACCCTAAGAGCAAAGCCTTTCTCTGCATAACACAACACACTTTAGAAAGGTTTATGGTTTTGATCACATGGTTATGGCTTCCCTCTTGCCTATTTCAACCTGATCATTCCAGCATTTACTGACCATGACAGGTCCTAATAATATGTCTTTTTTGTTTGATAAATATCAAATAACTTTAAAAACCCTACCAATATTCAAATATATTGAGCAAAGGTGCATATTTTTTTTCAGTCTGAGAGATGCATTAGAAATTTGATTAGTGAGCTGGAAACCAAAACTAAGTTTTACTTGATTTCATTGAGATTTAACTTTAATATAAATTCATTTCTCATGACTATTTCTATGTGCTGAATAACTGCCCTGTTTCATCACATTAAGTTATACACTTTTAAATAATGCTGTGAACTATGCACAAGCTTTTAGTAGTGCAATCCATAGCACATGCATCCATGGTTCACATAATATTTTGGCATTAACATTCAAAAAGAGGGATTTCTTTAATCTGTCTAGTAAATTAAGCCAAAGCTTTCTTTTCAGTTTTCACACTCTCTTCTCTAATCATCCTTATTTTATAACAACTACACTTTCCAGTAAGTGTAAGGGAATACCAGATAATAAAAGGTATGAACATGAAATGGATGCTAACATGTTATTTCATTGTAACCACTTTCAAATGAAAAACTAAGTTATGAACTTCAAGATATCTCATGAAGTAAAAACATAAAGGAGTCCCTGTGGATTTTACTCTGCCAGTCATTGTTAAGTATAGGGGGCAATGTTCATTTCTGCTTCAAGGTCATTCAGCCAGTACAGTTTGAAAATAGTAACATGGTCATGTGGCCAGCATTGACATTATGGGGCACTGTTACTTTCCCACTGAAATGGTATCTATTTATTTAATTACATCTTCATGCTTTCAAACTGCTAGGTAAGCAGGAGCTAGGGCAAGGATGAAAGCTCTTCCTTTTGCATAATGCACAGATCTCAAACCTGAGCTGCTGGCTTCCGATCCAACAAGCATCTTAACTACTGAACCATTGCATTGCCCCTATCTTATGAAGTAGTCGTGCATAATCCTAAATCAGCTTTATAAGTGATAGCAAGTAGACCTTTTGTGTGTAACACACCATACCTGATTTTATGGGCAATGGGCAAATATTTACATTAGATATTACACTTTGGACTTAATTATACAATGGGAAACTCTTTCATGTTGATAATGTGCATTTTGTCAGTTTCACCCTTACAACATAAACCAGACTAAGAAACCAATGCCACAATTATGGACTATTTTTATTGTAGCAGTTGTAATAAGAGAATATTGAAGTTTGAATGTGCTTTCCGTATTTTCATGAGAACTAAGGGGAAAAATTATACATTTTCTTGAGTTATTTTCTTGGGCTAGGCTCAAGCCCAACTCATCTAACCATTCTCTTACTAATGCCCCTTTATCTTGTCCTTTAAGGACATACCTAGGCCCTCTACATCAGTTACTTCAAGAAATTAATCAGCCCCAAATATGTGGGAATTTTGCAATTCATTATGTTGAGACAAAGCTTCTGCCAGAGCTGCATGAAGGTTCAGAGGATATATCAAAAAATAAGAGTAAACATTTAATCTTGCTCTTCTAAGATAAGTTAAAATCTGGAGAAAACATTAAAATGTAGGGAGGTAACCCTTCTCTCAGATTCCACCCCCAAGTCTGTCCTAGAAACCAACCACCATTATTCATCCTCTTCAATCAGCTTAATAACCCAAGGCACAAACTCTTCTTTGAGCGTCATGATAACGCCACCCAGGTGGAGACTTGCCAAGCCTTTACCAGTCATAGTTTTGAGTAGGCTTCCTCTTAGGCAAGAATGCCTTCCAACTGAGATTCAGAACTCTGTTCCTGCTACACCCATAGTCACCTATATTAATCAGCATCATCACAAAATGAATCAAGATAGAAAGTGAAGCATTGTTTTTCCATACATTTTGAAGAATTTCTTTATGTTTATAAGAATTCCCCAAGATAAACAACTTCAATCAGATGATACAAAAGTAGAAAGACTCACAATAAACCATCGGAAGTTAAAGAACAAAGCAGAACAACAACCAGCAAATATAAATTGATAATATCTATCTAATCCCAATAGCTATTAATTTAGGATCCATTAATCTCAAAAGTAAATTTGAAAGATTTGAAAAAGGGGTCAAAGAGACCATCTGTGTTAAAACTGAACAGTCTTCCCTCAACAATAGGGGAAGACCCAGTCCTTTCAGCAATTCCGAGAAGATTCCAGACTCATTTGCACTCTGTTTCAGGTGACCCTGGGGTGCAGATAAAGTGGCCTCAATAAAGAGTGGTAACAACCAGATGACTGCAAAGAAATATGTTCCTTCAGGAACCTTTTTCCATATGTGGTGGTCCTGTACAGAAGCCCAAAATTATTGGAAGAAAATCAAAATTTGGCTGAAAGAAATGACAAAAGAGCAGATCGAATACAAACCAGAGTCCTTCTTGTTAGGGATCTTTGACAGACAAATATCTAAAAAAGCGAAATACATAACAATACACATTTTAACAGTGGCCAGATTAGCCTTCGCCCAATGTTGGAAGCAGCCTCAGGTTCCATCAGAGGAAATGATCATTCAAAAAATCTGAAGTTGTGCACAAAGACACCTCAATATATTACAATAGCTGGAACTGCTGGTACAAATAGATTGACCAAAGATAGATTTTACACTAAAAGGCAAAAGAGGTCAGGATAAACCTATAGTAGTGATATACAGATATATATAAAGATTAGGTGTATCTATATGGCATAAATTAAGGGTAGTGGAAAAAAAAGAGATCTCACAAACTGCTGAAGATGAGAATGTTTTTAATTGCTTTCTATTCTTTCTTTCTATTTTCTTCTCTTTCTTTCTTTTTTCCTTTTCTTTCACTTGTGTATGTGTTGTTGGTTTGTTTTATTTGTAAAATTAATAAAATTTATTAATATATATAAAAAAAGAAATATGTTCCTTCCATTCCCCACCCCATCCTCTCAGAACTAAACCTTCCACTCTCAGACCCTACCATCCAGTCAGAACTGATGAAGCTTCTTGCATGAAAGTGAAAAGTTTCCCTCAAGGAAAAAAAAACATAGTTTTTTTTTGGGGGGGGGGTTTTGGGGGGGGAACACATTTGAGAAAATCATGACCTGGATGACTGAGAATCTCCATTGACATTTAACTTTTGGAAAGTTATCTAGAAGAGATTGATCATTTGACAGATCCCTCTAGCTTTATGTGGAAATCAGGAGGGTCATGGATGAAGACCACAGATGGCCAGAAACCTACGAGATTGTTCTAAATTGTACTTAAATGATTTTTTGGTTACACTATACTTCCATGTTGAAAGCACTAAAGAACTGCCACGATGAAAGGATCAGCCAGTGACATCACTGTTGCCTGGTGGATGCTCAGTTGGGGGGGGGGGGGAGTCCTTTCATGTCCCTATTAATGAGCCCATTAAACTGGTACCTATTTATCTACATTATTACCCATTATTCCTACCAGTGGCTGAACCACTGAGTAGAGCCTGACATCAGACTCCATTTTGCACCTGGCATTACTCACATAAATGTATCATCACACATATTTAACACATGAAGTAAATAGCTACCATGGGACAAAGTTGACTCCCCCTAAAAAGAATGTAGGGTAGGATATAAAGGATTCATTTATCAAGAGACTTATGAAATTGATCATCATTGTCTCTTTCATTACACAAGGACATTTCTTATGAAATACTTTTAGCATTTTTTACAAAATTACTTTTAGCCTACCCCTACCCCCCTTGGGCAAGTTGAAAGATTACAAATAAAATACTGGTCTAGTTACCATTTTAAAATGTTCTAACCAGAAGACCAAATTGTGGCTAGAGGTGCAACATATTCATTTCCTTTAAAAAAAAGTAATCAAGTGGAAATGGAAGTGAAGGAAGTACCTATTTCCAAGCTTCCAATCTCCTTTCCAAGTTCTCACTTATATACCAGTTATACAGAATCACTGATCACAGATAAATTATAAAGGTTTGGTTGGGAAGTTTGAATGAACAAATGAAGGTAGGGACAAGTAATTCAACAATGCCACCCCCTTCTCCATAAATCTTTCATGCATATACGAGACTAAATCTGCTTTGAATTTAGCCTCATTCTCATTAAAACCATTCTTCATCCCTGATAATATAAGTTCCTGCAGTTCCTGTATCTGGTTTGAATCCAAATCTTTTCTTTGCCTATTCTGGATCCAGATCCTAAAACTTCATTTCCTAATATCTACACTGTATGTTTGGCTACTTGGAGACATTCAAAGAAATTATACTTATAAGTGGAACAATAAATGGGTGGATGAGTTATGTATGTGGAGAGAGAGGAAAAAACACTATTGTTAGAAGGAAACAACTTGTTTTCTTTTTATGCTCTATTAAATTAATGCACTTAAATTAATGAAATAAAATAGCTCCAAAGAGATATATACCTCTAATCTGAGCTTTCTTAGGACTGGATAAATCCCTTAATTATATATTTTCCACATCTAAATTTGTTAAATCTCAAATTCTGCCATTTTTCCAAATGCCAGTAAAAAATGAAATAGGTAAATAATCATCAGTGTCATTTTGTAACCTTATAATTCCTAGTTCATTTATGTTATAAAACGTTTATATTTCAGGGATATATTGGCCTTTTGCACTCTAATTTTCATTCCTAGGCAACTATTTACCCGGCAGAAGACATGGGAACAAGTTCTAGTTTGCACAGTGCTATTATTTATTGGACTTTGACTACGAATATTGAGCCCTTTATTGACCTTATTGCCTGTTTGTAAAGTTAGCGGGAGACAAGGGAAATATATTTACCACTATTGAATACCTAATGATTTTAGAATTATAAGAGTTAATTTCAGCTGGTTCTCCTACTTTTTAACCTTGCACGGTAAGCCAGAAATTCAGAAAGGGTTCCAAACTTTAATATCCTTTCAGTTAAGTATTACGTTGCAAGCACCGATTTGAAAATAGGACATTTTTCTGTAGAAGCTATTGAAGGACAGCTTGACTATTTTAAGGTATTTTCCAGACAGTTGAACCAAGTTTTAATTTCTCACCAAACATGCAGACACTACTACACAATGAAAATCCATGTTTTGCAAGAGATCAGATTCAGCTGCCTATTATGGAAATTCCAATATCCATTATTCCCATTCAGTATGTTTTTGTTGTTTAAAATTAGCATCAAATGTTATAATTCCTCAAATTTTGTCAGATACTTCCATTTCTTTTTGGGAGAGCTCACGAACGCACAAGCTAAAACAAGATTTCTAGAATGTCCCTTGGCAAACAAAAAGTCTACAAGGTTGGAGATACCACAATTCATAAGGATGCCTTATTCATAGTACGAATACCAGGCATGAAAATAATCCAGATTTTATTATCTAATTCCAAAGTGATGAGGAAAGATCTAAATATTTTTAATATTGTTTCAGGATAGTACTTATTCACAAAGTACAGAACAGTAATCTCAGGACTACCAAAAACATAACTATAAAAGACAAACTAGAAATAAAAAAGCAAGAAAATGGTAAGAAAACATCTGTCTGACCTGGATGAATATAAATCACCAGAACCTGATGGTTTACATATATTATATCTTTTTAAAAAGTCCTGGAACATTGGGGAACTACCAGAGGATTGGAAAAGAGCTGATGCAGTTCCCGTTTTCAAAAAAAAAAAAATTGGGGGCGGAGAAAAATAGACTCAGGAAACTACACACTAATCAGCTTAACATCAATACCTGGGAAGATTAGGGAAAATAATAATTAAAAACAGATCTGTAAACATCTAGAAACAAATAAAGTTATAACTAATAGCCAGCATGGGTTTTTTAAAAACAGATCATGCTAAACCAACCTTATTTCATTCTTTGACAAAGTGACTAAATTAGTAGATTAGCAAAATACTGTGGACATAGTATACTTCAACAAGGCATTCAAAAGTTGACAACAACCTACTTCTTAGCAAACTAGAAAAAAAGTGGAATAGATCATCAGATGGATTTTTAACTGGCTAATAAACTATACTCAACGAGTAGTTCTTAATGGTACTACGTCCACATGGAGGGAAGTAAGCAGCGGGGTACCACAAGGTTCCAGTAGGTCCAATACTCTTCAATATCTTCATAAATGACTTAGATGAGGGAACAGAAGGGAAACTCATCAAATTTGTAGATGGCACTAAGCTGGCAGGAATAGCCAACACCCCAGAAGACAAGCTGAGGATCTAAAAAGTTGTTTTCAGACTTGAACCATGGCCCCTGTCCAACAACATGAAATTTAATGTGGAGAAAAGCAAGGTTTTATACCTAGGCAGGAAAAACCAGAGAAGGCAAAACCTGGCTAGTCCTAGTGGATAATCACTTAAACATGAGCCAGCAGTATGCGGCAGCAGCCCAAAAAGCTAATACAATCCTTGGTTGTGTAAATAGAGGCATGGAATCAAAATCATGTGAAGTATTAGTATAAGACCACACCTGGAAGACTTCATCCAGTTTTGACACAACATTACAAAAGAAGATGTTGAGATTTTGGAAAAAGTACAAAGAAGAGCAACTAAGATGATTAAAGGCCTCCAGACAAAAGCATATAAAGAACAGCTGCAGGAATTGGATACAGTCAGTCGAGAGAAAAGAAGAACTAGGGGTGACATGATAGTATTCCTGTATTTGAGGAGCTGCCACAAAGAAGAGGGTTAAATTTATTTTCCAAAGCACCAGAAGGCAAGCAAGAAGCAATGGATAGAAACTAATCAAGGAGAGAAGCAATCTGGAATTAAGGAGAAAACTCGTACCAGTGAGGCCAATTAGGCAGTGAAATAGCTTGCCTTCAGAAGTTGTAAGAAAAGACTAAACAGGCATCTATCTGAAATAGTATAGGGTTTCCTGCTTGAGCAGGGGGGGTTGGACTAGAAGACCTCCAAGATCCCTTCTAGCTCTATTCTGATTGATATATTCCTAGAAATCAAAGCTGTTTTTGCATTTATAAAACTATTTCCTTGCTATTTAGAAAACAAACCATTGGGCTGATATTCATTTCTCAGGTCTCTTTAACATGTGTTTCAGCATATATAACAAGTTCTACAGTCTTACAAGAACCACACCGTATGGGAAATTCAGAATATTTGATTGTGATGAATTCTGTTATATGAACTGACTTGATCTCATATTCTGCACTGATATGTAGATGTAAATGTAAACATGTAAATGAGTTTTCACACATTCCAATGCAGCTCTTAGTTCAAAACACACACAGGAATGCATTTGAAGCATTTTGAGGCCTGTAGGAGACTCTAGAAATACAGGTTTTGAGAAAAATACATTTTAAAAAGAAATGGGTAACTCCATATTCAAATGCAAATTTTCTTTTTTCTTTTTTTTGATAAAAGTTTTATTGATTTTAACGACAAATAAAAACACATAAAACATAAGACATAACATAAAAAAATCATCATTCTTCATAAATTTACAGTGTATCGGTTGGTTTACCACTCCCTTTTGTGCATCCATTTCATAGTCATCGAAATAATTATATTACATAATAACTCACATTATCAAACATCAGTTAAATATCCTAATATCATTATTAAACAATCATTTGACTATAATTTTACTAATTCATACTTAAGCAAGATAACTATAATTGAGTTATATTATTTTATAACAGATCATAGAATTATATCAAATCTAACTTAATAAAATATTCTAAAAATATTATCAAAACCAAGAAAAATTATATATTCGTTATTTCCTAGATTTCTAAATATTCTATTATTATATTGTATTATCTAACCATTGATAAAAGAGATCCCAAACTTCATAAAATTGTTTATCTTTGTTCTGTCCTAATTTACATACTCGAAATCCCCGCGCTTTGATTGGCCAAAGCGCGGGGCTTTCTAATTGGTCAGGCGAGCCGCGCCGATTGGCTCGTTAAGAGTCTCCCGCGATTGGCTCGTTCAAAGCGCGGGAGACTCGAAACGTTGCCATTGGCCGCGGCCGCCGCGGCGAAAAGAATAAAAGCCGCGGGCTTTTTTCTTTTCGCCGGTTCGGTTCCAATCTTTGAAATAAAGAGCATTGTACGAAGTCACCGACTCCCGGCGTCTTTTTGCGGACACGACACTGGCGACGAGGATGGGATCCAGACCCTGAACCGAACCCCGTGTCCGACGGAAGCCAGACATAGCACCGAGATGGCGAAAATCGCACCGCCCGCCCCCTTCAACCCCGCCACCGAGGACTGGGAATCATTCTCCGACCGTTTCCGCATGTACCTCGAGTGCACCGGCATGAAGGACGCCTCGGGCCCGCTAAAACGTGCCGTCTTCCTCACCCATTGCGGAACCGAAGTTTTCCAGATGGCCAAAGCATTGGCCAAACCCGCCGACGCAACCGCCATGGATTGGGACGTCCTCGAACCTATCCTTCGCCGACATTACGCTCCCGAGGTCCCCATCCTGATCCGGCGCAACGAATTCTACCGGCGGGACCAGAGACCAGGTGAGAAATTGAGCGACTTCGTCGCCGAGCTGCAGCGCCTAGGGGGGCTCTGCGAATTTTGACAACCTAAACAACCTCCTGAGAGACCGATTCGTGCTCGGTCTGTGGGACCCCGCGCTCCAGAGCCGGCTGATGGCTAAGGGCAACATCAATTTAGCAGACGCCCTCACCGCAGCCGCGGCCGCAGAAGCAACCCGTACTTCCGCCGATAGCATGCACAAACCAGACACGAAGGACCGCGGCGGAAACAACAACCCGGCAAGGTCGACCGAACGAAAAACCGAAACATCCACACACCACGGCGATTTCCAATCTGCATCCAGCACGTCCGAAGACGAAGAAGACATACATCGACTGCAGACGGGGCACGACCAACGGAACCGGAGAGGTCGTAGGTCGAGGACCAACTGTGCCGGTTGCGGCGGCGACCACCCCAGGTCAGAATGCCGGTTTTTTGATTCCACCTGCTGGCATTGCGACAAAAAGGGGCACATCGCCCGGGTTTGCCGCCAGAAGAAAAACTGCAGTCCACCTCGATGGGACTAAAGCGACCGGAGAAGGGAAAGCTCACCGCCCCGGCCCAGAGATCGCCACCCGGACAGACGATGGGACCGGACCGGACGATCCTCGAGAGGCGGCGACAACCGGCGGAGAGAGGAGACCCACCAGACAGTAACCATCGGCCACGCCATCTCCGACGGCGCCCGAAAAGTCCACGTCGAGGTTCACATTGAGGGCCAGCCGTGCAAAATGGAGGTAGACTCTGGGTCCTACCTCTCCATGATTGCATGGCACGAGATAAAACGGTTGGTGCCTACCCTCCAAAGGAGGAACATAGACACCCAAAGACTTATTGTAAAAGACTACCAGGGAAACCGCGTCCCGGTAGTGGGCACCAAAAACTTTAACGTGACATATAAGGGGTGCACCGAACAATTCCCCCTCACGATCGTCGATTGCGACCGCCCAAGCCTGCTGGGACTACAATGGTTCGCCCCGCTCGACATCACTCTCACGGGAGTCAACCACGTCACCGACGACGGTTGGGAACAGCGACTAGCCCAGGAGTTCCGAGAAGTCTTCGACGGAAGCCTGGGCAAGTACCAGGGGCCCCTTATCTCGTTCGACCTAGACCCTAGCGTCCCCCCCAAACGACTGAAACCTAGGCGGGTGCCATTCGCCCTAAAACCTAAAATAGACGAGCAAATTGACAAGCTCGTCAAACAGGGGGTATTGCAGCCCATAGATCATGCCCGGTGGGAGACCCCCATAGTCACCCCGGTCAAGCCAGACGGGTCGGTGAGGATCTGTGGGGACTATAAGGCCACCCTAAATGGCGCGCTGCAACAAAGCGCCTACCCCGTCCCAATAGTGCAACACCTACTGCACTCACTGGGAGGGGGCAAAGTCTTTGCCAAGCTCGATCTCGCCCAGGCATACCAACAGTTGCCGGTCGACGAGCAAACGGCGGAAGCCCAGACCATCGTTACCCACCGGGGGGCTTTCAAGTGCAACCGACTCCAATTCGGAGTCAGCGTGGCACCAGGCATCTTTCAGAGCCTGATGGAAAGGTTGTTGCAGGGCATCAAGGGGGTGGTACCCTATTTCGATGACGTTCTAGTATCAGCGCCCAACGAAGCCGAACTAAAAAGCCGACTAAGAGAGGTCCTAACTAAATTTAAAGTAACGGGACTTAAAGTAAAAAGGGAGAAATGCCAACTGTGCACGGAACGAGTGGAATTCTTGGGCTACCTCCTAGACCGGCACGGCATTCACCCTACTAGTAAAAAAGTCAAGGCCATCAAAGAGGCCCCCACCCCTAAATCAAAAACTGAACTACAAGCATTCTTGGGGTTACTGAACTTTTATAATGTTTTCCTACCCCAAAAGGCGACGGCGGCGGAGCCTTTGCATAGGCTCCTGGATAAGGCAGCAACCTGGACTTGGGGGAAACGGGAGCAAGCCGTCTTCCAAAAAACTAAAGACCTCCTCACCTCCGACGCCGTCCTCATTCAGTTCAACGAAACCCTGCCCCTGGCCGTCACTTGCGACGCATCACCTTTCGGCGTCGGCGCTGTCCTCAGCCATACCCTTCCTGACAGAAAAGAAGCACCCATCGCGTTCTTTTCAAGGACCCTAACCAAACCAGAGCGGAACTATAGCCAACTGGACAAAGAGGCTCTGGCTATAGTTGCCGCCATAAAACGGTTCCACGAATATCTCTACGGCTGACCTTTCACCATTATAACGGACCATAAGCCGTTGCTGGGCATCCTTGCAGGAAACCGGGCCACCCCGAACATTCTGTCTCCCCGAATGACAAGGTGGTCCGAATTCCTGGCAGCTTACAGCTACGAACTCATACACAGACCGGGTAAGACGATTTCGCATGCGGACGCTTTAAGCCGCTCGCTGCTACCGGAATCCGACCCTGACCCGGCACCAACGACGACCACCCTCAGCATCGAGACCCTACCCAACCTACCCATAACCGCGTCAGACTTGCAATTTAAATTCCTCCTTTTTTACTTTCATTCCTTTTATATTTGTATCCTCTCTAATAGTTCTATTTAACACTTCCAAGGTCAATACAAATAACAAAGGAGATAATGGGCATCCTTGTCTTGTACCTTTTTTAATATTGATAGAGTCTGTGAATTCTCCATCTATCATTACTTTTGCCGTTTGCTTATAATATAAGCTTCTATTGTTTGGGTAAAGTTTCTAGCAAAGCCCATCTGTTCCAATAGTAATAACATAAATCTCCAATTCACATTATCAAATGCCTTTTGGGCGTCTAAGAATATCAAAGCCATTTTTTTTCAGGGTGCGCCTCATAATATTCCAATGTGTCCAGGATTACCCTCATATTGTCTTTAATCTGTCTCTTTGGTAAAAAATCCATTCTGATCAGAGTGAATAAAGTTATTTAGATATTTTTTAAGCCTTTCTGCCAAGATTGAAGCAAAGATTTTATAGTCTGCATTCAATAAGGAAATAGGTCTATAGTTCTTAATTTGTAATGGGTCAACCCCTTCTTTTGGAATAAGTGTAATATAAGCTTCTGACCATGTTTTAGGTATTTTCTTATTTATCATAACTTCATTCATGACTTCTAACAGTGGAGTGCTCAACGATTCTTGTAATGTTTTATAAAATTCTGCCAAGAAACCATCTGGTCCTGGTGCTTTTCCATTGTTCTGTCTGTTGAGTGTTTCGGTTAATTCCATCATTGTTATAGCAGTTTCTAACATTTTCCCAGTTTCATCAGGTATCTTAGGTAGGTTAGCATTTTGTAAATACTGTTTAATTTTTTCCTCATCAAGATCCTCCTGTTTATATAATTGTCCATAAAAATCCTGAATGATTGCCTTTTTCTCCTTATTACCATAACAAATTTGACCTTGATCATCTATTAACTGTAATATTTTCCTTGATTCTTTCTCTTTTCTCAGCTTATATGCTAACCATCTACCTGGCCTATTTGCATCTTCAAAATAGTTCTGTTTAGCACTTCTAATTTTTTGTGCCAGTTCTTCTTTCTCTGCTTGATCCATTTTATGTTTAATTATGTCCATTTTAAGTTTAATATATTTTTTCTGTGGCGTCTTCTGCAATTCTTTTTCCAGTTTTTTATGGTCATCTTCCAGAGTTTTAATCATTTGCCTCTTCCTAATGTTCTTTTTCTTTGTATAGTCAATTGTTAATCCTCTTGCATATACCTTCATTGTATCCCAAACATTCTGTATTGAAGTATCTTCTTTTTTGTTTTCATTGAAGAAGAAGGCCAATTCTTTTTCCATCCATTGTGTAAAGTCTTTTTCCTTTAGAATAGTATTGTTTAATGTCCATCTAGATCTTCTTTTTTGTCCTTTCCATTTAATTGTCATTGGATTATGGTCTGCCCATGTACTTGTTTCAATATTTATTTCTTGAATATTAGATAATAATTCTGTTGATGTCCAAATCATATTTATTCTGGAGCACGATAAATGTCTATTTGAATAAAAAGTATATTGTTGAATTTTAGCATTTCTTTCTCTCTCTATATCTTTTAAATTTAATTCATCTGTCATTTTGAAAAAGAATTTAGGGAGAGTTTTCCTATTTGTCGTGTTGTTTTTACTGTGTAGTCCAGTTTATTGTCTACAATTCCATTGAAGTCCCCCATCATAAGTATATTAACATAGTCCAGTTCAATTATTTTCATATGTAATTTTTTATAGAATTCTTCTTGTTTATCATTCGGGGCATAAATTGCAACCAAGAGTGTTTTTATATTATTATCCATTATTTCAACTATTAATACTCTTCCATCTTCATCAGTATAAATCAGTTTGGCTGGAGTAGTTTCTTTGATGTACAAAACCACTTCTCTTTTCTTACAATGAGTCAGAGAAGTAAATATTTTCCCTAACTTTGGTTGTGTCAATAATTGTTCATGTTGTTTTTTAATATGTACTTCTTGTAAGCAAATTATATCAAATTTTAGCTTCTCTAATTTGTGAAAAGTTTTCCTTCTTTTGGTAGCTGAATTCAGTCCATTTATATTCATGGAAATCAGGTTTTTTTCTCCCATGGTTATGCTTTATATTTAGGTCTAACAGCTCTCGTGGATCTTATTTCACGGTGTCCTTTGATCTCCATTTGTCCACCTATTGCGCCTTCTTCTTTTTCCATCTCCATTTGGTCCTCTTCAGATTCAGTTAAAATGTTCTCTTTTTCTATCTCCATTTCTCTTCTTTCGAAAAATTTCTTATAGAATATTTCTGCTTTCACAATTGAATCGATTCTGTGTCTCTGTTCTTGCCATGTAAACATTAATCCTTCTGGAATCAGCCATCTATAGTTCACCTCTTTTTTCAATAGCATTTTGGTCAAAAATCGATATTCTCTTCTAATCTCTCTCACTTTTCTAGGTACTTGTTTTAAGACCAGGATCTCTTTGCCTTTATATTTCAACCCCTTCTCTCTTACCACTTGTAATATTTGGTTTTTAATAGTTTTTTTTGGTGAATCTATCATGGACCTCTCTTGGTAATTGGTTCCTCGTCGCATATCTTGTGAAGACTCGATATATCTCATCTACTCCATCCATCATCTTTTCCTCTGTTATTTCCAAGACTCCAGCCAAGATTTCAATCATTACTGCTGCCAGGTTTTGTCCTTTTTCTTCCTCGATATTTTGAAATCTAAGATAAAATTCTGACCTGTCCATCTCCCACTTCAACATCCCACTTTTTTCTTGTTCAACCATTGTTAATCTGTTATCGATATTTCCAATTGTATCATCTCTTTGCTTGTCTTTCTCTTCTATTTTTTGGATTCTCTCATCGTGTTTCACCATCATTTGTTGAACATTTTCAAATTTTTCATCAATCTTTCCAATTCTTTGGTCAATACTCATTTTAAGTTCTTTTATTCGTTGCATAACCATCGTTAAATCCACTTGCGCTTTATCTTGCTTTGCCATTGTTGAGAGTCATCCTCCAGATGACCGGGAGACAGGAGCAGAAGTTGAGATGCCCAAAGGTAAAATTTTCTTACTCATTTCGATAGCTCAGGGTCTTCCGGCTCTTTTAATCCAATTAGTGAGGTAGCCAATTATAATCCAATTAAGAAAAAGGAAAACACCATAAAAAACAAAAAACCAAACCAATAATAGGTAAAAAGCCCAAAATTAAAAAGGAAAAATTCTTCAGGTTCTTCAAGACCTTAATCCAATTGTGAAATACTCAATTATAATTCAAAAGTAAAAATTGAAAATAAAGAGAAAAAAAGAAACAAAATAAAGCCCAATAATATCAAAAAGTAATAAGCAAAGAAAAAGGGGGGGGGGAGAATTCTTCAGGTTCTTCCCACCTTAATCCAATTCAAAGACCTCAAAAAATGAAAAGTAGCCATAAAAATAAGTCAAAAATAGAGATAAAGAGGCAGACATCCCTATGAGAAAAAAAGCAAAAAAAGGAATATTCTGAGACTTCCCTTTTAAAAAAATAAAAATAAAAATGAGGTAAAATAAAAAATAAGTATATCAATATGACAAAATGCTGTGGGGTTGGAGGGGAGGGATAAAACAATTAATAAAGGATTGGAAAAAAAAGTGCACACTGCCTTTTATTTATTCAAGGCTCTTATTTGGCTTCTCCACAAATTTCAAAGCCAAGCTTCAAATATTCAGTTAATAATAGAAGTCCCAAAGAGCACCTGTATAAACATCCTCCAGTGCTCTTCCCTCTATCTTATCATTTCCAGTAGCATTGAGAAGAGTTTTTTTCCCAACTCTCAACTTCAAACAAAATATTTTCAGGCCTCTAGTTGGCAGTGTTACAAAGTTTCTTCAAACCACTCCCCCTTCTTCCCCCCCCCCTGAAAAAAGCCTAAAAAGAAAAAAAAGAATATTTGTATATTTATGTATATTTTAAAAAAAATATTAAAGGGGGCATCTATTTTAAAAAATATAAACAGTCAAAAAGGAGAAGAGAGAGCAAGTAAATATAAAAATATAAAAGAGAAAACCAGCCTGATTAACTAGATCGCAATAGAAATTCAGGAAAGAAAAAAAAAAAGAGTAAAAATAAAAAGCCGAGCCTCACTTTGACATTACTTAAAAAAAATCGCTGCTAAATCAAATTTTGTCCATAAGTTTACAGATTTCTTCTCATATTAGAGTATTCTTAAGTCCCAAGCAAAAGAAAAAGATCCTCACCAGCCGAAACACTTCTCTTTCTATCTCGTCCTTCTGGAGCTGTCCCAGTTTAGGCAGCTTAATGGCTGCCTCTCCGCCGTTAGCAAAAGGGCTTCTTCTGGATCGACCAGGGACTTGCGATGTCCCTGGGATCTACAGAATGCGCCCCTTACTGTCACCGTCACTACGAGACGGTTTAGGTCCGTTGGGACCGACCAGGGGCGAAGATATCAACTGTGATCTCGGAGCCCCGAGATCGCAGCTGTATCACAGCGACGAAGCTCCGCCTTCTCCAAATGCAAATTTTCATGTGGGCTTTAATCTTTTTTTTCACCAGGTTAATGGACAAAAAGTTGGAATGGATGTATTAATGGTTACTGACAATTAACAGAATTGGATTAGAGTTGGATTTGAAAAGTGACTGTAAAGCATCTGTTCATATTGAAGAGATGCTGTGCTCATGCTTCCATGTCCCCTGAAGGACCACCTCTTTCTAATCATTCTTGAAGGACGAACAGCCATGTTGCAGACAATGCAATGGAAGGTTGAAAGCATTTCCTCGCTATGAAATGACAAAGCACCATAAATCACAATAACTCATCACAAAGTAATGGTCCTTCAAAATGCATTTTCATAAACAAGGAGATGCTCATAAATCCATGTCTTCATTCTTTTAAAGAGGATGCCTTCTGAGACAATCTAAGCTGAGCTCAAGCAGAAAATTGTTTACAGGTTGTCCTCGACTTACGACCAAAACTGAGTCCAACATTTCTGTTGTAAAGTGAAACGTTCGTTAAGCAAGTTTTGCCACATTTTACAACTTTTGTTGCCATCATTGTTAAGTGAATCATTGCAGTTGATAAGTCAGTGACACAGTTGTTAAGTGAATCTGGCTTCCCCCTTGACTTTGCTTGTGGGAAGGTGATCATGTGACGCACACACACACACCCAGGACACTGTAACCATCATAAATTTGAATCAGTTTCCAAGCATCTAAATTTTGATCATGTGACCATGGGGATGCCGCAATAGTTGTAAATGTGAAAAACAGTCATAAATCACATTTTTCAATGCTGTTGTAACTTTGAACATTTGTGAAGGAACTATTGTGAGCCGAGGACTACCTGTATGCAGTTGTATAGATTGGTTAAGAAAAGGAGAAACTGAAAGAGAAAGGACTTAGAAAACAATTCCACCTAACCTTGTTAAAGAATGAGTAAAGGGGAAAGCAGAGTTGAAGTAAACAGATCACTAGAATATACGTATATTAGCAAAACCATATCTGCATAGTTTAGACAGTTTAGGGAAGAATTATTAAATGAGATGTTTGCTTAATATGAGATGCTTAGTAAGGAAAGGTAATCGATGAGGAAACACTGGGTGTGATCATTGTGAATTGCATACAGGAATGAAATACTTCTTTTATCAAGTGTTTAAATCTTAGCCACAGAGAAGCACAGCCCAGGGAACAAAAGAGGGTTGGAACAGCTGCTCTCTTTTTTTCCCCTTCCTCTTCCTAACTTAGTTAACAGGCAGTGGATGGATGCTGCTGAACCTGATTTAGCTGCTATAATTACAGCAAGCTGCATCTTACCAAAAGTCCTAATTGCAACATTTCAGGAAGGAACAAATCTGATTGGGGAAAAAAAAATCTGACGTTGGCTTTTTGACTTTAGAGGATGGACTGGATTAAACAGCATGAATATGTAACAAATAAGAAGGGATGGTTGTGTACATTTCAGTTGTCTTGCTTCTACATTTTTTTCCTACTGCTTATGAACGTGAAAAGTTCATGTTCTTTTTGCTTCAGTTTGCGATATAAAATAAAATCATGTAGGTGCGTATACAGTGAGAGAGAGAGAAGAGAGAGAGAGAGAAGAAGAGAGAGAAGGAGAGAGAGAGAGAAGGAGAGAGAAGAGGAGAGAGAGAGAAGGAAAGAGAGAGAAAAGGAGAGAGAGAGAGAGAAGGGAAGAGAGAGAGATTTTTAAAAAAAATCTACTGGTTTAGTATTATCGTAGGATCTACTCATGGTCATTCACCACCAAAATCTTTAAATCTACCACATTCAAATACACTTTTTGAAATATGTACAAACATTCAGATGTATAGAATAGCTTCCAATTATGTCAGTTTACTGGAGTACAAACAGAGGGATACAATCAAGATCACATGAAATGTGTTTTGTGTGTTTTCTGTAAAATTAATAAAATTTGTTTAAAAAAAAAAAGATCACGTGAAATGTTAATACCATTTTATAATGCCTTGATAAAGCCACGCTTGGAATACTGCATCCAGTTTTGGTCACCACAATGTAAAAAAGATGTTGAGGCTCTAGGAAGAGTGCAGAGAAGAGCAAAAAAGGATGATTAGGGGACTGGAGAATGGTTGCAGGTACTGGGTATGTCTAGTCTAATGAAAAGAAGGACTAGGGGTGACATGATAGCCGTGTTCCAATATCTCAAGGGGCTACCACAGAGAAAAGGGAGTCAAGCTATTCTCCAAAGCACCAGAGGGCAGGACAAGAAGCAATGGATGGAAACTAATCAAGGAGAGAAGCAACTTAGAATTAAGAAGAAATTTCCTGACAGTTAGAATAATTAATCAATGCAACAACTTGCCTCCAGAAGTTGTGAACGCTCCAACACTGGAAGTTTTTAAAAAGATGTTGGATAACCATTTGTCTGTAGTGGCGTAGGGTCTCCTGTCTAGGCAGGAGGTTGGACTAGAAGGTCCCTTCCACTTTGTTATTTTATTCTACAATGGAACTGTTTTGTATGCTATTGTATACTAAGTCCACTAAAGGAAGATCTGAAAAACTACTATATGGTTTATATCTAGTAGTCATTCAGACTTTTTGCATGGAAATAAGTATGCCCACTTGGACAATTTCCTACAGAATGGAGAGATGAACTATGAAAAAGATCTTGTTTGAACTGGTACATCATAATGAAAGACTGCATAAAACAGAATCATCTGTTCAATTTGTTTATTTGGACATCAATATTATCTGCATGAAAACAATAATGTATGTGAAAACATGAAATATAATAAGCTATCAAAAGATGATCAATGAATTAAAGATGGTACACACTGGTGCACCTCAGACTTTCCCTCCCCTTCTCCACCTCTATATTCATCACCAGTCAGCTAGGTTATGAAAATGGTTCAGCAATTCCAGGTAAATGTTTTTAAAAAATCAGCTAAATACCAATTTATTAAATGATACAAGAATATTATGAATGAAAATTTAGAAAACTGCGAGTAATGCACAGGTTTTCAATGCAGGTGTCCATGTTGTGCTAAGTGGAAAAGAACCAGGAACAATATAAATAAAAAAAAATTATAAAGGTATATAAGGAAAAAATTAATGTCAGGAAATCAATTTATGTTAGCCTCCTAGTTTTCAAAGTCTTCTGTTGAAAGAAATTCTTGACAAGGCCTTGGAGTTAAAGACTGTTGCCACTACATTACAAAATTTAAACAGTGGGGAGAGGGGGGATATCCAGAATCTCAAATCCAGAAAAATAAAAATCAAGCTAAAAATCTTAATTCCACTTTTTTATGACATTAGCATGCTATTGGCCCTCCCATGGGGTGATTTGGCCATTCTTCCAAATTTTAAAAATAATTCTCTTTAGTGATCCTAGTCTATTATGAAAAGGATCTATGCAATGTATTTAATTTTGTGTATTTTAACTACCACTAAAACAAAACATATAAACCACAAAGCTATTTATATTAATTAAAAATGTATTAAAGTATTAAGAGCATCCTCCCACGAATCTTGCTTGTATTAATTTATAATGTCCAACAACTGTGGTTGCTAAGAGTCAATGTGGCAATTAAGAGTTGACGTCAACTTCTCTCTTAGTCCTTTTCTTTCTGATGCTTAATTTCCATTTTTAGGGATAAATTATGAAATTGTAATCTTGACTGGATGCTTGTATTTTAAAAGATACATTTTTTATATTTGTTTGTAAAATTGGTTGCAAAAGAATTCTGCTAAAGGAAATATAAAGAATATCTGTTCCATAAAACTACAGTGATGATATTGAGCAGTGAGAATTAACAAACTACATTTGTTCCTTATTGGCATATCCTAGAATATAAAACAAAGAACAAAATTGGTTACACAATCTTGCCCTATTGATTTCAATGGTTCATCACTAAGCATAACTAATCTGTTCAAGGATGATCAGCAGAAGACAAAACCATGTGCAGACTTATGAAGGCATTTTCCTTCACTGCCAAAGATGATGATGTGCTAGTAGACAAAAGTTGAAACATACAGAAGAAATTAGCCAAATATAAAGCTGAGTATGCAGCTATATCTTTATCAGCACTTAAAATTTCTGTGGGAGTGACAAAGCCAGCTATATATTAGATTGCCTTTGATAACTTTTAAAAAAACCTCTCCCATTGGGAGATAAGTCTTGGCATAAACAAAGGGATTGGCAAATACCATGGGAGGGACCAGGAACAGCCTTTGTAGCAACTCCTTCCACAGGAGATATAAATAAGGACAACTGGGATGAAGGATTACAGTCGGAATTCCAGTAGCAGGCTGTGTAGCTAAAGTGGGGCTTTTCTAAGATTTGGACTGTAAATCTAAATCACTATGAGTTGTGGCACTAAAGGTGGTGGAAGCAGTGTTGGTGGTGGCAGGATCAGTGGTGGAGGCAGTATCAGGATTACATCCTCAGGGTCCTCAAGAGGACTTTCTGGAAAATGTTATGGAGGATCCAGGAGTGGATACGGAGCAGGTGGATTCAGCAGTGGTAGCTGTGGGAGAATTAGTAGAGGGAGAATAAGCTATGGTGGTGGTAGCTATGGTGGTGGAAATTATGGTGGAAGTGGATATGGTGGTGTTTGCTATGGCAGTGGCGGCTATGGTGGTGGCAGTTATGGCAGTGGCAGCTATGGTGGAGGTGCCAGCTACCCATTCAGTAGTGGTAGTTTTGGTGGTGGTGATGGAGGTCTCCTATCCAGCAACGAAAAGGCAACAATGCAGAATCTTAATGATCGCCTGGCTAGTTATTTGGACCAGGTGAAAAGACTGGAAGATGAAAATAGTCAGCTTGAGATCTGGATCAAAGAATGGTATCAGAAGCATGGTGACATTGGACCAGACAAGGACTATAGTCACTATTACCAAGAAATTGACCAACTCTACAATGAGGTATGTATACCACCTGTGATCATAAGGTAGATTGCTGCTTTGGGGCCACCCATGTAAATGGCAAGAAGAGAAAAAAGAGATTACAATCAATACTGTAGGACATGAGATGAGATAGAAACAATCATTTTGTAAATAAGCATAGAATTTCCTATATTAGTTGTTTCTCGCACACTAATGTTAATTTAATTCTTTATAATCTGCAGCTTCTTTAAGTCAATGAAAATGAAAATCAATCATATTCCTGCTCCTTCCCATATTACTATGCAGGAAAAGAGACAACATCAGTATAAGAATTTGTTCTTTTGTGGTGGCAGCAACTTTTAAAATTATTTATTAGAACTGTGCAGTGAGTCACTGAAGTTTGAAATATGACCTGACAACACCTAAAACCACTTCAAACAATACATGTCTTTTTCCAAGATTGTGCTGCAAATGAGAAAGGTTGCCATAGCAATCTTGGAAGAAGATATTCTTGTTATGGATGACATACATCCTTTAAATTACATTTGCCCTTAGAATCTCGATTATTTCACAGATTTTTTTTATCCCCAAAGTAAATTTAGATTAAATTAGGTCATTTGAGATAAATAAAACTACCACATTGTGATATTTTAAGCAGATGCTATAGAAACTGAGGTTCTTATGCTTCATTCTGTTGTTTGCGATTAATAATGATAGTGATAACTTAAAAATTAGTTATTAATGTAAAGTTGTTAATTATAAATATTCTTAATTCTCTAAGTGTATCATGTAATAATTCAATCTGTATTTAATACAGATCAGTCATTACAGTAGGAATTCCAAAATATATATTTTAGCAGGGATTTTAGTTTCCTCTTATAGATTTACTGAGAACATCATATATAACGAGACTGAATTATTTAGAATTATTTGTTTAGAGATGAAACAAAAAGGAAGAAGTATATTAAAGATCAACAGAGAGGTATTAGGAAAAATGGGACCCCTGGCAGGCAAGAAAACTTGTTGTGATAATTAGCTATGTGCACACATTTTATTTACTTTAAAATGGGAAATGTTACATTTACTTCCACTCCCTATATTTTAGAATTTCTCGATATCTTTTCTAGCAAGGGATAAAAAAAGAACACAGCAGATAGAATATTGATAGACATCAGTTTGAGAAGTGGATCCAAATCCTTATTTACCATAGTGAAAGGGGGCGGGCAGCACAGATGCTTCCATGTCTAGTGCATCTAGATGGATGTATCAAGCATGTATATTCTCTAGTTCACACTTGGAACACCAAATGGCTATAGATGTGGTTGGTCAATCTGTGATCCTTCCTTTTCAAATAAAATGATTTTCAATGGGGACTGTCACAAACTCAGCAGCCGGAAAAACTAAATAATGTTGGTGCATTGATGCAGGAAGTCATGCCTTCAAATATAAGCAAAACACAACAGATACACATAAAAATAGGTCTGAAAAGCAGAATTATTGTGCCATAAACATCTCTATTATTCATTTATTTTTCAGCTGGTTGCTGAAACAGATGATTATAACAAAATTCTGCTGAATATAGATAACACCAGGATGACTGCTGAAGATTTCAAGATGAAGTGAGTATGATTCACTTCTCACCTGCTTCCTTCTAAACTTGCTGCATTCAGTGATTTTATCTGATGCACCACTTTCTTGAATACAAACTCCAGGTAGCCAGTAATAGTACAATTCAAGGGTGGGAGGTTTCACACAATCACATATTATAAAGTGCGCCTTTTCAGAATTTCTCCAGATTGAAGTGCTTTCATTTGGGAGGACACTCCATTTCATCCCCTTTCTTTCCTATTTTTCTATGTGTTCTTTTTACTCCTTAAATAAATAGCCAGCCTTCAATAATCTCTTAGCATCTTCACTCTTCATTGTGCTTTGGGGGATTGTTGACCTTTTCCCAAGAGGATTTGCTTTTGGTACACTTTGTGCAGATGTAGTAACCACAATACCTCTTGTAAACTCTCCTGTGAAATAGATATAACACTGAAGCTGGCCTCCGTCAGAATGTGGAAGCTGACATTAATGGATTACGCCCACTCTTGGATCAACTCACTCTTGCCAAATCAGATCTGGAAATGCAATTTGAATCCCTCAAAGAAGAGCTGCTACATCTGAAGAAAAATCATGAGGAGGTATGAGCACCAATGAACAGAACTCTAACAGTCAGAGCTTCTGATCCTTACTTTTCAGATAATAGGCCATCCACCACCTAGTTTGTTTGGGAACAAAATTCAAAGAATGAATTGAATGACACTTAAAAAAAGTTCACTGTTGTTCCTTGATGTATCTTGGGCCAGGCAATACTTCTGTGGTAAAGAGTCAGTGACACAATTCCCAACCATATAGCACCCAGGAAACAAATGTATTTGAAGTGGCAGCTTGCCCTTCATTTTATGAAGATGCAGCAATCTACCTTCTCACAAATCTTATATTTCCGCATTTTATAGGCCTACCTCCTCTTTTAATTTTTCCATAAAGATGGGATATAAACAAATATTATGCATAGATACAGACAGAGAGAGGGAGAGGGAGAGAGAGAGAGAGAGAGGGAGGGAGGGAGGGAGGGAGGGAGGGAGGGAGGGAAAGAGAGAAATCCCTGTTCTTTGGGTCCAATAGGCAACTCAGAATTTGGAGAGCAGAGTGTGGCTTGAATGTTCACAAAATTGTTGCCACAGTGAGACTGATCAATCCTAAGGGCCCATGCATAAGAAAATAAAAATAGTGGCTACAGCTACCTATTATTATTATTATTATTATTATTATTATTATTATTATTATTATTATTATTATTATTATTCAAATTTTGTTCTATTGTACTTTACGAATTTATTTGATTCTTTTTGTTAGTTTTTATTGTTTTTATTTTTTGTTTTAAATATGGTTTTACATATTTACACAATTTTACATTGTGTAAGCCATCTCGAGTCGTCATGGGCAAATAGGTGGCAATATAAATTAAATAAATAAATAAACAAAAAAACAAACAAATGAATGAATGAATAAATAAATAAATAACTAAATAAATGAATGAATGAATAAATAATCTTTACTGGAAATAACCACTCAGTAGTTTGTTTGTTTTTAAGAATATTTTTACATAGGGCCCAAAGGCATGTTAAGTCCTTTTGCTTTTCATGTCAGAACTCTAATGTCAGAGAGAGGAAAGGGAGAAGAATGAAGAAATCATGAAACTATAAGAAGTTATATTCTCCATAAATAGACCTGGATTGCAAAAACAAATGTATGCCAGGCATTGAGCTGTCATAAAAACATTTTCTTTCATGAGGAGGAAATGTAAAACATCCTTCTACTCTCTTTTGGGGTTGTTGTTTTTTACATTACAAATCAGGTTATTTTGCCCACAAAGAACTTTATAATGTTGTTTCTTATGATTCGTTTCTTCATCCGCATTGCTACAGACACTGAGAGGACTCCGAGGCCAGAGAGGCCATGGTGATGTCAGTGTAGAAGTGAATGCTGCCCCTGGACAAGACTTGAAACAACGTTTAGATCAGCTCAGGAGTGAATATGAAACCATCATTGAACAAAACCGAAAAGACGTTGAAGTCTGGTATGAAAGCAAGGCAAGTGAAGTATATTTAGGCACTCTGTTCATCTTCCAATGATCAGAAAATGTAGACTCTTTTCATCACCAGCAACATATAGAAATATTTTGTAGGGCTTGATGGCAAGAGCCTAAGAGAAGCCCAAGTTGCAGGTTGCAAGTAATATCTATTTGTACATCCCTAAGACATCCCAGAAGTAATCTGAATAAGGTTGGGAAAATGGAAGCTAAAAAGCAGGAAATGTGGGAGTCAGTGTCCCACAAAAAATGTCTGAAATTGCAGGTGGTGAGAAAGAAATGATTAACATAATTCTTAAGAACAGCTTGTAAGGATCAGATCAATGTTCATTGATGATGATAATAGCTCAATTCTAGGAAACCCATAAATGAGGAGTAAACAACAATAACCCCTTTCCCGTCCTTTCCCCATGCAAAACATGCAACTAGTCTCATTATGTTCCTTTGAAGGGTTGTGCAGCTGGAGCAGCACAATGGAGTAGAGGCTATGAAAGGTGGGCTATGGAAGGAGAAGGGCTTTGGAGAAAGACATAAATAAACTAGCTTGTTAGGATGAATCAGGTATTTTCAGAAGAAGACATCAGTATCCCAACTTGGTCTATTTCACTACCATGCCTCCCAATTTTCCCATGCTACATTACCATCATTTTTCTTCTTCTTATTCCCTTGTACCTTTGCACAACCTTTTAGATGGAAGAGGTTCGTCAACAAGTGAGTACAAGTGATCAGGAGATAACTTCAAGCAACCAGCAACTTTCAGAACTGAGACGAGAGTACCAAACCCTTGAGATTGAGCTCCAGTCTCAAATCAGCATGGTATGTGACAGCATGTGGAAATGATTATAGTCAGCATGTTATACAAATGATTGTCTAGTAGCCAAATATTTCTATTTTCCCTTCCCTTCTGCTAAAATAACTTCAGCATTTTCTTGAAAATCGGGTCCTATGTGTTGCCTTTCTATTTTCAGATTCAGTCTCTGCAAAACAGTTTGGAGGATACAGAACGTCGCTACAACATGCAGCTACAACAGATTCAGGCTATGATTGAACCAGTAGAAGGAGAATTGGCTAGCATCCGGTGTGAGATTGAAAGTCAGAATCAAGAATATCAGCTGCTCCTTGGCATAAAAACTCGTCTGGAACAGGAAATCAGTCAATACCGCCGATTGCTTGAGGAAGGGCAGCAAGAAATGTATGTTGACTAGAAAATGTGAATTTACTACTTTCAAAACAGAAGTTAGGATTTGTGCTCTTGAACAAAGTTTGTTGATAATCATTTATCATTAAATCACAAGCATCTCCTGAAAGGTTCTAGCCCTTTTAGGATGTCATATTATACTTAACATATGAGCATCCTGCATAACTTTTACACAAATCTTACTGATATTGCTTCAGTGTTGTTTTCTTATCAGAAGTTATTATTGCCTTTAAAGTAATACTGCACCTTTTCAATTCATATGGAAGCCAAGAAGGATAGAATTGAGTTGTACTCCAGTCAAACTCCAATCTTGTTGGTTTCCCTGTGAACTGAAATTCAGCAATATTAAATGTCATTGGAAAAAACAGGACAAGAAACAGACAGAGGTTATGCAATTTGGTTAGAAGATGGGAACTCTATGTGTATAATGCCTAAAGAAGGCCTGAGTATTAAGAAGGAAAGGGGCGATGAACAAACATAGTGAACAGAACTACAATATTGCCTTGAATTGACTTAGACCTCTAGTCCATGTAGACAAATACTGACAAAATCAGCTTGAGCTGATTCTCCTAGAATTCAGATAGACTTCCTTCCCAACTTAAATTATAGTTATATTACTGAGTTTGATGATAAAATCATAATAATTTGTTTGAGGGGCAAAGATTCGTCCCCTGGGTAAGAGTTTTTATTATTGGTTGATAGATGGATGGATTATACTTATATTAGAAATATATTATATTATAAGAAATTATATTTCTCTTCTTCCAGTGGCTCAGGAGGATATGGGGGTGGTAGAAGAGATGGAGGAAGCAGCAGCGGAGGAGGTGTCTGCATAGGAGGAGGTATCAGTGGAGGAAGCCTTGGTGGAGGAGGTGTCTGCATAGGAGGAAGCCACAGTGGAGGAAGCATTGGTGGAGGACATATTGGAGGAGGAATTTGTTCACGTCCTCAGTCCTACCCTACGTCTTCACATTCGCAGGCATGCAAAACAGGTGAGACTTATCATAACCAATAGGTTTTTTCCTGTTCTTTTTTCCGCATTCAGGAAAGAATAGTATTAATAAAAAAAAAGGTGACTTCAAATGTGGCATATTTCTTTTAATAACAATAGAAATCTTTTAAAGGGAAAAATATATAGAATCTGGTTAACTAAGGAAAATCAAAAATAGGAATCCTGGAAAATTACCATGCTGCATCTGATCATTATCTATGCAGCTGTTTGGCATGCTAAGGAATTATGTAACATTTGGTTTACAAATAATATGGCCTCTGTGTCTACTATCCTAACAGAGATTTCATTTCCATCGATTTATTCAACTAAGGTTGCCCACAAAGTCTTGCATTAGTGGTGGAAGCTATATTTTGCAGATATTTAGAGTTTCTCAGGTAAGTGATAGGAACCAAAGTCAAGGTTGGAGTCTATGACAGGCAGAGAACATCACTTTGTTGGTTTGGCAAAAGGGCAACAGATAGGCAATATAATACTTGTACAAATGGCAACCAAACTGGAGGCTTCATGAAGATTGCTGTTTGGGGGAGTAAGGTCAGGCAAGATTTAGCATATCTTTTGATCGTTTAATGTCAAAGACAGTACCTCTAAATCCTGAACATGCATGATTCCAGGCACCTCCTTAATTTTGGTTTTTGGCTTAAACCTTAGATTTTTCAGAACCCTATGTAAGAAATCCTTCCATTTTCTTTGTCTCATCTAAAGTGGATTGTTTAAATGGTGGTTAGCCCAACATAACAGCTACATGTTACCATCCCAGTCTTCTTCTCTAAATGTTGAAATTTTGTGAGGTACTTTATTTCACTTGCAAATATTTTTACAAAGGATTATCAAGTTTTTTCAACATTTACTTTTAAAGGGTTTTTTTTATAAAAAAAAAAATAACCCACTCTCCTCCAAATACACACTTTTTGGTCCTGGAGTCTTGCTTCTTTTTGGAGGATTGCCTTTGATGGGCTATTCAAAGGTACGGAAATCCTTTATCAGTAGTGCCTACAGTGTGCCTAAACAAGGGATGAAGCTTTGATCACTTGAGTTATAACTGTCATCTTCTCAGGTGCAAAAGACCAGGTCCACATGTGAAGGTACCATTAAACTTTTGCATTACTAAATATCCTATGCACAGGAATCTTCTCAGCTTATGATTAACACTTGCTTGGAGTTAGATCAGGTCAATGGAATTAAAGGGAGATTGGACTTGGTTCATTTGTGGCTACATAGAGATTCTAGGCTGATCCCGCTTCTAACTCCATCCCACGTTCTGTCACACCTTCTCCTACACATCTTCATTTTCTGTTACCCTATGCAGATGCCCTGCCATCAGTCTGGGCAAAGGTAGATTACCTTTGAGATGAAACAAAGAATATGGAATGATGCTATCTGAAAGATGATGATTGAAACAAAATATTGTTTTGCTGATTTAGATTAGTTCTAAAAAAAAATTAGAACACCCTAAGACAGCTTGCCTATTTTTCCAGAAATTTACAAGAGCCTTTAATTTAAATGAATTTATACCATTTGCTGCTTTACAGTATCTGAAAAGTTTTCCTTTTTTTCAGTAGTTTTTTAAAAAAAATATTTAAAATAATATAAAATCTCAAAGAGTTTGTTACTTCTTTATTTCATTCTGTCGAGATAAAGAGAGTCTCTGCAGGGAACATACTATGTCCTGGTCTTTAGAAAATACATTTGACCACCAAAAATATATGAGTGTTGCTTCTCAGTTCTTGTTGCTTGTATTTGCCAGTTTCCTCATAGATTCATTTTTCCCCTCTTTGTCTTTTTCAACAGGACTGGGAAGAAAATCTTATGACTGATACTTCCAAATTCCTCCAAGAATTCACATGATCAAAAAGGATCACATCTGCTCAAATTCTCTGCATAAATCCTAGATAGGTCTCCGCTCTTCCATTTCTGTGTCAATGACCATCACAAAAGATTTCTCTGTTCCCCTTATTCCTTATGTCATCCACTCTTTAAAGCACTTTCTTGGAGGATATGCTTTCTCTTTCTTCAGTTCATCTGTGACTGTCCTTTGGCTTTTGATACTGATGAGAATTGTCCAATAAAGCTCTGTTGCTGCTTGTTGCAATGAAAAAAAATATGCGTCTCTTGTTATTTTTGCCATGCAAGCATTTAATTAGTATAATTAGTCTATAGATGTGGTCCAGACTTTGCAGAAGGCTTTGCAAATCTCCACTCACAGCAGGAATTAATGTCCTTTTAAAAGCAGTCCAACATACCTTTCAACTGACAATATCAAACTCTGCTAGAAGCAATTTTTAGAATTAAAGCAACCATTATGAAATGCAAGCTTATATTTTAAATGATAAATTGGCAAGTTGTGCATCAACAAAGTATGTGTGGTTGGAAGTTAAGTGACTGTTTATGTGTAATTAAGGATTGTATTTTTCTTACCTGAAGGAACAAAACTATATTTTGTTTATTTTATTACGTCTATATACTTCTCCTTAGAGCCTTAGTGGAATAGTGGTTAGAGTGCAGTATTGCACGCTACTTTTGCTGACTGCCAGCTGACTGCAATTTGGGCAGTTTAAATCTTATCAGGCTCAAGGTTGATTCAGCCTTCCATCCTTCCGAGGTGGGTAAAATGAGGTCCCAGATTGTTGGGGCCAATATGCTGACTCTGTAAAGCGCTTAAAGAGGGCTGTGAAGCACTGTAAAGCAGTATATAAGTCTAAGTGCTGTTGCTATCAAGCGACTCTGGGCTTTTATTATTTTTAGGGGAAAAAATGTTGCTGATTTTCTACCAACAATAAAAATTACTTTACAAAAATCTGGATTTGTGCCTCCATTTAAGGACAAGATAATTATATACTTTGACAACATAAAATGGACCATAAGTCTTATCCACTGTTGTCCTGGTTAGACAGTATATAGTCAGTTTGGGAATGGGAGCTGTCCCCTTAAGAGAATGACTCATGGGAAATGTAATTAATGCCTCATGGGAGATGTAGTTCATGTCATGTGGTCACATCTGTACTCCTGATTGGTCACTGAATTGACCTCTGGTTGGGTTGGGGGGAATTTTGGTCATTCTTACCTGGACCCAGCAACATGCTGGGGTCTTCCCTTGCTGTATCATTATGGGATGAAGGTAACTACCTTTTCACACTATGAAGACAACAATGCAAAGATTGGACATTAGATGAATCTCAGCATAACTGTGAGTTATACCTTGAGGATGCCTGATATAATCCAATAAAGAAACTTTGTATGGAAGCCTTTGTAGTGTTTAACTACTTATCGTAGGTATTTTGGGAAGATAAATATTGCCTGAGACAAGACAACTGTGATCCTGAATGCTTAAGTCTAAAATAGCACCCACATTGCTTACCTCTGTCTCTGTCCCTTATGCATTCATTTTTTAAAGGAGAAATAGATCAAGTCTTACAATCTCATTTCTTGATTGTTGTCGTTGATAGTTTTATTGGTGGCATATTATGTGTGTGTATGGGGACAACACAATAGTGATAGTATGACTATACCTAACAGTAATTTAAATAATCTAAAACCTGAGAGGGAGAGAGAAGATCCAGACATTATTAATAAAAAAGTGCAGTCCTTTAACTTATTAAATCCAATTGCACAGAAGTATATTTTCACTTCTTGTTTTTAGAATATAAAATGCTTCAAAAATAGGTAAAGCTTCATTTTTGAGAACTTTATGAACAGCCACATAAGGTTTTTGGCAACAATTTGCCTTTGTTTCCTATTTGACAATGGTCTGAGATTTCCTGGACATTTCCTCCTTCCAAATACTCATCGGGCCAAACCTAGTTTGATTACATGACATGACATAACTTGTGGGGGAGGAAAGGAAGAGAAACAGAACAAAATGTAATTGTTATTGATGCAATTGTTGTTGTTGTTGTTGATGATGATGATGATGATGATGATGATGATGATGATGATGATGATGATACAGACATTGTTATCATTTTAGGACTTTAATTTCATTCATTTTTTGAGTTACTACTACTACTTCTCTTTCACCAACCTGGGAAACTTCCAGAACTATAAAAGTCTATACAGGTCGCTTGGTGACTGTTCAAAATTATGACCAATCCTAACCCAATTTACAAGGGCCACAACATACAATCATAATGGGCAGATTCCATTATGATTATATGTCGAGGACTAGCTGTAGACATTTACTGGATCTAGGTATGTGTTATCCTACTGCAGATTAGTGTGTGAAAATGTCAAAATGGCAGTTGTGACTGGAAACACCCTACCTCTTGTTTCCATGTCAACATTGTAGGGTAGAGATTGTTCTAAATTGTACTTAAACGATTTTTTGGTTATACTATACTTCCATGTTGAAAGCACCAAAGAACTGCCATGATGAAAGGATCAGCCAGTAACATCACTGTTGCCTGGTGGATGCTCAGTTGGGGGGGGGGAGTCCTTTCATGTCCCTATTAATGAGCCCATTAAACTGGTACCTATTTATCTACATTATTACCCATTATTCCTGCCAGTGGCTGAACCAGTGAGTAGAGCCTGACATCACACTTCACTTTGCATCTGGCATTACTCACGTAAATGTATCATCACACATATTTAACACATGAAATAAATGGCTACCATGGGACAAAGTTGACTCCCCCTAAAAAGAATGTAGGGTAGGATATAAAGGATTCATTTATCAAGAGACTTATGAAATTGATCACCGTTGTCTCTTTCATTACACAAGGATGTTTCTTATGAAATACTTTTAGCTTTTTTTCTACAAAATTACTTTTAGCCTACCCCTACCCCCCTTGGGCAAGTTGAAAGATTACAAATAAAATACTGGGCTAGTTACCATTTTAAAATGTTCTAACCAGAAGACCAAATTGTGGCTAGAGGTGCAACATATTCATTTCCTTTAAAAAAAAGTAATCAAGTGGAAATGGAAGTGAAGGAAGTACCTATTTCCAAGTTTCCAATCTCCTTTCCAAGTTCTCGCTTATATACCAGTTATACAGAATCACTGATCACAGATAAATTATAAAGGTTTGGTTGGGAAGTTTGAATGAACAAATGAAGGTAGGGACAAGTAATTCAACAATGCCACCCCCTTCTCCATAAATCTTTCATACATATATGTGGGAATTATTCTTTGTTCTTTGTGTACGTGTAAGGACAACAGGCCTTCTGGTAGTTGGCTGCAACACAAAGAAGGAGCAAGGACAAACTGTTACCATTTTTTACCCAGAACTGTAGCAAACTTAAACTTTGCAGCTTTGTATGCTTATGTGAATGATCAGTGCATTTTGTGTGATGTAATGCGTTTGTGATCGGACGCTAACAAAAATTGCTACGTTAACAAATATTGCTTCTAATAAAAGAGGGTGTCAGTGTTTGCTCTCTGCTCTCATCCCGGAACAACCTTGTGTTGCATCTTCTTTTCATGAGAGACCACCACAACTGGTGACCCCGACGTGATCCATTCAAAAGTGATACGTCTTTGGCACACCCATTCTCATCGTCTGGAATAGACTTGGTGCACCTCATCCGCTTGAATCGCTGGCGACAACAGATCCCTCGTGAGTATGGGTGGTAGATTCTCTAAGGAGCAGGCAGCTCGCATTCAGGAAATCAGAGAATTGACCAAATGAATTTTTTTTACCTTTAAAAAGGGGGGCTCCCTTCATGCCCCCCTCACAAAAACCTCTATTGAGGAACTCCTAGAATACATTTGGCAACACTGCCCTTCTTATCCGGCTAAAGGCAGTATGAAAACTGCAGTATGGAAGGAGATTGGAAAATACCTTCATGCAAGTCCTAGGGCCCCTTCGTCTTTATTAATTGTTTGGAGGGTGGTTTTTGAGGCTCTCTCCTCTCTAGAGCAATCCCTACTTGGCCCCCTTTCTGGACCCCCTCCCTATGTGAATCCTGCTGTACAACTCTTGCCCCCCTCTGTGGTGCCTGTGTCTCTTAAACCGACTGCCACCCTGGAGGCAAATGAACCTCCCCCTCCTTTTCCTGACCCCCCCTCACCCAATCCATCTTCTTCTTCTCTTGCTCTCCCTTCTGTGCCTTCCTCTCCTGCCTTACCCCCTCCTATGGGTGTGGTACAAAGGCAAATTACACATGAGGAGGCTCGGCAGGAAATTCTTCTTAAATTGGCATATGAGAACGCTAACGCAGACTGTAAAACCTTGCTTACTCCCTTGATTAATTCTCCAGATGCCACTCTAGCCCAATTCCTACAAGCCTGCAGGATGGTGGGAACACACCAATACACTTCCGAAATGATGGCTGCAGCTATCACCAGAGGTAATAAGCATCTGGTAATTGTTACAATTGTGGGAAGCCTGGTCATTTTAAATCACAATGCCGAGCCCCCGGCGGGGGGGGGCAGCAAAGCCCTCCGCCAATAGAGATGCTCAACCAAAAACAGTCTGCCCGAAATGTAAGAAAGGCTATCATTGGGCTAATCAATGTAAATCAAAAACTGAACCCTCGGGAAATGTGTAGAGGGGCCGGCAGCTAGCCCCTCTCCCAAGGCTGCCATATACCATCCACTGGGTATGACTTGTCAGTGGCTCATATTCTTTCCCCATCTACTACTCTCTGTCAGCGCTCAGCTTCCTCCTTCTGCCTCCTTCTCATCCGATAAAACTGCTCTTATACAATCTCACCCTCATGCCCTCCTCAAAGGAATCTCTGTGGTTCCCAATCTGCTTTATTCTTCCTCAAAGCTGTCAAACGGCATCAGCTGTTGCCGCCAGCTGACTGTCAGTTAGCCTCGGCAGCCACGGCAACCCTTTATTCACTTGAATAAAGCCCATTAAAATAAGCCTGTGTTCGTCTCAATCTCTACCGCCGCTCTACAACATTGGCGATGAAGGTGGGATCCGATAAGAGACGAAGAGACAACCAGGTGAAGACAGCTGAGCACAGTCACTGTCAAAAAGAGCCAAAGCCGCGAGAGCTGAATAACGTCACCGCCGCTGACGCTCTCCATGAGCACGAAGTTTAAACTCCCCAGCTGAGGAGTCAGACGCCGCCTGACAGGTGAAGCCGCAAAGCACTTTTCTAAAAGCGCGAATTTAAAGTTCCCTCAGCTGAGGAGACCAACGCTGCCGCTTCAAGATGGGGTCAAGCCCGACATTCCCTCCATTCCAGCCAAAGGGTGAAACCTGGGAGTCATATATGAACCAGTTCGAGTACTTCCTAAACACTATTGACCTGAGAGAAGCCACTGACCTGAGGAAAAGATCCTATTTCCTGAGTTTCTGTGGAGCTGCTGTTTTCGATACAGACTCCACGCTAGTATCCCCATGCTCTGTGAAGGCTATCCCCTGGGAGGAGTTGCATGGAATCCTGTCTAACCACTACTACCCCAAGCCCTCTCAAATAGCTAGGAGACTGGCTTTTAGAAGGAGAGTTCAGGCTGAAGGGGAAACCGTTAGTCAGTATATGGCAGCCTTAAGATCAGCTACGGTTTTAGGGGAGAAGGCGGAGCTTCGTTCCGGCGATACAGCTGCGATCTCGGGGCTCTGAGATCGTAGCCGATATTTTCGCCCCTGGTCGGTCCTAACGGACCTAAACCGTCCCGTAGAGACGGTGATCATGAAGGGCGTTGTTCCAGGATCCCAGAGATATCGCAAAATCTCTGGTTTGATCCGGAAGAAGCCCTTTTGCTGGCGGCGGAGAGGCAGCCTCCATAGCTGCTGAAGTCGGGACAGCTCCGGAAAGAAAGTGATTGGAGTGAAGTGTGTCGTCTGGGTGAGAAAAACTCTTTTGTGCTGTAAATTCGCTGAGGTTGGAAAGTTCATCCGAGATAAAGAAGAAAGCTGTGAGATTTTTTTTTTGACTGAAATTGTTTTGAGCGGCGTTTTTTAAAGTGATGTCAAATTGAGGCTTGGGTTTTTTTTTTTTCTTTTCTTTATACTTTTTGGGAAAGATTTTACTCTGACTTTGTAGGTAACCGGATTGAATTTTCTCTTATATATATTTTTATGCTCCCTTTGATTTTATGCTCCCTTTGATTTTTTAACTTTCTTTAGGATAGAGGCTCCCTTTGGCTATTTTTTCTTTTTTTTGTATATATTATTCCTTTTTTCTGGCGGGGGGGGGAGAAAGAGCATTAAGAAACTTTGTAACACTGCCAACTAGAGGCTTGAAAGTATCTTTATTTGAATTGGAGAGAATTGCAAAAAGACCTCATCTCAAGGACTTTTTAACGTGATAAGATAGAGGGAGAGCACAGCAAAATATTATTGCAGGTGCTTTCCTGGACTGTTATCAACAACACTTGAGGTTTGGCTTTGAAGCTGTTGGAGAAGAGAGTCATAACAAGAGCCTTGGATAAATAACAAAGTGCAGTGTGTTTTCTTATATATACCCCATTCACTAGCCTTTTTCTAAATTTTAATTTTAGTAATATTTTTATTTTTGCCTTTTATTTTAAAGGGAAAGCCTCAGAGTTTTTTCTTTTTTCTTCTTTATTTTTCTTTTCTTTTTTATTGGGACTTTTTTGCTTTTCATATTTATGTTTTTGGACTACTTTGTTGTGGTTGTTGCTTTTTTTTTTTGGATTATTGAGACTTTTTAATTGGATTAAGGTGTGAAGAATCTGAAGGAACTTTTTGTTTTTTTTCTCTTTTTGCTTTTTCTTTTTTCTTTTGCTCTTAATCAATATTATTATTTTTGGATTTGTTTTTTCCTTTCTATTTTTTCCTTTTTTATGGTGGACTATCTCGTAATTGGATTAGGGTCTAGAAGAACCTGAAGATCTTTCTTCTTCTTTTTTTCCTGTTTCTTCTTTGGTTTCGTGTTTTTTACTATTGGAGTTCTCCATTTTGGATTATAATTGGCTGCTCTACCAGTTGGATTAAAAGTCAAGAAGAATTTGAAGTTTTGGAAACATTGAAATGAGCAAGAAACCAATACCATCTGACATTTCTGCTTCTACCTCTGCTTCCCCACCAGCTGGAGGACAACGTTTAATTCAGACAATGTTGAAGCAAGATAAGGAACAAGAAAAAGTAACTTTACAGATGATTATGCAAGGAATCCAAGATCTCAAGATAAAATCAGATATCATTGAACAAAGAACAGGAAATATTGAACAAAGAACTGAAAATATTGAACAAAGAATAGAAAATATTGAACAAAGAGCAGAAAATATTGAACAAAGAATAGAGAAGACTGATGAAAAAGTGGAAAATATTAAACAAATGATGGTTAAGTATGAGGAGAGATTCCAAAAAATTGAGGAAGAAGGAAAACAAAGAGAGAAGAAGATTGGAAATATTGACAGCAGACTAACAGCGGTTGAACAAGAAAAAGGTGGGATGTTGAGGTGGGAGATGGAAAGGTCAGAATTTTACCTCAGATTTCAAAATATAGAAGAGGAAAAAGGAGAAAATTTGGCAGCGGTAATGATAGAAATTTTGGCAGATGCTTTGGAAATTACAGAGGAAAAGATGATGGATGGAATAGATGAGATATATCGAGTCTATACAAGATATGCGATGAGAAATAAATTACCCAAGGAAGTCCATATTAGATTTACCAAAAAATCCATTAAAACGCAAATATTACAAGTAGTAAGAGAGAAAACACTGAAATACAAGGGTAAAGAGGTTGTGGTTTTAAAACAAATACCCAGAAGAGTGAGAGAGATGAGAAGAGAATATCGATTTCTGACCAAAATACTATTGGAAAACGAAGTGAAATATAGATGGCTGATTCCAGAAGGACTAGTGTTTGGGTGGCAAGAGCAGAGATATAGAATTGATTCAATTGAGAAAGCAGAACTTTTCCATGCAGAATTCTTTGGAGGAAGAAGAGAGGAAGCAGAGAAAGAGGCTTTATCAATTGAGTTTCAAGATGAACAACTGGAGACTGAAAAAGAGAAAGGAGCAGCAGGGGGACAGATGGATAATAAAGAACAGCGTGAAGTGAGATCCACGAGAGCTGTTAGACCTAAATATAAAGCATAATCATGGAGGAAAAAAAACTGATTACAATGAATATAAATGGACTTAATTCAGCTGTTAAAAGAAGGAAAACTTTTCATAAATTAGAGAAATTAAAATTTGATATAATTTGTTTACAAGAAGTTCACATTAAAAAACAACATGAACAATTGTTATTACAGCCAAAATTGGGGAAAATATTTACCTCTTTGACTCAATGTAAGAAAAGAGGTGTGGTTTTATACATTAAAGAGGCTATTCCAGCAAAATTGATTTACACGGATGAAGATGGAAGAGTATTAATGGTAGAGATAATGGACAATAATATTAAAATACTCTTGATTGCAATTTATGCTCCGAATGATAAACAAGAAGAGTTTTATAAAAAGCTACACATGAAAATAATTGGATTGGACTATGTTAATATAATTATGATGGGAGATTTTAATGGAATTGTGGACAATAAACTGGACTATATAGCAACAACAACAAAGCAAAATAGAAAGGCTCTCCCAAGGTCCTTTTTTAAAATGACAGATGAATTAACTTTAAAAGATATTTGGAGAGAAAGAAATGTTAAAGCTAAACAATATACTTTTTATTCAAATAGACATTTATCATGGTCCAGATTAGATATGATTTGGATCTCAACAGAACTAATATCTAATATTAAAGAAACAAATATTGAAACAAGTACTTGGGCAGATCATAGCCCAATGACAATTAAATGGAAGGGACAAAAAAAAAGATCGAGATGGACATTAAATAATACTATTTTAAAGGAGAAAATTTTACACAATGGATGGAGAAGGAATTGGCTTTTTTCTTCAGAGAAAATAAAAAAGAAGATACTTCAACGCAAAATGTGTGGGATACAATGAAGGCATACGCTAGAGTTTTGATAATAGATTATACAAGAAAAAAGAATATTAGGAAAAGGCAAGCTTCTAAGGCCTTGGAAGATGAGTATAAAATTCTTGAAAAAGAATTACAGAAAATGCCACAGAAAAAGGATATTAAATTGAAGCTGGATGTAATCAAACATAAAATGGAATTAATAGAGAAAGAAGAACTGGCACAGAAAATTAGAAACTCTAAACAGAATTATTTTGAAGATGCAAATAAACCAGGTAGATGGCTAGCATATAAATTGAGAAAAGAGAAGGAATCAAGAAAAATATTGAAGTTAATAGATGAACAAGGCCAAGTTTGTTATGGGAATAAGGAGAAAAAAGAAATTATTCGAGATTTTTATGGGCAATTATATAAACAAGAGAATATTGATGAAGAAAAAGTCAAACAGTATTTACAGGAAGCTAATGTACCAAAGATATCTAAAGAGACTGAAGAAATGCTAGAAAGCAATATAACAATGATGGAACTAAATGAAGCATTTAAGAGACAAAATAATGGGAAAGCTCCGGGTCCAGATGGGCTTCCAGTAGAATTTTATAAAACATTTCAAGAATTATTGAGCATCCCATTGTTAGAAGTTATGAATGAAGTTATGTTAAAAAAGATGATACCTAAAACATGGTCAGAGGCTTATATTACACTCATACCAAAGGAAGAGACTGACCCATTGCAAATTAAGAATTATAGACCTATTTCTTTATTGAATGCAGACTATAAAATCTTTGCTTCAATCTTAGCAGAAAGACTTAAAAAATATTTAAATAATTTTATTCACTCAGATCAAAATGGATTTCTGCCAAAGAGACAAATTAGAGACAATATGAGAGTAATCTTGGACACTTTGGAATACTATGAGGCTCATCCTGAAAAGCAAATGGCTTTGATATTCCTAGATGCTCAAAAAGCATTTGACAACGTGAACTGGAGATTTATGTTATTATTATTGGAGCAGATGGGTTTCGCTAAAAAATTTATTCAAGCAATAGAAGCTATATATAATAAACAGACAGCAAGGGTAATGATGGAGGGGGAACTTACAGATTTTATTAATATAAGGAAAGGCACAAGACAAGGATGCCCCCTATCTCCTTTGCTATTTGTGTTGACCTTGGAAGTGTTGAATAGAAATATTAGGGATGATAAAAGCATAAAAGGAATGAAAATTAAGAAGGAAGAATTTAAGCTACAAGCTTTTGCTGATGACTTAGCTTTTATTTTGGAAGATCCGCTAGAAACAGCTCCAAAGTTACTGGAAAGGATAGAGGCATATGGAGAGGTGGCTGGTTTGAAAATAAATAAAGACAAAACAAAGATTTTGACAAAGAATATGCTATTGAGACAGAGAGAAGAATTGGCAGATCTTTTGAAAATTCAAGTTACAAATAAGGTTAAGTATCTGGGGATATATTTGACAACAAGATGTAGCACATTAAAGGAGAATAATTATATTAAACTTAAACAACAGATAACTACAGATTTGAAGAAGTGGGAAAACTTGCAATTGTCATTAATAGGGAGAATTTCAACAATTAAGATGAATATCTTACCTAGAATTTTATTTTTGTTTCAAACAATACCAATTAGGCTTGGAAAAGACTATTTTGAAGATTTAAATAAAATTATGTTGAAGTTTATATGGCAAGGTAAAAAAGCGAGAATAAAGCTAAAGCTTTTGCAAGATGCTAGAATTAGAGGAGGTTTTGGTCTGCCTAATTGGGAATTGTATTATCAAGCTGCAAGTTTGATGTGGGTCAAAGAATGGATAACATTAAGGAAACATAGGTTGTTGACATTAGAAGGGCATGACTTGCTGTTGGGTTGGCATGCTTTTTTATGGTATAAGGGAACTAAAACACAGGGTTATTTTAGAAGACATTATATACGGGAGTCTCTGTGGTTAAATTGGGAGAAGATAAAAAGACAATGTTATTTGAAAATTCCAGTTTGGTTATCGACCATTGAAGCATTTTCCTATCCTATAATCTACAAGAAGGAACAGTTAGATATGGGGAACTTTTGGATGAAAAGGGTGAACTTAAATCGATCCAAAACTTAGAGGAACAAGGTATAAGGATGAATTGGTTTTCATATGCACAAATACATTCAAGGTATGATGAAGATTCCAAAACGGAGGGATTTTATGATAAACAGACTGATTTAGATAAGATCTTGATGGGTACTGATGAGAAGGTGATTAAAAAACTATATGGTTATTTACTGGGAATGAAATTAGAGGAAGAACAAGTCAAAGAAACTATGATTGTTTGGGGGAAGAATTTTGGATATGGGATTGATTTAGAGAAATGGCAGAAATTGTGGTCTCAAAATTATAAAATGACAATGTCAACAGCATATAAAGAAAACTTGTATAAGATGTTTTACAGGTGGCACTTTCCTCCGACAAGAATAGCAAGAATGTTTAAGAATAAATCTAAAAAATGCTGGAAATGTCATCAGATACCTGGCTCATATTACCATATGTGGTGGACTTGTGAGGATGCTAGAAAATATTGGACTATAATTCGCATGTGGTTGGAAAAAATGACAAAGAAACATATAGACTTGAAACCAGAGATCTTCTTATTGGGAATTTTACCTGATATATATAGTAAAGATTTGAAATACCTGATTGTAAATGTATTAACAGCGGCCAGGATTGTATTTGCTAAAAATTGGAAGAATGAGAAAATACCATTACAGGAAGAAATTATTAAGAAAATATTGGAATGTGCTGAGATGAGCAGATTGACATTTGAAATTAGAGAGCTAGAGGATAAACAATTTTACGAAATTTGGGATCTTTTTTATAAATGGCTAGATGATAAAATACGATAATAGAATATTTAGAATGCTAGATAGTAAGGAATATCTTTATTTTGCTATTATTTTGCTATTTGATATTATATTTATAAAGGATTTTTTAGGATTGATTTGATATGACTAGATGATTTGTTATAGAGTAAACTGGTTTAAAGTATTGTTAGCTCATTAAGCATGAATGATTAAAAATATAGTCAAAAACTTCTTTTTTTAGTGATATTAGGATATATAAGTTTGGATTGACAATATGAGTTGTTATGTAACATAATTGTAATTGAGACTACAGAATGAATGCACAAAAATGATGAACCAACTGACACACTGGATGTACATATAAGAGTTGATGTTTTTATGTTTTGTTTGTCTTGTTTGTTTGTAGAAAATTAATAAAAACTTTTTCAAAAAAAAAAAAAAAAGATCAGCTACGGTTTTAGAGATTACCTGGAAGACATGCTGCTTGACCAAATTGTAGGAGGGGTTAGAGACCTAAAGCTACAGAGGCGTTTACTAGCAAAAAAGGACTTAACCCTAGCCTTAACCATAGAAGAAGCTCAGGCTGCTGAGCTGTCTGAGCTGTCAGCAGCTGAGATTCAAGGAAACCCCATAAAGCAAGGAAGCTTTACCATTCACTTTGATGAGGTTTCCCCAGAGGAGGAACCACTTGACGTAAACTGTCTCAGACAACCAAGACCCCCCCCCCCCAGAGATGCCAAGGAAAAACACCAACCCATCAGCCAGACAGAACCCAATTGTCTGAGCTGTGGGGGGGCACATCTCAGGTCAACCTGCAGATTCAGAAGTGCCATCTTCCTAAACTGCCAGAAAAAAAGGCCACATAGCTCGGATTTGCCAAGCTGAAAAAAACCTTCCCTCAAAGACCTCAAGCCACTTCCTCCTTCCAAAGGCAAGTTGAAGATTGCTACACCTGTTACCACTCAGACAATGCCACCCCTGGGTCTAACAAAATAAGCATTTTTGTCTTTTTAGAAGGTAAGCCCTGCCAGATGGAGGCGGACACCCTCTGCCCTCTCTATCATCTCGTGGGCCACCCTGAAGAAGCTGCTCCCTACACTCTCCAAGAAGAATCTGCTCAACTGCCACCTGACTCTTCGAGACTCTCAGGGGAAGACCATTCCAGTCCTAGGAAAAGGCAAGTTCCTAATTCAATTCTAGAACTTTAGAGGCCACTTGCCTCTGGTGGTTGTAGATGGTGCCCTTCCCAGCTTGCTTGGGCGAGATTGGTTCCCTGCTCTGGGCCTTAGTGTAACTGGTATTCATTCTGTAGTGAATACTGAAGTAGACACCCTTTTTAGGGACTACGCTGATGTTTTTTGTGATGAGCTGGGATGTTATTCTGTTACCCCTATCTCATTTGTTGTAGGCCCACAAGCCACCCCCATTCGTTTAAAACCTTGCAGAGTCCCTTTTGCCATTTGCCATAAATTGGATTCTGAACTTGATAAGCTAATTAAGCAAGGAGTGCTTGAGCAAGTAGATTTCGCAAAATGGGAAACACCCATAGTCACCCCCCCCTTAAAAAAGATGGCAGTGTGCGAATCTGCACAGACTATAAAACGTCCCTCAATCGTTTCCTCCAAATTAGTGCATACCCAGTCCCCTTAATCCAACACCTGCTGCACTCCTTTGAGCCACGTACAATTTTCGCAGAGCTAGATATGTCTCAAGCATATCAGCAGTTTTCTGTAGACAAATATACTGCTGATTTGCAAACAATAGTTACCCAGAGGGGTGCTTTTAGGTGTAAGTGTTTACAATTTGGAGTTAGTGTGGCCCCTGGTATCTTTCAGTCCCTTATGGAGAGGATTCTCCAAGGACTCCCAGGTGTAGTCCCATACTTTGATGACATTTTGGTCTCCACCACTAACAAAACACAATTATTACTTAGGATTAGGTCAGTTCTTGACCGTTTTAGGCAGCATGGGTTAAAACTAAAAAAAGACAAGTGCACCATTGCCACTAAGCAAGTGGACTTCCTAGGTTATCGAATTGACGCCTCTGGAATACATCCTATACCCACACCCTCCAACAAAATGGAACTACAAGCCTTTTTAGGGCTCCTGAATTTCTACACAGCTTTCCTTCCACACAAGGCTTCTATAGCTGAACCTTTACATAGACTTTTAGATAAGAAAGCCCCCTGGCACTGAGGACAAAGAGAAGCTAACGCTTTCCAAGTGGTCAAATCCCTGCTAACTTCAAATGCAGTACTAATCCAATTTAACCAACAACCCCCGCCCCCCGGTTTTAGCTGCAGATGCTTCCCCCTTTGGCGTGGGGGCAGTACTCAGCCATAGGCTGCCTAATGGTTCTGAGGCCCCAATTGCCTTCTTCTCAAGAACATTTTCTGCAGCAGAAAGGAACTATAGTCAAATTGATAAGGAAGCCTTAGCAGCAGTTGCTGCTGTCAAAAAATTCCACGAATTCCTTTATGGTCATTACTTTGAGCTTATAACAGATCACAAACCACTTTTAGGCCTTTTAGCAGGAGATAAGCAAACCCCACAGGTACTATCCCCATGGATGACCAGATGGACCCTGTTCCTAGCTGCCTACTCATATAAGTTGGTATATCACCTGGGAAAGAACCTGTGCCATGCAGATGCCCTTAGCAGGTGCCCTCTACCAACACCAGTAGAAGACCCCGTGCCCATCCATGCCATTTTTGATTGCAACGAACTCAACCTGCCCGTCTCAGCTGAGGACATTGCTGCCCACTCCAGAAGGGACAAGGTAATCTCCCAAGTCCTGGACTGGGTGGGAAGGGGATGGCCTGAAATTCAGTACTGAATTCATGCCATTCAAACCTGCAGGCAAGAGTTATCTTCACTACAGGGTTGCTTACTATGGGGGATAAGAGTGGTCATCCCCACTACACTCCAAGAGCCAATTTTAAAAGCCCTACACGAAGGCCACCCGGGCATCGTGAGGATGAAGGCTCTGGCCCGCAGCTTCATGTGGTGGCCAGGCCTGGATGTCCGAATCTCCAGCTGGGTAAGCATGTACCAGCCCTGCCAGGCAACTAGATCAGCATCTCCAGCAGCTGCCCCAACCCGATGGGAGGATGCTGGGGCCCCTGGTCCTGGCTGCATGTTGACCTGGCTGGCCCTGTGCATGGATGGACCTTTTTAGTCATAGTAGATTCGTTCTGTAAATGGATTGATGTAGCCTTGCTTCCCTCCACAACTACGCTGGCTGTCACAAGAGCCCTGATCAAACTGTTCGTCACGCATGGCCTCCCTGACACCTTGATATCTGATAATGGCCCCCAATTCACCTCTTGCAAGTTTGGGGTTTTTGCAGACAACCTGGGCATCAGGCACGCCCTCACAGCCCCTTTTCACCTTGCAAGCAATGGGATGGCTGAGAGGACTGTTAGTCTGTAAAGGAAGCCTTGGCAAGGTTTGGCCCAGCAGATTGGCACTCCAAACTGTCCACTTACTTGCTTACCTAGCATTCTACTCCATGCACCACCAACAACAAGTCCCCTGCAGAACTATTGATGGGCAGATGCCTTAGGACCACCCTGGACAGATTGCACCCCATTATGCCCCTGGCACCCCTCTAGACTCTGACAGCCATTCCAGGGAAATCACCCTGCAAGACCTGGTCTATGCCAGGAACTATGCAGGGCACCCTCTATGGATGCCAGGGCAAATAGTTTCAATTACAGGCCCCAGGTCCTATGGGATCCTCTTGGAAGATGGTCGAGTATGGTGCCGGCACATTGATCAGTTAAGGAGGTGTTGGGAAAGAGTTGCCATTCACTCCCAGGGACCGCCAGAAGCACCAGTCTACCAGCTGCCTGCTGAAGCATATCCTCCAGACGCCCTGGTCTACCAGCCACATGCTGAAGCCAACCCGCCGAGCGAACCAGTCTACCCAACGGTCGTGAACGGTTCCCCACCAGACGATCCGGTCTACCCGCCGAGCCCCGAGCCGTTCCCACAGCGAGCAGATCAGAGGGACCTACTGGACAGCAGCCGGACACACAGGCGAGGGTTTCAGAGGGCCAACAATGAGCTCCAAGCAACACCCTGGAAGCGAGGGACTCCTTGCAAGCAAGCGAGCACCTAGGACTACGGCGATCCGGCCGCAAGTGAAGGCTGCCTACCCAGCTGCAGGACTACGCATGCTCCTGGCCGGGGAAAAGGAGTGCTGTGTTCACAGACTGACGGCAATCCTCACTCCAGTCCACCGCCTGCGCGGAAGCGCCGCCTGCTCCCATTGGTTGATGTCGTTTGACAGCTGGCTATAAAAGGAGCTGTCAAATGGCATCAGCTGTTGCCGCCAGCTGACTGCCAGTTAACCGCGGCAGCCGCGGCAACCCTTTATTCACTTGAATAAAGCCCGTTAAAATAAGCCTGCGTTCGTCTCAATCTCTACCACCGCTCCACAACATTTTCCATATCTGAATTTGTTAAATCTCAAATTCTGCCATTTTTCTAAATGCCAGTAAAAAATGAAATAGGTAAATAATCATCAGTGTCATTTTGTAACCTTATAATTTCTAGTTCATTTATGTTATAAAACGTTTATATTTCAGGGATATATTGGCCTTTTGCACTCTAATTTTCATTCCTAGGCAACTATTTACCCGGCAGAAGACATGGGAACAAGTTCTAGTTTGCACAGTGCTATTATTTATAGGACTTTGACTATGAATATTGAGCCCTTTATTGACCTTATTGCCTGTTTGTAAAGTTAACGGGAGACAAGGGAAATATATTTACCACTATTGAATACCTAATGATTTTAGAATTATAAGAGTTAATTTCAGCTGGTTCTCCTACTTTTTAACCTTGCACGGTGAGCCAGAAATTCGGAAAGGGTTCCAAACTTTAATATCCTTTCAGTTAAGTATTACGTTGCAAGCACCGATTTGAAAATAGGACATTTTTCTGTAGAAGCTATTGAAGGACAGCTTGACTATTTTAAGGTATTTTTCCAGTCAGTTGAACCAAGTTTTAATTTCTCACCAAACATGCAGACACTATTTCACAATGAAAATCCATGTTTTGCAAGAGATCAGATTCAGCTGCCTATTAGGGAAATTCCAATATCCATTATGAGATTACTATTCCTATTCAGTATGTTTTTGTTGTTTAAAATTAGCATCAAATGTTATAATTCCTCAAATTTTGTCAGATTCTTCCATTTCTTTTTGGGAGAGCTCACTAACGCACAAGCTAAAACAAGATTTCTAGAATGCCCCTTGGCAAACAAAAAGTCTACAAGGTTGGAGATACCACAATTCATAAGGATGCCTTATTCAGAGTACCAGGCATGAAAATAATCCAGATTTTATTATCTAATTCTGTTATGAACTAATAAAGGCGTTTAATAAAGTTTTAACAACTTTAAGTAAAAGGCAGGGTTCTAATCCTGCACTTCTGATTGGCCGATAATAGCGACATCGGATTGGTCCTTTCTGGGACATCTGATTGGTTGTTAATGGGCCAACTCTCATTGGTTCACGGGTTTAACACTTCCATGTTCTTCATTGGCTAATAGGAGAGCAGCCAACCCTATAAAAGGGCTGCTGCTGCCCTAGGTGATAGCTCTGTTCAGGATGCTTAATAAAGAGTTGAAGTTCACTGTTCACTGCCTCGTCTCCGCTCCTTGCACCCATGCGCAGAACTTAACAAATTCCAAAGTGATTAGGAAAGATCTAAATATTTTTAATATTGTTTCAGGATAGTACTTATTCACAAAGTACAGAACAGTAATCTCAGAACTACCAAAAACATAACTATAAAAGACAAACTAGAAATAAAAAAGCAAGAAAATGGTAAAAGAACATCTGTCTGACCTGGATAAATATAAATCATCAGGACCTGATGGTTTACATCCCAGAGTTCTGAAGGAGCTGACAGATGTTATCTCAGAACCATTGTATTATATCTTTTTAAAAAGTCCTGGAACATTGGGGAACTACCAGAGGATTGGAAAAGAGCTGATGTAGTTTCCATTTTCAAAAAAAAAGTGGGAGGCGGAGAAAAATAGACTCAGGAAACTACACACCAATCAGCTTAACATCAATACCTGGGAAGATTAGGGAAAATAATAATTAAAAACAGATCTGTAAACATCTAGAAACACATAAAGTTATAACTAATAGCCAGCATGGGTTTTTTAAAAACAGATCATGCTAAACCAACCTTATTTCATTCTTTGACAAAGTGACTAAATTAGTAGATTAGCAAAATACTGTGGACATAGTATACTTCAACAAGGCATTCAAAAGTTGACAACAACCTACTTCTTAGCAAACTAGAAAAAAAGTGGAATAGATCATCAGATGGATTTTTAACTGGCTAATAAACTATACTCAACGAGTAGTTCTTAATGGTACTACGTCCACATGGAGGGAAGTAAGCAGCGGGGTACCACAAGGTTCCAGTAGGTCCAATACTCTTCAATATCTTCATAAATGACTTAGATGAGGGAACAGAAGGGAAACTCATCAAATTTGTAGATGGCACTAAGCTGGCAGGAATAGCCAACACCCCAGAAGACAAGCTGAGGATCTAAAAAGTTGTTTTCAGACTTGAACCATGGCCCCTGTCCAACAACATGAAATTTAATGTGGAGAAAAGCAAGGTTTTATACCTAGGCAGGAAAAACCAGAGAAGGCAAAACCTGGCTAGTCCTAGTGGATAATCACTTAAACATGAGCCAGCAGTATGCGGCAGCAGCCCAAAAAGCTAATACAATCCTTGGTTGTGTAAATAGAGGCATGGAATCAAAATCATGTGAAGTATTAGTATAAGACCACACCTGGAAGACTTCATCCAGTTTTGACACAACATTACAAAAGAAGATGTTGAGATTTTGGAAAAAGTACAAAGAAGAGCAACTAAGATGATTAAAGGCCTCCAGACAAAAGCATATAAAGAACAGCTGCAGGAATTGGATACAGTCAGTCGAGAGAAAAGAAGAACTAGGGGTGACATGATAGTATTCCTGTATTTGAGGAGCTGCCACAAAGAAGAGGGTTAAATTTATTTTCCAAAGCACCAGAAGGCAAGCAAGAAGCAATGGATAGAAACTAATCAAGGAGAGAAGCAACCTGGAATTAAGGAGAAAACTTGTACCAGTGAGGCCAATTAGGCAGTGAAATAGCTTGCCTTCAGAAGTTGTAGGAAAAGACTAAACAGGCATCTATCTGAAATAGTATAGGGTTTCCTGCTTGAGCAGGGGGGATTGGACTAGAAGACCTCCAAGATCCCTTCTAGCTCTATTCTGATTGATATATTCCTAGAAATCAAAGCTGTTTTTGCATTTATAAAACTATTTAGAAAACAAACCATTGGGCTGATATTCATTTCTCAGGTCTCTTTAACATGTGTTTCAGCATATATAACAAGTTCTACAGTCTTACAAGAACCACACCGTATGGGAAATTCAGAGTATTTGATTGTGATGAATTCTGTTATATGAACTGACTTGATCTCATATTCTGCACTGATATGTAGATGTAAATGTAAACATGTAAATGAGTTTTCACACATTCCAATGCAGCTCTTAGTTCAAAACACACACAGGAATGCATTTGAAGCATTTTGAGACCTGTAGGAGACTCTAGAAATACAGGTTTTGAGAAAAATACATTTTAAAAAGAAATAGGTAACTCCATATTCAAATGCAAATTTTCATGTGGGCTTTAATCTTTTTTTTCACCAGGTTAATGGACAAAAAGTTGGAATGGATGTATTAATGGTTACTGACAATTAACAGAATTGGATTAGAGTTGGATTTGAAAAGTGACTGTAAAGCATCTGTTCATATTGAAGAGATGCTGTGCTCATGCTTCCATGTCTCCTGAAGGACCACCTCTTTCTAATCATTCTTGAAGGACGAACAGCCATGTTGCAGACAATGCAATGGAAGGTTGAAAGCATTTCCTCGCTATGAAATGACAAAGCACCATAAATCACAATAACTCATCACAAAGTAATGGTCCTTCAAAATGCATTTTCATAAACAAGGAGATGCTCATAAATCCATGTCTTCATTCTTTTAAAGAGGATGCCTTCTGAGACAATCTAAGCTGAGCTCAAGCAGAAAATTGTTTACAGGTTGTCCTCGACTTACGACCAAAACTGAGTCCAACATTTCTGTTGTAAAGTGAAACGTTCGTTAAGCAAGTTTTGCCACATTTTACAACTTTTGTTGCCATCATTGTTAAGTGAATCATTGCAGTTGATAAGTCAGTGACACAGTTGTTAAGTGAATCTGGCTTCCCCCTTGACTTTGCTTGTGGGAAGGTGATCATGTGACGCACACACACACACCCAGGACACTGTAACCATCATAAATTTGAATCAGTTTCCAAGCATCTAAATTTTGATCATGTGACCATGGGGATGCCGCAATAGTTGTAAATGTGAAAAACAGTCATAAATCACATTTTTCAATGCTGTTGTAACTTTGAACATTTGTGAAGGAACTATTGTGAGCCGAGGACTACCTGTATGCAGTTGTATAGATTGGTTAAGAAAAGGAGAAACTGAAAGAGAAAGGACTTAGAAAACAATTCCACCTAACCTTGTTAAAGAATGAGTAAAGGGGAAAGCAGAGTTGAAGTAAGCAGATCACTAGAATATACATATATTAGCAAAACCATATCTGCATAGTTTAGACAGTTTAGGGAAGAATTATTAAATGAGATGTTTGCTTAATATGAGATGCTTAGTAAGGAAAGGTAATCGATGAGGAAACACTGGGTGTGATCATTGTGAATTGCATACAGGAATGAAATACTTCTTTTATCAAGTGTTTAAATCTTAGCCACAGAGAAGCACAGCCCAGGGAACAAAAGAGGGTTGGAACAGCTGCTCTCTTTTTTTCCCCTTCCTCTTCCTAACTTAGTTAACAGGCAGTGGATGGATGCTGCTGAACCTGATTTAGCTGCTATAATTACAGCAAGCTGCATCTTACCAAAAGTCCTAATTGCAACATTTCAGGAAGGAACAAATCTGATTGGGGAAAAAAAAATCTGACGTTGGCTTTTTGACTTTAGAGGATGGACTGGATTAAACAGTATGATATGTAACAAATAAGAAGGGATGGTTGTGTACATTTCAGTTGTCTTGCTTCTACATTTTTTTCCTACTGCTTATGAACGTGAAAAGTTCATGTTCTTTTTGCTTCAGTTTGCGATATAAAATAAAATCATGTAGGTGCGTATACAGTGAGAGAGAGAGAAGAGAGAGAGAGAGAAGAAGAGAGAGAAGGAGAGAGAGAGAGAAGGAGAGAGAAGAGGAGAGAGAGAGAAGGAGAGAGAAGAGGAGAGAGAGGGAAGGAAAGAGAGAGAAAAGGAGAGAGAGAGAGAGAAGGGAAGAGAGAGAGATTTTTAAAAAAAATCTACTGGTTTAGTATTATCGTAGGATCTACTCATGGTCATTCACCACCAAAATCTTTAAATCTACCACATTCAAATACACTTTTTGAAATATGTACAAACATTCAGATGTATAGAATAGCTTCCAATTATGTCAGTTTACTGGAGTACAAACAGAGGGATACAATCAAGATCACGTGAAATGTGTTTTGTGTGTTTTCTGTAAAATTAATAAAATTTGTTTAAAAAAAAAAAGATCACGTGAAATGTTAATACCATTTTATAATGCCTTGATAAGGCCACTCTTGGAATACTGCATCCAGTTTTGGTCACCACAATGTAAAAAAGATGTTGAGGCTCTAGGAAGAGTGCAGAGAAGAGCAAAAAAGGATGATTAGGGGACTGGAGAATGGTTGCAGGTACTGGGTATGTCTAGTCTAATGAAAAGAAGGACTAGGGGTGACATGATAGCCGTGTTCCAATATCTCAAGGGGCTACCACAGAGAAAAGGGAGTCAAGCTATTCTCCAAAGCACCAGAGGGCAGGACAAGAAGCAATGGATGGAAACTAATCAAGGAGAGAAGCAACTTAGAATTAAGAAGAAATTTCCTGACAGTTAGAATAATTAATCAATGCAACAACTTGCCTCCAGAAGTTGTGAACGCTCCAACACTAGAAGTTTTTAAAAAGATGTTGGATAACCATTTGTCTGTAGTGGCGTAGGGTCTCCTGTCTAGGCAGGAGGTTGGACTAGAAGGTCCCTTCCACTTTGTTATTTTATTCTACAATGGAACTGTTTTGTATGCTATTGTATACTAAGTCCACTAAAGGAAGATCTGAAAAACTATTATATGGTTTATATCTAGTAGTCATTCAGACTTTTTGCATGGAAATAAGTATGCCCACTTGGACAATTTCCTACAGAATGGAGAGATGAACTATGAAAAAGATCTTGTTTGAACTGGTACATCATAATGAAAGACTGCATAAAACAGAATCATCTGTTCAATTTGTTGATTTGGACATCAATATTATCTGCATGAAAACAATAATGTATGTGAAAACATGAAATATAATAAGCTATCAAAAGATGATCAATGAATTAAAGATGGTACACACTGGTGCACCTCAGACTTTCCCTCCCCTTCTCCACCTCTATATTCATCACCAGTCAGCTAGGTTATGAAAATGGTTCAGCAATTCCAGGTAAATGTTTTTAAAAAATCAGCTAAATACCAATTTATTAAATGATACAAGAATATTATGAATGAAAATTTAGAAAACTGCGAGTAATGCACAGGTTTTCAATGCAGGTGTCCATGTTGTGCTAAGTGGAAAAGAACCAGGAACAATATAAATAAAAAAAAATTATAAAGGTATATAAGGAAAAAATTAATGTCAGGAAATCAATTTATGTTAGCCTCCTAGTTTTCAAAGTCTTCTGTTGAAAGAAATTCTTGACAAGGCCTTGGAGTTAAAGACTGTTGCCACTACATTACAAAATTTAAACAGTGGGGAGAGGGGGGATATCCAGAATCTCAAATCCAGAAAAATAAAAATCAAGCTAAAAATCTTAATTCCACTTTTTTATGACATTAGCATGCTATTGGCCCTCCCATGGGGTGATTTGGCCATTCTTCCAAATTTTAAAAATAATTCTCTTTAGTGATCCTAGTCTATTATGAAAAGGATCTATGCAATGTATTTAATTTTGTGTATTTTAACTACCACTAAAACAAAACATATAAACCACAAAGCTATTTATATTAATTAAAAATGTATTAAAGTGTTAAGAGCATCCTCCCACGAATCTTGCTTGTATTAATTTATAATGTCCAACAACTGTGGTTGCTAAGAGTCAATGTGGCAATTAAGAGTTGACGTCAACTTCTCTCTTAGTCCTTTTCTTTCTGATGCTTAATTTCCATTTTTAGGGATAAATTATGAAATTGTAATCTTGACTGGATGCTTGTATTTTAAAAGATACATTTTTTATATTTGTTTGTAAAGTTGGTTGCAAAAGAATTCTGCTAAAGGAAATATAAAGAATATCTGTTCCATAAAACTACAGTGATGATATTGAGCAGTGAGAATTAACAAACTACATTTGTTCCTTATTGGCATATCCTAGAATATAAAACAAAGAACAAAATTGGTTACACAATCTTGCCCTATTGATTTCAATGGTTCATCACTAAGCATAACTAATCTGTTCAAGGATGATCAGCAGAAGACAAAACCATGTGCAGACTTATGAAGGCATTTTCCTTCACTGCCAAAGATGATGATGTGCTAGTAGACAAAAGTTGAAACATACAGAAGAAATTAGCCAAATATAAAGCTGAGTATGCAGCTATATCTTTATCAGCACTTAAAATTTCTGTGGGAGTGACAAAGCCAGGTATGTATTAGATTGCCTTTGATAACTTTAAAAAAAACCTCTCCCATTGGGAGATAAGTCTTGGCATAAACAAAGGGATTGGCAAATACCATGGGAGGGACCAGGAACAGCCTTTGTAGCAACTCCTTCCACAGGAGATATAAATAAGGACAACTGGGATGAAGAATTACAGTCGGAATTCCAGTAGCAGGCTGTGCAGCTAAAGTGGGGCTTTTCTAAGATTTGGACTGTAAATCTAAATCACTATGAGTTGTGGCACTAAAGGTGGTGGAAGCAGTGTTGGTGGTGGCAGGATCAGTGGTGGAGGCAGTATCAGGATTACATCCTCAGGGTCCTCAAGAGGACTTTCTGGAAAATGTTATGGAGGATCCAGGAGTGGATACGGAGCAGGTGGATTCAGCAGTGGTAGCTGTGGGAGAATTAGTAGAGGGAGAATAAGCTATGGTGGTGGCAGCTATGGTGGTGGAAATTATGGTGGAAGTGGATATGGTGGTGTTTGCTATGGCAGTGGCAGCTATGGTGGTGGCAGTTATGGCAGTGGCAGCTATGGTGGAGGTGCCAGCTACCCATTCAGTAGTAGTAGTTTTGGTGGTGGTGATGGAGGTCTCCTCTCCAGCAACGAAAAGGCAACTATGCAGAATCTTAATGATCGCCTGGCTCATTATTTGGACCAGGTGAAAAGACTGGAAGATGAAAATAGTCAGCTTGAGATCTGGATCAAAGAATGGTATCAGAAGCATGGTGACATTGGACCAGACAAGGACTATAGTCACTATTACCAAGAAATTGACCAACTCTACAATGAGGTATGTATACCACCTGTGATCATAAGGTAGATTGCTGCTTTGGAGCCACCCATGTAAATGGCAAGAAGAGAAAAAAGAGATTACAATCAATACTGTAGGACATGAGATGAGATAGAAACAATAATTTTGTAAATAAGCATAGAATTTCCTATATTAGTTGTTTCTCGCACACTAATGTTAATTTAATTCTTTATCATCTGCAGCTTCTTTAAGTCAATGAAAATGAAAATGAATCATATTCCTGCTCCTTCCCATATTACTATGCAGGAAAAGAGCTAATGGAAAAAAGACAACATCAGTATAAGAATTTGTTCTTTTGTGGTGGCAGCAACTTTTAAAATTATTTATTAGAACTGTGCAGTGAGTCACTGAAGTTTGAAATATGACCTGACAACACCTAAAACCACTTCAAACAATACATGTCTTTTTCCAAGATTGTGCTGCAAATGAGAAAGGTTGCCATAGCAATCTTGGAAGAAGATATTCTTGTTATGGATGACATACATCCTTTAAATTACATTTGCCCTTAGAATCTCGATTATTTCACAGATTTTTTTATCCCCAAAGTAAATTTAGATTAAATTAGGTCATTTGAGACAAATAAAACTACCACATTGTGATATTTTAAGCAGATGCTATAGAAACTGAGGTTCTTATGCTTCATTCTGTTGTTTGCGATTAATAATGATAGTGATAACTTAAAAATTAGTTATTAATGTAAAGTTGTTAATTATAAATATTCTTAATTCTCTAAGTGTATCATGTAATAATTCAATCTGTATTTAATACAGATCAGTCATTACAGTAGGAATTCCAAAATATATATTTTAGCAGGGATTTTAGTTTCCTCTTATAGATTTACTGGGAACATCATATATAACGAGACTGAATTATTTAGAATTATTTGTTTAGAGATGAAACAAAAAGGAAGAAGTATATTAAAGATCAACAGAGAGGTATTAGGAAAAATGGGACCCCTGGCAGGCAAGAAAACTTGTTGTGATAATTAGCTATGTGCACACATTTTATTTACTTTAAAATGGGAAATGTTACATTTACTTCCACTCCCTATATTTTAGAATTTCTCGATATCTTTTCTAGCAAGGGATAAAAAAAGAACACAGCAGATAGAATATTGATAGACATCAGTTTGAGAAGTGGATCCAAATCCTTATTTACCATAGTGAAAGGGGGCGGGCAGCACAGATGCTTCCATGTCTAGTGCATCTAGATGGATGTATCAAGCATGTATATTCTCTAGTTCACACTTGGAACACCAAATGGCTATAGATGTGGTTGGTCAATCTGTGATCCTTCCTTTTCAAATAAAATGATTTTCAATGGGGACTGTCACAAACTCAGCAGCCGGAAAAACTAAATAATGTTGGTGCATTGATGCAGGAAGTCATGCCTTCAAATATAAGCAAAACACAACAGATACACATAAAAATAGGTCTGAAAAGCAGAATTATTGTGCCATAAACATCTCTATTATTCATTTATTTTTCAGCTGGTTGCTGAAACAGATGATTATAACAAAATTCTGCTGAATATAGATAACATCAGGATGACTGCTGAAGATTTCAAGATGAAGTGAGTATGATTCACTTCTCACCTGCTTCCTTCTAAACTTGCTGCATTCAGTGATTTTATCTGATGCACCACTTTCTTGAATACAAACTCCAGGTAGCCAGTAATAGTACAATTCAAGGGTGGGAGGTTTCACACAATCACATATTATAAAGTGCGCCTTTTCAGAATTTCTCCAGATTGAAGTGCTTTCATTTGGGAGGACACTCCATTTCATCCCCTTTCTTTCCTATTTTTCTATGTGTTCTTTTTACTCCTTAAATAAATAGCCAGCCTTCAATAATCTCTTAGCATCTTCACTCTTCATTGTGCTTTGGGAGATTGTTGACCTTTTCCCAAGAGGATTTGCTTTTGGTACACTTTGTGCAGATGTAGTAACCACAATACCTCTTGTAAACTCTCCTGTGAAATAGATATAACACTGAAGCTGGCCTCCGTCAGAATGTGGAAGCTGACATTAATGGATTACGCCCACTCTTGGATCAACTCACTCTTGCCAAATCAGATCTGGAAATGCAATTTGAATCCCTCAAAGAAGAGCTGCTACATCTGAAGAAAAATCATGAGGAGGTATGAGCACCAATGAACAGAACTCTAACAGTCAGAGCTTCTGATCCTTACTTTTCAGATAATAGGCCATCCACCACCTAGTTTGTTTGGGAACAAAATTCAAAGAATGAATTGAATGACACTTAAAAAAACTTCACTGTTGTTCCTTGATGTATCTTGGGCCAGGCAATACTTCTGTGGTAAAGAGTCAGTGACACAATTCCCAACCATATAGCACCCAGGAAACAAATGTATTTGAAGTGGCAGCTTGCCCTTCATTTTATGAAGATGCAGCAATCTACCTTCTCACAAATCTTATATTTCCGCATTTTATAGGCCTACCTCCTCTTTTAATTTTTCCATAAAGATGGGATATAAACAAATATTATGCATAGATACAGACAGAGAGAGGGAGAGGGAGAGAGAGAGAGAGAGAGGGAGGGAGGGAGGGAGGGAGGGAGGGAGGGAGGGAAAGAGAGAAATCCCTGTTCTTTGGGTCCAATAGGCAACTCAGAATTTGGAGAGCAGAGTGTGGCTTGAATGTTCACAAAATTGTTGCCACAGTGAGACTGATCAATCCTAAGGGCCCATGCATAAGAAAATAAAAATAGTGGCTACAGCTACCTATTATTATTATTATTATTATTATTATTATTATTATTATTATTATTATTATTATTATTCAAATTTTGTTCTATTGTACTTTACGAATTTATTTGATTCTTTTTGTTAGTTTTTATTGTTTTTATTTTTTGTTTTAAATATGGTTTTACATATTTACACAATTTTACATTGTGTAAGCCATCTCGAGTCGTCATGGGCAAATAGGTGGCAATATAAATTAAATAAATAAATAAACAAAAAAACAAACAAATGAATGAATGAATAAATAAATAAATAACTAAATAAATGAATGAATGAATAAATAATCTTTACTGGAAATAACCACTCAGTAGTTTGTTTGTTTTTAAGAATATTTTTACATAGGGCCCAAAGGCATGTTAAGTCCTTTTGCTTTTCATGTCAGAACTCTAATGTCAGAGAGAGGAAAGGGAGAAGAATGAAGAAATCATGAAACTATAAGAAGTTATATTCTCCATAAATAGACCTGGATTGCAAAAACAAATGTATGCCAGGCATTGAGCTGTCATAAAAACATTTTCTTTCATGAGGAGGAAATGTAAAACATCCTTCTACTCTCTTTTGGGGTTGTTGTTTTTTACATTACAAATCAGGTTATTTTGCCCACAAAGAACTTTATAATGTTGTTTCTTATGATTCGTTTCTTCATCCGCATTGCTACAGACACTGAGAGGACTCCGAGGCCAGAGAGGCCATGGTGATGTCAGTGTAGAAGTGAATGCTGCCCCTGGACAAGACTTGAAACAACGTTTAGATCAGCTCAGGAGTGAATATGAAACCATCATTGAACAAAACCGAAAAGACGTTGAAGTCTGGTATGAAAGCAAGGCAAGTGAAGTATATTTAGGCACTCTGTTCATCTTCCAATGATCAGAAAATGTAGACTCTTTTCATCACCAGCAACATATAGAAATATTTTGTAGGGCTTGATGGCAAGAGCCTAAGAGAAGCCCAAGTTGCAGGTTGCAAGTAATATCTATTTGTACATCCCTAAGACATCCCAGAAGTAATCTGAATAAGGTTGGGAAAATGGAAGCTAAAAAGCAGGAAATGTGGGAGTCAGTGTCCCACAAAAAATGTCTGAAATTGCAGGTGGTGAGAAAGAAATGATTAACATAATTCTTAAGAACAGCTTGTAAGGATCAGATCAATGTTCATTGATGATGATAATAGCTCAATTCTAGGAAACCCATAAATGAGGAGTAAACAACAATAACCCCTTTCCCGTCCTTTCCCCATGCAAAACATGCAACTAGTCTCATTATGTTCCTTTGACGGGTTGTGCAGCTGGAGCAGCACAATGGAGTAGAGGCTATGAAAGGTGGGCTATGGAAGGAGAAGGGCTTTGGAGAAAGACATAAATAAACTAGCTTGTTAGGATGAATCAGGTATTTTCAGAAGAAGACATCAGTATCCCAACTTGGTCTATTTCACTACCATGCCTCCCAATTTTCCCATGCTACATTACCATCATTTTTCTTCTTCTTATTCCCTTGTACCTTTGCACAACCTTTTAGATGGAAGAGGTTCGTCAACAAGTGAGTACAAGTGATCAGGAGATAACTTCAAGCAACCAGCAACTTTCAGAACTGAGACGAGAGTACCAAACCCTTGAGATTGAGCTCCAGTCTCAAATCAGCATGGTATGTGACAGCATGTGGAAATGATTATAGTCAGCATGTTATACAAATGATTGTCTAGTAGCCAAATATTTCTATTTTCCCTTCCCTTCTGCTAAAATAACTTCAGCATTTTCTTGAAAATCGGGTCCTATGTGTTGCCTTTCTATTTTCAGATTCAGTCTCTGCAAAACAGTTTGGAGGATACAGAACGTCGCTACAACATGCAGCTACAACAGATTCAGGCTATGATTGAACCAGTAGAAGGAGAATTGGCTAGCATCCGGTGTGAGATTGAAAGTCAGAATCAAGAATATCAGCTGCTCCTTGGCATAAAAACTCGTCTGGAACAGGAAATCAGTCAATACCGCCGATTGCTTGAGGAAGGGCAGCAAGAAATGTATGTTGACTAGAAAATGTGAATTTACTGCTTTCAAAACAGAAGTTAGGATTTGTGCTCTTGAACAAAGTTTGTTGATAATCATTTATCATTAAATCACAAGCATCTCCTGAAAGGTTCTAGCCCTTTTAGGATGTCATATTATACTTAACATATGAGCATCCTGCATAACTTTTACACAAATCTTACTGATATTGCTTCAGTGTTGTTTTCTTATCAGAAGTTATTATTGCCTTTAAAGTAATACTGCACCTTTTCAATTCATATGGAAGCCAAGAAGGATAGAATTGAGTTGTACTCCAGTCAAACTCCAATCTTGTTGGTTTCCCTGTGAACTGAAATTCAGCAATATTAAATGTCATTGGAAAAAACAGGACAAGAAACAGACAGAGGTTATGCAATTTGGTTAGAAGATGGGAACTCTATGTGTATAATGCCTAAAGAAGGCCTGAGTATTAAGAAGGAAAGGGGCGATGAACAAACATAGTGAACAGAACTACAATATTGCCTTGAATTGACTTAGACCTCTAGTCCATGTAGACAAATACTGACAAAATCAGCTTGAGCTGATTCTCCTAGAATTCAGATAGACTTCCTTCCCAACTTAAATTATAGTTATATTACTGAGTTTGATGATAAAATCATAATAATTTGTTTGAGGGGCAAAGATTCGTCCCCTGGGTAAGAGTTTTTATTATTGGTTGATAGATGGATGGATTATACTTATATTAGAAATATATTATATTATAAGAAATTATATTTCTCTTCTTCCAGTGGCTCAGGAGGATATGGGGGTGGTAGAAGAGATGGAGGAAGCAGCAGCGGAGGAGGTGTCTGCATAGGAGGAGGTATCAGTGGAGGAAGCCTTGGTGGAGGAGGTGTCTGCATAGGAGGAAGCCACAGTGGAGGAAGCATTGGTGGAGGACATATTGGAGGAGGAATTTGTTCACGTCCTCAGTCCTACCCTACGTCTTCACATTCGCAGGCATGCAAAACAGGTGAGACTTATCATAACCAATAGGTTTTTTCCTGTTCTTTTTTCCGCATTCAGGAAAGAATAGTATTAATAAAAAAAAAGGTGACTTCAAATGTGGCATATTTCTTTTAATAACAATAGAAATCTTTTAAAGGGAAAAATATATAGAATCTGGTTAACTAAGGAAAATCAAAAATAGGAATCCTGGAAAATTACCATGCTGCATCTGATCATTATCTATGCAGCTGTTTGGCATGCTAAGGAATTATGTAACATTTGGTTTACAAATAATATGGCCTCTGTGTCTACTATCCTAACAGAGATTTCATTTCCATCGATTTATTCAACTAAGGTTGCCCACAAAGTCTTGCATTAGTGGTGGAAGCTATATTTTGCAGATATTTAGAGTTTCTCAGGTAAGTGATAGGAACCAAAGTCAAGGTTGGAGTCTATGACAGGCAGAGAACATCACTTTGTTGGTTTGGCAAAAGGGCAACAGATAGGCAATGTAATATTTGTACAAATGGCAACCAAACTGGAGGCTTCATGAAGATTGCTGTTTGGGGGAGTAAGGTCAGGCAAGATTTAGCATATCTTTTGATCGTTTAATGTCAAAGACAGTACCTCTAAATCCTGAACATGCATGATTCCAGGCACCTCCTTAATTTTGGTTTTTGGCTTAAACCTTAGATTTTTCAGAACCCTATGTAAGAAATCCTTCCATTTTCTTTGTCTCATCTAAAGTGGATTGTTTAAATGGTGGTTAGCCCAACATAACAGCTACATGTTACCATCCCAGTCTTCTTCTCTAAATGTTGAAATTTTGTGAGGTACTTTATTTCACCTGCAAATATTTTTACAAAGGATTATCAAGTTTTTTCAACATTTACTTTTAAAGGGTTTTTTTTATAAAAAAAAAAATAACCCACTCTCCTCCAAATACACACTTTTTGGTCCTGGAGTCTTGCTTCTTTTTGGAGGATTGCCTTTGATGGGCTATTCAAAGGTACGGAAATCCTTTATCAGTAGTGCCTACAGTGTGCCTAAACAAGGGATGAAGCTTTGATCACTTGAGTTATAACTGTCATCTTCTCAGGTGCAAAAGACCAGGTCCACATGTGAAGGTACCATTAAACTTTTGCATTACTAAATATCCTATGCACAGGAATCTTCTCAGCTTATGATTAACACTTGCTTGGAGTTAGATCAGGTCAATGGAATTAAAGGGAGATTGGACTTGGTTCATTTGTGGCTACATAGAGATTCTAGGCTGATCCCGCTTCTAACTCCATCCCACGTTCTGTCACACCTTCTCCTACACATCTTCATTTTCTGTTACCCTATGCAGATGCCCTGCCATCAGTCTGGGCAAAGGTAGATTACCTTTGAGATGAAACAAAGAATATGGAATGATGCTATCTGAAAGATGATGATTGAAACAAAATATTGTTTTGCTGATTTAGATTAGTTCTAAAAAAAAATTAGAACACCCTAAGACAGCTTGCCTATTTTTCCAGAAATTTACAAGAGCCTTTAATTTAAATGAATTTATACCATTTGCTGCTTTACAGTATCTGAAAAGTTTTCCTTTTTTTCAGTAGTTTTTTTAAAAAAATATTTAAAATAATATAAAATCTCAAAGAGTTTGTTACTTCTTTATTTCATTCTGTCGAGATAAAGAGAGTCTCTGCAGGGAACATACTATGTCCTGGTCTTTAGAAAATACATTTGACCACCAAAAATATATGAGTGTTGCTTCTCAGTTCTTGTTGCTTGTATTTGCCAGTTTCCTCATAGATTCATTTTTCCCCTCTTTGTCTTTTTCAACAGGACTGGGAAGAAAATCTTATGACTGATACTTCCAAATTCCTCCAAGAATTCACATGATCAAAAAGGATCACATCTGCTCAAATTCTCTGCATAAATCCTAGATAGGTCTCCGCTCTTCCATTTCTGTGTCAATGACCATCACAAAAGATTTCTCTGTTCCCCTTATTCCTTATGTCATCCACTCTTTAAAGCACTTTCTTGGAGGATATGCTTTCTCTTTCTTCAGTTCATCTGTGACTGTCCTTTGGCTTTTGATACTGATGAGAATTGTCCAATAAAGCTCTGTTGCTGCTTGTTGCAATGAAAAAAAATATGCGTCTCTTGTTATTTTTGCCATGCAAGCATTTAATTAGTATAATTAGTCTATAGATGTGGTCCAGACTTTGCAGAAGGCTTTGCAAATCTCTACTCACAGCAGGAATTAATGTCCTTTTAAAAGCAGTCCAACATACCTTTCAACTGACAATATCAAACTCTGCTAGAAGCAATTTTTAGAATTAAAGCAACCATTATGAAATGCAAGCTTATACTTCAAATGATAAATTGGCAAGTTGTGCATCAACAAAGTATGTGTGGTTGGAAGTTAAGTGACTGTTTATGTGTAATTAAGGATTGTATTTTTCTTACCTGAAGGAACAAAACTATATTTTGTTTATTTTATTACGTCTATATACTTCTCCTTAGAGCCTTAGTGGAATAGTGGTTAGAGTGCAGTATTGCACGCTACTTTTGCTGACTGCCAGCTGACTGCAATTTGGGCAGTTTAAATCTTATCAGGCTCAAGGTTGATTCAGCCTTCCATCCTTCCGAGGTGGGTAAAATGAGGTCCCAGATTGTTGGGGCCAATATGCTGACTCTGTAAAGCGCTTAAAGAGGGCTGTGAAGCACTGTAAAGCAGTATATAAGTCTAAGTGCTGTTGCTATCAAGCGACTCTGGGCTTTTATTATTTTTAGGGGAAAAAATGTTGCTGATTTTCTACCAACAATAAAAATTACTTTACAAAAATCTGGATTTGTGCCTCCATTTAAGGACAAGATAATTATATACTTTGACAACATAAAATGGACCATAAGTCTTATCCACTGTTGTCCTGGTTAGACAGTATATAGTCAGTTTGGGAATGGGAGCTGTCCCCTTAAGAGAATGACTCATGGGAAATGTAATTAATGCCTCATGGGAGATGTAGTTCATGTCATGTGGTCACATCTGTACTCCTGATTGGTCACTGAATTGACCTCTGGTTGGGTTGGGGGGAATTTTGGTCATTCTTACCTGGACCCAGCAACATGCTGGGGTCTTCCCTTGCTGTATCATTATGGGATGAAGATAACTACCTTTTCACACTATGAAGACAACAATGCAAAGATTGGACATTAGATGAATCTCAGCATAACTGTGAGTTATACCTTGAGGATGCCTGATATAATCCAATAAAGAAACTTTGTATGGAAGCCTTTGTAGTGTTTAACTACTTATCGTAGGTATTTTGGGAAGATAAATATTGCCTGAGACAAGACAACTGTGATCCTGAATGCTTAAGTCTAAAATAGCACCCACATTGCTTACCTCTGTCTCTGTCCCTTATGCATTCATTTTTTTTAAGGAGAAATAGATCAAGTCTTACAATCTCATTTCTTGATTGTTGTCATTGATAGTTTTATTGGTGGCATATTATGTGTGTGTGTATGGGGACAACACAATAGTGATAGTATGACTATACCTAATAGTAATTTAAATAATCTAAAACCTGAGAGGGAGAGAGAAGATCCAGACATTATTAATAAAAAAGTGCAGTCCTTTAACTTATTAAATCTGTTGCGAATGAATAAATGTTAGATAAAGTTATCTTGAGCTTGAAGTCAAGTGCAGGGTTCTGGCCCTGCACTTCTGATTGGCTGTTAATGGCAGGATCGGATTGGTCCATTCAGGAGAATCTGATTGGCCATTAACGGGCCATTTGCATTGGTTAACGGCGCTAGCGCTCCTGGATTGTTATTGGTTGAAAGAGTTATTGGGTTGCCTTTATAAGGAAGGCTATAGCAGCTGTCCAGTTTTAGCTGTCACACCATGTAAATAAAGAGTTGAAGTTCACCGTTTCACCGGCTTGTCTCCATTCTTTCTCGCCCATGCTCCAAACATAACACTGGCGATGAAGGTGGGATATGGAGACGTCAGAGTTGACTGAACAAAGAAGAAAATAACCGAGCCCGTGACTGACAATGCACAATGGTGGAACCATGTCCGGCGGCGTCATACCACCCACTCCGTTCAACCCAGCACAAGAGGACTGGGAGTCCTACATGGATCATTTCCAAATGTTCTTGGAAACTAACAATTTGAAGGATGCCACAACCGGGAAGAAACGGGCGGTATTTCTAACGCATTGCGGGCCAACTGTATTCAAGATGGCCAAGGCCCTGGCAAAACCGGCTGAAGTGCATACTATGGACTGGAACATCCTCGAATCCCTACTGAGGGCCCACTATGCACTGACCGTACCAACGCTTGTAAGGCGGCACGAGTTCTACCAAAGAAACCAGCGGAAAGGAGAGAGCGTTGCTGATTTTGTCGCAGACCTCCGAAACCTGGGAGGCCTCTGCAGGTTCGCTGACCTGGAAGAGGCTTTGAGAGATCGAATAGTCCTGGGACTAGATACACTAAACGTACAGAGTAAGCTGATGGCGAAAGGCGACATCAGCCTTGCCGATGCCATCGCTGATGCTACTGCAGCAGAAGCAACCAGGAAGTCAGCTGCCCAACTACGTCGAAACTGCGCTCCGGTACACCAACCGACCAGCGAAATTTCACCCAAGTCAGAAGGACAGCTTCTGACGACCCACCACAAGGACCTCTCTTCGTTGTCAGACAGTGACAAAGAAGAGGTCCATTGATTGCGGTCTGATCGGGACCAGTACCCGAAGTCCCTGCACCCATGCGCTGGCTGTGGGGCCAACCATTCCAGGTCCGAATGCAAATTCCGCAACATGCTGTGCCATGAGTGCAGGAAGAGAGGCCACATCAGATGGGTCTGCCGAAGCTTCCAAGGATCCAGCCAGGCCTCGAAGGGGGCTAACTATCGCCAATCGACAGGAAACCGTCCTGTAAGGTGAGAACCGGTAAACCACTCCTACAGAAACCGAACCTTGAATCGCCCCACGAAGCGAGAAGAGGCTCACCAAACTATCACTATCGGTCATGCCTCTTCCTTGGATGCCAAGAAAATCTGAATTACAGTGGCCATCGAAAATCAGCCTTGCCAAATGGAAGTCAACTTGGGATCGTCTCTCTCGATGGTTTCCTGGAGGACCCACAAGCAACTCATCCCTACTATCTGGCGCCAAGACCTCTGTTCCTAAAGACTTATCCTTAAAGACTATCAAGGTAATCGGATTCCAGTCGTTGGATCCAGCGAGTCCAGGTCTCATTCAAGAACCACATGGTGTACTTACCTCTGACTGTGATCGACAAAGATCGGCCTAGCCTGCTAGGCCTCCAATGGTTCGCACCACTCGGCATTGAAGTAGCAGGCATTAACTGAATTGGTGGCAGTGACTGGGAGGAGGACCTCGTCCATGAATTCAGGGATGTCTTCGCAGAAAAACTAGGTGAGCACAAGGGGACCCCGATATCGTTCAGCCTTAATCCAAAAATAGCTCCCATCCGCCTTAAGCCCCGTCGAGTTCCATTTGCCTTAAAACCGAAAATCGATGAACAGCTTGATAAGTTAATAGCCCAGGGAGTGCTAGAGCCAACCGATCAATCTCCCTGGGAGACCTAATTGTGACACCAATTAAGCCGGATGCTTCGATTAGAATTTGTGGGGACTACCGAGCCACCCTGAACCACGCCCTACAGCAAAACACATATCCGGTGCCGGTGGTGCAGCATCTCCTCCATTCCCTGTGGGGCAGAAAAATCTTCGCTAAACTAGACTTAGCTCAGGCTTATCAGCAACTACCAGTTGATGAAAAAACGGCACAGGCACAGACAATTGTGATGCACCGAGGTGCCTTTAAATGTACCCGGCTCCAGTTCGGAGTCAGTGTAGCCCCGGGGATTTTTCAGAGCCTTATGGAAAGGCTACTACAAGGGATTAAAGGCGTGGTCCCCTACTTTGACAATGTGTTAATTGCTGCACCTACTACAAAAATCTTACGGGATTGCTTAAAATTAGTTCTACAGAAATTCAAAGACGCAGGTCTTAAAGTGAAAAAGAATAAGTGTAAACTGTGTACAGATCGTGTCAAATTTTTAGGGTATTTAATTGACAGTCAGGGTATTCACCCTACCGACAGTAAATTGAGAGCAATAAAAAATGCTCCCAGACCCCGGAATAAGGCCAACCTCCAGGCGTTTCTAGGCCTTATCAACTTTTATAACATATTTCTGCCGCACAAAGCAACTGTCACTGAACCTTTACATCGTTTACTGGACAAAAAAGCAATTTGGGTATGGGGTCATAGAGAAGAGCAGGCATTCCGAAATGTGAAAAAACTACTGACTTCTGACGCTGTACTCATGCAGTACAATGAGACCTTGCCGTTAAATATCACGTGCGATGCATCGCCTTTCGGAGTGGGCGCCATTTTGAGCCACATGTTGCCTAATGGTAGCGAAGCCCCTGTTGCCTATATTTCAAAGACGCTTTCAAAAACTGAGCAAAATTATAGGCAGATTGATAAAGAAGCCCTTGCGATTGTGTCTGCCGTTAAAAGATTTCACGAGTACATGTATGGCCGGGCTTTTACTATCGTGACTGACCACAAACCGTTGCTGGGGATAATAGCTGGAGATAAATCGACTCCCTATATATTATCTCCCAGGATGACTCGCTGGTCAGAATTCTTGGCTGCTTATAATTATCAGCTGCAATACTGCCCAGGGAAAGCCATTCCCCACGCTGACGCATTGAGCCAAGCACCGCTTCCAGAGACTCTCGACGACCCCGCACCTACAGTAACCATGTTGCAGATCGAGACATTTCACACACCTCCATTAACCGCCCATGATATCACGAGAGAAACAAGATGTGACCCCACCTTAGCACGAGTCCTCAGTTGGGTGGAATGCGGATGGCCATTGGACCAAATACCAGACGACTTCGCACCATTCAAAAGTCGACAAACAGAATTGTTTTTTCAAAAGGGCTGTATCATCTGGGGTGATAGAGTCATTATCCCAGAGCGACTCCAACAAGCAGTACTGAGAACCTTGCACGATGGCCACCCCGGCATCATGCGCATGAAAGCCCTCGCATGAAGCTACGCATGGTGGCCAGGCATCGACATGCAAATCAAGACTTGGGTCAAAGCTTGTCATAGATGCCAAGAAGTAAGCAATGCTCCACCAAAGGCAATCCCAACTGAATGGGAGACACCACAGGGACCCTGGTCCCATATTCATCTGGACTTTGCTGGGCCGGCCACGCCTTCTTGTTAACCATCGACGCCTACTCGAATTGTCTCGAGATCCACTGTATGAGGAACACGACCACAGAAGCGGTCATCAAGAGACTGGAAAGACTGTTTGCAACCCACGGATTACCAGATGTTTTGGTATCTGACAACAGGCCCCAATTTACCGCGCTGTCCTTTGAGCAGTACCTGGCTGACCACGGTATCCGACATGCACTCACTTCGCCTACTCACCCTGCGGCCAAAGGTAGGGCTGAGCACATGGTCCAATTCGTCAAGAAAACGCTACAAAAAATAGACTACGACAACATCGACGAGAAAATCAACCGAATCCTTTTTCTACAGCACATCACACCTCACAGCGTCACCAACAAAACTCCTGCCGAGCTGCTAATGGGACGGAAGCTCCGCTCCCACCTCGACCGGTTACACCCAGCTTATGAACCGGAAAAACCACTCGGATCCAGCGGCCAATGCCGTACCTTCTAGGTAGGCGATTTGGTGTACGCTAAAAATCGGGCGATCCACTGTGGGTAGAAGTGACGGTAATCCGTGTAACCAGCCCAAGATCCTACCTTGTACAGTGCCCTGACGATAGACTTTGGAAGCACCATATCAGTCAATTATGATCACGGCTCCAGTCAGGCAATTCCGAACTCCCTTATGACCAAACTGAGGGGGGGGGAGATACAGAGGAAGACGAATTTCAACTAGAGGAAAATCCCTTTGAAAGGAATGATAGCGGAACAGAGACACGGGAACTGGAACCAGGGATGGGAGTAAGTTCACCTCAGGGAGTTGCCGAAGATATTGGTGACAACGGAAACGTGAACTCTGAACCAGAGGCACCCCTTTCGCCAAACAACGATCTACCTCAGCGAGAGTACAGCCAAATGCAAGATGCACAGTGAAAATCAAAAAGACTAATAAAACAACCTTCCTACCTCAAGGACTATGTGACCGTGCCCCGTAAACAGAACCCAGGGGGAAGGGTTGTTGTGAATGAATAAATGTTAAATAAAGTTATCTTGAGCTTGAAGCCAAGTGCAGGGTTCTGGCCCTGCACTTCTGATTGGCTGTTAATGGCAGGATCGGATTGGTCCGTTCAGGAGAATCTGATTGGCCATTAACGGGCCATTCGCATTGGTTAACGGAGCTAGCGCTCCTGGATTGTTATTGGTTGAAAGAGTTATTGGGTTGCCTATATAAGGAAGGCTATAGCAGCTGTCCAGTTTTAGCTGTCACACCATGTAAATAAAGAGTTGAAGTTCACCGTTTCACCGGCTTGTCTCCATTCTTTCTCACCCATGCTCCAAACATAACAAAATCCAATCACACAGAAGTATATTTTCACTTCTTGTTTTTAGAATATAAAATGCTTCAAAAATAGGTAAAGCTTCATTTTTGAGAATTTCATGAACAGCCACATAAGGTTTTTGGCAACAATTTGCCTTTGTTTCCTATTTGACAATGGTCTGAGATTTACTGGACATTTCCTCCTTCCAAATACTCATCGGGCCTAACCTAGTTTGACTACATGACATGACATAACTTGTGGGGGAGGGGAGGAAGAAAAACAGAACAAAATGTAATTGTTATTGATGTAATTGTTGTTGTTGATGATGATGATGATGATGATGATGATGATGATGATGATGATGATGATGATGATGATACAGACATTATTATCATTTTAGGACTTTAATTTCATTCATTTTTTGAGCTACTACTACTACTACTCTTTCACCAACCTGGGAAACTTCCAGAACTATAAAAGTCTATTGCTAAGAGCTTTGGATATTCTTATACAGGTCGCTTGATGACTGTTCAAAGTTATGACCAATCCTTACCCAATTTACAAGGGCCACAACATACAACCATAATGGGCAGATTCCATTATGATTATATGTCGAGGACTAGCTGTAGACATTTTCTGGATCTAGGTATGTGTTATCTTACTGCAGATTAGTGTGTGAAAAAGTCAAAATGGCAGTTTCCATGTCAACATTGTAGGGTAGAACTTTGATCATACACACAAACATCCTCGTGCCTTTTTTGACAGCTCCCTTGGGGTTGCTGCTGCTGTTTTGCATGTACACTTCCCTAGCATGTCTGATTTGAAAATGCCTTCCCATTTCTCAGTTACATTTTCAAATAAGAAGTCATTTTCTCCTCTTTCTTGAGCATAGAAAATATCTGTTAGGTGCAACAACCACTTTTTAAAAAAATCAGACAATAATAATTTCCATATTATTTCTTTTTGAAGGTTTTCTTTAATGCTTTTACCAAAATCATTTTAGGCCACCTGCAACAATGTTCCTTAATAACATTTGCAAAAATAAAATGTTAAATACAGGTAATCCTCAACTTATGATTTGTTGCTTAGCAACCATTATCGTAGGCTATCTTAGGGCTACTAATGACCCAGATTCAAAGTTATAATAGTTGCCACTCCCTTTGAGGTCATGTCACTGAAACACTGGGTGCTTGGAAATGGCTATATTTATGACTATTTGTAATGTCCTGCTGTCACACGATCATATTTTATGATAGTTTTGCCAAAAATCGGCACTTATTTCCAGTTTCAAATCAAGCCGCATAGTAAATTAAACTATTAATTCTCTTGACAACTGTGGCATTTGCTTAACAACCATGGAGTTGCTTAATAGCCATGGTGATTTATTTAGCAACCACTAGAAAAAGTCATAAAACTGTGTCATCTCATTATATTACTATCATGACTTATGACCATGATAGTCAAGTTCTATTACGATAGTAAACCAAAGACCACCTGTATACCTGCTTTTCTCTAGTGTTTTGTCTCAATGCAGACAGATAATGCAGACCTCAGCAATACAATTGAGGGCCCAGCTAAAAAGAGGATCAGAATACAGAATAAGAAGAAAAAAATTCCATAATGAAAACAAATAGACAAGAGTCTGAACTTTCATCTGTTCAGATGCAGCTCAGAAGCCTCCCTAATTCACTGGATTATAAGAAAGGAGATGGGATTATATAACAATCGGTTTTGCAAATTTTTATTATTATGACCCATCTCAATAAAAGTAGCTTTAGCCTTCTTGTGGAGTTGATTTCTTGGTTTCATTTACCTAGTGGGATTGTCAAGGAAGAAGATAGTTTAAGGAATTCAGACCTGCCCAGCTAACCAGTAAAAGGACATCCTCTCTCTGTTTTTTTACTTTGTGCCATGTTCAAATTCCAGCCAAAAACCTCTACTTGTAAATGAACACCACTGAATTTAGGAATAATCACCTATAAAACTCAGGCTCCTGGCTCAATATTTCAATTTATGAAATATGATATGATTGAAAGAGATTAGTGCTTTTCCACACATGTAGAATGACTTTATTCCATGACCACTGAGTCACAATCACCTCATATTCTGTTGAGTAAGTGGACCAGTTGCAAGTTTCACACACTTCATCCTTAAAATCCCTGCTAAACACTGGGAATCATCTTCAGAATGTAAAGGGAATCCTAATGATGTTTTACTTGAGACCCACATTATACAATGCTTTCAGATGAAAACTGGATCAGGAATTTATATAACCAGCAACTTCTTTTTCAAGCTATGTTGAATAGATCTTAATATTAATTTTTTTTAAAGCCTTACATGGGGGTGATTGTCAGAAGAGTCAGGGCAAAAATAAAATTCAATTGAATCTATTAAATCTATAAATTAATATAAATTATAATTAATCTATAAATTAATAAAAAAATATTAATTGAACTGATGTAATTATTTGTCAGGCATTAAATCATATTCTTTCCTGACTCAATAAAAATGTGTACCTTGTTTGGTGGTTCAGACTTTTAATCAAAGCTTTAGAGAGCTATGGACCAGAGTTATGTATTTCTGTTTTACAATACTTCCTGGGTTTCATCAGAATGACTAATTCAACATAATGTTGCTGTCAAACAATCTGGGATCAGTTAATGGAGAAAATCAGGCCAATTTCTCTCACTTGATTCAGAAGTGATAAAAATGAATTGTTCAAAGGAAAAAAGATAGTATATTTTGATCAAATTTTAATTAAAGCTTTAGGTACACTGATATGAGTTGTGATCTATATCAGGATAAATTATATTCTTTATGGACTAATGCATTGGCAGTTTCCCTGAGCCATCTAGTATGAAAATACAAGAGTGACACCTGCAGGAAATGGAGAATGAGGCCTCTCACAAGCCCTGTGAGATGTCATAAAGAATGTTTCCTTCCAGGCACTCATGAGGCAGAAGGCACAAAACATCTCTGATTATGTGTCATTCAACATCCCATGCTGCTTTAGGACACCATGTAGCCCTGATGCACCACAAGGTGGTGCAGCTAGCACAATACTGTCAATCCACATCTCTTCGCAGCCATTTTTTAAATATAAAACTATAAATAATAAATATGGCCAGATTCCAGCAGAAGACAATATTTCACTTTAGGTCAGAAAAATTAACATATTCATATGAAGAACAACATCTTGGACTTAGGAGGGGGGAAATTCATCAGGGCTGCTGAACATTGAATCTGTTTGTTTAGTTATGTATGTATAAATGAAGATACCTTCACATTCACAAAGAGAGGATCTGGCAGCAGATGGCCACATCTGGCTGACCTTATTTGGATGCGCAAACTGAGCAAGACTGACTACTGCTTAAATGAGAGACCAGCAGGCATACCAAAGATATAGGTTAAACTGGGAAGTTATATAAAGTTGATGCAAGTTTCTCTTCAAGCAGCTTTTCTTTCAACATCAGTAAATGAAGGAGTAAATTTGTGATCTGAAAAAACAATTTCACTGCGAAATGAGGGATGGGGGGCATGCTAGTTTTCTGGAATTACCTATGGAATTTTTTGCACATTTGATGCCTTAATCCCATCTCCCATAAAATAGGTTGGTACTGGAAGCTGAACCTGTTGTTATGACTCTGCCTCTGCTTTATGGATTCTGTTACAATGAAAAGCCTTCACTCCAGTAATCCAATTTATGATCCAGCCATACATCTACAATTCCATTGCTCGCTCCATGTATGAAAAGCTTGTTCCCAAAACTTGCTTCGAACATTCACTAGACATATTTGGGCATTCCAAGATCTGCCTAAGAAGACAGTAAAATATGTCATTCTTTCTATTCTATTATTCAAAGGAAAACTGAAATCCTATTTCTGATGTATAATATTGGGCTCAATTGCACCTGAAGATAAAAAAATTATTATAGGGCTGAGAAGTGAATAAATGGAGGAATAGTTAAGAAGACGGAGTGACATAGGCATACATACCTCAATAATTCAACATTTTGGCTAGGCCTCCATTGCACAACATGTTTCAAAAATTATTATTATGATTATTTCTAATTAATTTAAATGTACTGTAATTTTTATTTCTAATTAATATCTAATTATTATTTCTAACTGATATTATAAATGTACTGTAATCAAGAATGGTTGACGCCTCAGAGTTCTGGAGATTGAAGATATCCTCCCATTCATGTGGGTCAAGGAATAATATGACATCTCTCCCTTACATGTGCAAAAGTATAGTAAGTTGATGTGCAAATCTTTCTTTAACACAGGCAGGATTTTCTGTGACATCAGAAAGCAGATGATTAACCATATAGTTGGACAAGGCAAAGTATGGATATTCTTATTTATTTATTATTAAATGTATATGCTGCCCATCATTATCTTATGTCTACTACTACACTTGAGATAACTACTTCATTCTGCCCAGTGGTAGAATTGGTCTTGACAAATATGAAATGATGACTGCATTTATTACAATGTGTTACTCTTGTTGGGGAATAACACATTTTGAAATGGGCTTCAACCATCAGGTTTGCAACATCTAAATTTGCTTATTACCCATAGTCTGGAACCTTTTGCATGGTGCCAAAAACCATGGACATTATGCATCTACTTGAAGATTATTACGAGCTTGCACTGCTTCAGTTTACAATATTACCCCACAGTTGATGGGGAGATATTATTGCTGAAACTCAAGTTGCTGCAGTTCTGAGTGGAGCTAATTATTGTGTCTTTAATAATTAGCTCCAATAACAAGAGGAAGGAATTTATCATATTCTCCAACCAACACGCCCAGTGAAAATGGATGAAGCCTCAATAACTGTTACAAAGGTTGCTACTAAATTTTAATTTATAATGCAGTGAAGCAGAAAATGATACATTTTCAATTTCTTAATTATTTTTCTACAAGTATTTTCATTCCCACATGGAAACCACTTCTGAATTTCATGATTGATATGGAAAAGAATATAATTTTGACTTTGAGTTTTACAGATTAGATTGATAGATCTTTATAGAAATGGCTTGTTCTTATAAAAACAAAAAGCTGTGATTTGATGTTAATACCCTATTTTACTGCAACAGAGAGAGTCAGAAGTCAATGCTACTGCTTCTTTTCTTTTCCCCAGCCTTCCACACTTCTCTCTCCCCCTTTCCGTCACATTTCTCTGTTCTTTTATTTACTTTTGTATTTTATAATATTTTATAAACTAATAAAAATGCTTTAATTGCAAAAAGAAATCATTATGATTTTTTTATTTTATATTGAATTTGAAACATATTATTTTTGGCCCTGACCTGACCCTGATTATGTTATGCTACTCCAAAAACAAATTTAGCTTTTGGGTAAGAAAATGTTGGGCAGCTTATTTTAGGAGCAAGCAAAGACTCTTCTCTACTGTGATGACATTGATTTTGTTTCCAAGGGCAACAAATTGTGTTTTGAACACTTAAATGCATTTGGCTTTCTTTTCTTTCTTTTTTTTTTAGAATCTATTGCTTCAGGTTGTGCCAGAGAGGTATGCTGGGTAGAAGATGAAGCTACTCAAGTGGAATGCAGATCATTCCTCACTCAAAAGATTCTGAGCTGAAAACAAAACAGCGATTGATCCCTGGGGATACCAAAGACAGCCCCTCCTCAGGTCACTGAGAGTTCAGTCCATGGCAAGTGCCTCCCCTCCTTCTCATCATGAAGTATGTTTGGCCTCTGCCCAAATACTTTAAGAAGTTAGAGGGAAGTTGGAGGAAGTTCCTATGCCCAAAAGAACTTCATTTTGTGCAAAATGTAGTATAATGTAGCAAAAGTGTAGCCATTTTATAAGACTTCCTATGTGCTTTGATTGGTAAAAGACAGAAATTAAATAATTTCATTTATACTTCTAATTTATTAAATTGAGTTGGTGCAATGTTATTCTTTACATTGGTGTTATTCTTTACATCTTTAGGCATTTAATAATTTCCCTTTCTCTCACGATACAATTTAAAATTTGGTTGCAACTTTTGACAATTGCAATTGATGCATAAGCATTTTGAAGGCCAAATGTGTTCATGGGGTATCAGTCTATCCAGCTCTATATGAGAATTATTAAAGGATAAGAAATCAAAATCTTAACATCAACAAAAATCTGCCTTTGAGAATAAATGACATTAAAAGCAAAGTCTTCTTAAAGTTATACAGAAATTTTAGAGGATATAAAAGTTTGCTAATAATCCTGAAATACTGTATGTTGGGGCTAAACTAAATATGCAACAAATCACATGATTGTACATTATTTATGTCAATAACAAACAGAATTTTAATTTAATTTCTGACACACACTTCACAGCTAATCCTGATTCTTTCCGTTGTACCTGTACCTATAGTTCCTATTTGCCTTGAAGGAGAAGCTAGCTACTAGTAAAAGCTCTTTCTTAACAGAACTAACAGCACACTCAGTTTGAAATGGGACAAAGGTTTATAGCTTTCTCCATTCTCAAACCATTAATAGTAATCTGCTTGATGCTCCCGAGATAGTTTCATTCATAAATAAAATATCTCAGGGGAGCAGTCCTTCTAAATTGCTTTGAGGTTTTCAGTGAGAAGGAAAACAGTGTGCAATTTTAGAATTATAACATGTATATAAATCAATGTCAGTTTGTATCCTCCATTTTTGTATAACTGAAAGAATTTATTAAATGTCTCCTATTTTTCTCAACTTGAATCAAAGCTAGAAAATTAAAAGAAGGTTTCAGCCTCTGCCCCCAAGGCTCTAGTTCTATCTTCTCCAAACTGTTGATTTCCAGACGTGCCAAGCCACAGCATCCATGATTTCCAACCAGCATAGAAATGTTGACAATTAAGGAATAGCAGAAATTGAACTCCAGCACTTCTGGAAGGCAGCAGATTGGAGAAAGGTGGGCTTGTCCACCTCTAGATCACTCTTTCTGCTTTCTAGACTTTTAAACTAATCTCTTGATTATGTAGCTGTTTGTAAGCGCTGATGTGGACTCTAATGGACCAGAAAGGCCCTCTAATCTGTTCCAAATGAATCGTGATTTTCAAAATGCTAAAACTGATGTTGGAAGAAATGTCCATCTGGATTCAGTTCCAAGTGGGAAGAAAGACCCTGGAAACATGGTGACTGCTTGGAAAGATGGTTTACTGGTGGACAGAGATCCTGGGCAAGAAAAGCACACGGGTGAGAGAAGGAGAGAGATTTATAACCTCTGCTGGGCTTTGAACTTGCTTCCTGTTCCTGTGGCAAGAAATTTATCTTGATTGGTTGTCAGACTCCCATGGAGCCATGCAGGGGTAACTTTGTAGGTTTGTCTTGAGTCCCAAGCTTGATTGGATCTTGCTGGGTGATGTAATGAAAGGGCTTTGGGCAATTACTCTTATGTTTAATGGTTTTGTCCTTGTTTGGATCTGAGCTAATCCTATTACCCTGGAGCTGAAGCAGGGTTGGGATTCTACCAGTTCGCACCTATTTGCTAGAACCAATTGTTAACATTCTAAACAGTTTGGAGAACCGGTTGTTAGAAGAAATTACTGGCCTAATCCTGTAGGGAAGGTAGGAAGGAAGCATTCTGGTGTTGCTTACAGAAACTGCCTCTCTGTTAACCCTTATTACATTCTTGGCAGGCCTAGACTTCCTGTCTCTGGAACTCCTCTGAAATTATCTTCCCCTCCTTTGCTGGTACTTTGCTTGTGTGGAGTTACCATTCAAAGTTACAATAGCACTGAAAAAAATGACTTATGACCATTTTTCACACTGTTGCAGCACCCCCACAGTCATGAATGGCCAGGTGAGGAGATGCGTGCCTCGATGTGAGTGTTATTGAGTTGGTCACGCCCAGCCAATAACATGACCACCAAGCCACGCCCACCAACTAAGCCATGCCCACAGAACCAGTTGTTAAAAAATTTGAATCCCACCCCTGAGCTGAAGATCTTTTGTGTTGTAGATAAGATGTCTTTTGTCTCTCTGGGGCTATTAACAAAGGTGGGAACTGCTTTCCAAGAGCATATTTCTCCTTTTCTCATCCATGGAGGTATATATTCTGCCTTTTTAATATTTCCTAGAATATTTGATTTTTCTAGGAGAAGGGTGGGTGCTAACTTTCTATATTGAAAACTGAAAGTCTTATACATTAAAATACAACTAGACAAATCTGCAGCCAATTGGGTCATCCTCTGATCATTAAATGTTAGGCTGACCATTTATTTTTACCTGGTCATTCCCATAATCCTCTAAGAAAAGCATATAATGTAAATAAAAAATAACTATGGTTACAAAGAATAAATCAATATCTACTTATTTAAACAGATAAACAGAATGACCATACATAGGCAAAAAAGCAGTGGGAATAGGAATGACTTTCTCCTGGCTTTCCCATTGTTTTTTCTTTGTTTGAAATGGGAGTATCAGAAATCATAATCATGTGATCAAAGAGACATTACAACAACCACAACTTTGCAAATAAAACTGTCTGAATATCATGAAATTTTTAATCCCAAGGGGTTACGGATCCTGGGTTTTTAAGCCATTCTTTAAGTTAAGGATTTTTAGATTCCTTAATTTTAATGTTGCAGTATAATGCACCATTTCAAACAGCTAAACAGAAGTGTAGTGTTTTAGTAGTGTATAGATGTACTTCCCCAGTTTAGGATAGCAATCAGGGACATTAACTGACTCATGCCAAAAAGGCTTTGCAAGGTCAGAATTTCAGTCTCTCACCCCTTCAGGGGTTTCATTGACAATGTGACTCAAAGAGGTGATTGATAGTGACAGTTTGTGCTAGGTTAAGAAAAACACTGTGGGTGTTACTACAACCTGAATGGCTGGCAAGCAAGGAGATTAAAAAGGCAGGGACTATGGGGAACAGATGGAGTAAAGAATAGACAAAGGTGGTTTCTTTTCCCCCCTTTTATTTGTTTGTTTAAAAAGGTAATTCACTGACAGGGTTGGGAACCATCTAAGGAAGGGCAAAATGACTCAATTTCTTTCTATTTTCCTATTTAAGAATCTGCAAAATTTCTAATTTCTGCCAGTCTATTAAGTTAATCTGGGATTGCTTTTAAAATTTGTATTAAACTATCATATATAAGGGGCGTGCATAAGTGCACCAGCGTGCCTCCCATCCCTGTCCTATTGTCCCCATTTAATCATACCTATTTTCTGTATTCTTACTCATGTTTATACTTATACTTATTATTTTGTAAGCAATTGACAAATCAAATAAATAAATAAAAATAAAATAATTGCAAATAAACCCATACTCAGGAAAATAATCCTCAAAATTTCAACTTAAATACCTTGAAAAAGGTATCATCATGGTGTAAGACAACCCTTGAATTTTTAACTAGAAGGATAGGAAGAAACTAGAAACTGCACAGTTTTAAGGCCAGGTCAGTATTCAATAAGTACAGATACAGATAATCAGAATTGGAAGGGACCTTGTAGGTCATCTAGTCCTACCCTCAGCCCAAGTGGGAGATCCTACACCATTTCTGACAAATGGCAGTCCAATCTCTTCTTGAAGGTCTCAAGTGATGGTGCTCCCACAACTTCCGAGGGCAAGCTGTTCCATTGGTTGATTGTTCTCACTGTCAGAAAGTTTCTCCTTATTTCCAGGTTAAATCTCTCCTTGTTGAGTTTCCATCCATTATTCCTTGTCTGGCCTTCAGGAGCTTTAGAAAATAGCTTGACTCCTTCCTCCCTGTGGCAGCCCCTGAAATATTGGAAGACTGCTATCATGTCTCCTCTGGTCCTTCTCTTTACTAGACCATGTCAGGATTTTTTAAAAAAATGAAATCTGGATCAAGGATAAACTGAACCCATTCTTGGCTTATCTGCAAGTCTAAATATGTATGTTTGCACACATGCATTTTTATTGCCAGTTTTGCATTACTTTTATTTTTCATAATGCATTTTGTGCATTACTTTATGTTTGGATTTTTAACTAGTGTGATTGATTGATTGTTTATGTACCATCAAGTCATTCTCAACTCTTAGCAACCACATCAAAAGATTTTCTCTATGAAAATGGGTTCCTAAGCTTTAAGCTCTTCCAATTGTGCATTTATCACTTTGTTGCTAGTCATATTTTTCTCTTCCTTATACCTTTCCCAACATTAGAAGTTTCTCCAAAGAGTTAGATCTTCACATAATGTGTCTGAAGTAGGATAACATGAGTCTAATAATTTGTTTTAGAAGAAAACTGGGTATGATCCATTTGTTTTTTATTTCTTGGCTGTCTACATCTGATACCTGTACAATTAGCACAGGGGCCCCCAAGGTGGTATGCTTTCTCCACTTCTCTTCTTCCTACATACCAATGACCACATCTCAAATGATCCATCTGTTAAAATACTGAAGTTTGCAGATGATACAACAGTGATTGGTTTCATTCGAGACAACGACAAATTCACATACAGACATGAGGTTGTACAAATTACCTCATGGTATAACCAGAACAATCTGGAACTGAACACACTCAAAACTGTAGAAATGGTGGTAGATTTTAGGAGAAACCCTCCCATACTACCACCTCTTACAATACTAGACAACACAGTATCAACAGTAGAAACCTTCAAATTTCTAGGTTCTATCATATCAGAAGACCTAAAATAGATACCTAACATCAAAAAAGTCCTCAAAGAAAGCAAAACAAAGAATGTTCTTTCTGCACCAACTCAGGAAGCTCAAACTACCCAAGGAGCTGCTAATACAGTTCTATAGATGAATTATTGAGTCTGTCATCTGCACCTCTATAACTGTCTGGTTGGTTCTGCAACCCAACAGGACAGACAGAGACTTCAGAAGATAATTAGGATTGCAGAAAAAACAATTACCACCAACTTGCCTTCAATCAAAGACCTGTATATTGCACAAGTCAAAAAGAGGGCTGTGAAAATATTTACAGACCCCTCACATTGTGGATATAAACTGTTTCAACTCCTACCCTCAGAACGACACTATAGGGCACTGCACACAAGAACAACTAGACATCAGGACAGTTTTTTCATGAACGCTATCACTCTGGTAAACAAATAATTCCCTCAACATTGTACAACTATTTACGAAGTCTGTATTACTATTACTATTAATCTTTTCATCACTCCTTATCACCCATCCCCTGCCACTTGTGACTGTATGACTTTGTAATTTTGTCGCTTGTATCCTTACGATTTACACTGGTTGTTTCCTGGTATGATTTGATTGCTTATTGTAGTCTGTGACTATTATTAAGTGTTGTACGTTATGATTCTTGACTCTTGACGAATGTATCTTTTCTTTTATGTTCATTGAGACCATATGCACCAAGGCAAATTCCTTGTGTGTCCAATTACACTTGGCCAATAAAGAATTCTATTCTATTCTATTCTATTCTATTGTATTCTATTCTATCTTGTTCTATTATATTCTATTCTATAGCATTCTTAGAAGTCCTCTGTATGTTTCCTGTTCTGCTTCTTCAAAATTCATTTAAAAGTAGCAAATGCATAGCAGTTTTTTAAAATAAAAAATATACTTCAAACAATCTGTTACAAATTTGATAAATTTATATTCAAGTTTATATGAATAAAATTCCTCTCTATCCAAATAGCAATAGCCAGAGAAGTGGGTTAAAGGTTGATTGGTCTGGAAACCCCTCAGATTAGACAGTTCTGCTGCTAGCCTAGATGGAAGGTAAATTTTGAGCTGAAATTTGGGTCACACTCACAACAACACACTGAAAAGTATCAACCAACCATAACTGCCTTTGTTTCTTAAACTCAAACCCACCCACCCCAAAACCAGCTTGACATACATTTAGAACAAAGCATGCAATTGACAACCTACTAATTGCTCAAGCTTCTGTCTGTTTCATGGATTCTGGAGCAATATGATTTCTACTACTGCTTACATTCTAGTGTGAGTACTGATGCTCAGGGAGAGAAAATGGCATCATGAAAAGGAAGATCTTTTTGAACACATTAAGCCTTGACGATTTGCCAAAATACAAAAAGTTAAAATCTCAGGTTAAAAAAAGAAAGCTAAATGTGGCAAGGATATTGAGAAAATGCTTAATGATGACTGGGGTGTCTGTAGGGTATAGCAAAAAAATCAAGGTGACAGAGGGATTGGTGAAATAAAATCTCTACTCACTTTTAAATGTTTATCTCAAACAGCATATACAAATAATTAGAGATTTGATTGAACTAATGTGGCAATCAGCCATCATTTTGACTTTTTTTATTATGCCCCACAGGCAACCCTGATGATGTGTGAGCAGTTATGGGCTACAGATAGTTCATTGGTTCTTTGGAGAAAAAAATGGGCAAAAATGGTGGGAGTGAGATGGAATCAACTCCCCTTTTTCTTGTTCTTTTAGTATCACAATTTTACATTATTATTGGCTTGTTACCCAGATGTTTATATGGGATTTGGCATTTTTATCCACCTATCAAGTCTTTCCCAAGTTATTATTATCAAAAATTTATGCACCTTTGGATCATTAGAGTATTAAACAGGACAAATTGTAAAATAAGTGCCTAAAATAGAAATCTGAAAAATCTTTCAGGAGCCCACTTAATGTGCAAAGTTAAATCAAAGCTGAAGAGTTCCAGGATTAGATAAAGTATTTTGCAAGGAGCATTGCCTGGAAGGAAGTAATCTGGAAAATTGTTAATAACAATGTGGTTTGGCATGGGTTCCATGAAATCTTCTATCAAATAAGATAAGTGGGGGCAGAAATTCACAGCTGCAGATTGCCCTTTGGCTAGTCAGCAAAAAAAAATTGTAGTAACACAAATTTCCAGTAAAGAAATGACTATGTGTTGGGTGTGGATTTTTATGCTTACTTCAATACTCTCTTAACAAGTGGCTCCTAGTTTGATAAGAATTTCCCTCTCCACCTTCCTTCTAGCCCCCTTTATTTGTACAGCACTGTGCTACTGTTGAAACTGAATGCTATTTCTAACAGTTGCTTCTCAAGAACAGTAAATAAATAGTTTCTTTAAACATGCACAATTCTAACAGCATTCCTGCAAGGTATACCATTTTCTGAAGGTACCATGGCTCTCCAATTATAACAAACAATAAACAAGGTTTACTTTCTTTTCTGCTTCTTGGCTTAATAACCACCTATTTTATAAGTGCTTTTTCTTATTGGCCATAATTTCCTTCCATGTATTAAATGTTTAGCCTAGCTTTCTCCTTGCCTTCTAAAAAAAAGTCAAAACAATTTTACTCTTAATAAAACTTTGGGTAGTGAAGTAAGGATGAGGCACAAAGCCTTTCCCCTTCATCTATTCCTCTACAATTTACAATCCTTGAGCTGGTGGAAATGACTTTTTCATAATCTTTGCTGTCTCATTTCTGACTTCTATCCTAACTCTATTGCCTCTATTCTAGGCACTATAAACAACCAACTTCTTGCAAAGAAACAAAGCTAGACAAATTTCACATAACACTTTTGCATAACACTTTTGACACAAAATGAGCAGGAGAGGTTGCCCACCAAGGGACAATATGTGTTATTCCCCTCAGGAAATGACCAGCAAGCTTCAAGCAAGCTGATAATGTGAATCAGCCTTCAGCTCAGTTCATCTAATTTTATGGCTCAAGATAGGTAAAATGTTGACTCTATTCCACAATCATTTCTAAGGCAGAAACCAGTGCTCAGGGGCATAGTAGAGCAGCTGGCTGTAGGGAACATGTAAACATGGCTATAAGTAGTTGTTGACATAAATTCTCATCAGAAAAATGGTGCTTTCCTATGCTTTTTCAGTCACATCAGTCTCCATGGTTATGAAAGAGCCCTCAGAGTTTACATTTCACTTTGGTGAGGGAGAGAAGCATTGCCAGCAAAATGAAATTACCAGTTATCAGAGACAGAATTCCACTGCAGCCTATTCCTTTATTCATTCATTTTGAAGGCAATGAAAGACTGAATTCAAACATCACATTATCATAACCATACCCTTTTAAAAAGAAAATTACAAAAGTTAACAGCAGCAAAGATTAAAACAAGACATTAAATCATAGCTTTCAGAAAAATTAGAAGTTACCACATTTCTTAGGTTTTCGCAAGGTAGGAAAAGACAGAAAGAGTGAATTTCAAATTCTGGATGGAGACAATGAAAGGAGCTTCCTTTGATTTGGAGTAAAGAAATCAAGTATTTGATTACTCTGAGGTTTTTTAGTGAAGGAGAAATTCTGCATTATTTTTTTTCAAAGCAGAAGTCTTCCAGTATCACTGCTCCTGGAAACCGCAGCAACAGGAGGAGGAGGAGTTTTCTTAAATCAGTGACAGTATCAGGGATTGTCAGGGACAATGAGATAGGTGGCATATAAATTTAATAAATTAATAGAATAAATAAATAAGTCTTTTCTTTTGAATTTAATTGAAATGTAGGAAATCAAGGGAATTGGGGGAGTTGGAGGAAAGATGACCCAGTAAATGGGAGAGTATATGCTCTCCTTGGCCCAAATTTATAATTTATGTAAATGGCAACTCAGGTCATAGTGCTAAGGGAAACTTGATACAACAATGCTTTAAGATAATTTCTCAAACATGTTCTCTTATATTAAATTGGATCAGAACTGGTAAACAAGATAATTTTTCTGCACAACAATAATTTAAATGATTACTGGAATATGATAAAGAATCTTGACTGATCATTGTAATAAATCCCAAATCAGCATCTTCTACATTATTAAACTTACACCGTTCCTAGTTTCACTGTTGATTTGGATTGGACAATTAAAGAGCAGTCACAGATAGAGGATTAATTTTTTAAAAGAACAAGATGTAGGCAAACTACCTATTATTAAAATAGAGAATTTCTTCAGAAGTTGAAGATAAAATATTGAATTTAAAATAAAGTTGTTGCAAACATTCAAGATGCCATGAGATACCTTCATGGAAGTTTAAAATTTGAAGATTTGAATAAACATTATTACTTGCTTACTTGCTTACCTGCTAACTTACTTACTTACTTACTTACTTACTTACTTACTTACTTACTTACTTACGGTATATGCTACCTATATCATTGTTGAGCAACCCTAGGTGGCTGGACTTTATACAAACTATGATAAGACCAAAAAAAAAAAAAACATTCAGAAAGAATATTTTATACGTGTTGATCAGTATTCCCAGAGGCCCTTGGAATTCCCAAATCTATTTTGTGACTTCTCCACACCTCTCTTTGAAAGTGATGGTACAGTTCCCCGCTATACCTAAGACAGGAAAATATTAACAATGTAATGTAAAATTCTTTTTTAAAAACATCATTCCTCTCCCATAACTGCTTAAATCCAAGAAAATTCTGGTTTCGTCCATGCATTTGAATGGCATTGTCTGCTTTATGTTACAGTTCTAGCCACTTTAATTTTATTCCCCTCACTCCCAAATACTAGGCTGTGATAACATTTTCTAAATGGGAATAGTGGCTGATAGAGCAAAAAAAAAAAAAAAAAAAGCTATGAAAGAACAAGCCATAGTAACAAGAATTATTGAGGATTGATTTGAGTAGATTGTATGATGAAATCTGATATTTTTGATCTCCACCACTGTTCATAAGAAACTCTGGGTCTGATTTATTTTCTCTGAGATCCATGGGGAGTGTGCTTCTTTCTTCTCAGTTTTCAAATTTTCTCTTGTAGATCACACTCTGATAATATTGTAGAAATGTTTTATCCCACAGCTGTTTACTTTGCAAGAGGATAAAGAAAAAAAGACGAAAGACATTCAAACCCAGTAATTGCTCCATCTGAAAAAAAAAAACCCATAAAAGCCAATCCTTCTCATAAAACTTTTAGAATATACCTAACATTAAAACAAACAGCATCTTTCAGGTTCTGGTCAGTTGGAAAAGGGAAGGAGGGAAGTAAGGGAGGGAGGGAGTTGGTTTTTATTTGGCAAGCTTGCAATTGTCAGAATGTCTTAACAAAAGATGATGAGATGATGTTGAGAGAAGCCCTTAAAATGATGAGAAACTCCATAGTTTTTTTTTTTTTCCAAATGTGCCAGCTGCCTGATTGCTAAATTTGGCTGTGGAAGAACTCATCCATATCTGACACCAGCAATATGCAAACTTATTATAGGATTCCATACAGCAGGAGACAGGTTTGACATTTACTTGGCAGTTGGTCTCTCAGCAGAAAGCTTGCCTGAACTTGACTTGTGGGACAGAAGAGTTCCTTCACTTTCATAATTTGACATTTAATTAAAATCACTAGTCTCGGCAAATCACTTGAGGGATTTATTTTTTTTTGGTATTGTTCAAGTATTGGATTATCTGAGTCATCATGAAAGAAGGATCCGATATGAAAAAATAATAAGTTGGGGGCATAGTGAAGAGCCAGAACTATATTATGCAACAGACTAAGCTCTTTTGCAGTAGATTGTGGGAAAATTCTCCCTTGAAGATAATAATAAAAAAAGCCCTTGGGAGCAAGTTTAGTGATTTTTTAAAGATTATACTTAGAAAGCATATCCTAGGGAAAGTTATTTTACCAGATAAGCATAAATAGAAATAGAAACAAAGGTTTCCTCAAGAATGCTTCCAGGCATCAGTTTGACTGTATAATTGTTCTACTTCCTCCATGGATTTTCCAGGAATCATTGTGTCTTCTTTTTTCTGACTCCTGTATGTTTTTCTTTTTTCTTACCAGAAATATCAATCTGGAAAAAAAAAAAAAGCATGGTTGTAGGATATCTTTTAATTAGTAGTGTTATGAGATGTGGTAGTGTTATGAGATGTATCCATGTAGACACAGCCAAACTGAATGGAAAACAAAGAATGTCATTAGCCTTTGTAGTTACCTGGTGTGAAAAAATTAACCAGGAAATAAATCAGTGCAAACCAAGGTCCATTGGCTTATACACAATAAGATCATGCATGCGAGACCTCTTATCCCACACCTCATTCTATCCAATGCTAGATAGGGGCAGCTACAGCTGTAGGTGTGACCACTGCCATTCATATTACAACCAAAGGAAATCCTCATACTTTGCTGTATTACAAAGCCCAATTCCATATTTTTCCACTGATGCCTGCAAGGAAAATTTACTTTAAGCAATGTTGTTACGACCACACCTTCATTACTTCTCCTCTTCCCTTTGGCAATGTTGAATTCCTTTACCAATAAAGGCAGATTGCATCTTTCCATACTTTCCAGGCAACATATCTGGGTGTTACTCTGAATGATACATCACTGCACAAACTTATCTATGCTATGCTTAAGATTCAATTGATCCCAAACCATGGCCTTCAGTAAGTTCTTGAGAACTTCTTTTTTTCCTCTTGGGCCACAGCATTGAGTAAGCATATCCTCAAATAACTTCCGTTACAATAAATTGTAATATGGAGTGAAAAACCTGTATGGGATTTTGTGAGAATCTTGGGTGATGGGATACCTACTTTTTATGTTTTTTTCTACATGTAAGGCATCCCAAGTGCCTATGTATGAGTTGTGTAGTTGTGCAAATCAACTAAATTAATTAAATGAATAAATATTTAAGTCAGAGGTTTGGTGATGAAAAGGTAAATATGCAGAAATAGAAGAGGGTTAGCTATAAGATAAAAAAATAGATTGTAATATTCTCAGTTCACAGAACAGATCAAAATATCACTTTATAATGTATTTTTCAAAAAGATTAGTTGAGAAATGTATATTTTAAGGGAAGATGTGCTTTTTAAAAATAGCTAGCTACTTTTATAAGTATTTAAGAAATTTATGAAATATATCTTTTTTCTCAAAAGAAAATGAAATTAAATCCAGAAATGTAACAGACATTATAGTTTGTTGGCTGGGTGACCTTGGTCCAGTCACTCTCTCTTAGCCCAATCCATCTCATGTAGACTTCTTGTTGTGAGAAAAATAAGAGGATGAAAGAATATTAGATATTGAGTTATTTATAAAAACAATAAAAGCAGGATTAAAAAATCTAAAGGAAATAGTTACATTATACTGTACTGAATGTAAAGAAAGAAAAATAGATTAATAAAGAACAATTTTTGGAGAGACTATACTATCCTAAACTCACATTGTTACCAGTGACTTTTATAATAACATTGCTACTTGGAAATGGGTAAATAAGATTGCTGGTTACCACAGTTTTCTGTGTTCAAAAAAACTCCTTCTGCTCAATTTCTTAAAGAATTATATATTTACTAAAATTATCTAGCCATCTAAAATATTTTTTCTTAAAATATATAATTGCTTATCTTTTGGGAAAATGTGGTTTAAAGAGATAAAAGGTGTGATCGTGTAAGTGGGTTGTTTCATTATATCCTTGGTATGCAGAGTTAATTCCTTAGTAGGAACTCCTAATCCTGAGTCTGACATTCTGTGGGTCGTCCCAACTCATTTGAAAACATAAGAATTTGCAGGAAATGAAGGGAAAGTTCATGTACAACATGATGTTTTCATGAGTCCTCCCAATTTGTACTTGGTGTAGAAAGCATATGGTTGAGGTTGGTGGAGCTGACGGATCATTGTAGATTACAACCAAAAGATGCCCTTACCTAAACGTATTGCATCAGTGGCATTTCTGTGGCTATTTCATTTTCTATCTTAAAAAGAGCACCATGGAAATGAGATTTAAAAAATCAACAGCAGGTTCAATATTTCAGGATGTGGTTAAAGGTGCATCCAGAGACTGAAAAGATTGAGGATTACTTGCCTAATCCTATTAAGATTATCTACACAGAGAGAGATATGCACATGCTCAATTTACTACTCATACTTTTGAACAAGGCAAAGCATCATTTTTTCCAGGCTGTATGCTTTATATGTTGAGACCTGTCTCTTGAGTTATCCTTACATTCCTGTCTTTTTTATGATTATTATTATTGTTGGCACCTCTGACTGAGTATCCGGTGGAAGCTAACCCCGCAGGGATTTCTAGGTGCCAGATTAATTATAGGATATGCATCTCAGAAACCTCAAGGAGATTATCCTGAAGAGACATTTCCCAAATGTTGATTTGGATGGCAAGCACCTTGGAGCAGCTTCTTTTCTTGTGCAGTCTAGTCAAATATGATGGATGCTATACTGTACACCACAGAACACACAATTTGATAACCTAGCAAGGCTAATAAGATTGCTTTTCTAAAGATAATATCACAAGCAGCAATAATGATGGTGATGGAGAAAGAGTGGGAGATGGAAGTGGATCCTTGCAAATTTGTTGATCAGGATTAAAGAACATTTCTTGTGCCTAATTAACACAATTGGAGCTCTCAGGAAAAGTAATGCTGACCAAAAATCCTAGGACTTGTGGTCCCACTACTTTGGAAGGCATGGAACTGAAGAAGGCAACAGTGAGATTAGATCACGGGTGACAAACTCAAAGCCCGGGGCCCACTTTGGAAACAGCAAAGGAACTGGCCTGCAGTGCCTCTGCCAGTGAAAATGGAGCTCAGAAGGGAGGGTTGCAGGAGGCCATTGAAGCTGAAAACAGAGTCTGGGAACCCGTTTTCACTGGCTGAGCGCTTGGGCCACCACTGGCACACACACCCTGCATGTATGATGTCGAGATGGCCGCATCTACCCCATCCACACCCACTGTAGCCACCCGAGGTCAAACACATCCCTGATGCATCCTCAATGAAATTAAGTTTGACACCCCTGGATTAGATAGATCAGGGGTGTCAAACTCACTTTGTCAAGGCGGCATCACATGGCATATCGGGACTTTTTTCTCTTTTGCTAAACGCGTGGCCAGCACATGATGCATCCGGCCCAGGGAACAGGAGTTTGATAGCCCTGTAAGAGAGGTGGGGGAGACAGACAGACAGACAGACAAACAGATATGAGATCAAGATCCCCTGATTGCTACAGTAGGATTCAAAACTTACCAGTTCTCTTCAAAATCAGCAGCTTGAAACAAAAGTTTGTAGAATCCAACAGACAGGTTCTTCCAATTCAACCTAAACACAATATGACAGGCGTGTCAAACTTGATTTCACTGAGGACCATATCAGAGTTGTGTTTGACCTTGGGGGAGTGAGGAGTGGGCTTAGCCAGGAGGAGCATGGCCAGCTCAACATCACTCATGTCAGGGGTGCTTGTGGTGGCCTGAGCCACTCTGCTAGTGAAAACGGAGCTCAGAAGGGCTGCCCCCAGTCCTAGCAAGCTCCATTTTTGGCTGCGATGGCCTCCTAAAATCCTCTGCCAGCAAAAGCAGAGCTCAGGAGGGCTGCATGCGGTCCTCCCAAACTCCATTTTTGCTGGCAGAGGCACAGCAGGCCAGTCCTTCACTATTTCCAGGACAGCCCCACGGGCTAGATCTAAGCACCCCATGGGCCAGATCTGGCCCCTGGGGCTTCAGTTTGGCACTTCTGTAATATGATATCTGTTGTGAATTAATAAAAGTGCTTAAATAAAGATTATTAAAACCTTTAGAAAAGTGCAGGATTCTGACCCTGCACTTCTGATTGGCCGATAAAAGCAACATCTGATTGGTCCGTTCAGGAGGATCTGATTGGCTATTAGTCGGCCTCTTTCATTGGTTAAGGGAACTAACGCTTCCCGTTTCTTGTTGGTCACTTGATCAGCAGCTTGCCTATAAAAAGGGCTGTTGCTGCTGTAGTTTTTGCTCTGTTCCACAATGTTAAATAAAGAGTTGAAGTTCACTGTTCATCGTCTCGTCTCCAATTCTTGCGCCCATGCGCAGAACTTAACACTGGCAACGAGGATGGGATTTGGAGATGTCAGAGCTGACTGAGCACTACAGAGCACTAAACAGAGCACGTGGCTGAAGATGCACCAATGGCTGAACCATGTCTAGCAGCGTCATACCACCCACTCCATTCGACCTGGCACAAGAGGACTGGGACTCATATATGGACCGATTCCAGATGTTTCTGGAGACCAACAACTTGAAGAATGCCACTACCGGAAAGAAGTGAGCAATATTCCTAACTCACTGCAGGCTGACCGTGTTTAAGATGGCCAAGGCACTAGCTAAACCGGCTGAGGTGAAATCCATGGACTGGGACATCCTCGAGCCCCTTCTATGGGCCCACTATGCACCAACCGTACCAATACTTGTCCGCAGACACCAGAGAGATCAGCGGAAGGGAGAAAGCGTTGCAGATTTTATTGCGGATCTCCGGAATCTAGGAGGCCTCTGTGGGTTCACCAACCTTGAAGAAGCCCTGAGAGACCGGATAATTCTGGGATTAGAAACTCCACACACATAAAGTAAGCTGATGGCGAAAGGCAACATCAGCCTTGCAGATGCCATCGCTGACGATACTGCGGCAGAAGCAACCAGGAAGTCGGCTGCCCGAATGCGCCGCACCCATGCCTCGCTCTGCCAACTTGCCAGTGAAGCCTCACCTCACCTGGAAGGACAGGCAATGACAGCCTACCACGAGGACCTCGAATCATCATCAGAAAGTGACGAAGAAGAGGTCAACCGGATCAGGTCTGAACAAGACCAACGCCATCAACGTAACCAGAGATTGCAGCACCAATGCGCTGGTTGTGGGGCAAACCACCCACAATCAGACTGCAAATTCCTCGATGCGCTCTGCCATGTGTGTGGGAAAAGAGGTCACATCGGAAGAGTTTGTAGAAGCAAGCAAGGATCCAGCCCGCCTCAGAGGGGGACCAACTACCGCCAGCCCACAGGAAGTCATCCTGTAAATCGGGAATACTTAACCCACCAATGGAACAACCACTCCCACGGAAACAAAGCACTAGCCCATTCAACGAAACGAGAAGAGGCACACCAAACCATTACAATTGGTCACGCCTCATCATTAGACGCCAAGAAGATCCGGGTGAAGGTCGCCATCGAAAACCAGCCCTGCATGATGGAAGTTGATTCAGGATCGTCCCTCTCGATGGTTTCCTGAAGGATACTTAAACAATTAATTCCCAACGTCCGGCGGCAAGACCTCAGATTCCAAAGAATCATACTCAAGGACTACCAAGGAAATCGAATTCCAGTTGTTGGATCCAGCAAAGTTCGTGTCTCATTTAAAAATCGTACTGCATCCCTACCACTAACCGTAGTTGACAGGGACCGGCCTAGTTTGTTAGGCCTCCAATGGTTCGCTCCACTTGGAATTGAAGTAGCCGGAATTCACTGAACCAACAGCGACCTGGTCTGAGAGTTGCAGGACGTCTTTACGGAAAAATTAGGCAAGTACAAGGGGACCCTGATATCATTTAACCTTAACCCTGAAGTAGCTCCCATCCGTCTTAAGCCTCATCGAGTTCCATTTGCCCTTAAACCAAAGATTGATGAGCAGCTTGATAAATTAATAGCCCAGGGTGTGTTAGAACCAACCGACCACGCTCCCTGGGAAACCCCAATCGTAACACCCATCAAGCCGGATGGATCGTTAAGAATTTGTGGGGACTACCGAGCCACCCTGAATCATGTCCTTCAGCAGAACGCTTACCTGGTACTGGTGGCAACACCTGCTCCATTCCCTAGGGGGCAGAAAAGGCTTCGCTAAATTGGATCTAGCGCAGGCATACCAACAACTGCCTGTAGATAAAAAAAATGGCAGAGGCACAAACGATCATTACGCACCGAGGTGCATTTAAATGCAACCAACTCCAATTCAGAGTTAGCGTGGCCCCGGGAATTTTTCAGAGCTTGATGGAGAGACTATTACAGGGGATAAAAGGGGTTGTATCGTATTTTGATGACGTTTTAATTGCTGCTCCAACTAGAGAAATACTAAGGGAGCGCCTGAGGTCGGTTCTCCAGAAATTTAAAGACTCTGGTCTCAAAGTTAAAAAAAATAAGTGTCAACTATGTACGGATAAAGTAGAATTTTTGGGATACTTAATCAATAAACAAGGCATTCATGCCACCGACAGCAAGCTCAGAGCAATCAAGAATGCCCCAAGGCCCAGAAATAAGGCTGATCTCCAAGCTTTCCTGGGCCTTATCAATTTTTACAACATCTTCCTGCCCCACAAAGCGACCGTAGCCAAGCCCCTACATCATTTGTTGGACAAAGAGGCAACCTGGGTTTGGGGACACAGAGAGGAACATGCGTTCCAACAAGTAAAAAACTTATTGACCTCCGATGCTGTTTTGATGCAGTATAACGAGACTTTGCCTTTAACGATTACCTGTGATGCATCACCATTCAGAGTGGGTGCCATTTTGAGCCATGTGTTACCAAATGGCAGTGAAGCCCCTATTGCCTACTTTTCAAAAACGCTATCAAAAGCTGAACATAACTATAGTCAGATCGATAAAGAGGCTCTTGCTGTCGTTTCTGCTGTTAAACGATTTCATGAATATATCTATGGGCGAGTTTTTACTATAGTTACCAACCACAAACCTTTGCTGGGGATTATAGCAGGAGACAAGCCAACCCCTTATATATTATTCCCCAGAATGACTCGCTGGCTGCATATAATTATAAGTTGCAACACCGCCCGGGGAAAGCCATCCCCCACGTTGATGCAGTAAGCCGTGCACCACTTCCGGAAACCATTGACGACCCAGCTCCAACTGTCACAACGCTCCAGATTGAGACACTTGGCCGATAATAGCAACATCTGATTGGTACGTTCAGGAGGATCTGATTGGCTATTAGCGCGCCTCTTTCATTGGTTAAGGGAACTAACGCTTCCCGTTTCTTATTGGTTACTTGATCAGCAACTTGCCTATAAAAAGGGCTGTTGCTGCCGTAGTTTTTGCTCTGTTCCACAATGTTAAATAAAGAGTTGAAGTTCACTGTTCATCGTCTCGTCTCCAATTCTTGCGCCCATGCGCAGAACTTAACAATATCAATCTCAATCAAGTGGAATAATTAAATTAGATAGTGTAAGCATTGATTTCCAGAAATTAATCTTAATTTTAAACCATTCACTGTCCCAAAGGTGCTTTTTTGGGACCTCCCCCCTAAAAATATACTTTGTTGGTGATGATGACAATGAGATGGACAACTGTTGTTGAATCTATATATCTAAAAGCAAAATACCACTCACGCATCTTCATGAAATCTTCAGAATCGTAAAGCCTACAAACTTGAAATTTGGCACATATGTTCCTCTTGGCTTCTGGGTGCTAGCCAGCAAAGGATTTTTCAAAATGACCATCAGGGCATTAGTATTTCCTATATTATTATTAACATGTACTGATGCTAAGGAGTTCTACTCCGCCTCCCCACCTAAAGAGAAATATCTCCCAACTGCAGTTCAGCTAAGCCACACCCAGGCTCCTTGCTGTCTCCTTCTTGCTCACAAAGCAAATACTGTTTCAGTTTCCAAATATCCCTGAACTCTCTCATACATTGACAGGACACTAGCCAGATGAATACCAATGGATGCTGGTAGGCAGAGGCACAATTTCCCCCCTTATTTTCCTCCCCCATGCTTTCAGGTCTTTTTTCAATCTCTATGGCTTCTCTGATAATTCTGTAGCTGGGGTTTTCTATAGTGGCTAGGGTTTTGGTGCCATTGAAGTTGATGCTATGACCTGTGGCTTTCATGTGTTGGACTAGTGAGGAAATGTGTTCCAACTTATTCAATTATCAGAGAAGCCATAGAGATTGAAGAAAGACCTGAAAGCATGAATAGAAAAGATGACTCCACCAGACTGTCAATTATTTGGACAATAATTGTTATTTGGACTCACAATAATTGTTATTTGGATTCACAAACAAAAAAATCTCCACACCACAAGCCAGGCAAACACCTGGGCACAAACAGACCCCCCCCAACACCTTCAGCGCAAACACACCCAACTAGGCACCCAGATGAAACCTAGCTTCCTAATAAATGATAGCTGTCCATTTACTCGGAGCCAGGCTGCACTAAAAGCCTCCAAAACAGGAAACACAATGTTGCCAGCCAATCAATACAAAAAAGAGCTACAAAACAGACAGAAGATATTAGAAACACCAATCAAGCAGAACACACCAAACTCCAAGACCAATAAACACAGACCAAGACTCCCAACCAATCAGGACGAAGAAAAAACCATTCTGGCACAGCAGTAGACTAGCACCAAATTTAAAACAGAAACAGCTGTGAAAGTCTGACTCACAGATGAACACAATACAGAAGCCTGAAGATGGCAGATGAGATTCTGCCAAAACGTTGCTACAACTTTGAAAGCACAACTATAATGATGTGGGAAATTACCCGAACAAAGCTGAATATCATACATGTAAGTACCCACGAAAACTTAAGAATATATATATATATGTGTGTGTGTGTGTGTTTTTTTTTCTTAAGTTTTCGCGGATACTTACGGTGGAATACCACATACACACACACACACACACAGAGAGAGAGAGAGAAATATACCTTTACATAATAGAGAAGCTTGTGACCAACTGATCTGTATGCTTGCACAGTGTATAAATTAAGGAATTCTTCTCATAGCCTTGTTTATACCATGGTATAAACAAGCTCCAGTAACTGTTTCTGCATGATATGTGCTTATAATATTGGCTAATATTGCCACATCTTAAAGTTATATTTAGCTTTTCCCAATATGAATGTTGTATTTTTTCATGTCTCCTATTTTTGACTGTTTTTTTTTAACTGTTAATAAAATAAACATTATTGACTTCATAATCTCCAATGCATTTCAGCAGGATCTGCCCAACTTCTACTGGACACATTTGACTGAAGTAGATTTTCCTTATCCCCATCCTTTAGTTTCCATGGTCATTTTTGGCTTATGTGTAGAATAAAGTAGGCATCTGGTTTCTGCAAAGGCATCTGGGTATGTTATACCTGATTTCTGAAGACCGAAAGTGATCTAAAAGTGAATTTAAAAATGAGAGCCTACAAGAATGATACAGAAAAAAATGGTACACTGGATATACAAAAGAAACTGGTTGGTGCCTTGATAGTTCACAAGGATATACAAGTAACAAACCAAGGGATGACTTGGATAATTTTCCCGCATTAGATTTACAAAAGAGGGTCGTTAAAGCTTTGAAGAATTTTGGGAGAAGAAACAAAAAGAAAAAATGAAAAAGAATTTATTTGAAGGAACTAAAGAACAAGATTGTTAAAAATAAAAGGGAGAAATATGAAATTGGTTTGTTTGGTTAAGGTTAAAAAAGATGTGTTGATATCTCTGATAACTTTTAGTGGATTTTGCTATTGAGAGCAGAAAGGACAAGGTTTTAAGGATTTGTTTATAGTTAAACATGAAATATGAGATAAATAAATCTTGTATTTTAAGAAAATGTGAAAACATACTAAAATTGTTTATACTTGTGATGAAGGGGAAATTATCTCTCTCTCTCTGTGTGTGTCTCTCTCTCTCTCTCTCTCTCTGTGTATAATATTTAGTTACTATATTCTTATTTTTTCCTTATTTTTTATTTTATACATTTGATACATTTTCTACCTTTTCTTTTTATTCCTTTATTTTGTTTGGTTTGTATTGTTTTTATTGTTGTAGATGTAATTTTTCATAAAATTACCTTAGATGGGTACAGTGTTGTTTTTTTGAAAGAGAGTTAAGTCTGTAGTATATAGAAAGTTGATTTTAAACAGGGGGAAATAGCTGTGTCTATGCACAGAAGTTGGTCTTTTCAGTCCAGGAGTGTCCCCCAGACCACTGTCATCCATTCCATCAAAGCTTCGAGTGTGAGCATTGGTTGGAGGGAAATGCAGGATGCTATCATCTTGTTTGGACAAAGCTCGGAGGACGAGCTGCTTCACTTAGGTACGTACCCAGAAGCCACGATCCAGAAGGAACAACAGCCCCATGTATGGGAGTGAATAGACAGGGCTACAGATTCCCAGACTACTACACCTTCATTCAGCTACAGGTCAAGTCATGGAACCAGGACAATCACAGACAAGCAACATGCAGTTAATCTGCATAGTAGCGCAGTTCCTAAGGACAACCATCTAGCAGAGCCCCAAGCTTCACATGGCTTCAAGTAACTTTGGCTAGGCTTTACTGAAAACAAAAGGAAGGGGTGGATTAGGCTAGAGCAGGGGTCTGCAACCTTAAACACTCAAAGAACCATTTGGACCCGTTTCCCACAGAAAAGAAAGCCCCGGGAGTCAAAAATTTAGCAAACGGTGTGACTAGGTAGGTGTGGCCAACTCGACGTCACTCACTCCCACCCAGTCACCTCCTCCTCTGGAATATGGAGTGATGGCGGAAGGGAGGGGCCAGCCAGTGGTGGGATCAGCCAACAGGGAGCTGCAGCAGAGGGCCGAAAGAGCCATATGTGGCTCCAGAGCCACAGTTTGCAGACCCCTAGGCTAGAGAATAGGATATAACAAGACCAAATATAAAAATGAGAATGTAAAAAATGAAACATAGAAGATACAGGATACTGTAGAGCAACCGACCTCAACCTTTCTGGCACCGGAGACTAGACAATTTTTCCATGGATCAAGGGGGTGGTGGTGATTTTGTGTATTAGATCCTGCACATACATAGATGAAGCTTTACTCTCTCGTCCACTGTTTGCACAGCCTATTTTCAAACAGGCCAGTTTTGGACTCACAGCCTGGGAGTTGGGGGGCCCTGCTGTAGAGGATATGGGACAAAAGTGCAGGAATAGTACAGAAAGATGTGGATGCAGAGTTGGGTAGATGACCAGTCTAAGGACCACTGTTGTTCCAGAGATTCTAAGAAAATTTTTCTTTTGAGAAAACTTGTCATTTGTTGATATTGGCCAATTCATTAATGTTTGCTTTTTAGTTTCAGGAGTAAAACAAGCTTATCCAAATTGCTTCCAAATAATATTCTTTAACTACTCCCTCTGTGTGAAAGAAGGGTGGTTTCAAAAATTGATAAATAAATAAACAAACAAAGTTATCACATTACATAACATTATTTTTTTTGTTTGCATATGCTCATGAAAAAGAAAATGAAATAGATGCCACATGGCATTTTCTTAAAGCAAAAATTTTAGAGTCTGTTTATTGGAATCAATAAATGTTTGTAACAAGTACAGGTAATCCCTGACTTATGACCACAATTGAGCCCAAAATTTATGTTGCTAAGTGAGACAGTTGTTAAGTACATTTTCCCCTTGTTACGCCACAGTTGTTAAGTGAATCATTGCAGCTGTTAAAATACTAATGCAGTTGTTATGTGAAACTGGCTTCACCACTTGACTGCTTGTTAGAAGGTCACAACGGGGGATCACATGACTGACCTCAGGACACTGCAACCGTCATAAATATGAATCAGTTGATCATTTGACCAAGGGGATGCTGCAATGGTTGTAAGTGTGAAATATGGCCATGTCACTTTTTGCAGTGCTGGTGTAACTTTGAACACTCACTAAGTGAATCATTATAAGTCAAGGACTACCTGTATCATTGTAAGTCAAGGACTACCTCTCTTTCTCTCTCTCTCCCTCCTTCCCTCCCTCTCCCTCTCCCCCCCCTCTCTATCTATCTCTGTCATTATTACCTTTATAACTATAGCTGATAGTTGAAGATTCTTTTCTCTTTTGACAATTTTTAGTAGTACTTTAACTATTGCTGTCCAGAAGAAAAATGGAATGCAGACTTTCCACTTTCTTGAGAAACTTCAGATGAATGACTTGTTCAGCAGGTTTTCCTTGTCATGGGAAAGGACAGTACATAGAAGTAAGAACAATCTCATTATCTGTCAAGGAACACCTTTGCATATCTTTCAGTTGGGGCATTTCCCATGAAGCCTGTGCAAAGACTGTGAGGAATGTTTCACTTCAACTGTGTTCCAAGCAGAGTCCACTTGTAAAGCAATGCAGCCTTCACTTATTGAAGGCATGGATCAAAGGTGTTGTCTTGCTTAGCTTCAGGTCTTTTTGTGGAAGCCCAGTAACCAGGCAACCTTTCTGTGCATGATTATTGTATGTCAATTGAACTGCACAGAGGACTACAGAAGTAGACCCAACTCAAAAGTCATTTGATCAACTCTCTGCTAATGTAGGAAACCTGATAGTAAAATTTTCCTGATGACTGGCTATCTAGCTTTTGTTTAAAATGCTAATGAAAGGAATCTAACATCATTCATTCATACATTCACAAAATGTCTCATATACAATAATCTTAGGCAGCTCAGAACAAAATCAGTAAAATCAGTAAAACAAAACAGTCACATGATACATACATGGAACAGCACATTCTCCAGAGAGGACCCATCAATTTGTATATCTATTGGCTCCTCCCCATCCTAGTTCTTCCCTTGGGGGAAGATCTTTATCATATTTCAGAAATAAAAAGGTAGGAGTCTTCTAAATCTCAGGAGAACGTTTGTTTCTCAGGCATGGGATAGTTACAGAGAAGGCCCTGAAGTATCAGTTATTTATTTATAACTTTTGTCTATCGCCCATCTTAAAACCAAATTCTGGATTGCTTACAACCCAATACGTACAGCTTTAAAATAAAATAAAAAAGCAAGAAAACCAAAACAAGAAAAATAGAGAAGATTGGTGCTGCAGCCACAGATTCATGATATAACTCCTTTCATTCTCATCCTGTTCTGAATTCACCCTTTCCCAGATTCTGGGGAAGAGCTATGAAGATTGAAAGAGGAAGGTCTTCCCTCACTTCCGGGGAGGGGGGATGTTTCACAAGGCAAGACTGTAATGAAAAAGTCACATTGCTAAGTATCTTCAAGGTGGCAACATTTAAGGAAAGAGACTTGCAGTAGGATGGATAGATACCCTGAGGATCAGGATAATCTATTTCTTGTGCCCCATAGGGCTTTAAAGGTAAGATATAACATTTTGAATTGCACCCAGAAGGAAGCTGGGAGCCAATACAGCTCGCATAATAACAGCAGTTATGGCATGGGCAAACCAAGGGGTACCCAGAAGTGCAGGTGCCACTACATTCTGAACTAGTTTTAACTTCCAGATGGCTTTAAGAGTTGTTCCATATAAAGCATGTTTCACTAATCCAGTTGGGAAGTAGATAAGGCATGAGACTATGAACAAAGCCTCTCAGTTCCAGATCCCACAATTCAGCCCTGAATCAATTCAACTCAACTAGTTCAATTTTTGAATCTTCTTCTCTATCAGAAAAATATTGGTCTGCAGGATCTTATTTTCAGTTATTCGTTTTCATAATAATTGGAGCAGCCATTGACTGTTCCCATAATAAATGGAACAATCCCAAATTCCACTTAAAAACATTCTTTCCTGATATGGAGAAAGGGGAATAAATAAAAAACAGCCCTGGGTATCCCAAATAATTTACAGTAATTTGCACAGTCAGCAAAATTTTCTGGCTTCCATTTCTTAAACAACTATTAGAAAAATTCACCTTCCAGCCTAAATCATGCTACTAAAGTAAAGACAGGTGCAAAAAAAAAAAAGTGAATTTTTAATTGAATTCTGTCATAGAAAACAAATTCCTTGATTCAGAATTGTGTAATTTTAACTATTCACCTTTGGTGTCAGTTTGGGAGGTTCTAAGATAAATCTGAAGGCCTGAAGTCTGCTAATCCTTGAACACACTGTGTTGTGTATGCATAAAGATTTAATAAAGTGTGAGCTTGGAGTTAAGTGCAGGGTTTTGGCCCTGCACTTCTGATTGGCTGTTAAGCGGCCGGACCGGATTGGCCCGTCCCGGGGAATCCGATTGGCCCTTAACAGAGAGTTTCTATTGGTGATAAGAGCTAGCGCTCCTAGCTCGTTATTGGTTAAAAGTTACAGGGTTTGCCTATATAAGGCGGGTTTAACTGCTATTAAGTAAGAAGTCACAATGTAAATAAAGAGCTGGAGTTCACCATTCAGAGGCTTGTCTCCATTCTTTCTCGCCCATGCTCAAAACATAACACTGATGACGAGGATGGGATATGGAGATATCTGAACCAACGAAACTTCGAAGAACACCGAGCACGTGACAGATGACGCCAACAACGGAACCATGTCCGGCAGCATCGTTCCACCCGCTCCGTTCGATCCAGCACAGGAGGACTAGGAGTCTTACATGGATCGTTTCCAAATGTTCTTAGAGATGAACAACTTAAAGGACGCCACAGCCGGGAAGAAACGGGCGGTGTTCCTAACACATTGTGGTCCAACCGTATTTAAGATGGCTAAAGCACTAGCCAAACCCCGAGAAGTGAAGGCCATGGATTGGGACGACCTTGAACCTATCCTACGAGACTACTACGCCCCGACCGTGCCTATGCTCATGAGACACCACAAGTTTTATCAGAGGAGCCAGCGAAAGGGAGAAAGCGTGGCCGACTTCATAGCAGATCTCCGAAATTTGGGAGGCCTCTGCGGATTCGCCGATTTAGAAGAAGCACTAAGAGATCGCATAGTTCTGGGACTAGATGCACCAGGCGTCCAAAGCAAGCTGATGGCGAAAGGTGACATCAGCCTTGCCGACACCATCGCCGATGCTACTGCAGCAGAAGCAACCAGGAAGTCAGCTGCACAACTACGCCGAAACCACGCTCTGGTACCACCACCGGCCAGTGACATCTCACCCAGTTCAGAAGGGCAGCTTGCGACAATGCACCACGAGGACCTCTCTTTGTCATCAGACAGCGACGAAGAAGGGATCCATCGACTGCGGTCCGACCGGGACCATCACCCGAAGCCCTTATGCCCTTGCACTGGTTGTGGAACCAACCATGCCAGGTCCAAATGCAAATTCCGCGACGCACTCTGCCATGAGTGCGGGAAACGAGGCCACATCGGACAGGTCTGCCGCAGCTTGCCAGGACCCAGCCAGGCCTCAAAAGGGGCTAACTATCGCCAATCGACAGGAAATCATCCTGTACAGCGAGAGCCAGTAAACCACTCCTACAGAAATCGAGTTTTGCAGAGAGAAGAGGCTCACCATACTATCACTATCGGTCACGCCTCAGCCTTGGACACTAAGAAAATCCGAGTCACAGTAGCCATCGAAAACCAGCCTTGCCACATGGAGGTCGACTCGGGATCGTCCCTCTCGATGGTGTCCTGGAAGACACTCAAGCAACTCATCCCCACAATTCAACACCAGGATCTCCGCTCCCAATGCCTCATCCTCAAGGACTACCAAGGGAATCAAATCCCTGTCATCGGTTCCTGCCGAGTCCGAGTCTCCTTCAAGAAGCACACAGCATACTTACCTTTAACGGTCATCGATAGAGATAGGCCTAGCCTACTGGGCCTCCAATGGTTCGCGCCACTCAGCATTGAAGTGGCCAGCATAAACCGAGTCAGCGGCGGTGACTGGGAGGAAGACCTTATCTCTGAGTTCAGGGATGTCTTCGTGGACAGCTTAGGCGAGTACAAGGGGACCCCGATTTCATTCAGTTTAGATCCAAAAATAGCTCCCATCCGTCTAAAGCCCCGTCAAGTTCCGTTTGCCTTAAAATCGAAAATTGAACAACTCGACAAACTGATAGCTCAGGGGGTGTTAGAGCCCATCAATCACTCCCCTTGGAAAACCCCAATTGTAACATCCATTAAGCCAGATGGGTCAATCCGAATTTGTGGGCACTACCAGGCCACTTTGAACCACGCCCTACAGCAGAACGCGTATCCAGTTCTGGTGGTGCAGCATCTCCTCCATTCCCTGGGGGGTGGGAAAGTCTTCGCTAAATTAGATTTAGCTCAGGCATATCAGCAATTACCAGGAGATGAAAAAATGGCACAGGCCGGTTTTCCGGTTTCGCGTGGCTTCGGGGCAGCAGGAATTCGCGACAGCTCGCGATTCCTGCTGTGCTAGCCGTCGAGGTACCCCCGATCCAGATGGGTCAGGGGGATATGGCTGCCCTGTAGGGACAGCTGAAGAGAGAGGGGAGTCGGATAGGGAGGTGGGGGTGTCGCAGACCCCCCCCTTCTCCGGAAAAACCCCTTTTTCCCAAGGCGGTGGAGCGGCGGTCAGCAATGGCCGCCACGAAGAAGCCAGCAACCGGGTAAGATTGTGCTGGAGGACGTGTGAAGAGTGAAAGTTCTGTCTGAGTCGGGTCAAGTAACATCTTTTAAATTGCCTGGAATTGAGCTGTTTGAATTGCTGGAGGATACATTGTATCCCTAAGAAGAACGAAAAGCGGCGGAGAAGCTGTTAAAGGGAACTTTTTTTTTTTCTTTACTCTCCCACCCCATGGAAACAGCAGAAATATTTGGATATATTGGACATTGAAAGTGGATTGCTTTGAAAGTTGAAGCTAAGAGACAAAAGGATTTTTGGACATTGAAAAATTTAAGAAATTGGAAAACCCTTGTTGGAGGTATGGATTTCTGATTATTTAAAATTGACATTGCAAGTGGGAAGGGAGAAAAAAAAAATTGGAGCAGAAGCTGAAAAAGGAGGAGATTGCCTAGAATCCCAAAGGAAGATATATGGTAATTGGACCTCTTTGATTAAAAATTAACCCCAGAAAGAGAAAGAGAAGAAGGAAGAAAAGTATTAACTTTTGGAACTTTTTTTTTTTTTAATTGCTTTTGATTGTCTTTGATTAAAAATACTTGTGGTTGTTTTGGAAAAAGTTTCCCTTTTCATAATGGCATCGTTTGTGGATGAACTAGAGATTGAATATCAAAAATATAAAAAAGAAGATACTTTGGGCACTTTGTTTCAATTCTTAGAAATGGCCGCTTCCCTGGCGTTATGTACTTATGAAAAGTTGATTACGCAGCAGAAGGACTGGGACAAGGAAGAAGAGGAAGAAGAAGCCATCTTTGATGAACAATGGGTCCCTTCCGGAGAGGAGGAGAAAAAGGATAAGAAAAAGGGGATTTTAAGAATTATAAAAACAACCAAAAGAGAGAAAAATGAGCGAAAAGGTGGAGGCAAGGTTAGAAAGCAAAGGAAAAGGAGCAAAAGCGAAGAGAAAAAGCAAAGGGGTAAAAAGGGCAAGGAGAAGAATAAGCAAGAGAGAAAGGGGGGGAGGAGAAGCCTTAACGGGGGGAAGCAAGACCTAAAGAAAAAAAGTTTATTTAGAGACAATGGGTGAATTTAATTTAGATTAAAAGAGGGATTCTGGAGGGTACATAGGTTTGTGATATGTGTATTTAGAATATAAAATTTATTATGTAATCTTAGAATCTTTTAAACAGAATCCCAAGAAAAATTGCTATACGTAGTATTTTTAAGTTAGGGTAATGAGTTATAGATGTTACTCCAATTGGTGTACAGGAGAAGTATAGTAAAAGAAAAAAAAAAAGATGAATGGATAATTGGAAATAGAACAGACAAAGAATGTTGTTGAAAATGGTAATAAGATATGGAAGGATATATATGCTTTTTTTTTGGATTTTGTATATTGATAAAAGGCAATAAAATTTTAATTAATAAGAAATAATTTGGATGGAAAGGAGAAGTAGGGATAAGATATGAAGTTCATACTATATGAAGTATTGATATTATAATTTGGAAATGTTATGCCTTATTGGTCTTTTATTATTATTTTTTCCTAGAAAAGAATTTATAAGCTGTTAGGCCTTGACTCTTTGTGCATTGTTTTTATAAAACTGATAAAAATGGTTTTTATATATATATATAAAAAAGAAAATGATAATAAGATATGGAAGGATATATGGGATGAATATGATGTTTGAATTTGTGTCTGTGTGAAGAGTTTTAACCCGGGAACAGACAACCTTCAGAAAAGATCTTTTAGTTTTGTTTATGTTTTGTGTTTTGTATGTTTGTGTATTGTGTTTTTGGTAAAACTAACAAAATTTGTTTTTTATAAAAAAAAGGAAAAAAGAATCAATAAAACCTTGGAGGAATGTTAGATGAGAATAATTTAAACAAGCCAGAAAGAAATGAATATGATGACTATAAAATGGATAAATATGGAAGAGAAATGAAATTGAATAGGAGTAAAGAGAAATAATGAGAAATTTGCTGAAAGATATTTGTGTGTCCATATGGAGATGGGATAAATTGGAATTATGTTGTATAAAAATAATGTCTTATTCGATTTGTAAGGATCTATAATGTTAAGAGGTTTTATGTACTTATGTATTTAATGGTTAATGATGTGTTGTTTTATCTTTAAAATTAATAAAAATTTGCTTCAAAAAAAAAAAAAAAAAAACGGCACAGGCCCAAACTATTGTGATGCACTGAGGTGCCTTTAAATGTACCCGGCTGCAATTCGGAGTTAGTATAGCCCCGGGGATTTTTCAGAGCCTTATGGAAAGGTTATTGCAAGGAATTAAGGGTGTGGTCCCCTATTTTGATGATGTATTAATTGCAGCCCCTACAAAAAAAATCTTACGGGACCGGGTAAAATTAGTCCTAAAAAAATTCTAAGAGGCTGGTCTTAAGGTTAAAAAAAACAAATGTAAATTGTGTGCTGACAGTGTTGAGTTTTTAGGGTATCTGATTGATAGCCAGGGAATTCCCCCTACCGAAAGTAAACTAAAAGCGATAAAAAATGCTCCCAGGCCACGAAACAAGGCCGATCTCCAGGCGTTCCTAGGCCTCATCAATTTTTATAATGTATTTTTGCCGCACAAAGCATCGGTCGCTGAACCGTTACACCGGTTGTTAGATAAAAAAGCAAATTGGCTATGGGGTTACCGTGAAGAAGAGGCGTTCTGAAATGTTAAAAAACTGCTCACTTCTGACTCTGTACTCATGCAGTATAACGAGACTTTGCCGTTGGTTATAACATGTGATGCCTTTCGGGGTAGGCACCATTTTGAGCCATGTAGTGCCTAATGGGAACGAAGCCTCTGTTGCATATTTTTCAAAGACTCTTTCAAAAACTGAGCGAAACTATGGACAAATCGATAAAGAAGCCCTCACAATTGTCTCAGCTGTGAAAAGATTCCACGAATACGCGTATGGCCGGGCTTTTACTATTGTGACTGACCACAAACCATTATTGGGGATAATAACCGGGGATAAGCCGACACCCTACATATTATCCCCTAGGATGACCCGATGGTCAGAATTCTTAGCTGCTTATAACTATCGGCTGCAATACCGCCCGGGGAAAGCCATTCCCCACACCGACGCATTGAGCCGAGCACCGCTTCCAGAGACTCTCGATGATCCTGCACCAACGGTAACCACGTTGCAAATCAAGGCACTCGACTCGCCGCCACTAACCGCCTGAGATATTGCGAGAGAAACCAAACGCGACCACACCCTAGCACGAGTCCTAAGCTGGATAGAACCCGGATGGCCATTGGACCAGCTATCAGATGACTTCACACCATTCAAGACTCGATAAACCAAGCTCTTCTCCCAGAAAGGCTGTGTCATCTGGGGCGATAGAGTCGTTATCCCAGAACGACTCCAGAAAGCGCTGCTGAGAACCTTGCACGATGGCCACCCCGGCATCATGCGAATGAAAGCCCTTGCGCGAATCTATGCATGGTGGCCGGGCATTGACAAGCAAATTGAACAGTGGGTTAAAGCTTGCCCCAAATGCCAAGAAGTCAGCAACGCCCAACCAAAAGCCATGCCTACTGAATGGGAGACACCACGTGGACCCTGGTCCTGAATTCACTTGGACTTCGCGGGGCCAACCAAAGGCCACACCTTCCTGCTTAATGTTGACGCCTATTCGAATTGGCTTGAGATCCATTGCATGACAACTACGATCTCCGAGGCAGTCATCAAAACCTTAGACAGACTCTTTGCAACCCACAGATTACCAGACATCCTGGTATCCGATAACGGCCCTAAATTTACCGCACTAGCATTCGAGCAGTACCTCACTGAACGCAGCATTCGCCATGTGCTCACCTCGCCTGCACACCCTGCGACCAATGGCAAAGCAGAACGCATGGTCCAATTTGTGAAGAAAACCTTGCAGAAGGTAGACTACGACAACATTGACAACAAGGTCAATCGAATCCTCTTCTTGCAACACATCACCCCACATAGCGTCACCAACAAAACTCCCGCCGAACTGCTAATGGGACAAAAGCTCCGTTCCCACCTCGACTGGTTGCACCCAGCTTACGAACCGGAGAAACCACTAGGATCCAGTGGCCACTGTCGTACCTTCCAGGTAGGAGACTTGGTATATGCTAAAAACCTATTGGGTGACCCGTTGTGGGTGGAAGTGACAGTAATACGTGTAACTGGCCCCAGATCCTACCTTGTACAATGCCTTGATGATAAACTTTGGAAACAGCATATCGATCAATTATGATCGCTGCTTCCAGCTGCCAGTCTGCAACTCCCATATGACCAAACTGATGGGGGGGAGGTACAGAAGAAGATGAATTCCTAGAGAGCCCATTCAAAGGAAACGACGGCTTGATAGAGACTCAGGAAGTGGAGCCGGAGGGAGAAACGGTTGCACCTCAGGGAATTGCAGAGAATGTGGGCAATGACGTAGAAGTGAACTCTGAACCAGAAACAGTCCCACTGCCAAACAACGATCTACCTCAGCGTGATTGCAGCCAGCTGATACAACGGAAATCAAAGAGACTAATAAGACAACCGTCCTACCTAAGGGACTATGTAACTGCGTCCTGCAAATAAGAAGCCAGGGGGAAGGGGTGTTGTGTATGCATAAAGATTTAATAAAGTGTGAGCTTGGAGTTAAGTGCAGGGTTCTGGCCCTGCACTTCTGATTGGCTGTTAAGCGGCTGGACCGGATTGGCCCGTCCTAGAGAATCCGATTGGCCCTTAACAGAGAGTTTCTATTGGTTATAAGAGCTAGCGCTCCTAGCTCGTTATTGGTTAAAAGTTACAGGGTTTGCCTATATAAGGCGGGTTTAACTGCTATTAAGTAAGAAGTCTCAATGTAAATAAAGAGCTGAAGTTCACCGTTCAGAGGCTTGTCTCCATTCTTTCTCGCCCATGCTCAAAACATAACACACTGTATCACATCTGTTTAAGCATTCTATTACTATTCTTTGGAGTGAGTTGTTTATACTTTTGGCAAGAAAATGCATTCATCTTTTAAATGAAATCATAGGTGCTATGCTGTAATAATTTCTTCACGTCTTATCTGCCACAATTCTTGTCTTCTAAATCAGCTGTTTTGTATTGATGTGTTCATTGATTTATATGTTAGTTATAGCCACCCATTCCAGTAGACTCTGGACATTTTACACACAACCCCCTCCCCCAAAAAGCCAATAAAAACATTTGAAAGTATAAAACACATGACAAGTCTGGTCCAAAACAATCCTAATAACAATAAACCAGATCAGGCCCCCAGAAACACATTAATCCCAGGCCTAAAACCAAAGTCAGAGCTTTTCAGAACCCATCCAAATCTTGGGGAGGGGGCAGGGACATGGGAGAGAAGGCACACTTCTTAGGCCCCACAAGATGATTATGTTTATAGAAGGGATCTGGAATGAATCCACTCTATTGGAATGTACCAGGCAGGCAGAAACAATTGGAAACAGAGGTCCCTCAGACATCCAGACCATAAGCCATTTCGAGCTTTATAGATATCAAATGATATCTTAAATTGCACCTAGAAGACAAATGGCAACCAAAGCCTTCTGCATAGCAGCAATAACACATAGACATATATCAATAAATGCCTGTTATTGTTCATGCTGCTGCATTTTGTACCAGCTATAGTTTCAAGGATACCCAGGAAGGAGTGCAGATGATTGACATGATGAACCTGTGCAAAGGCCCTCCTGGCCACTACTGCCACCTGCTCTTTGCAATAGCTATTAGTCTAGCAGAAGCACCTACTTTTGATGAAGTGATGAATGGGGAAGTGCAGCCCCATCTAGGACTATTGAGGGAACTATCCCTTGCCCTGGGAGACTAATCAGCAGAACTAGTCAATTTTGAATGAAAGTTTGCTCCACCTCCATCCTGACCCAAACAGTAGTTCAACAGTTTACCTGTGCAGACCAATTTGAGATATCAAGCTGCATATTGTCAGTGCACTGATGTTTACAGAATTCCAGATCACAGATGACTTCACCCAGTGGTTTCATGTACATGTTAAGTGGGAGAAGGGAGAGTGTTGAGTTCTGAGACACTCCATAACTTTTAAGATGAATTTATTTTTCTTCACGTTCATCATATATAGTATCACTCCAAATATAGTTATATACTTGCCTATTCAAAAGTAAGTTCCTAGATCCGTAGATTATAAATAGAAATGGGATTACAGCCTAAGCTGCTATATTCTCTCTCTATTATATTTGCACCAGAGGTGGGATTCAGCAGGTTCTGACCAGTAGCAGAAATTTTGGAGAACCAGTAGCAGAAATTTTGAATAGTTCAGAGAACCGGCAAATACCACCTCTGATTGGCTCCACGCCCATCTATTCTCTGCCTCCTATGTCTTAGCTGATCGGCTGTGTCTTCTTTTGTTACCCTGCACAGGAGAATGGAGATCTGGAAAGCAGGTTAGTGGGGTGGGGAAGGAATCGGATTTTGCAGTAACCTTCCCCCAGGAGTGGAGAGGGAATGGGGATTTTGCAATAACCTTCTCTTAGGAGTGGGGTGGAAATGGAGATTTTTCGGTATCCTTCCCCTGCTATGCCCACCAAGCCATGCCCACCAAGCCAAGCCATGCCCACCAAGTCACGCCCACAGAACCAATAGTAAAAAAAAATTAATCCCACCACTGATTTGCAGCTAACCTGTTTGAAGAACAATGCCCCTTTTCTGTTATTGTATCACATTTTACATGTCTCTGAAATAAATGCAAATAAAAGCCCAGTGACTATGAGGCAATATGTGAAAGGCATATTAAAATTGTCTGATGAATTAAAAAAGACCTGATAACCAGTAATGATTTAAAATAGAATATTTGCACCATAATTCTGCAGATATTCTCTTCAGAGAATGCAGAGATTCTTGTAAATTCAAACTCTACAAATTTCTATCACATATGGTTGGTTGAACAGCCAGCCAGATGTTTAGACTGGATTTGGCAGTTTTATCCAATTATCAAGTCCTTCCCAAGGACCTGGATTAGACAAATGTTGTTTGAATATGTTAAAGGTTAGGGTTAGGGTAAAAATCATTTTAAAAAATCACAAAACTGTGTTTTATTTATTCTAGCTATATCATGTGGAGGAATTCACTGGAAAAAGCAATTCTGTTTTGAAGAGTTAGCAGTAAAAGGTTGCCAAAGAACACAGTGCCAGAGCATAGAACAACTCAAAGAAGCAGTGCAAGATTGGAATATGTGGAGAAACCTGGCCCATAGAATTGCTAGAGTCGGACATGGCTGAATGGATAACGTGTCATCATAGGATGCAAGCTGTTCCAAATAAAACTACTTTTTGCGATTGACTGATATTATTTTGTCAATGCTGAAGGTGCTCCAAATGTTTTGGGATTCCACCCAAAGTGCCAGTTACTATTGAGACTATCTTTGCTTTCCTTTGCCACAATCACTTTACTTCTATTTGCAGGTTATTGTATTTTGTGATTTGCTTTAGTTTTTTTCTCTTCCATTCCGTTCGTCTCCAGGTGTCCAATTCCACTATCCATTGGCTTTCTTACAGTTAAAAATTATTAACTGTGGGGTGTTGTGTGAAAGCAGCTTGTCTACTTCAATTCTGAGATCACAGAGCACTTCAGCTTCTTCATTTTCTATTACTTTGTCTATTTTGTTATCCCATCAGTTCTTGTTTCCAGGCAAGTGGTTTTTCTTGCCAAATCTTCCAATATACCACTGTTGCTAGTTGATCATGCTATTGTTTGTAGGCAGTCTGTGCATTCTCCCTGCAAGAATTTGCTGTTTTTCTTCAGCCTCTTTGCAAAAGCAGCATTTGCCATCCACTGCTGTCTTCTCAGTTCTGGCTTTGTATGCTTTTGTTCTTAAGGATTGGTCTTGTGCAGCCAGAATTCTGCATCTTTCTTCAAGTTTTCTACTCTTAAATTATTGCCAGGTCTTGCTACTATCTGCTTTGCCTATCAATGATTTGGTGTATTAGTCATGTAATGCTTCTCCTTGCCATGCCTATTCATTATTTTTCCTTTGGTCTTTCTTAGTCTGGTCTCTCTGTAATTCAGTAAGCCTTCAGAGTATATTTGCTTCAGTTCACCTTCTTCACTGTCCTTCACATATTCTTTCAATGCCCTTTTTCTTCCTAACTGTAATTGTAACATTCCATGCCCGTTTATGCTTTCTGGTGCATAGAGTCAGTCAAAATCACTAAATGGATGAGGACATGATCAAGTTGACCTTGTGAAAAATAGGACACTGAATAAGTCTTCAGTCCAATCCAGTACAATTTCACTTAGAAAATGCAAGTATTAAGTTATGAGAACAGGGCCTATTTATTATATCCTTTCCGTAAACCCCTGTGCTCTAAAACTGGCGCTCTTCAAATCTGAAGGAATATAATTCCCAGTCACTTTCTTACTTTAGTTAAATATTGGCTTTATCTAGCTGATCTTTTGGAAGAGTTTTCTAACAAAATGATTCTGTTATTTGATAAAGAAATAGATTACTAGTAAAACAAAGTTGGTGTAACTTGTTGGACAGGTCTATCCTGGTCAATCTATTAAGCTTTATGCTACACCTTCCCCTAAGGTAAGGTGTTGATTCATTTCATGATAAGCCAAGAAATTTATGAGAAAATATGGGTCAGGTCAAATTAAGAATGAGATCATGCGGAGGTCATCATGGAATGGATGGAAATTTCAAAGTCTTCATGGACTACAAGAATGGTCCATCCTTGTTTAAAAATGAACTACTAATTTCTTAATTTTCTGGTTTAAAAAGGGTTAAATATGGGAAGAAGGAATCTATACAATTTTGAAGAGGGAAAAATAATAGAAATTATTTTGTAACTGCTGTAAAGAAGATTGGAAGCTACTTTTCAACTTTGTTTTTATTTTTTTATCTGTACTGTTTCATCTTTTGCCTGTAGCATTTCATCTGTTGCCTTTTTCTATTTTCTTCTATCTTTTAATTATGTCAAATGTTTTAATAAAAATATACTAAAAAGAGAGGAAGAAGGAAGGAAGAGAGGAAGTGTATGTAGGAGGGAAATTGGAAAGGGAGAAGAAGGGAGAAGGGAGAAGGGAAGGGGAGAGAAGAGAAGAGAAGAGAAGAGAAGAGAAGAGAAGAGAAGAGAAGAGAAGAGAAGAGAAGAGAAGAGAAGAGAAGAGAAGAGAAGAGAAGAGAAGAGAAGAGAAGATAGAAAATAAAGGGAAATGTATCTTTGAGAAATGTATCTTACATTGAAACTGCAAACATCCAGTTGTGTGTGTTCTGTATGCACATTTAAATAAACGATATATTGCAAATATGCCATAAGCCTTCAGTAGCCTCCATAAGGAACATCTCAAACAGGACTCCAAAAGGCTCGTGCAGAAGCTTTTTTAGTTCTGCCTCTAACCAGCAATAAAAAAAACCCAGATAGTTCTTGAAGCTTATACTGCAGGACTTATACCCCAGATAGGACTTTTGACAGTATAAGTACTCCTCAAGTTATAACCATTTGTTTAGCTACTGTTGGAAGTTACAGCAGCATTGAAGAAAGTAACATACAATCAGTTCTCAAACTTCTGACCATTATAGAATTCCCTGTGGTTACAAGATCAAAATTTGGAATCTTGGCAACTGGCATGTATTTGCGAAAATTGCATTTCTCGTGGCCATGTGATTGCCAAATGTAAGCTTCTCACTTGGCTCTCAACAAGAAAAGTTGATGGAAAAAGCTGGATTTGCTTAACAATTGCATGATTAGCTTAATAACTGCAGTGATTCATGTCGTGTCCGTTCGGCAAGGAGACCAGGAGGCAGTGACTATGGTTTCACCTCTTTATTAGGCCCCCGGAAACAATCTGACTCCAAGGGAAAACTTGTGGCTTTTTATTCTCAAGCCGCAGCAGCCGCGACCAATGGCACCGCTTTAAATCTCCCGCAATTCGTATCCGCCAATTGCGGGAGATTCTCAGTGGGCCAATCAGCGTGGCTCGCTAAACCAATCAGATCACCCCGTGCTTTGACCAATCAAACCGCGGGGTTTCAAGAAAGCAAATGAAGGTACAGAATACCCCTCCCCTCTTGGTTTGGTCCTACGTAACGTAGTCCCGTAAGTAGGCGGGGCTCCGCACTTGCCTACTGGACCTGCGCAGGACAGTCGTTGGTTGGCTCCCAGCCAGTTCGGTCGGGTTCTCTGTTTCTTTCGGCCTCGTCGATGGAACCGCCTGGTAGGCCTTGCCGGGCCGCTTGTCGCAGCTCCCTCCCGGTCTAGCCGGGCTGGTTGAGCTGCGGTTCTTGCCGCTCCCGCCTGGTCTTTCTGGGCTGGTCGAGCTGGCCTGGCTGCTTCTCCCTGGTGAGGCTTCGAGCTGGCTGCTTGCTGGTGAGTATGGTTGGTTTTCTTCTGGGTTTTGGTTCTCGGGGTATTCCCTCCCCTCCTGGCTTGTGTTAAGGGGATTTTCTGTGTCTGGTTGTGTGTCAGTTGTGTTTCTTGTGGTCTTCTCGATCTTATTTGATCGATGTGGCGTTTCCACGCTCGTCCATCGGTTGTTTGCAGCCAGTACGAGTGGGGACCTGTCAGTTGGGTTATGGTTGCTGGTACCCATAGTGGGTCTCCGGTTAGGTTTTTTGCGGTAGACGGCGTTGCCTGGCGCAAAAGACCGGTGCTTGCTGGAGGAGTTTGGGGGTTTTTCCGGGTTGTATGTGGGGTGCAGTCTGTCGAGTGGGGACCTTATTTTCCTCCCCATCAGTAGCTCTGCTGGGCTTTTGTTCGTTGTTGTGTTCGGGGTTATATGTTGGATAAAAAGCATTTTATTTATTTTGTCTTGGATTTTATTTTGTGTTTGATTTTCTGGATGGTTTTTTTCGTGAATTGAACCATCCGTTCCGCCCTTCCGTTCGCCACCGGATGGACCAGAGCTGTCAGTGCATGTCATATGCCCCATTCCGCTAGGAATTTTTCAAATTCCAGCGAGGTGAATTGGGGCCCGTTGTCCAACACGATGACATCCGGGAGGTTGTGGGTTGCGAATAGTTTGCAAAGTTCCTTGGTTACGGCCTCTGTGGTGGTGGATTTCATGTTGCTTACCTCCAGCCAGTTGGAGTAAGCATCTATGGTTACTAGGAATGTATGTCCCTTGGTGGGCCTGGCAAAGTCTATGTGGACCCTACACCAGGGTCCCCTGGAGGTTTCCCATTCCAGGATCGGTGCCGCGGGAGGGCTCGGTCTGGTTTCTTGGCAGCGTTGATACCTTGCCACCCAGGCCTCGATTTGCTTATCCATCCCTGGCCACCAAGCGTAACTTCTGGCCAGGGCTTTCATTCTAACTATGCCCAGGTGCCCCTCGTGCAACAACCCCAATACCTTCCCTTGCAGTTTTTCCGGGATAACCACCCTATCCCCCCATAGTATACACCCTTTTTGCAGCGAAAGTTCCATTTGCCAGTTCTGGAATGTTTTGAATGCTTCGTCGTTGTCCTTTTCCGGCCACCCTTTCTCTACCCAATGTAACACCTGCACCAGACATTTGTTTTTATTGGTTTCTCAGGCAATGTCTGACGCGGTTATGAGTAGATCAGGCAGAGTCTCTATGCTGAGGGTGCTTGTTGTGGGTGCTGGGTCGGTGTCTAGGTCAGGTAGTGGTGAACGGCTCAAAGCGTCTGCATGTGAAATAGTCTTACCGGGTCGGTGTGTGAGCCGGTAGCTGTAGGCGGCAAGGAATTCGGACCACCTTGTCATCCTGAGAGATAAAATGTTTGGGGTGGCCCGGTTTCCTGCCAGGATGCCCAGCAATGGCTTGTGGTCTGTGATGATTGTGAAGGTGAGCCGTAGAGGTACTCGTGGAACCTCTTCACTGCTGCGATGATGGCTAGGGCCTCCTTGTCCAGCTGGCTATAGTTCCGCTCTGGTTTGGTGAGTGTCCTGGAGAAGAAGGCGATGGGTGCTTCTCTTCCATCTGGGATTGTGTGGCTGAGGACGGCACCGACGCCGAAGGGTGAGGCGTCGCATGTGTAGGTGAGTGGTAGGGTTTCATTGTATTGGATGAGGATGGCATCTGAGGTGAGCAGGTCCTTGGTTCTCCTGAAGGCGCATTTCCCCCAAGTCCAGGTAGCCGCCTTGTCCAAGAGCCTATGCAAAGGCTCTGCCGCGGTCGCCTTCTGGGGCAGGAAAACATTGTAAAAATTAAGCAGTCCCAGAAACGCCTGCAGTTCTGTTTTAGTCCTGGGTGTGGGAGCCTCCTTAATGGCTCTGATTTTAGTTTCAGTGGGGTGGATGCCGTGCCGGTCTGCCGGTATCCCAAGAACTCGACCCACTCTGTGTAAAGTTGGCACTTTTCCCTCTTCACTTTTAGCCCAGTTTCCTTGAATTTGGTTAACACCTCCCTTAGCCGACCCTCTGGTTCTCGCTGGTTGGTTGCCGACACCAGCACATCGTCCAAGTAGGGCACCACCCCCTTGATGCCCTGCAAGAGTCTCTCCATGAGGCTCTGGAAAATTCCAGGTGCCACGCTGACTCCAAACTGGAGTCGGTTACATTGGAAAGCTCCCCGGTGGGTGACTATGGTTTGTGCCTCTGCGGTTTCTGCGTCGACTGGCAGCTGTTGGTATGCTTGGGCCAGGTCGAGCTTCGCACAAACCTTGCCTCCCCCCAGTGAGTGTAGAAGGTGCTACACTACTGGGACGGGGTAGGCGCTTTGTTGCAAGGCGCAATTTCAGATGGCCTTATAGTCCCCGCAGATTCTCACCGACCCATCGGGCTTGACTGGGGTGACTATTGGGGTCTCCCACCGGGCATGATCAATTGGTTGTAGGACCACTTGCTTGACGAGCTTGTCAATTTGCTCGTCAATTTTTGGCCGGAGTGCAAAGGATACCCGCCGTGGTTTTAGGCGTCTCGGGGGAATGTTAGGGTCTAGGCTGAAGGAGATGGGGGCCCCTCGGTACTTGCCTAGAGTGCCGTCGAATACTTCCTGGAAGTCCCGTGCCAGTTGCTGCTCCCAATCAGTCTCGGCGATGTGGTTGATGCCCGTGAGTTTGATGCCGAGCGGTGCGAACCATTGCAGTCCCAAAAGGCTGGGCCGGTCTCGGTCCACGATTGTTAGGGGAAGCTTTGCCATGCGGCCCTTAAATGTTACTTTGAATTGTCTGGTTCCGACTACCGGGATGCGGTTTCCCTGGTAGTCTTTGATGATTAGTCTCTGGTTCTCCAGTCCCTTCTTGTGGATGGTAGGCACCAAGCATTTGATTTCTTGCCAGGCGACCATGGAGAGGTATGACCCGGAATCCACCTTCATCCTGCATGGCTTGCCTTCGATGGCTACCTCCACGTAGACTTTTCGGACATTGGTGGTTGATGCGTGGCCAATGATGACCATCTGGTGGGTTTCCTCCTTCCGCCGGGTCTCTCCGCCTCGTCGGGTTCGCCCGCTCCGGTCCCATCGGCTGTCGGTTGGGCGATCTCTGGCTCTGGGGGGGTGTGCTGTCCCATCTCCGCTTGCTGTGGTCCCGCCGTCTGGGGCTGTAGGCTTTTTTTAGTCGGCAGATGCGGGTGATGTGGCCCTTTTTGTCGCAATGCCGGTAGACTGCGTCGAAGAAACAGCATTCTGATCTCGGGTGGTCACCTCTGCAACTGGCACACCTGGTCCCCGACTTACAACCCTGCCAATTGCGCTGGTCGCATCCCGCCTGGAGCCAGTGGATTTCCTCCTCCTCGTCCGAGGTGTTGGAGGCGGAGTGGAATTCGCCATGGTGGGTAGTGGTCTCGCCGTGACTTGCTTCCATTTGGGCCTCGGTTACTCATCCCGAGTTGGTGGTCGCGGTGCGGTCCCTGGCGTCCGATTTCCGCATGCGGTTCGCCGACTTCCAGGTAGCATTGGCTGCGGTGGCTTCAGCGATGGCGTCGGCGAGGGCGATGTCACCTTTGGCCATCAGCCGGCTCTGGAGGACTGGATCCCGAAGTCCGAGCATGACTCGGTCCCGTAGGGCCTCGTCCATGTTGGAGAATCCACACATGCCTCCTAGGTTCCGCAACTCGGCAACAAAGTCGCTGATGCTTTCACCCGGTCTCTGGTCCCGCCGGTAGAAGTCATGCCACCTGATGAGGGTGGGCACGGCGGGGCCGTAGTGGTTGCAGAGCAAGGGCTCGAGGCCGTCCCAGTCCATCGCTTTGACATCGGCAGGTTTCGCGAGGGCTTTCGCCATCTTGAACACTGCGGGCCTGCAGTGTGTCAGGAAAACGGCTCATTTTTTCGGCCCGGTGGCGTCCTTCATGTTGCTGCATTCGAGGAACATGAGGAATCTGTCCATGTAGGATTCCCAGTCCTCACTAGCGGGGTTGAAGGGCGTGGGCGGAGCGATGCTGGCCATCTCATCGGTCTTGCTTCCGGCGGACACGTGCTCGATGGGTTTCAGCCTTGGGATCCCATCCTCGTCACCAGTGTTGTGTCCGTTCGGCAAAGAGACCAGGAGGCAGTGACTGTGGTTTCAGCTCTTTATTAGGCCCCCGGAAACAATCTGGCTTCAAGGGAAAACTTGCGCCTTTTTATTCACAAGCCGCCGCGGCTGCGGCCAATGGCACCACTTTGAATCTCCCGCGATTCGTATCCGCCAATCGCGGGAGATTCTCAGCGGGCCAATCAGCGCAGTTCGCTAAACCAATCAGATCACCCCGCGCTTTGACCAATCAAACCGCGGGGTTTCAAGAATGCAAATGAAGGTACAGAACAATTCACTTAATAACTGTGTCATAAAATCAGGCATTACTTAACAATTTCTTGTTTAGCAATGGAAATTAGGGTTCAAACTGTGGTCATACGTCAAGGACTTCTTGCAGTCCCCAAATGTCATGATATACATTTAGCCTTTTCAGTACTTCAATTCTGGGAATTATTCTTTATTAATGAACAGTTTTTTCATATTTTATATTCCTATTGATTTAAAATCAATGTGCTGTTTCAGTGCCCTTCACATGCAGGTCTCATCCAATGGGCAGGAGGGAACTTAGCTTGACAACAAGTTGTCTTAATGGCCTCCCTACCCTTTGGAACTCATATCTCCTGAGAAAAAGTATATTCCTAACATCTGGACTATCAAAAAAGTTTTGAGAACTTTCCTTTTTACATGCAGAGCATCTGCTGCTAAAGCTTGCCTTGGTTAGGTTAGATCAGTGTTTCTCAACTTGGCAACTTTAAATTATCATGGTGACTGGGTATTTCTGGAAGTAGAAATCCACCTAGCTTAAAGTTGCCAAGATTGAGAAACAGTAGGTTAGATCAGTTGATTAATATTCTGAATTATTGTTATTAGCCTCACTGTAAACAACTTCAAGTCAATCACTTTTGAGTAGCTTACTGGAAATTGCAGGTTGACCTGAGAAGGAATGGTTGCTTTGTGTTATAGACAAGCGAAGGTTGTAAATGCAAGGATTGTCCCAAAGTTATTTTTTTTATCACCATCATCACTGCAACAATTGGTAAACAAGACTAAACAAGAACTCCCTGAGCAGGTTCATCCAAAAGACTACAAGTCCCATCATTCAGAGCCATTCATGGCAATTGGAGATCAGGTATATTTTTTTACACATAAAAGTGTTGGGAGATACTGCATTCAAATCATTGGGTGACATATCTTTAAAAACACAGCAGGCCAGAAGGTTTGCAGTGATCAATGCACCTTGCCAATCTTGGGGCTTTTGGTGTATGGAGAATCCCATTTTTAAAATGCCAAACCAACATGAATGTTGGCTACTGAACAGCTTCACCCTAGATTCCCACTTTTTCTCTAAATTAACATATTATACAAACAAACATGATACACAATCTTTGGCTTGAATTGCAGCATTAAGGTGCAACATGGGAGAAATCACACAGGTTGGCTATCCTCATTCATGTGAGGAAACAGCCTCAAGAATTTCCTGCTTTCCATGTAGAAAAGAAGCACTTGTATGCTAGAGTTTCCCTCCCCAGGAAAAATATTTTTTTGAGATATGAAGGATTTACACGTTTATGTATTTGAGAATTTATATATGTAGCTAGAGTCAGTTTTTTACCTTCTTCTTTCAAAAAAACCCCCTGTTTTTACAGCAACCGGGAGCAACTGAGATTTTCTGGGTCTATGTTCACAGCCCTTTAATAAGAAGATGAACCTTGCAGAGGTGGAGTGGGGGCATGAATTCCTGTCTGAATTTCAGTGTAATCTATTATCTGCTTCAACTGCTGGCTTTCTGCTCCAAGTTGTTTCCTTCCCTCCCACCACCACCCTTTTCACAAAAGAACCAGTGTGTGTCAGGGCAGGTATGTGTGCTCAAAGTTTTAGCAGAGGCTTAAGGAAATGATCACCTAGCATTTATCAATGTCTTGCTTTTCAGCATAAAGCCACCTACTGTGAATCACAACTTTTGTTCTAAAAAAGAGGAGGGGGGCACATTGTCAGACAAGGGGAGGGGAGGAAAATATTTCTAAGCAAATATTTGGAAAAGAAACAGCCCATTTCTTTCTGACTGACCAATGAGAAGAATCTGCATGTTGGCAAAGGGTTTGGTCCATTCCAGAGGGCTCACATATCAGCAGGTTGGATGGACAACTCCCACAACAGTACAGAATAAAAGAGACAGGGAGAGGGGAGAACTGCTCACAAACTTGGTTGCCAAGAGCTGGTCTGAGATATCCCTTCATCATGAACACCTACAGCTTTAGGCAATCTTCTTCTACCATTAGTGGTGGAGGTTTTGGTGGTCCTTCCTCCTTCAGAACTCCAAGCATCTATGGGGGATCTGGTAGCTATGGCATCTCTGTCTCTTCTGCTAGATTAGGCTCTGCAGGGTCAGGAGGAGGCCTAAGTAGTGGCCTTGGTGGTGGAAGTTTTAGCTATGGGAGTGGCTGCTTTGGTGGAGCTGGTGGGGCTGGAAGTGTCTTTGGCGGGAACCTAAATGTCAGTGATGGCCTCCTTTCGGGAAATGAAAAGATAACTATGCAGAATTTAAATGACCGCCTGGCAAACTATCTGGACAAAGTGCGTGCATTGGAGGAGGCAAATACTGAACTAGAGGTTAAAATTCGAGAGTGGTACCAGAAGCAGGGACCGACTGCGACCCGCGATTACAGCCCATATTACAAGACCATTGAAGAACTCCGGGACAAGGTAGGACTTTGGACTTGGAGAAATTGAATCCTGAGGGATTTATTCATGTTCCAGCCTCTTATGAAAGGTTTTTCATTTGTAATATGTGGGATCTAGCAATAGCAGTTTTTGGATAGCCAGTGACTAGTTATCACAGATCATGCTATACTATGAAAAGGTTTAATTAATCACTAGATTAATATAGTGTGCAATTGTGGATTATAGCTTTATATATTGTTCAACTCAGCCAATTGTAGGTAATGCATAAGGAACCATAACTTAGCACAAAGTATAAACTTAGTCTGTTCTTGGTTTGAAAACTTCCTTATACTTCAGAAGTTCCTAAAATGGCAAAGGGCTCTGACCTTGCAGAAAAAACTAAATTGCAAATTCCAACATACCCCGCCATTGACCATGCTGGATAGGAATTAGAGATCAGGCACTAACAGCCACAGATTTCTCTTAAGTTCAACCCCTGTAATTTTTTTTCTGGCTTGGAGCATGCCTTGGTGAGATAGGCAATCATTTGAATATATAGATGCTCTGCATTTCCTTAAAAACACAAAAGTATTATTACAAAGGGGAAAGTCTTGTATGGCATGGTGGCATTAATATGATAAACCCAAATTCCAGTATCTTTCTGAAAAGAGCTGATCAATTTTTAAAAAATAAATCCCTAACATTCACTGTTCTCATTTGTTAAGAGAGAGTAACAGTAACTTAGCTTGAATCATTGAACATGGTTGGCAAAACCTTCTTGCTCACTGTTCATTGCAAAGCATCAATATTAGCCAGGAAGCATTCAAGTTCTTCTACTTCACTTTTATTATACAGTTAGTCCTTGATATATAAGCACAAATGGGACTTGAATTTTAGTCACAAATCAGTGCAAGTCAAATCCACACCTGACCATACCTGATTTTATGTCCATTTTTAGAGTGGTTGTAAAACAAATCTAGCTTCCCCAATGAACACTTTTTTAAAAGGTTGCTAATCGCAATCACATGAGCACAAGAAGCTGAAATCAGTTGTAAATGTGAGCTGGTTGCCAAGCACAGAATTGTGGTCATGTGACCATGGAGGTGGTACAGTGCTCATAAGTGCAAATACATAAAGCACTTTTTCCAAAGCTATTGTAATTGTGAATCATGGTTAAATGAACAGTTTGAGATCAAGGATTGCATGTATTTAAGAATTACTATCCATTTTGCCAAACTGTAAACAAAGAGCACAAAGAGTATTTGCACAGCATAATTCTGGCATAATTCACCTTAAAGAAATTCAATAAAGGTAATGAAATTATGTATATTAGATAGGAATCAAAACCAGATTTTTATAGCATAAAAAATAGTTTAGCTGCATCTGTGTCAGGTGTTATTCAGAGCAATATTTGATTAATTGATTTATTGAACAATGCTTAGTAATTAATTAAACACTATTCCTGAGCAGACTTTTCTCATGTAGCTACAAGATCTTACATTTCCAAATTTAGATCCATGTGCTGTTGAGAATTAAGGTATCTCTTGATTCTTGAGTTAGTACTTTTTTTAGCTATTAGCACCACTCTCATGTTAGCTAAATCCTGGGCTACTGTATTTTCTAAGCTGTTCATATTAGCATTTTAATTTATTTCCCACACTATTGCTGCAGATAAAATCATTACATGCTCTTTAAATACTGTAATGCCTGTATGTTGAGAAGATAGATTGAAATGCATTTCTGAGCAAATCTGTAGATATTTGCATGTTACCTTGTGTACATTGGGTTGCACCAAATCAATGGGATATAAATTAGTCATAATTTACATCATTCCCATTAATTTCACCAGCACTATTTTAAAAGTGTTTCAATTTGGAGCCCATGCATCCTAGTTTACTTCTTATATTTGTTTCCAGCCTTGGGCCATCCCATATGCTGCTCCATTTTACATCAAAATGGTGCACTTCTATCAGTTCAAAGCTACATCAAATTTTGACATATGACATCTCTCAACAGCAACTTGTCGAATAGTTTGACAAAAAAAACCCATCCTTACTTCCCCACCACCACCATCATATATGGTGCTAACTTGCTGTAGTTTGCTGTTTCCAGAAATGCCATAAGTTTTGTTTTACAGAGGATATACAGAGGATGTATTTGAAGGGGCTTAAAAATACTCTCTTCTTGAAAGTGTCCTGTTTGAAAGATTGCCCAAGGACAATGCTTTATTTGAAGGATATTGCTAATACAAGTCCGCTTTAAACATTAAAAAAAAAATATGTGAAGAGGAAAAAAAAGGCGAATAACTGTGATCATTTAGACAATGGGAAGCTGGGGTATCCAGAGGAGAGGAGTCAAAAAAGTCAAGATGATTCTTTTGATCACATTAGGACCTCTTAATTTTTGTAGGCTCTCCTTTAGGATGTCCTGGCAGGAAGTGCATCTGATTTCAATCTTCTCCATTTCAGCAAGATATCTCCAATGTCTATTTAAATTTCACAAATTATTATTAAATAGGTATCTCTATTTGTTCAATGTGTTTGTTTGCTATGTATTATTATTTTTTCTGCTCTGCAATGATACGTAAAGCCTCCATCCTTGAAGACAGAGTGCAAACATTTCCTTTGGAATTATTTGAGATAAAGGTCTCTGAAGTTCCTCCCTTCCTTCATTGCATTAATATTCCTAAAGGCCTCCTATATATCTTGAATTGGAATCTGAGTAGAGACCTCCCATTCAAAAATTCAATTCGCCCACAAAGCTTTGGCTTTGTTTCTGCTATTTATTAAAGAGGAAAAAGAAGACAAGAAACCAGTCATTATATAAAACTTTTTTCTACACACATACAATCAAAGTTTATTTTGTGACAGCAGAATCACTAAACCTCTGGTATGTTTGGACAGGAAACACATACACACCCTAAAAGTACAGAAGGTAAAAGAAAAACAAACATTTATTATGAAGAAAACAATACAGCCTAGCAGTTAATGATTACCAACTTCCAAGCTGGCTGTTAGTTTAAAAGAATCTGACAGATTGAAGCTGAGCCACAAAGAAAGTTAGCATGTAAAGTGCTGAGCTATGCCAAAACTTCTTTGTGATAGGTAAAGTTGGACAGAATCTCAATTTGAATGTTTGACATTGAATGTGGTACAATAGTTAAGGTGCTGGACTAGGATCAGAGACTCAGTTCCCAGGTGACCATAAAAAACAAAAAAAAAAAAAAAAACCCAGGTGGAATTATTTCTTTATTGTTTTCTTTATTGTGTCCCATTTATAGACATAAATCTTGCCAAACTAAAGTGATATTTCCATTACTATAGATATACTCTGCTAGGCTTCTTCATTGTTTTTCTCCTAATCAAGCTTCTCTCTGCCTCTTTGTCATCTGAAATGCAATTCCTCCTTCTAGAATCCAGACTATATTCACCACAGTGACTTGGGTCAGTCACTCTCTCTCAGGAAAAACAATAAAATGTAGATCCCGGAGTAAACTACCCTGGACACTTGGGGAAATGGTGGGATTAGAAACCCAAGAAATGTATTTTAATAAAATAAAAAACCACTACATTTTGGGCTGGATAATTGTCTTAATACCTGCGGCTACTTGAAGTTAACCACATGAGATGGGCTTTAAGGTGTAGCCAGTAATTTCAAAGTAGAACCTCATTTTATCGCTTTTATTTATTTTAGTGTTTGTTATGTTGAATTTACATTGTAGCTTTTGTAAAAGTCTCATTGCAAGGAGTAAGTGTTAACATATCTTAATGTCAACAGCCTACAATGTTCTGATAAGAGTGTACATTGAATTTTTCAGTTGAATCAATTTGTTATCTACATTCAATCAAACTAGTAAATAGTACCTGTCTGGTTAATCAAATTGGTTTTATTAGTCTAATGGATAATGTAAACTGTATACCATGACAAAAGAGCCATATTTAATCATGAAATATGTCCTTAGAAATAAAGGAATTTAAAGAATTTTAGACCCATTGATTTAGTCAACAGTCAATTGAATTTTTTTGGGGGGGGGTACCACAGTTGTATCAGGTAAACAATTGAAAATGCAACATGGATGTCTAGTGGTCAATTTAGAGAAGAAGTCAGTTTACTCCAAGAAGTCTAAAGACACACACACACACACACCATCAACTGTCTGCATATGGAGTCCAAAGTAGTTTTTTTTTTTAAAATGCTATGACCAAAGACAACTCTCTCCAATTGTGTGTTACTTCTTGTCTTGCAGATCCTGGTTGAAACAATTGAAAATAATAAAATGATCCTGCAGATTGATAATGCCAGGTTGGCTGCTGATGACTTTAAAACCAAGTAAGTAAATTTTTCATGGGCCAGAAAATGGAGGAGAAATGGGGGATAATTTGCCATTTGCAAATTATTGAAGGGAATGGGAAAAGGAATCTAAAAAGGATCTATTAATGAGTGATCTCTTACTTAGCACTGTTACCTGTTACAAAATAAGTGGTCACATAAGTAGCATAATATCAGTTTTCTGCATCCGTATATCTTTACCCCCACATCAAACAGCCTAACCTTATAATCATCTCTATATTAGGAAATGGATCAACAAAATTAAACAGAATCCATGACATTTAAACTATGCCTAAGAAAAGTGAGGTATTTCTTTCTTTAACCAGATTTGAGACTGAGCAAGCCCTGCGCATGAGTGTGGAAGCTGATATTAATGGCTTACGCCGAGTGTTGGATGAGCTGACTTTATCTAGAACTGACCTGGAGATGCAAATTGAAAGCTTGAAAGAAGAACTGGCTTATCTCAAGAAGAACCATGAGGAGGTAAAGAAAGAGCCAAGTGCTTCCTGGGCTGGAAACTCATAAAACCAAAGAGTGAGATTGAAGTTATATGTAACTAACTTAAATTCTATGAACATCACTCAGTCTTCTTAAGATCTCACTGAAAAGCATTACGCAGTCTCCATTCTATTTCCAAAAGCTAACTGCAACATGGGCTGAATCTTCAGCATTGTCAATAAGACAACATGCTACACTAAATCTAAGGTCAGCAGAAAGCTTTTTCTATCAATAGCAATATCACTTAGATTTATATACTGCTTTATAGTGCTTTACATCCCTCTCTAAGCAGTTTACAGAGCCAGCAAATTGCTCCCAACAATTTGGGCCTCATTTTACCGACCTTGGAAGGCTGGAAGGCTGGGTCAGTGAAATTCGAACTGTCGAACTGCTGGCTGGTAGTCAGTAGTTAGTAGAATTAGCCTGCAGTTCTGCATTCTAACCACTGCACCACTACAACTCTACCTTTCTAGGATCTCGGATAACAATTGAGTGGCCCCTACAGGATTCAATCAACTGTTCAAAATCAAATCATTCTGCAGGTTTATATACATAGAATGGCTTATAGGAGATGATAACTTTAATTTCTCAGCTATTAAAGAGATAGAGAAATCACCTCTTCTGCAAGATGAATTGGGCTGCACCACATGTAGAATTAAATGGCTCAGTCATAAAGCTATACAGTTCTGGGTTTCATATATTTCTTCAAAATTAGTTCTGTCAGAGCAATCAGATTCATGCTTTCTAACCACTTTGAAAATGTGATGTGAGGGAACTGTAGTCCTATAAATGTTGTAGTACTCCAATTCCAGTCAGGCCCAGCTTTCAAAGCTGATGATAAGAGATAATCAGAGATGATGGGATTTTAGTCTAATACTAGAGTATTTTGTGAATTTAACTGTTAGGATTGCTGCTAATAAATGCCAATGTTGTTATAAATGGTGAGAGGAGATGTTAAGCTTTCCTGTCTTTCCTCCTTTTTGGTCATAAAAAAATTAAAAACACGAACAAGAAACAAAGGATGGAGAGAGAGTAAAGCAGCTTTTGAAGGCAGGAAAATTTTGGTGAGAAAAAAATTTTTTTTTCAGAGGCCTTGAATTCTTTGAATGTTTTTAATTGAAAAAACCCTCAAATCATGTCTGAATTAATCCTAGATGACTTATGGATACTCACCTATATCTATAAACAGGGAGGAGGGAGTTATGCAAATAGATCCTCAATTAATATTTGGTTTTTTTTCTCATTTTAAAGGAAATGAGTGCTCTTTCTGGCCAACTGGGTGGCCAAGTGAGTGTGGAAGTTGATTCCACCCCAGGCATTGATCTCACCAAGATCCTGGCAGACATGAGGGACCAGTATGAGCTACTGGCTGAGAAGAACCGAAGGGATGCAGAGGCATGGTTTTCGAGCAAGGTGAGCTAGAAAACTGGGGAAGAGAATGAAATGGAACAGGGGAAAATCCTTCAAGAAAACAATTTGGGAAGAGATAATTGGGTTGGTATGGTTTTTCAAATCATGATCTGACTTATAAATGTCACCTTCCTTTAAAAATATATAGACTGAAGAACTGAACAAAGAGGTTGCCATCAATACTGAACAGCTTCAGACCAGCAAGACTGAAATTACTGACTTGAGACGGACTCTCCAAAGTTTGGAGATAGAGCTGCAATCCCAGCTTAGCATGGTACGTGGATCAGAAGAAGTAAATGAAGTCCAATATCTGAATCCTGAAATAAGTAACTTAATGTTATCCCTTGAGCAAAGCATGTATATGTATATGCACCCACATACACATATGAAGTGCAAAGAGATATCGACTAAACATTCAGGGGTTTAATTTCTGTCATTTCCAATAGATCTGAAAAGGCATTGCTGGTCAAATATTCATCACTCTACATATTAAGCTATTATTTAAGTACAGCCTACTAAATAAAACACAGCAACTTGGATCTATAACAAACTAAACTGTAAATATGATATTCAAATGACAGGAGCTGGAATCAATATGCTGCACCATAAATTAAAAAATAACTGCATTAAGGCTGAAAATATGTGTGAACCCAGAAGGTGTTGGCAGTATTGAACAAGAAAAAGTACACTTTATAAAGCAGCTTTTTCTGGTTTTTTTCCCCATCAATATTAGGCAGCTTAACTACATCAAGGTCCAGAAGCCACATAGCAAACAAATGAGAAAACTATCAACCACATAGCAAACAAGTGAAAAAACATCTAGGAATTGTGAGATATAAAAGAGCTAGTAAATAATTAAATGTTCAAATCAATCTAACCAATGCTTCTGAAAAATGCTGTATCTTATTTCAGCAGTTCTCTTCTGGACTTCTGCTACTCAGTGCAAGTTAACCAAATGTAACTGTTACCCCTTTACACCTAATTTCTCTTCCTTAAACTTATCTTGCCCCAGTTTTTAAAACAATGTTTGACATTTCTTTCAAACTGATGCCATGGATATATTTCAGTTGGCACTGAATTTTTCTTCTCACCAATGCCTTCTCTTTCTCAGAAAACTGCTCTGGAAGGCACCTTAGCAGATACAGAAGGTCGCTATGGCTCCCAGCTCTGCCAAATCCAAACTCTGATCAGTAACATAGAAGCCCAGCTGGTTGAGGTCCGCAGTGACATGGAGAGGCAGAATAACGACTATAAGATGTTGATGGATATCAAAACCCGTCTGGAGCAAGAGATTGCGACTTACCGCCAGCTCTTGGATGGCCAGGACTTCAAGTAAGTTGCTTCTAAATATATTTACTATTGGTAGCTTTAAGCATCTTCATTTTAGAATTGTTATATCGTGTCTCTGTCTATATACCATATATGCTGTTTTGCAGCTATATAGTTAGCTGCCTTGTATCTTGAGCAAAACAAATTGCTGATCCCTATTTTGCCAAAATAATGAGGCTGGAAAATAGTGCTGTCCTTATTATTTGCAACCAAATTAAGAAAAGAGACCTTTAGATACCCCAACTTTGTTTCTCTTTCCACCAAACATCAACAAGCATGGGAAAACGATGACTAAGCACTCTCCTTAATATAGGGTGAAACAGGATAGGGTCATAACATTTTTCTCAATGTGGGCAACTTTAAGCTGTGTGGACTTCAACTCTTAGAATTCTCCAGCAAGTCATGAGAACCATTGCTTTGTAAGGATGCATGGAACGGTCGTTTAACAGTATTCAAGTTGCTTAACCTACAGGTTGCAATCAGTGGAGATGAGAGCGAGACAAGATTATTTTTTGTATGGGAAGAATACTTATGATTCTCCCAACAGCCCTTTCTTTGTATTTGCTTCCTGTCAGTCAGACTAATTCTGAACATAGTTTGTTTGTTTATTTGTTCATTTTTAAAAAGCACAATGCCTCAACTTGGTTTTGAAAAACAGCACCAGTCAACTGGGTTACTGTTGTTTGTTTGTTTGTCTGTTGTGATTTTGAGTGTAACTACTCTTTCTTTCTTTCTTTTCTCCCTACAGCTTTTCAGGTAATGCCTCACAAACATATGGTAAGGTTTTGTTATTTTGAGGGAAGGAAAATTGTGGAAAGCAATTTTAAGTTTGCTAAATATGGGCTGGATGGTACGTGATGAACAGCTATTTTGCTAAAGGTAATCAAATTTAGATCTGGCCTATGCCTAGGAAGAAGACTGTTTCTTGTGAATTCTCCTTAGAAGAAATGATAGAAGAACATCAGAAGTGATGGATTATGTTACAAAATATACTACTTGTCATCCCTTGACCTTTAAAATCCTGATACTGTAAATTATTTGAGTCTGAATATTCACTAAAATGTGACAGTTTTATGGGAGACCTTCACTTCTCATCCAAGAAGCTTCTTCAGCTTCAGGTTCAAAGCTGAAGAATTTTCTTGGATGAGAAGCAAAACATGAAAAAGCACCTTTGGGACAGGTATCAAGATATTTATCATTCCCTACACTGCTACTATCATTTTAACTTTCAAGAGAATGACTGCCAGAAGAGATAATCTAGAACTTGCCAACTTTAAAATTTGTAGACTTTAATTCACATAATTTTCAATCCAGTGTCTAGGGAATTTTAGCAGTGGGCATACATCTGAAAATTGCCAAATCGCTATTCTAGAAATTAGACAAGATAAATTAAATCATATTTCCATCTGGGGCCAGTTCCAATGCCATTTCTGTCTTTTGCATTGAAAAACAATAATCATAATGCAATAAAATAAAATGCAGTAAAAGTACAAATTCCATTAAGAATCCATGCAAGTTGGCCAGGACCAGAGATAAGTAACAGATATCTTGCAGTCTCCTCGTTACAGTGGCATAGAGGCAGACTTATTCATAGAAAGGCTAGGAAGTATAATGAGGTATTGCATGTTCATTCACTGATCATTCCAGGACATGCTTCAGAACAGAAGCAGCTTTTGAGAAATGCCCCAATAAATTATGTTCTTTCCTTCAAGTACAATTGCTTTATTAATATATAATTTGAGCCTAATAAATCTTCATTTCTTCCTTGTTTTGTTATAGACAAAGCAGTTACTGATAAGAAGCCTTGAAGAACACCCTCTATGTTATACACAAATACTAAATACACAGATTTCAATGGGTAGATGCCATCATCAAGAGATGGAAATTTAGAGTTTCACATAGCAGTATTTTCTTAAGCACTTATACTTGGTGGCTGGAGATCATGTAATAGTTTGACTTTATTGTTCTTGCTTTTGCTTTTCTTTGTGGAGTTTCTACTGTCTAATAAAGTTCTTTTGGGTCTTGCAAATTATAAATGGAGACTTATTTCTAGCAATAAACTCTTTGAGTCTGAAGAATGGGTTGGGGAGGGAGAGTGTAACTGGATGGATTCTTCATGTACCATGTAAAACCTCAACTTTCCTAACCCAATCTCATCCAGTTTTTGTATTATGATCCTCAGCATTCCTGGCTGACATGATCCATGTTATTAGACATGAGCATTTTGAGCAGAAAACACTCCCATACAGATCTATACACATAAATGCACACTGGACTGATGGCTTATGTGCATATAACTTCTGGGGGTGGGGAATCAATATTCGATGTTCATCTACTGAATCAGATTACAACTAGAAAAGGAATTCAATGGCAGACATTATTAGTCCTGCAAGATAGTCCAAACAAGAGGCAGAAACAGGAATATTAGTTCTACTTTTATTGTAAGGTTACATTAACAGAATCTTGCAAGACAGAAAGTATTTCTCCCTTCCTTTTATTCTCAGGAAAACTATGAAATGTTCCTTTTTAAAAATGCCATGCCATCTCCTCTCCCAGGGCTGAGACACATCATTCTATACATCATTACAAACACACAAGAGGGGAGTACTGTATAATATACCTTCTTGCCACACCTGCCAAGCATGGCCCAAGGATAGTTGATGGCATCAAGGATCAAGTCATGACGTTGCAGAGTATGAGATACTTGGAGCCTGGATTGACTTCTGCAATCCACTGAGATTATTACATCATGCTTGATCGGAATACTTTCCATCTCTATATAGGCACAATATTATCAGCATATTTACTGTCAAGTGCTAGAGATTATTCTTACATAAAAATGAGGCTTTCTCTGCAGCAGTGCAAGATTGTGTTCCACTCTTGGTATTGATGAAATAAACTGCTAGCTCAGACAGCTTCTGAACATGACATGGAGTGATGTATACACTGATATATACACTGATGTATTATTTGTTCTAGCCAGCAAAAAAATCTTAAGAAAAAAATGCATTTGCCAGCATCAGTGAAAAATTTAAGATATATCTACACCCAATGTAAGTCTGTATGGAGAAACTCTAATTTAGGCAAAATTGCCTAAATTCTATCAGATGTTTTTCCAATCTTTCCTTTTTCAGTGTCTGGGTGGAAACTCATCCTAAAATGCCCTACAAGCTGCTACTACCCTTTGAACATTTCTAAAACCACTATTTTAACTTAATTTAATCTCCCACTAATTTTAAAATGTCATGTTTATTTTAATCTTAGGAAAATACTGCATTAGCAGGATACATAATGGCAATGTCTTCCTCACATGTAACTGTTTTTACACAATTTATAACTATTAGGTGGGTTGGCAAGAAGATTATTTGCTGTTCTAGTGAATGCATGTGAGTGTTCTAGTATATATTAAGTCATGGAAATACAAAAGTTTTGAGAGTGTTTCATGCTTTCATTAGGGAGAGTTCAGGAATGTAGTTCAGGGGCTAATTATATAGTTTGGGGTATGGAGGTCAGGATGAAAGCATAAAAGATGGCTGTGGGATGAAAAAAATAATCTGAAAAGCATAAACCATAATTTCTGAGAGAAAATCACCTCTAGCTTCACTTAGGCTAGTTGAATTGAATTAAATTAAATTGAAAGGTTTTGTTCTATAAACTCCACAGGACTTATAGTTCTGATCTACCTATTTTAGTATGATAATAGCTATTTTAGCTATTTAGGCATTACCTCTGTCAGATAAAATCCAATCAAAATAACAGTTCAAACAAGATCCAACCATACCAACAACCAAGAATAGGATTTGCATGAGGTTGAAGTAATTAACTTGCTCCTAATTTCAGCATTAAGCACACTTTAAGACTTAGCATCTTCAATCTTATACACTTCATTAAAATTTACTGCTTGATGGCTTTATTGTTTGTGGAATCTATACACACCTTTACTTCATTTTTTAAATATTTATTCCAATGTTTAAGGAAGCTTACATCATAACAAATTGGCTATAAACCGCAACAAAAGGCATGCAATTAAAACAGGCATCCTTAAATAATAAATTTTATTTCAGAGTCAATATTTATACATATTTACCACAAAAATATAACTTAGGATATTACAAAAATACATTTAAATGATACATTATTATCTTTGCATGTGTTTTTACCATCTTCCATAACACTGGGGGAACAGGAGTCAAACCTCAGTGAATGTATTCCAGAGCTTGAGAGACATATAGGTATCAGCCATTTAAGGTCAAACATCACAAAACTATTGGAACATTATTTTAAATAACAAAATCTTGAAAGCCTGACAGAGATTCTCTCTGCTGCTCTTTGATAAAAAGAAATCAAAAAGAGTAGCTTTGCGTATTCTTGAATATTCTTTCCTCTCTTCCAGGGATAAGCTTGTGCTAATGTAATAGTTGTTGAATATCTTCTTCAAACCTATCTCTGTATTTATTCACAACAAATCGTTCTTGTATGCTCTTCCCCACTTTCTAGCAGCAGTAGATGAGTTCTTCAGATGAGTCCTTCCTACTGATCTGAATAACAGGGCAATTTCATAATGAGGGAGACTGTTAATCAGACCCAAAGCAATTTAGGATTTTAAAGGTCAACACAATAATTATTAAACTATATCCAACAAGCAATCAGTAGCCAGTACATATTTTTAGTACAGACATCATATAATTTTTATACATGCATGGTAGGCAGCTTAGCTGCCACATTTTGCATAAATTGCAATTTCTGAATACTTTCCATGGGTAGTCATATATCAAGGATATTACAGTGATGATGTGATGTATTGTTTTCATTGAAAACAAATTTTCAGATGTCAAAATCTTAATCCTTGAAGGCTTAATATGCTGTTAAGGACAGAAACAAACTGTGTGATACTCTTAAAAAGGTAAAAGGAATATTTAGTGATAAGCAGACCATTAGAAAGTTAGCAAAAGCAACCAAAGATCATAAGAGTTCTGCAAAAGATGTACACATCAATTTAACATTGCAGCACAGTTGAATTCATGAAACCAAGCAATGATTTCACCTGGTAGCAAGCAATGAATCATCAAAGAAAGCTTTTGACTGCTCTATGAGGCAAACAAATTAATATGATATATTACACTAAATTAGATTAGGGATGTGCTGCAAGACTCTGAGAAGCTATAACCTGAATATGTACAAAACTAATCGGAATGTTTTCCATAGTCTGTGAACTCAGTATGAATGTCTCAAATCCTAAAAATTGTATAGATCAAGCAATTATGCTTTTGCTATTATTGAATCATCTAAGTATTTGCTGGTCAGTTAATTGTGTTGACTATCGATTTATATAAGATGCTAAGCCAAAACTATTATAACATTATAATTTAGCATTGTATGCTAACTAGCTTTGAAGATCACAGTCAGTTTTTACAACTTTTTTTTTTAAAAAGTTGACTAGGGCACATGAGCTATATAAACAGCAAATATTTGCTATCAATCTCCTATTGCAGGGGATCTATTTCATTGAGGGCCAGTTCAGCATTGTGGTTGTTCTCCCAGGCCCAGGGGGAGGAGGGGCATGGCTGGGGTGGTCGTGGCTGACTGGGCATGGTTCAGGGGCTTGACCAGTTTGATTTTACTCACATGGGTGATGCCTGTGGGGACTGGGTGAGATTGAGCGGGAATCCAGGGATCTCCAGTGGGTGGTGCGGTGGGCAGAAGGTTAATCCCATGGGATGAGGGGAGGGGAGGCAGAGGTTAGGGCTGCTACAGCCAGAAACCATCGGCCATCACACACTCGCTGCCCTTTATGTGCAGGGGGGATGGCTTCCAGCTGTAACTCCATCCTGCAGCAATCACGCGAGATGGGGTGGGCCAGGGAATGCTGGTCCGATTACTCCTTGAACAGGGCCTGTGCATGTGTGTGCATGCTGCCTCCTGTGTGCGGCGACAAGGGCCAGCCCCTCACGGGCGAGACCCAAACACATTGCAGGCCAGATTTGGCCTGCAAGCTTTGAGTTTGACACCCCTGTACTATTACATTAGTGGCTAATTCAAGAGTGATAAAGAACATTGATACCTCATTTTCCTTATGATAGATTTATATCTAATGTGCTTATTGTATCCAGTGGTGGTATTTGACCAGTTCTGCCCTGTTTTGGAGAGCCACTAGAGCACCAGTTCTCTCTGTTGCTCTAATGGCTCTGCTGTTGGGCCCACTTGTCCGCATGGGTTCCCATATTCACCTTTATCTGCTGAATTTGAAGCGCAGCTGTGTTGCGCGGCACAGAATAGTGCCACGTGGCAACTGCTGAAGCAACCGGGTTCATGCAGGCTTGCAGGAGATGAGTTAGAACACCTCTGTACCTGCTCAAAGTGTGCGTTTGGCACGTGCAAAGCGTACCTACCAAGCCACGCCTACCAAACCGGTGGCAACGATATTTGAATTCCACCACTGATTGCATCCCAATGGATATTCTTGGCATGTCAACAAAGCCAAGGTGGCAGCATCTAACACAAGTTGGTAAGCGTATGTTGACCCATGCGAGTAACTTACTTCCTAACTTCTGCACATGCTCATGTGCATAATAGCATTCAACAATGTTTGATCTGTGTGACCTGTTTTACAACAGTAGCACCAGTCTGCACAATGTTTCAAAAGGCAAAAATAGGGAGTGGGGAGATTGTTTGGTATTCTTTGCTTTTGCTTACCTTCCAAAATAGAAGTTAGGAGGGAGAACAAAAAGGAAACTGTAAGAAAGTTATCTGGGTAAAGTTATGAAGGAAGTAGGTAAAATTGAAAGGGAAGAAAGTAACAATGGAATTGGGGAAAGAAGCAGGATGCTGGGTATAAATGTTCCACCAAATTTGTGGTCAAGGAAACTGATTATTTTCCCGGAGAAAGCAATTAGGAGTCCCCCTTAGTCATGACCAATAGCAAATGAATTGGGGGGAAAACCCAGTAAGAGGTATTTTTCTTACTGTCTTCCTTTGGGAGCCTGTGAAACCAGGAGACTGTAAAACAAAGGAAAAATATCAATATCCTGGTTCAGCATCTCAGCAATGTTGAACCAATTCAACCAACAAAAATTCTTCTTAGTTTTCTGCTGAAATTATTTCTTTAGAACAGGGTAGGCAAACTATGGCCCGCGGGCCACATCAGGCCCATTGGTCTGTCCAACCCGATCCGTCCCTGAAAAACAATCGCTGCCATTGGTCTGTCCAATCCAGCCCGCTCCTGAAAAAAATCGCTGAGCATGGCCCTGTGCTGCGTGGCCCCCAAAGCTGCAAAACAGTGTGGAGCAATCTAGGGGTAGGAAAGAAAAGAACTTTGCAAAGGCCTCGGCTGGGAGTTCGAAATCACCTTTGAGTGTGACCTCTCCCAAGGCCGATCCCCCTTTTTTTTCTGGGGCTTCCAGGCTTAAACTTTGCAAAGGCAAAGCTTGCAGGCTGGAGCAACTTCCCGCCAAGGAGCGGGAAGGTTCTGCCCGGTGGGCGGGGCGGGCTGCTTGGAGCCACCTAAAACTAGGCTGCTGCTGGAGGAGCCTTGCCCTGCCTTGGTGCCCCATTTCCCAGCTCGGCGGTCCTGCTCAGGCGGCACTTTAAAAGCCTGTTCCCAGCACCCGAGCAACTTCCCAGCAACTTTCGGCGTCCTTTTAACTCACGGGCGCTCGTGGCTGGCCCCGAGCCACACAGTAGAGGGGAAGCCCGGCGGGTGGGCTGGCAGGCGGGCTGCTTAGAGGAGGCGACCTGGCAGCGCTCCGGGCTTCCCCTCCACCATGCGGCTCGGGCGAGGCGTGAGCACCCGCAAGTTAAAACGAAGCTGAAAGTGGCTGGGAAGTTGCTCAGTTTTCCGGGGCTTTCAGGGCTTTGCAAAGGCAAAGTTTGCAGGCTGGAGCGCCTTCCCGCCAAGGAGCAGGAAGGGTTCCACCCGGCGGGCGGGGTGGGCTGCTTAAACTTTGCTCGGGTGGCACTTTAAAAGCCTGTTCCCAGCACCCGAGCAACTTCCCAGCAACTTTTGGCTTCGTTTTAACTTACGGGTGCTTGCACCTGGCCCCGAGCCGCACGACGGAAGGGAAGCCCGGTGGGTGGGCAGGTTGCTTGGAGAAGGCTCTGGGCTTCCCCTCTGCCAGGCACAAGCACCCGTGAGTTAAAACGAAGCTGAAAGTTGCTGGGAAGTTGCTCGGATTTCCGGGGCTTCCAGCTTAAACTTTGCAAAGGCAAAGTTTGCAGGCTGGAGCATCTTCCCGCTGAGGAGCGGGAAGGGTTCCACCCGGCAGGCGGGCGGGCTGCTTAAACTTTGCTCGGGTGGTGCTTTAAAAGCACCAGAGCAACTTCCCAGCAACTTTTAACTTGCGGGCACTCGCCCCGAGCCACATGGCAGCCTACTCCAAGCAGTCTGTCCGCCCGCTGGGTGGAACCCTTCCCACTCCTCAGTGGGAAGATGCTCCCGCCTGCAAACTTTGCTTTTGCAAAGCCCTGGAAGCCCCGGAAACCCGAGCAACTTCCCAGCAACTTTCGGCTTCGTTTTAACTTGTGGGCGCTCGTGCCTGGCCCCAAGCCGCACGTGAAGGGGAAGCCCGGTGGGCGGACGGGCGGGCTGCTTGGAGGAGGCGACCCGGCAGTGCTCCGGCAGCAGCAACAGGCAGTTCCGCCTGGGCTCCGCTCAGGTGTCTGGCTGGGGCTGTCAGGAGTTGCTACTGCCGGCGCAGCTCCACGCAGCTCCAGTCCCACGTTGCCTTGGGAAGGAAAAGGCAAAACCAGGAGCTGCTGAGCCTGAGCCTCCAGTGCCTCTGCTGCCGTTGCAAAGCACTGCCACGGCTCTTCCTTTTTGCCTTTCCCTTCCTGAGACAATGCGGGACTGGAGCCGTGCCAGCGGTAGCAACTCCTGACTCGGGGGGGAAGGGGGGGGGCGATTCCCAAAAAATCTTGTGCTGACCCGGCCCGTCTGTCAAATTTTAAAAGTCAATGCAGCCCCAAGCCAAAAAGTTTGCCCACCCCTGCTTTAGAAGATATATTTTTCCAGAACAAATAAATCCAGATTTATATCAAATCATTTTAAAGACTAGTTCAACATGCCTGCATGTACTTGTATGTTCAATCACAAGTATTTATTCCAATTTCATTCTACAACAGAATAATCCAAGACACTGTTTAAATATTTTTTTAAATCTGGTGAATCATGATTGTATCATAGGTTCAGCTTTTATTGCAACGATTTCTTTGACTGTGCAGACAATGAGAATGAATGCATATCTGATCCTGCCAGAGAAAGGTCATTAGGTGTAGCCCATTATCCTATTTATTGCCTAAAAAGATGCAGTGAGTGTAATTAAACAAAAGGAGGGATAAAAGCATGAAAATAATTGGGGAGTATACTTTAAGAATAGAAGGTATAATGGGATGAGGTGCCCAGAAATGGCTGATGGATTCTGGGGATTGGGAGCAGTGAAACTAGCAGATGAGAGGTGGAAAATCAGAAAAAAAGACTTTCTCTTAAACAATTTTAGATTTTTGGGGGAGGGGGAGGGGTTGGCAATTGAATTCGGGAGAAAGGGGGAGATCAAATTCAACAAGGGATTTTGACCTATTGATATAAAATTGTTTATGTACTTCTCAATTATTAAATTGCAAGGTTTCTGGACTGGTATGAATTTGAACTACAGTAAAAGCTTGTTTGAACACTGATAAAATGGACTTTTAGAAAGGTCCCTGGTACCTTTTCCATTAAATTTTGTTGCAGAAAGATGCCTAGCATGAACGGCTTTTCATAATTATCTCAACCAAAGACAAGGGATCTTTTGCAATGTTAACTGTGTTATTGGGGTGGGTGGGATGTGAATATGATCAAACTTGAGATAGCCAAATGTAATTATTTCCATGTTTAAAGTTCATTCATTCATTCCATTTATATGGCTGCCTATATGAACGTATTGTCACCCCTCCCATAAAAAAATGCAACAATGCACATACCCAATAAAACATTGTCATTTGTGCATATAGATCAATATTATAAACCAAGACAAAATCCTTAAGAGAGGGTAGAGTCTCACTCTGTGGACTTTAAGAGATAACAGAAAATCAGAGTTGGAAGGGACCTTGTAGGTCATCTAGTCCAACCCCCCACCCAAGTGGGAGACCCTACACCATTTCTGACAAATGACATCCAAGCTCTTCTTGAAAGTCTCAAGTGATGGCGCTTCCACAACTTCCGAGGGCAAGCTGTTCCATTGGTTGATTGTTCTCACTGTCAGAAAGTTTCTCCTTATTTCCAGGTTAAATCTCTCCTTGTTCAGTTTCCATCCATTATTGCTTGCCTGGCCTACAGGTGCTTTAGAAATAACTTGACTCCTTCCTCCCTGTGGCAGCCCCTCAAATATTGGAAAACCGTTACCATGTCTCCCCTGGTCCTTCTCTTTACTAGATGAGCCAAGCCCAGTTCCTGTAACCGTTCATTGTATGTTTTAGCCTCCAGTCCCCTAATCATCCTAGTTGCTCTTTTCTGTACTTTTTCTAGAGTCTCAACATCTTTTTTATAATGTGGTGGCCAAAATTGGATGCAGTACTCTAGGTGTGGTCTTACTAAGGCTTTATAGAGTGGTATTAGTACTTCCCTTGATCTTGATTGTATCACTTTGTTCCCTAAAACTTTTCTACGAAAGCTATGAAACTCTGATCTGAATATTAAGTAAACCAAGCTGAAAAATCTGTGAATAAAAATAAAAATGAATATGAAATTGGATTTGTCAGAATTGTTATGTGACTATAATAGTTTCAGACTTCCTTAATATTTCCAGAAGAAACCTGGAAACCTGAGCACAACTCCATCCATACTTCCAAAACACTGTGTCATGCAAATGTATATACACAGGCAACATACTAAAAAGGGTATATATATACCAAGAATAGTTCAAAATGCATTTTCTTACATAAACATTGCTTTCAAGAAGGGTGCATATTAAGAAAAGTGGTCACGTATTCTTTGTCAATGCACCTTTAGAAAAGAGCAGGACTATGTGAACAATAATAATATTGTACTTCATCCTTCTGAACTCTTAAACAAGATAACCAGCAAGACCTGAGACTGATAGATGAGAAATCAGGTAAAATTAATAGAATTGCCCATCCCTACTGTTGTGAATGCATAAGGTTCAATAAAGAGAACTTGAGCTTGGAGTAAAGTGCAGGGTTCTGGCCCTGCACTTCTGATTGGCTGTTAATGGCAGGATCGGATTGGCCCATTCCAGGGAATCCGATTGGCCATTAACAGAGAGTTCCTATTGGTTAAGGGAGCTAGCGCTCCTTGATTGTTATTGGTTAATAGTTATTGGGGTTGCCTATATAAGAAGGGTTATAACTGCCATTGAGGAGAAAAGTCACTATGTAAATAAAGAGCTGAAGTTCACCGTTCCTGAGGCTTGTCTCCATTCTTTCTCGCCCATGCTCCAAACTTAACACTGGCAACGAAGGTGGGATATGGAGACGTCTGAACCGACGGAACCAAGAAGAAACACTGAGTACATGGCTGACGGCGCTACACAACAGAACCATGTCCGGCGTCGTCGTACCACCCGCTCCATTCGATCCAGTGCAGGAAGACTGGGAGTCCTATATAGATCGCTTCCAAATGTTCTTAGAAACTAACAACTTAAAGGAGCCACAGCCGGGAAGAAATGGGTGGTGTTCCTAACGCATTGCGGTCCAACTGTATTTAAGATGGCTAAAGCACTAGCAAAACCTAGAGAAGTGAAGACGATGGATTGGGACGACCTCGAACTTCTACTATGGGATCACTACGCACCGACTGTACCTACGCTCATGAGACGGAAGCCAGCGAAAGGGAGAAAGCGTAGCTGACTTCATAGCAGACCTCGCCGATTTGGAAGAGGCACTGAGAGATCGAATAGTTCTGGGTTTAGATGCACCAGGCGTGCAAAGCAAGCTGATGGCGAAAGGCGACATCAGCCTTGCCGACGCCATCGCCGATACTACTGCAGCAGAAACAACCAGGAAGTCGGCTGCACAACTACGCCGCAACCGCGCTCCGGTACACCAACCGACAAGTGACATCTCACCTAGGTCAGAAGGGCAGCTTTCAACGACGCACCACGAGGATCTCTCTTCATTGTCAGACAGTGACGAAGAAGAGATCCATCGACTGCGGTCTGACCTGGACCACCACCCGAAGCCCCTACGACCTTGCGCTGGCTGTGGAGCCAACCATGCCAGGTCTGAATGCAAATTCCGCGACGCGCTCTGCCATGAGTGCGGGAAGAGAGGCCACATCGGACGGGTCTGCCAAAGTTTACAAGGACCCGGCCAAGCCTCAAAAGGGGCTAATTATCACCAATCGACAGGAAACCGTCCTGTAAGGTGAGAACCAGTAAGCCACTCCTACAGAAACCGAGCTTTACAGCGAGAAGAGACTCACCATACTATCACTATCGGTCATGCCTCTGCCTTAGATGCCAAGAAAATCTGAATCACAGTAGCCATCGAGAACCAGCCTTGCCACATGGAAATCGACTCAGGATCGTCTCTCTTGATGGTGTCCTGGAAGACCCTCAAGCAACTCATCCCCACGATTCAGCGCCAAGACCTCCGTTTCCAAAAACTTATTCTTAAGGACTATCAAGGGAATCGAATCCCCGTTGTTGGTTCCTGCCGAGTCCGGGTCTCCTTCAAGAAGCACACAGCGTACTTACCGCTAACTGTGATCGACAAAGATCGGCCTAGCCTGCTAGGTCTCCAATGGTTTGCGCCACTTGGCATTGAAGTGGCAGGCATAAACAGAATCAGCAGAAGTGACTGGGAGGAGGACCTCATCCATGAGTTCAAGGACGTCTTCACAGAAAGCTTAGGCGAGTACAAGGGGACCCCAATTTCGTTCAGCCTTGATCCAAAGATAGCTCCCATCCGCCTTAAGCCCCGTCGAGTTTCGTTTGCCTTAAAGCCGAAAATCAACGAACAACTTGACAAACTAATAGCTCAGGGGGTGCTAGAACCTAATGATCACTCCCCCTGGGAAACCCCAATCGTAACACCCATTAAGCCAGACGGGTCGATCCAAATTTGTGGGGACTACCGGGCCACCCTGAACCATACCCTACAGCAGAATGCATATCCGGTGCCGGTGGTACAGCACGTCCTCCAATCCCTGGGGGGCAGAAAAGTCTTCACTAAATTAGACTTAGCTCAGGCATATCAGCAACTACCTGTTGATGAAAAGACGGCACAGGCACAAACGATTGTGATGCACCGAGGTGCCTTCAAATGTACCCGGCTCCAATTCGGAGTCAGTGTAGCCCCAGGGATTTTTCAGAGCCTGATGGAGAGGCTACTACAAGGGATTAAAGGCGTGGTCCCCTATTTTGACGATGTATTAATTGCTGCACCTACAAAAAAAATCTTACGGGATCGTTTAAAATTAGTCCTACAAAAATTTCAAGACGCCGGTCTTAAGCTAAAAAAGAATAGGTGTAAATTGTGTCCAGATAGTGTTGACTTTTTAGGGTACCTAATTGATAGTCAGGGTATTCACCCTACCGACAGTAAACTAAGAGCAATAAAAAATGCTCCCAGGCTTCGGAACAAGGCCGATCTCCAGGCGTTCCTAGGCCTCATCAACTTTTATAATGTATTTCTACTGCATAAAGCAACGGTCACTGAACCATTACACCGGTTGCTAGACAAGAAAGCAAACTGGGTATGGGGTCATAGAGAAGAACAGGTATTCCGTAACGTAAAAAAACTACTGACTTCTGACTCTGTACTAATGCAGTACAATGAGACTTTGCCATTAAATATCACATGTGATGCTTCGCCTTTCAGAGTGGGCACCATTCTGAGCCATGTACTGCCTAATGGTAACGAAGCCCCTATTGCATATATTTCAAAGACACTTTCAAAAACGGAGCGAAATTATGGCCAAATCGATAAAGAAGTCCTCGCAATTGTATCGGCCGTTAAAAGATTCCACGAGTATGTGTATGGCCGGGCTTTTACTATCGTGACTGACCACAAACCGTTATTGGGGATAATAGCTGGAGATAAGCTGACTCCCTACATATTATCCCCCAGGATGACTCGCTGGTCAGAATTCTTGGCTGCTTATAATTTTTGGCTGCAATACCGCCCAGGGAAAGTCATTCCCCATGCCGACGCATTAAGCTGAGCACTGCTTCCAGAGACTCTCGACGATCCTGCATCAACGGTAACCACATTGCAAATTGAAACACTCATCTCGCCGCCATTAACTGCCCGAGATATCGCAAGAGAAACTAAACGTGACCCCACCTTAGCGCGAGTTCTGGGCTGGGTAAAATGTGGATGGCCATTGGACCAATTATCAGATGACTTCACACCATTCAAGACTCGACAAACGGAGTTGTTCTCCCAAAAAGGATGTGTCATCTGGGGCGATAGAGTCGTTATCCCAGAATGACTCCAAAAAGTGCTGCTGAGAACCTTGCACGATGGCCACCCCAGTATCATGCGAATGAAAGCCCTTGCACGAAGCTACGCATGGTGGCCAGACAAGCAAATCGAAAATTGGGTTAAAGTTTGTCATAAATGCCAGGAAGTGAGCAACGCCCCACCTAAAACCATCCCTACCGAATGGGAGACACCACGAGGACCCTGGTCCCGTATTCACTTGGACTTTGCGGGACCAACCAAAGGCCACACCTTTCTGCTAACCATTGACGCCTACTCGAATTGGCTCGAGATTCATTGCATGACGAATACAACCACTGAAGCGGTTATCAAAATCTTGGAAAGACTATTTGCAACCCACGGATTACCAGACGTCCTGGTATCTGACAACAGGCCCCAATTTATAGTACTGTCATTCGAGCAGTACCTGGCTGACTGCGGCATCCGACATGCGCTCACCTCGCCTGTGCATCCTGCGACCAATGGCAAAGCAGAGCGCATGGTCCAATTCATTAAGAAAACCTTGCAGAAGGTAGACTACAATAACATTGATGACAAGATCAATCGAATCCTTTTTCTACAACACATCACACCTCATAGCGTCACCAACAAAACTCCAGCCGAACTGCTAATGGGACGAAAACTTCACCATTCCCGAGGCTTATCTCCATTCTTTCTCACCCATGCTCCAAACTTAACACCTACCATGAGAGCTTTTCCTTGATTAATCATTTCACATGTTCCAGGGCTGTCCCTTGGCATTAAAAAGTGATCTGAGGTCTAAATGCCAGGGCAAGCCAAATCCTGCTTTTCCTCTCCTCTTCAAACCTTGTAAAACTCCATCAATGAAAAGAAGAATTTAGGCCCAGTTTGACAAGATCAAAAGTTGAACTATGTCAAAATTACAAATAAAATCAAGAATGTTGTTTACATGTCTCATCAAAGTTAGGAGATGAAATGCAATTATTTTAAAACAATCTTAGCAAAACCTGGACAATCTAGCAACAGTGAAATCATGCTTTAGCACACCCGCTTACCAGAAATATGTCACAATACAATGTGAAATAAAAAAAAGATGATGTTAGAAAAAGATCTAGGGAGGACAGAGACAGGGATTGCCATCCACTGTAAAGTTAGCAAGACAATGAACAGTGACAAACAACAAAAACCCTGGAAAGAAAACTAAATAGAAGTCAAGAAGCGTGTAGCAACTTTATTAGTGCTTACCGGAAAAAGTTCTTGCACATGCAAAAAAGTTCAATGTCATTTAATTAGCTCTAGACTTCCTTATCTCCAATCCTTTCACTCTAGCCCTCTTACTTTTCAGTACCTACCAATGTAAAAGAAACCTGTCACAGATTTATTTTCAAATGAATTCATACAGTATTCCTAAAAATAAATCTATCACAGAACAAATAATGGTATTTACTCAGCTCCAGATTTTTCTTTCACAAAAATATATATATTTGAGGGATGTTCATAGTAAATATATGTATTGGAGAAAATTAGATAAAAGTTTCATTTGATTACATATATATAGCTATGAAGGAGGAGGAGGAGGAGGACAACAAAAACAATGAAAACAACAGCAGCAACAGAAAATGTTGTGCATGCAATGAGAAAGATGAAATAGTGGATCACCTTAGTAGTGGTTGCACAAAATCTCACTGACTGATTATCTAAATGTCATGATTGAGTTGCCAAAATTATACATTGGAAGCTTTGCCAGAAATTTGGAATTGAATTGAGCAAAAATTATGGAGAACACCAAATTGACAAAGTTCTTGAAAATGAGCAAGTCAAGATCCTGTGGGACTTTTGGATCCAAACAGGCAGATATCTGACCCACAACACTCCTGATATCAGTATTGTGGAAAAGAAAAAAGTCTGATACATTGTAGTACCAGGTGACGTAATGAGTTTGGAAAATTTTAAGATCAAAGCTAAGTGGAGGAAATATCATAAAGGCAATTAACAGCTGGGCAGTGCCTGTAATATACCCAGCTGGAATAACTGAATGAACTTGGCTACAACTTGATAACTTGCATTGAAAAACAAGAACACTAATGATAATGCACCATGCTTTGCACCCAAACGTGATATTGGTTGATTATACTTGCCTAGATCTCAAGGTGGCAGAGGACTCCTATACGTGAAACAAACTGTAGAAGAGGAAAAACATGGCTAAAATGACTACATTAAAAAAAGCAAAAGAGCTTCTGCTGAAGGACGTAAACAAGGGAAGCTTCTTTAAAACGCAAGTTTGAAAGCAGAATATTGAAAGGAAACAATTGAGCATCAAATTTCTCACTGGAAAAAGAACCCTATGCATAGTCAATACCTGAAGGACATTGAAAGAAAGGCAGATACAAAGCTAACATGGAGATGGTTGAGATCGGGATCCTGAAGAAAGAAGCTGAAGGCTTCATTTTGGCTGCCCAAGAACAAGCCCTGCAGACCAATTTCATGAAAGCAAAAATTCAACCTGTTAGTAACAACAGCAAATGCCACTTATGCCATGGAGTTTTGCTAGAAATTTGGATTCAAATGCAGAAAAAATTACTGGGAACACCAAATTGACAAAGTTTTTTAAAATGAACAAGTCAAAATCCTGTGGAACTTTTGGATCCAAACAGATAGACATCCAGCCCACAATGCTCTTGACATCACTATTGTGGAAAAGAAAAATGTTTGATTCATTGATATGGCAATACAAGATGATGCACAAATTGAAGAGAAACAACTAGAAAAAATAACAAAATGTTGCGATCTGAAAATTGAAGTTAAGCAATTGTGGAGGAAGAAATCAATGATTGTACCAATCATTGATATAGATCCACCATAATAGTTTACTTAAGTCAGTTGAATGTAAATGCTCTATTAGGCCATGCCTTTCCTATTCTGAACCAGCATCCTAGAAGCAAAATTATTCTTAGCAATGCAATCCAACCAGTGATTAGATAAAGGGGAAAATGGGATATTGGGAGTAAATATCCATGAGTTAAAGTTTAGTGCCCATTGTTTTCAAGCCTGGGAAGAAAATTCATCTGCCTTTTCTGATGTAGAACTTCATTATGATTATAAATGTCAGTATTTTGAGTCAGTATAATTTTATTATCTAGTTTTCAGTTTCAGAGTACTTATATTAAGAAAAATCTGTACCACAATTCCAGGGAATAATAGGATGTAACATTCAACATATTTTGAGACACCAGACTGAGAAGGCTGAATTGTATGTACTGGACATTTTGAGTGGAACAATGAATATTGTTTCCTATTTTAATCTGTAGATGGTTTGAATTATTCTTGTGCTGCAAGAATCAAAGGTCTTAGAAACATTGATAGAATGCTGAAAAAATAATTAATTAATAATAGTAGTATTCATTCAAACAGAGGTGGGGATTATTTTACAATAGTCATTCTTTAAATCAGCCAGTCAATCAACAAATCAAATTTTATTATGGTCACCACCCAACAAAAGTTATACAACAAAGTATGAGACACTGATGTCATAATTAAGAGACTGAATAATTCTGAACTGATTAAATTCAAAGCAAAAGATATTTAGGTATAGATTAAATTTCTGATGTCACAATCTATTAGCTGTCAGACACAGAGAAACTGCATAAAATTAATCAGTGAAATCTAAAAACAAAGGGGCTTGAAGTTATCAGTTGTGTCATTCTGACAATATTGTAATACAGAAAGAGGCAAAGAGATATTAAATCCCTATCTCCTGCCCAAGCTATATTGTATATTACATTACATTCCAAGAATAATTTTTGTTCAATGTTAATTTTCATCATTTTCTAATGAATGTTTATTCTTCAATTATTCTTCAACAAACCACAGCTTAACTCAGTTTTATCATTAAGTAGAACCAAGAGCAGTCCATGCCTTTATGGTCCCTTCAATCATTTCTTTCTGTTGGAAGATAGATTCTGCTATATCTTATTTCCTGCCTGGAATCCCTCAAACTAACTTCATGTAGGGGTGAAAAAAGATTACACTGGCTTTGCTATCTGTTCCTCCTGTGGAAAAACATTCCAAAGAATAGAAACTGCCATTGAGAAAATGTGTTTTCTCAAAGAATAGAGATTGCCATTAAGAAAACAAAGCTTTATTTATACCCCATGCCTCAAATGCCTTATTTATACCTCAGAGAGGTGGAGATTCAACAACAGGTCATCTCTTGAAGAAAGTTAAGTTGCATTTTAAATTATCCATTTTCATCAGTGTGATCCAAAGTGGACAGCTACTATATATGTCAAAAAGACATTGATGGGACTGCCTATTTAATCTTCTGCAGAAAGAACAACAGTGTGTTTTCTGGTGCCTTCAGGGCTAAGAACATTCATTATTGCTGCTGCTGTTGTTTTTAAAAAAAGAAATAAAAGAAGAAGACAAAAGAGAATCCAGTTTTAGATTCAAATGTACATTTGTTAATGGATATGTTTTAAGGCATTCCTAGGAAGCAATACTGTACTTTATATACAAGATACTTTGGTCTGCTGCCCAAATGCTGACATCTGATGGGAATTTCAATATTTCTGGTTTTCCAATATTCTAAAGTTGCTTGAACTTGCACCAGGTAAGGCTACCCTTTCAAGAGAAGACTGCCTTCTGGATACAGTATTAATGATCAGTTTGGGACGCAGTTAAATAGTGACATTCTTGAAAAAATATTGAATTGCAAAAAGACAGTTAATTATCTAGGGTAAACATTTTAACTTTACACACATGAATGAATTGTAAGCTGTCCATAGTCACTTCATGGTGAGATGGGTGGCATATACATTTAATAAATAAAATAAATGCAGGGAGGGAGGGAGAAACTGACTGACTGACTAACTGACTGACTGACTTACTTACTTACTTACTTACTTACTTACTTACTTACTTACTTACTTATTTACTTACTTACTTACTTACTTACATACTTACTTACTTTCTGGAATTATTGCACCAATGGAAATTCTGTCTCCTCAAGCAAAGGGAGGAAGAACTTTCATGGAAAATTTACTTTTTACTTTTTGTTAAGATAGAAATCTCATAAACTACTCTCATTAGTCATGCCTGCTGACTGGAAATATTTGGACAAAATATCATCTTGGCTAGTTATGACGGCTTTGAAAAATGAGAATTGTAATCCCACACATCTGCTGATCTTAGTTATGAAAGTTGGACTCATAGCCTCAGTTTTTAAGCATAACAATTTCAAAATTCATGTTTCATTGTGACATTACATATAAGTATGGATAGGGCAGAATTTGCTTCCTGGTATTGGAATTCAAGATTCTTTACTTACCTCCTAGAGCTTATGTATGCATTTTCCATAACTACCTTATGAAAGACAATTATTCCATCTCACTGACCCACAATCTAGTCATATAATATAATATATATCCTTATTTATCTCATACATTTTCTCAGTCTCAATGTAATCAGACTAACTCATAGATTGGTTCATCTGTCAAGTAGTTATTCGCTTTTGTGACTCTTGTTCTTTTTTGACACAACTAATATTAAAACCTCATGGGCAAATATTTTGTTGTATGCTGCAGATGTTAACAATTGGGGCAGTATTCTTGTGATTATTATCCATGTGGTGGTGACAGGGAAGAAGCAAGAGACAACAAAATGTAAAAAATGAATAAATAAACATAATGTGATACTCTTTAATTGGCAAAAACTTTTTGGCGGGCAAAAAAAACAACAAGATCCAATTTTTGCTTAGAGTATTTGAAAACACAAAGAGTAGTTTTAAATGATTTATTCCTCAGTGTGTTGATATATCCAAGCAACTGTATTTTTTTCAATAAATAATTGATGCGTGAATCCAGTTGGAATATCCCTAGCTAGTTTCAAAATAGGCCAAACAACAGAATTACCATTAATGAGGAACTGGCTAGCAATAAGATGGATTTTAGGATCAACCATTAATCACATCTAATAAATCTCTTGGAAACTTTTTCATAATTATCCATGACTTGTCTAAACTTGCTTCTTCCAGTTACAAATCTCTAGTGATATATAGATCTGGCAAAATGCTTGCAAATATCAGTCATTCCCCTGGCACATTTGCTGATATTCCATGGCTCAAAGCCAATCTCCATTTGAAGCATGTTTTTTCCAATCTGACAATGCAATACTGTAACTTCTTTCTGAGGCTACAGGGACTACTTTTCCCATCACACAGAGAAGCTATTAGATCCAAACCAGTTCCTAAGAAAGAAAGTCTGAGCTTAAGTTTCTAGTCTCAGGAACCAGCACTTCCATCTTTTGTTTGGGCTGCCAGGAACATGTATGTGCAATTCAATCTTCACTCTTGTTATTAAAAAAAATATTGCTTGGCTGGCATATACAGTTCTTGATTAAGAGGAAAACTCCCTAAATTTTGTCTGTCTCTCTATCTATGCAAAGTGCAATTGCAAGTGCATCCATAAATAAGATAATTTATTGTCACAAGGGAAAACATTAAAAAAAAAACCCTGTCCAATACTAACATTAATATCAGAGATTAATGTATAAATAATTAAAATGGGGCAAGGGGTATAGATATCTCAGAATCAGAAAGTTGCAAAGTTCCTGATGAATTTTTTAAAGAGGAAAGAGTATTATTCAACACAGGCTCAAAATCAAGTTTAAAGAAAATTTCTCAAAGGTTGAGAAATTCAGCTGAGTAATCTGCATATCTAATTCACTATTATTTTTAGGCCAGCCTGCCTAGGATTGAAGCCCTATACTTTTTTACATATCCAAAGAACTTTTTATTCCAATCAGTGCAAGAATTGGCCTCTCAAAACTTTGGGATCAGCTTTGCATGTGCCTTTTATTCCTTCTATCAGCAGAGTCCATCTGTATGAACTTCTCAATTTGGATATGAGAATAACTAAGAAGTATGAATTCTGGATAAGGAGTAATGCTAGTTTATCCTTGTGGGAAAATGCAAGAATGTTTGATGCCATAGGACCTTCAAAAAAGGCCATCCAAACCTCAAAATACAATACAAATCAGAGCTTCCCCATTAACATACCGTAGTGCATGTTCTGTGCATGCATACATACATATCTAATCTTCCTTCTTGTTTTGCATCAAAGATATAAAATCTATAGAAAAACTTCACAATGCTTTTTCAGCAGCTCCACATTTTACATTTTTATGTTGTACATCTAACGATAAAATCTCTTGGAAGATATAGCAAAACCCATGGTGTGTTATTCTCTGTGTTTATATGTGAATGAGGATTTTGGGGTGCTTGTTTGTGGGGGTTATAAAGGGGATTAGGTTTAGGGTTTAGGAATGACTGGTCCTCCTAGTGACACAGCAGGATTATAGGCCGTGTAGACCAATAGCAAATCTAGGCAGCCTCGTTGACACCTTGTTCTTAAATGGCATCTGGGGGAGTTATAAATGAAATGAAAGGCAGTTAAGAAAAGTGCAGTGATGGGAGAAAAATAGCAAGAGGAAATCTTTAACGTATTGTGACACAGAGATAGAGCGTGTGTAGAGAGGGGCTGTTAGCCACTGTTCAGCTGTGCCAATAGTACATGTTGCCAAAATCAGCTTTTTTCAAGGTTCCATGAGTCCTTTCCTTTCAGTCTAGGATCTGGACAATGTTCTTCCTTCACTTATCCATGGAGGAAATATTTAATGTATCGTTAACAAGGAGAATGTAGAAGAGAAAATCAAAAAGCATGAGAAACCTAAATGGATCCCACTCTCTTATATTTTACTCTCCCTTTAGTTTTTAAAATATAACTTTACACACACATTCGCTGCACTGCATCAACTCCAATGTATCATTCTCCTATGTCTTGGAGACAAATGATAGAGAGGAAGTGCAAGGAACAAGAAGGTGGGATGGTCAGTGATGGACTGTCAGCCTGACCATTTTCAGTCTTTGAAGGGGAGCTTTTTTGCTCAGGACATCCTTAGAGAGATGTGCCCAGCAGTTCTGAGAAAAAGTGGCCATAAGTGAACCCTATGGGAAGGAATGGCAGGATGGATGTGTTCAATTAACTAATTCCTAAATATTTTGCTTGGAACAGAGAGAACTGAGTGAAATAAGATCTGACGAAGGAACTTGCTTTTCTATTTTGAACACTGCAACTTCAATCATTTACCCATGGCTTTTTAACTAATGAAGAAAGGAATTGAGAAGCCTCTATTCCCCCACTCTGATTTTGTACAAATGTTTAAAGAAATATAACCAACATGAAAGGGCTCCAGTATCAAAAGAAAAATAAGCCAGGCTCTTCTGGATGAAATATTTTATTTTGCTGGCTGTAGAAGTACACATACCTACAGCCCACCTGAGTTGGAACTGTTACATTTCAAAATAAGGAGATTATTCCACTAAGCCTCTCCCATCAGGGTGTGACTTGGCAGGCTATGCTTTGGGTAATGCAACAGAGCACACCCTCTGAGGACTATAAATGGAGCCAGGCAACACTGCAGATGCTAGCTTCTTCACTCTAAACCAAGCCGAGTAACAGTCTTGTATCTGAGCTTTCTTTCACGATGTCATACTATTATCAAAGCTCCTCTTCTGCTTATGGTGGTGGTGGCGGCGGAGGTTCTGGCCGTGTTGCTTCTGTCCGCCTTGGACCATCCAGTATCCATGGGGGAGCTGGTGGCTGTGTATCTGCCTCTTCAGCTAGGTTTGTATCTTCTGGTTCCGGATATGGAGGCGGTTATGGATATGGAAGTGGTTTAGGAGGTGGTTGTGGTATTGGATATGGTTCTGGAGGTGGTGCTGGCTATGGAAGTTGCTTTGGTGGTGGAATGGGTGGAGGCTATGGTGGTGGTCTTGACTTTGCAGTTTGTGGTGGTGGTGGTGGTGATGGAGGCCTTCTGACTGGAAATGAGAAGATCACCATGCAAAATCTCAATGACCGCTTGGCAAATTACTTGGATAAGGTGCGAGCCCTAGAGGAGGCTAACACTGAGTTAGAAATCAAGATCCGAGACTGGCATCAAAAGCAGGCACCCTCTAGCCCAGCCAAGGACTACAACCATTATTACAAGACAATTTCGGAACTCCGTGACAAGGTAAGATCCTGAACAAGGAATCTCATATTTTGGATGATAACTCTTATGCTTTAAGGTTGTGAATTTTTTAAAAATTAGATCAAGACAAAGATCTTTGTATGTACACATGTACACACACACATAGATGCACACATATATTGTATTGCTTTTCTGTTATTTTATTAGGCTGTTAAAATAATACATATTAAGAAAAAACAATGATATTTATATCATTACTATTTGTTGTTTGGTAGCAATTCAGATTTGCACCAGAATGGATCCCATTTCTCCCAAATGTCAATGATTGATGCTACTTCTTACACCATTCAAGGCAAAGAAATTAAGAAATTCTTGTTTTCTCTGTTTTGCCACTAAAATTTCACTAAAATAAGTGCAACCCTCCCTGATGACTTTGTGATTTAGCTCCCAAATAGGTCTTTGCAGTGTGAAGAAATAGCTAAATCTGTTATCCTTTATCTTCAATCACTATTTCTATGATGTGCTCTTTCCATTTAAAAAAGAGAGAACTGGGAAATATTGGATATAATGAATCTACTAGAAACAAATATGAATATTCCTATTTTTGACTGACTTCCTCAGAATCAAAATGCTAAGAATTTGGGAAGAATTCTGGGAGTTGAAGTCCAGATAGCTTAAGGTGGCCAAGTTTAAGAAACACTGATCTAAAGGATAGAAACCTCAAATCTTTTTTACATCACTCTGTTATAGTAGGGAAGCTGAAGCATGAAATGCTAATATGTAGTTCAGACAATTTATCTTATCTTAGGCTATACTGTCAAGTAATCACAGCTTAATACATGTCAAGGTTACCTAAAGGACTGCTTAAGTTCTTATCAAGAGCAGAATCCTATCCAATATGTATATCTGGATGACTGGAAGGGATACTAAGAAATTATTCCAGTCAGTTCCTCAGCACCACCTAAATTATTCCAGTGATGCTTTTCTATTCTTTTATTTTTATTTTAATATTTACAATTGACTTGTTGCTTACATAAATGTATTAGTACAGTATAAAGAACTCCTCTTAGTTTTATGTCAAGAAAAATCAGTCAGTTGTTATAAAAGACTTCATATAGTAATGATGGGAGCAAGGGAAAGACATCTTCCATTGGCTGACTGAATATGATTTCTGGGCAAATCTATAATGCATTGCAGATTATACCATCCTAAAACTTTCAGTTATCCATGAAGACTGACTAATATTCCTTGGAAAAATCCAAGATAGTCCAAATCATGAAACTGGCAGCATAAAAAGCCTAAAACTATACTTTATTGACACAGGTTATAATAACAGCATCTTGCAAGTCTGTTGATCTTTTATGTTCCCTCTCTCTTATAACCCATGGAATCATGATTTAATACTTGTTTCAACACCTTTTGCTGTCATAACAGGTTCTGAAAATCTTCTCCAAAGTCATCTAGATGCCCCCTACACTAAACAATTAAAGGAGAAAGTGCATACAAATTGCCCTCCACATGTTTTAAAGACTAAGCCAAAGCATCTCCAATGACTAAATTTTTTTCTCTAAATTCATGTTTCGCCCCCTATCTTCTCTCTTCTTTGGTAGATTCATGATGCTACAATTGACAATTCTAGGATTATTTTGGAGATTGATAATGCTAGACTGGCTGCTGATGACTTCAGACTGAAGTGAGTTTTTTCACAGTTTGTTTTTCTACTTCCCAAGGAATCATTCTGAGCTAAAGAAAGGAAGAAAAAGATAATGGAAATTTTCAGATAAAAGTGAACCAGAGCCCCATTAAAATGTACATACAAGTCTATGTCTCCATTAGTTAGCCCTATCCAAGACTGGAATAAATATTAGTAGGTTGGTGGCCTTGAGCAAACAATGGTTGATAAGCAGAAAATGAAAGAAAAATCTTGTTCATTGTTAGTTGTATGAAAAAGCACAGCAATAGCAACAAAGAAAAATGACAAGATGGAACCGGCTAGTTATCATGCAGGGGCCCTTGAAAAGAACATTGGCCCTCAAACCTAAGATATGTAGTATTTAATGAGCTTAAAACATAAACAGAATAAAGTAAGATAGCTTCTCATCTATTGTCAAAAATAAAGGGGAAAGAGTACAGATAGAAATGCTAATCTGTATATAACCTGCACATGCTGCGTTATATGTATGATGCAAATTTAATAACTTAAATGTTAGTTGAAACTATTTCATCTTAATGGGTCAGATGGGAGGTGATTTGTATGTCTGCTAAGTATGTTATCCAAGTTCTAACTGCTCATCAGCAGTTTCACAACCTTCAAAATGGAGTCACACTGGGTAAGCCCTTAAATATAATACTGTCTTTTGTAAAGTGGGTATGTGACCTCCTTAAAGAAGAAAAAAACATTCTAGTGAAGAAATGGACAAAAAATGGAAAAATGTTTCAGATGTATCTTTCAATACATAGGGATAGCAAAACTTATGAAAGACTATTTAGTTACAAGGTGTTTTGTTCCTATTTGGAGTTCTTGAACTTTTTTCCTGGTATATTTTCAGGTATGAGAATGAACTGCATCTCCGCCAGGGTGTTGAGAGTGACATCAATGGTCTGCGCAGAGTCCTGGATGAACTAACTCTGTTTAAATCTGACATGGAAATGCAAATTGAAGAGAAGAAGGAAGATTTGGCCTACCTCAAGAAGAACCATGAGGAGGTGGGTAACTAGGAAAAGGAAAATGGAGAAGTCAATGGCAGATACATTGAGGAGACAGTATAAGATATCCATCCCCATCCATAGGTAGATTCTTATTTTTTAATGAGTTCTATAAAAATTGATCAGCAGATAGTGGATGGCTGTATTTAAAAAAAAAAACTGGATGGGCCAAGACAAAAATATGGATAGGAACTAAAGCAGAAATGAAATCTGACTGATATTTTCAAATTATTAATTCAACACAGCCAGTAGGATAACAATTTTGGAAGAATTTTGGCTGACATTCTAAAGGAGGCCACACATTGCACGAGCTAAAGATTAGTCATCTTTACCTAAATAGAGGTTGTACCTCTTTCAAATGGTACCAGGTTCCATCTTATAGTAAGATGGTACCTATGTGGATTGCTGGAAGGGGCTGCTGGAAACCAGCATCTACATAAATGTACACCCTGCCTGTAATTTCTCTCCAAAAGAAATTCTCTTCCAAGGAAAGATTGAGGCAGAGAGAATTGAATATTATTATTTTCTTTTTGTAGAGCTGGAAATAGGAAACCAGCTCTTGTTGGCTACTAGAAATGCCAGTTGGCTTTTAAGTCTAACAAAAACATATAGAACTACAACCAATACTGTTACTCATCAGAAGATTATTCTAAGCATTAAAACCTTCGGGGACACAACTGCTGCTTGCAGATAACAGAAAAGAGGTACTATGTGGAGAGAAAACTAATTGCCTGTCTTTTTTGCCTCTCAAAGTTAATGAAAGAATATGGTACTCAGCTAACTGGAAAGGTCAATGTTGAGATGGATGCTGCACCTGGAGTTGATCTCACCAAAATTTTGTCTGACATGCGAGAACAATATGAACAAATGGCTGAGAGGAACCGCAGAGATGCTGAAGCCTGGTTCTTTACCAAGGTACACTGCCCTTCCAGAAATTGTCTGCCTTTCCACAAGATCCTGGGATTTTCATTCAAAAGGTTCTTCATGCTGCTAATAAAAAAATACAGAACATTCTTCCCTCTCCTTTTTCCTGCAAAAAAAAAGTAGAAGTAATAGGGAAAATTCAGGATATCCCCTTCAATATAGTATTCCAGATATGTGTTGGGTTACAGCTTCAATGTAACATGCAACAGATGAAATTATTTCTATATCCCTGTGCAAACATGTTTCATATTGTACTGTAAGTCTATGAATGTTCCTATTTATGTATATTTGATCTACCAGGGATTAATTAGGCATATACTAGTCAAAGCCTTGCAATATTACTCAGCATATTTTATTTGTTTTTAATTCTTCCTGCACCCAGACCGAAGAACTGAATCGTGAAGTTGCTACCCACACTGAACAACTACAGACCAGCAAGACTGAGATTTCAGAATTAAGACGTACTATACAGAGTTTGGAGATTGAGCTGCAATCACAGCTTAGCATGGTATGTTGCTTTCCTCAAATTTTAAATGGGAATAAATCAGATTAAGAAGTATTTTTTATAGCTTATAGCTTTTATTTTCAAACAATGTAAAAAAGAAATCAGCTATCCACTGAAAGTCACAATTCTCTGAATTTTACAATGCAAAATTTAAAATGGTGCATATCAAAGAAATACTTATATTCCAGAAATAATGTAACAAATAATGTTAGGATAAATATGCTAAAATTGCATACACATTTTACTTTGAATTTTAAAAGCAAACATCTCAATTGAGTATAGAAATGGGATGATCCTAATGGAAAAACAGGAAACCGAAATTTAGTAGGCTTAGAAAAATGAGAAAATGTGGGACAGTGAAATTGCAAGATTTATCATCTTTCAATGGGTAAAGATATCTGTCTAATTAAAAATAAACTAGCTTTTAAAGCTTTCCAGGTTAGATGGAAATAATTGTAATATTACAAGATACAATAGTATTATCTGTCCCCATTTCATAATGCCATTTCATAATGCCACCAGTAAGTATTATCCAAGTTCTTAGAGCTGGAATCCAGCTGCTTTATAATGGAGATCAGATTCTGCAATTCAGTGTTGGTAGCTGTTCAGATAGCTAGATCCTCTTATTTTTCTCTCTTATTAGAAAGCTGGCTTGGAAACCAGTTTAGCAGAGACAGAAGGACGGTATTGTGCTCAGCTAGCACAAATCCAAACCCTGATCACCAGTGTAGAAGAACAGCTGGCTGATTTAAGGAATGACATGGAGCGCCAGAATCATGAATACAGGATGCTCATGGATATCAAAACACGGCTGGAACAGGAGATCAGCACTTACCGAAACCTTTTGGAGGGTCAAGACTCAAAGTATGTAATTGATTCACAATGAAAACAACTTAGTAATGTAAAAAGATTTCTTGAATTTAGTGAGGTTTTCAATTGCTCATCTTGGTGAGTGAAATTATGAGTTCTAGTTTTGTCTTAAGCACAAAGCCACCTGGGAAACCTTGGATCATTCCATGAATCTCCCTTCTAGGAAAAAGGGAAGAGAAAATCAATTCTGAAAATGTTAGTAAGAAACAGACAATCTAAAAAGAAACCCTCTCCATTTGCCATGCTGTTTAGAATGTGGAAAGATTAGCAGGTTACAAAGTTAGCAATCTCAGCAACCCTTCACAGCTTATACTAAGGCCAGAAATTCCTGTGTGACCAGAAGTCTTTGCTCAAGACCAGGTTGAGGCCAACTGATGCCCTAGACACACCGCAATAATAATGCTCCTCAGCCTTCCTGTTGCTTAATTGACAAGACATTAAAACTCAACAAAACTAAAACTGAAAACCAATTCAGTTTTATCTTAAATGTGGCTGTCAAAATAGTTGGGGGAGGAGGGGAATCTATGCTGTCCCCCTTCCCTTGGTGCTCTAAGCACATAATTATTTTGTTCAATGGCTAATCCAGGACTGCCTTTGTCCAACCCCATCACAACTTTTTTTTTCTTTTACAGATTCCCAGGCTGGTCTCCAAAAGATGGTAAGAAAAATTTCAGTTAAAGTCAGAAATATTTGGGTGATAGAAAGATTCAAAGGAGTGCTTCACAATTACTATAGTCTGGGTGAAACTTTACTTGGAAGTTGCATTGCAACTACTTGGCAACTTCTGTGCAGAAGACTATTCTAATTACTTTGGTTCTGGGATGAAGATCACAACAATGCAAAACTCCTTGTCAAGTAAAATTGTGTTGCCTCCTTGCTGATGTATTGTGAAATACTCAGGGCTCTCATTGAAATCAGAGAAATGTGTCAAGATTTAAAGTATACTCATTGACAACCTTACATCTCATTGATTCCAAGTAGTTTTTCATACTTAGAAGACAAATAACATGTTAAAAATCATCCATAGATTACTATGACTTTGTTCATACAACATTGTAAACCTAATCAGGCAGAGTTAGCAGTTGCATTTGCACAGTGCTAAGTTTGGTTGGTATTCAAGCTTGGTTAAAGGAATATGCACAATTCAGGGTTAACACACACAAACACAGGATTATATTATTGAAGTATTAGCTATCAGTTAGAAATTATTCTTTCTGAACTGAAACACCCTGATTAGGGAATGAGAAACACCTCAAAGACTGAATGGGAATGGCCATGGGCAACTTTCATTGCAATATGCAAATGATAGTGGCATTCTAGTATTTATTTACATCAACTTTCTGTCTTTACAACAGCATCCTATGGAGGAGGCAACATAATCACCTACAGTAGTGGTGGCAGCGGCAGCGGCAGCGGCAGTGGCAGTGGCAGTGGTGGTGGTGGTGGTGTCGTCAGTGGTAGCAGCTACAGCAGTGGTGGCAGTAGCGTCACTACCAGCAAAGTGCGTTCTGGAAACTTCTGAATCTCCTGAAAAGTGCACTCCTTCCTTAAAGACCAAACAGTTTCAGCACCGCCACAAAATCCTTCTTTTTGCATAAGTATGCCTCGGCTTGGCTACTTTCTTCACAGTGATCCCTTTCCAGCTTTGCCTGACTCATCTTAGCTAATTCTCACTCTATATTGCTCATCATAATAAAAATCCTCTTTGGGCTTGATTTTGCAAGTGAAACATGGCTTGGCCTCTTTTTTGTTTGCTCCACAGTTGCTTACCACTCTTCAGAGTTTGACATAGGCATGTTTGTTGAACAGAAACTGGCTCTGAAAAAATAGCAAGCACGCAAACAAACAAACAAACAAAAAAAGCACTGGAAAGAACTTCCCTTTAGGGAAGCTATGATCTTTAAAACTGTGCTCATTGCTTCAGTTTTTACATTCAATTTTTTTAATTTTGTTTAAAAGGTATCTGAAGAAATATTCACCAAATCCAAATGGATAAGGTGAATATTGTGCTTTCTTTTCCTAGAATATACAAAGAACTAAGGAAGTTATTGCAGTTTTGTTTAACTCCTTACATCCCTAGTGCATTCTGGAGTGACCATGTGATTATACCACATTACATAACCATCTGCTTATTCAGGAAACTCTAGAGAAATTAGTGTTTCTGCAAGAAGTCTCCTAGAAAGGCATTATGCTCTTTAAAGGTTAAACAATTTTGGTGAAAGATATCTAGTCCATTACAAGCATTTAAAAAAAAATCCCACCTCTGTGATTTTGTTATTGTTGAATACTAATCAAATACTATTGTTGATCCCACAATTGGTTCTTTGGGGTGGGGGTGGGGAGATAGTATTCTGAAACCTGCTTCAAGAGACATTTGAGGCAAAACTCTTTTTACTCCTTACATCTATTCAGAGTCTGAAGCAGAGGTGGTATTCAGCAGGTTCTGACCAGTTCTGGAGAAACGGTAGCAGAAATTTTGAGTGGTTCAGAGAACTAGCAAGTATCTGCTCTGACTGGAGATTTTACAGTATCCTTCCCCTGCCACGCCCACCAAGCCATGCCCACAGAACCGGTAGTAAAAAAAAATTGAATCCCACCACTGGTCTAAACCCAGAGAAATACAAGGCAATAACTGTGTGAGCACATTAAAACATTTTCAACAGTTGATCTGGCTTTCTCTGCATTTTCTTCTTATAGCTGGGATATTTTTCAGAAATGGTTCCTTTAAAGGGTGTAAATGGGAAGTAGAAATCCTAGAATAAAAGAACCCCCAAAGTCAACTATCATTGTAAAAACATGGGCAGGTGAATAGTCTTATTTGTTTTGTAGAATGAAATAGAAAACAGCACAAGGCATTAAAACATTGTAAAAAAATAAATATTGTTGAAAAAAGATTAATGAACTTTTAAATAGATGGATACAGAAGAAGGCAATTCCCAATTTGCCCTGAATCTTTCACGATTCATTTTTTTCCTTCCTTGATTCAACAGACTTTGTCTGAGATATCTGAGACCACTTAGGGTCTCTTTTTCTAGCTTACAACCCTTAATTTCAAAGCTACATGGTTGCTATGAGGTATATGGGGGTGCATACCTAGCACCCATCCACAGCTAGGTAATACATTACAACATAATGCAACATGTCATGAATTATTTCTTCTGATATCATTTGACTGATACTATATAGCAGTGGCCTTCAACCTTTTTTGTGCCGCGCATTACAAAATGATCAGCGGCCCAGTACCGGCATCAGCACACATGACAAGGCAAGGCAAGCCAAGCGACTGGCCAGCCAGCCGTCCCCCGCTTCTCCCCGCCACCTTCAATTCCTCCTTTGTGCTTTGTTGATGGACTATGCTTTGGGACGGCTTCAGGATGGTTGCTCGGCTCGCCTTGCCTTGAGTGCTGAAAGAATCCTCACACCTTAGTTTCGTTCGAAGCCCCCCATCTTCAATGAAACTAGGGCGCAAGGATTCCTTCAGGACCCAAACACCGCTTTCCAACTGGAAAAGCTCACCCAGAAGCACTTTCTCATCAAACAAGATGGCGGCGCCCAGCAAACCGGTGGCCCGGTAGGAAATGTTCCACGGACCGGTACCATTCTGCGGCCCGGTGGTTGGCAACCCCTGCTATATAGTATCCCTCAATAAGGGCCATCTCTGAGTATATGCCCAGCTTTTCAAGTGAAGGCATCAGCACTGGATCTTCATCCTTGTTGAAGGTGCTGAGAATCCTGGTAAGGATGACCTAATGGGTCACAGGTTGACTCAGAGATATTTAAAATTAAGTTTAAAATTAAGCAAAGATCAAAGTCTATGTTTATTTGTTCAGAATGTTTCCTCCTATACATTGGCCCTTTGCAATCTTGGTGGGGAGGAGGGAAGGCAATACTGTGGATGCTCCTAAATAAAGCACTGTGACATCATCACCCATCCTGTATTCTGCTCCTGTAGGCCACAGAAGCATTCATGGAAATAAAAGTGCATTCAAAGCATTCATGGAAATTCTGCTTTGCAGCCTACCAGATTTATAATACATTTTTGCTTTCAGGATTTATTTTTGGCATTCACATTGGGTGGTAGACACCTTGGTGGATGTCTATAAAACTGGCTGCTGATCTCTGTCTTAAAAGCAGATAAATTTTAGTAGGAATGTAGAACACTATGAAGACCTCTGTTCTGATGAAACTTTGGGGATGGGGGGAAACTGGGAATATCGATAGCTGGATTTCTTTTTTATACAAAGCCTCTCATTATGCAAATTTTATTGATACAGTTGTGATCTCATACAATCTCAAAACAAGCAATTTGTTAGGCTACCTTTACAGCTTGAGAACAAAGTGAGAATGTTTCCTATACATTGTATCCAAATCTTTACCTCTAGAAATTGTTTTGAATTGTTTGTGCCTGTTGTGGTATGAAAGAGAGAAAAGTTCTATGGATTGAAAGATTCTTCACAGGTAATATTTATTGTCAAATACATAGATTATTATAGATAGTTTCTTTGCCATTGAAAATTATTGACCCAGATTCTTAAGAGTCTGTAATGAATATTCTGAAATTTATTTATCCATCCTTCCACCCAACCACCCAACCATCCTAGATTGCATAATAACATATTATAAAGATAACCCAAACTCATTGATATTTATTTTCAAACCTGGCATTCTCTTGATATTTCAATCTATAATTTTTTTTTTAAAGAATTTTATTGATTTTCTATAGACAAACAAGACAAACAAAACATTAAAACATCAACTCTCATATGTACAACCAGCGTGTCGGTTGGTTCATCAGTTTTGTGCATTCATTTTGTAGTCTCAATTACAATTATGTTACATAACAACTCATATTGTCAATCCAAACTTATATATCCTAATATCGCTATTAAACAAAAAACAAAAAACTTTTCACTATACTTTTAATCATTCATGCTTCATGAGATAACAATACTTTAAATAATTTATTCTGTAACAAATCATATAATCATACCAAATCAATCCTAAAAACATTTTATAAATATAGTATACTGTCTAACATTCTAAATATTCTATTATCATATTTTATCATCTAGCGATTGATAAAAAAGATCCCAAATTTCATAAAATTGTTTATCCTCTTGCTCTCTAATTTCAAATGTCAATCTACTCATCTCAGCACATTCCAATATTTTCTTAATAATTTCTTCCTGTAATGGTATTTTCTCATTCTTCCAATTTTTAGCAAATACAATCCTAGTCGCTGTTAATACATTTACAATCAGGTATTTCAAATCTTTACTATATGTATCAGGTAAGATTCCCAATAAAAAGATCTCTGGTTTCAAGTCTATGTGTTTCTTTGTCATTTTTTCCAACCACATGCGAATTCTAGTCCAATATTTTCTAACGTCCTCACAAGTCCACCACATATGGTAATATGAGCCAGGTATCTGATGACATTTCCAGCATTTTTCGGATTTGTTCTTAAACATTCTTGCTATTCTTGTCGGGGGAAAGTGCCACCTGTAAAACATCTTATACAAGTTTTCTTTATATGCTGTTGACATTGTCATTTTATAATTTTGAAACCACAATTTTTGCCATTTCGCTAAATCAATCCCATATCCAAAATTCTTCCCCCAAACAGTCATAGTTTCTTTAACTTGTTCTTCCTCTAATTTAATTCCCAGTAAATAACCATATAATTTTTTAATCACCTTCTCATCAGTACCTATCAAAATCTTATCTAAATCAATCTGTTTATCATAGAATCCCTCCGTTTTAGAATCTTCATCATACCTTGAATGTATTTGCGCATATGAAAACCAATTCATCCTTATATCTTGCTTCTCTAAGTTTTGAATCGATTTAAGTTCACCCTTTTCATCCAGTAGTTCCCCATATCTAACTGTTTGTTCCTTCTTATAAATTATAGGATAGGAAAATGCTTCAATAGTCGATAACCAAACTGGAATTTTTGAATAACGTTGTCTTTTTATCTTCTCCCAGTTTAACCACAAATACTCCCGTATATAATGTCTTCTAAAATAACCCTGTGTTTTAGTTCCCTTATACCATAAAAAAGCATGCCAGCCCAATAGCAAATCATGCCCTTCTAGTGTCAACAATCTAGCCTTTCTTAATGTTATCCGTTCTTTGACCCACATCAAACTTGCAGCTTGATAATACAATTCCAAATTAGGCAGGCCAAAACCTCCTCTAATTCTAGCGTCTTGCAAAAGCTTTAGCTTTATTCTTGCTTTTTTACCTTGCCATATAAACTTCAACATGATTTTATTTAAATCTTCAAAATAGTCTTTTCCAAGCCTAATTGGTATTGTTTGAAACAGAAATAGAATTCTGGGTAAAATATTCATCTTAATTGTTGAAATTCTCCCTATTAATGACAATTGCAAGTTTTCCCATTTCTTCAAGTCTGTAACTATCTGTTGTTTAAGTTTAATATAATTATTCTCTTTTAATGTGCTACATCTTGCTGTGAAATATATCCCCAGATACTTAACCTTATTCATAACTTGGATTTTCAAAAGGTCTGCCAGTTCTTCTCTTTGTCTCAGTAACATGTTCTTTGTCAAAATCTTTGTTTTATCTTTATTTATTTTCAAACCAGACATCTCACCATATGTCTCTATCTTTTCCAATAACTTTGGAGCTGTTTCTGGCGGATCTTCCAGAATAAAAGCTAAATCATCAGCAAAAGCTTGTAGTTTGAATTCTTCCTTTTTAATTTTCATTCCTTTTATGCTTTTATCATCCCTAATATTTCTATTCAACACTTCCAAAGTCAACACAAATAGCAAAGGAGATAGGGGACACCCTTGTCTTGTCCCTTTTCTTATATTAATAAAATCTGTAAGTTCTCCCTCCATCATTACCTTTGTTTATTGTATATGGCTTCTATTGTTGTTTATTGTTGTTTATTGTATATTGGCTTCTATTGCTTGAATACATTTTCTGGCAAAACCCATCTGTTCCAATCCCATCTGGAACCCATAATTCCATCATTGTAAAATTGCTTTCTAGCAGTTCTTCAGTCTCTTTAGGTATCTTCGGTAAGTTAGCATTCTGTAGATACTGTTTGACTTTTTCCTCATCAATATTCTCTTGTTTATATAGTTGCCCATAAAAATCTCAAATAATTTCCTTTTTCTCCTTATTTCCATAACAAACTTGGCCTTGATCATCTATTAGCTTCAATATTTTTCTTGATTCCTTCTCCTTTCTCAATTTATATGCTAGTCATCTGCCTGGTTTATTTGCATCTTCAAAGTAATTCTGTTTAGAATTTCAAATTTTCTGTGCCAGTTCTTCTTTCTCTATTAATTCCATTTTATGTTTAATTACATCCAGCTTCAATTTAATATCTTTTTTCTGTGGCATTTTCTGTCATTCTTTTTCAAGTCTTTTATACTCATCTTCCAAGGCCTTAGAAGCTTGCCTTTTCCTATTCTTTTTTCTTGTATAATCTATTATCAAACCTCTAGCATATGCCTTCATTGTATCCCAAACATTCTGCACTGAAGTATCTTCTTTTTTGTTTTCTCTAAAGAAAAAAGCCAGTTCCTTCTCCATCCATTGTATAAAATCTTTTTCCTTTAAGATAGTATTATTTGATGTCCATCTCAATCTCTTTTTTTTGTCCCTTCCATTTAATTGTCATTGGGCTATGATCTGTCCAAGTACTTGTTTCGATATTTGTTTCTTGAATATTAGATATTAATTCTGTTGAGACCCAAATCATATCTAATCTGGACCATGATAAATGTCTATTTGAATAAAAAGTATATTGTTTAGCTTTAACATTTCTTTCTCTCCAAATATCTTTTAAAGTTAATTTGTCTGTCATTTTAAAAAAGGATTCAGGGAGAGTCTTTCTATTTTGCTTTTTGGTTGTTGCTATATAGTTCAGTTTATTGTCCACACTTCCATTAAAGTTTCCCATCATAATTATATTAACATAGTCCAGTCCAATTATTTTCATGTATAGTTTTTTATAAAACTCTTCTTGTTTATCATTCAGAGCATAAATTGCAATCAAGAGTATTTTTATATTATTGTCCATTATTTCCACCATTAATACTCTTCCGTCTTCATCCGTGTATATCAGTTTTGCTGGGATGGCCTCTTTAATGTATAGAACCACTCCTCTTTTCTTACATTGAGTCAAAGAAGTAAATATTTTCCCTAGTTTTGGCTGTACTAACAATTGTTCATGTTGTTTTTTAATATAAACTTCTTGTAGACAAATTATATCAAATTTTAATTTCTCTAATTTATGAAAGGTTTTCCTTCTTTTAACAGCTGAATTGAGTCCATTTATATTCATTATAATCAGTTTTTTTCTTCCATGATTATGCTTTATATTTAGGTCTAACAGCTCTCGTGGATCTCACTTCACGCTGTTCTTTATTGTCCACCTGTCCACTTACAGCTCCTTTCTCTCTTTTAGTCTCCAGTTTTTCCTCTTGAAACTCAATTAATGAGACCTCTTTCTCTGCCTCCTCTTCTCTTCTTCCAAAAAATTCTGCATGGAAAAGTTCTGCTTTCTCAATTGAGTCAATTCTATGTCTCTGCTCTTGCCACGTAAACATTAATCCTTCTGGAATCAGCTATCTTTTATTCACTTCGTTTTCCAGTGGCATTTTGGTCAGAAATCGATATTCTCTTCTCATCTCTCTCACTCTTCTAGGTATTTGTTTTAAAACCACAATCTCTTTGCCTTTGTATTTCAATGTCTTCTCTCTTACCACTTGTAGTATTTGTGTTTTAATGGATTTTTCAGTAAATCTAATATGGACTTCCTTTGGTAATTTATTTTTCATCGCATATCTTGTATAAACTCGATATACCTCATCTACTCCATCCATCATCTTTTTCTCTGTAATTTCCAAAGCATCAATCTATAATTTCTATAATCCCCACTAGAGTATTCAACTTGATGCCTTCTACAAATAAATGGGAAGATCAAGAAACAGGAAATTTACAAATCAGGTCTTACAGTGATCATAATTTACTGAGGGTGGAATAGTTCCTGTACTGGGATGGGCAAAATCTTTTGGCTGAGAAACATTTTCTTTCTTTCTTTTCTTTTTTTTCTTTTTTTTTCTTTTTTTTTGAGGCTGAAGAAGGCATGTCTGGAATGCAATGACATTTCCAGATTGGCAGTGCCTCAACTTTTCAGCATATCTGCAATCTGAAGGGATGTTAGAAACATGGTTTTAGTTAAATGTTGTCTAATCCTGTCCTATGTAGTTCAGTGATGTTCCATTGTAGGTTTCCCCACCCAAGAAAATTATGAAATTTAATGTACATGTCAAAATATAAAAAAGGTTTTCTATATGTTGCATATTCAATATTGTGTATACAAGAGGAATACATGTCTTAAATCAATATACACATTTCTGCATAACTATATACATTTTGTACCTTTTTAAATTTTACCCAGTTCCAATTATCTTTTGCTTGAAATCTACCCTTCTAACTGAAACTGTCCTTAGCACCCAGCTAGAGCAGCTTCAGTAAATAATCAGTAACACAGAAATACAGTTAGATGATCTGCAAATAAAATGTAAAACAAGGGCAGTTCTTAGATCATAGAGCATGGAATAACAGAGTTGGAAGGAACCTTGGAGGTCTTCCAATCCAACTCATTGCTCAAACAACAGATCTGATGCTATTAGAGACAAATGGCTGTTCAATCTCTTTTTGAAAGCCTTTGAAAGCCTGTGATGTCAAGTCAACTAGAATCAGAGACTCCAACATACCAATCTCTTTTGGAGGGAGAAAATTTGAAGAATGAATAATAGAAAATAGTGAAATGTAATTTTGTAGACTTGCATTCTAACATTTAGAATAGGGATGTAAGAAAAGCCAGGGACTACAGATAGTATTTGACTTAAGACCTGTTAAGTTCTGCACTTGGGAGCAAGGAATGGAGACGAGATGGTGAAAAGTGAACTTCAAACTCTTTATTAAACATTCTGGACAGAGCAAAACTCTAGGGCAATAGCAGCCTTTTTATAGGCAAGCTGCTGATCTAGTAACCAATAGGAAACGTGGAGTGTTAACCCACTTAACCAATGAGAGTGTCTCGTTAACAGCCAATCAGATTCTCCTGAACGGACCAATCCGATATCGCTATTATCAGCCAATCAGAAGTGCAGGGCTAGAACCCTGCTATTTTCTAAAGCTTTTGATAAACTTTATTTAAGTGTTTTATTAATTCACAACACCCCTTCCCCCCGGGTTCCATTTGGGGGTGTGTGGTGATGTAATCTCTGAGGTAGGAAGGTTGCTTTGACTGTCTATTGGATTTACGCTGTCCCACCGGTTCTTGTCCGTAAGCCTGTTTTGGCGGGGCGTTTTTGGGCAAGTCGGGCGCTGGTGGTTCCTCGTTGGAAGACTCGGTGCTGCTAGATTGTAGCCTCGAGTGAAGCTGATCAATATGGCGTTTCCATATTTTTCCATCGCAGGTTTTCACCCGGTACGACCTGGGTCCAGTGGCTTGAATAACAGTAGCCTCGATCCACAACGGTTCGCCAGAAAGGTTTCTGGCGAAAACTAAGTCGCCTATCTTGAACTCGCAGCATTTTCCACTACATCCACAGGGTTTCTCTGGCTTGTAAGACGGGTGAAGCTGGTCGAGGTGGGAGCGGAGTTTGCGTCCCATCAATAGTTCTACTGGATTCTTGTTGGTGACGCTGTGCGGAGTGATGTGTTGGAGAAGGAGTATTCTATTTATCTTATCTTCAATGTCCCCATAGTCCATCTTGTAGAGGGTTTTTTTAACAAACTGTACCATGCGCTCGGCTCTTCCGTTAGCCGCAGGGTGCGCTGGCGAAGTTAGCACATGGCGAATACTGTGGTCCGCTAAGTATTGTTCAAAAGGAAGCACAGTAAACTGGGGTCCGTTGTCGGATACCAGAACATCTGGCAGTCCATGTGTCGCGAATAATCTGTTCAACTTCCGGATGACAGACTCGGTTGTAATACTTTTCATTTCGTGGATCTCGAGCCAGTTTGAGTAGGCATCCACTGTTAATAGGAACATATGTCCCTTAGTAGGTCCTGCAAAATCAATATGAATGCAGGACTATGGTCCCTGAGGTGTTTCCTATTCTGTCGGAGTTGCTTTCGGTGGGGCATTGCTAACCTCCTGGCACTTATAACAAGTCTTTACCCAGGCTTTGATTTGTTTGTCGATGCCCGGCCACCACGCGTAGCTTCGTGTGCTTTCATACGCACGATGCCGGGGTGGCCCTCATGCAGTGTCTTTAGTACTGCTCATTGTAACCGCTCTGGGACAACGACTCTATCCCCCCACAGGATGCAGCCCTTTTGCAAAAAAAGTTCCGTTTGTCAATTCTTGAAGAAAATGAAGTCATCAGGGGTTTAATCTACTGGCCATCCTCGTTCGACCCAGCTAAGAACCTGCTTTAAGATAGGATCGCATTTTGTTTCAATCGCGATATCTCTAGCAGTTAGCGGCGGTGAATGCAGTGTTTCAATCTAGAGCATTGTAAGGGTTGGAGCTGGGTCATCGACAGTTTCTGGAAGTGGTGCACAGCTCAATGCATCAGCGTGGGGAATGGCTTTCCCCGAGCAGTGCTGCAGCTTATAATTGTACGCAGCCAAAAACTCCGACCAGCGAGTCATTCTAGGTGATAATATATAGGGGGTTGGCTTGTCTCCCGCTATAATCCCCAGCAAAGGTTTGTGGTTGGTAACAATAGTAAAAACTCATCCATCAACATATTCATGAAACTGTTTAACAGCAGATACAATAGCAAGAGCCTCTGTATCGATTTGGCTATAGTTACGTTCAGCCTTTAATAGAGTTCTTGAAAAATAGGCAATAGGGGCTTCACTACCGTTTGGTAACACATGGCTCAAAATGGCTCCTACTCCAAAGGATGACACGTCACATGTGATTGTTAAGGGCAAAGTCTCGTTATACTGCATTAAAACAGCATCTGAAGTTAATAGGTTTTTCACTTGCCGGAATGTGTGCTCCTCTCGGTGCCCCCAAACCAAGGTTGCTTTTTTGTCGAGAAGCCAATGTAGGGGCTCAGCTACAGTCACTTTGTGGGGCAGGAAGATGTTGTAAAAATTAATAAGCCGCAGGAAAGCTTGGAGATCAGTCTTGTTTCTGGGTCTTGGGGCGTTCTTGATTGCTCTTAACTTGCTACTGGTGGGGTGAATGCCTTGTTTATCGATTAGGTACCCCAGGAACTCTACTTTATCTGTACACAGTTGACATTTATTTTTTTTAACTTTAAGGCCAGAGTCTTTAAATTTCTGGAGAACCAGTCTAAGACGCTCCTTTAGTATTTCTCTATTCGGGGCAGCAATTAAAACGTCATCAAAGTATGGTACAACCCCTTTTATACCCTGTAATAGTCTCTCCATCAAGCTCTGAAAGATCCCTGGGGCCATGCTAACTCTGAATTGGAGTCGGTTGCACTTAAAGGCGCCTTGGTGCGTAATGATTGTTTGCGCCTCTGCTGTTTTTTTATCTACAGACAGTTGTTGGTACACCTGTGCTAAATCCAATTTAGCAAAGGCTTTTCCGCCCCCCAGGGAATGGAGGAGGTGTTGTACCATTGGCACCGGCTAAGCGTTCTGTTGAAGGGCGTGATTCAGGGTGGCACGGTAGTCCCCACAAATCCTTAACGATCCATCCGGTTTGATGGGTGTTACGATTGGAGTTTCCCAAGGAGCATGGTCGGTTGGTTCTAAAACACACTGGGCTATTAATTTATCCAGCTGCTCATCAATCTTTGGTTTAAGGGCAAAAGGGACTCGACGAGGCTTCAGGCGGATGGGGGCTACTTCAGGGTTAAGGTTAAATGATATCGGGATCCCCTTGTACTAGCCTAGTTTATCTGCAAAGACGTCCTGGAGTTCCTGGACAAGGACCTCCTCCCAGTCGTCGCTTCTGGTTTGGTAAATGCCAGAGCAAACCATTGAAGGCCTAACAAGCTAGGCCAATCACGGTCGACGACGGTCAATGGTAAAGATGCAGTATGATTTTTGAATGAGACCTGGACTAGGCTGGATCCAACGACTGGAATTCGGTTTCCTTGATAGTCCTTGAGAATGATTCTTTGGGTTCTGTGGTTTTGCTGCCGGACGGCAGGGATCAATTGTTTTTTTTTTTGAAAAAAGATTTTATTAATTTTCTACAAACAATTGTTTAAGGGTCTTCCAGGAAACCATCGAGAGGGATGATCCTGAATCGACTTCCATCACGCAGGGCTAGTTTTCGATGGCGACCTCCACTCGGATCTTTTCAATCTAATGATGAGGCGTGACCAATCATGATGGTTTGGTGTGCCTCTTCTCGTTTCATTGAATGGGCTAGTGGTTTATTTCTGTAGGAGTGGTTGTTCCATTGGTGGTTCGAATGTTCCCGATTCACAGGATGACTTCCTGTGGGTTGGCGGTAGTTGGTCCCCCTCTGAAGTGGGCTGGATCCTAGCTTGCTTCCACAGACCTTTCCGATGTGGCCTCTCTTCCCACAAATATGGCAGAGCGCGTCAAGGAATTTGCAGTCTGATCGTGGGTGGTTTGCCCCACTGCGCATTGGTACTGCAGTCTCTGGTTACGCTGGTGGTGTTGGTCTCATTCAGACCGGAGCCAGTTGACTTCTTCCTCATCACTTTCTGATGACGATTCGAGGTCCTTGTGGTGGGTTGCCGTTGCATGTCCCTCAAGGCGAGGTGAGGTTTCGCCGGCGAGTTGGCGGAGCAGGGCGTTGGTGCGGTGCATTCGGGCAGCCGACTTCCTGGTTGCTTCTGCTGCAGTAGCGTCAGCGATGGTATCTGCAAGGCTGATGTCGCATTTCACCATCAGCTTACTTTGCACGTGCGGTGCATCTAAACCCAGAAGTATTCAGTCTCTTAGAGCTTCTTCAAGGTCGGCAAACCCACAGAGGCCTCCCAGGTTCCAGAGATCCGCGATGAAATCTGCAACGCTTTCTCCTTTCCGCTGATCTCTCTGGTAAAATTCATGTCTTTGGACAAGCGTTGGTACGGTAGGTGCATAGTGGGCCCATAGGAGGGGCTCGAAGACATTCCAGTCCATGGATTTCACCTCAGCCGGTTTCGCCAGTGCCTTAGCCATCTTAAAAATGGCAGGTCCGCAGTGAGTCAGGAATACCACTCTCTTTTTCCCAGTAGTGGCATCCTTCAAGTTGTTGGTCTCCAGAAACATCTGGAACCGATCCATGTATGAGTCCCAGTCTTCTTGTGCCGGGTCGAATGGAGCGGGTGGTATGGTGCCGCCAGTCATGGTTTCCGCCGTTGATGTGCCTTCAGCCACGTGCTCTGTTTGGTGCTCTGTAGTGTTCAGTGAGCTCTGATGTCTCTGTATCCCACCCTCGTCACCAGTGTTAAGTTCTGCACATGGGCGCAAGGAAAGGAGACGAGATGGTGAAAAGTGAACTTCAAACTCTTTGTTAAACATTCTTAACAGAGCAAAACCCTAAGGCAACAGCAGTCCTTTTATAGGCAAGCTGCTGCTCTAGTAACCAATAGGAAACGTGGAGTGTTATCCCACTTAACCAATGAGAGTGGCTCATTAACAGCCAATCAGATTCTCCTGAACAGACCAATCAGATGTCGCTATTATCAGCCAATCAAAAGTGCAGGGCTAGAACCCTGCTATTTTCTAAAGCTTTTGATAAACTTTATTTAAGTGTTTTATTAGTTCATAACAAGACCAGTCACTTAATGATTGTTCAAAGATATGATGGTCCTCCCCAGTACTACATAAAACCTGTTTTTGAAGTTACGGTGTCCCCCTTCCCTCCCCATGATTACATTTTGGGCACTTGGCAATTGGCACACATTTGACACTTTTGTAGTATCCTGGGGTCCTGTGACCATAATGTTTTGCAAAGTTTTATGCTGATTTTTAGTGTTTATTTCCAGTATTTTAGCTCATTTAATGATGGTGGCTTTCATTTAACCAGGGGTGGGATTCTACTGGTTTAGAAGGGTACTATAGAAGCGGCTGTTGTGATTCTGCGCAGTTCGGAGAACCAGCAAATCGTGCCCCTGGCTGGCCACACCCCTCCACCCTCCCCTCCTCTCCCCACCCAGTCAGTCGTTATTGTGCATGTGCGACATTGTGTGCATGCCCAACATTGCTGACTTGCGTTCTCCTTTGCCCAGTCACTTTTTAAGGAATTCCTTTCTTTCCCACCCACCCCGATGACCAGCTGTGCCAGGATCCCCCTCACTGTCTTGCTGCTTGTCCAGGAGGCTTTCCTGAGGCTCAGGAGGCAAAAGGGGGAATGCTGGCAGGTGGCGGGGGGTGCTGTGAGCTCCCCGCATTCCATCTTTTGCCTTCCTGGGCCCCAGAGCAAAAACACCCCCCAGAAGGCTTCCCTGAGGCCCAGAAGGCAAAAAAATGGGGGGATGCTGCAAAAAAAAGAAGCCACGCCCACCCAGTCAGATGACCATGCCCACCTAGCCATGCCCACAGAACCTGTTGTTAAAAAATTTGAATCCCACCCCTGCACTTAACTACTGCAGCAAAAAAAGATTGAAAAATTGGGTCTGGTCATGTGATCCCTTGCTTTATGACTACAATCACTATAAAGACTTATGGCTGTAATTACAGGCTCAATTACTGTCATAAGTTGAGAACTACCTGCTCTTACAGTAATTACATTCCAATATAGCAGTACTGAGGAGTTTTGAAATCATGTTTTTTTTAAAATACCTGATGCAACTGCATAAACCATAGCCGGTGTATGACTATATTATTATGTACAGTAGGTGCCATCATTGTCCCCTTGTCTTGTGGTGCCTCTGGAATCACATTTACTGCATGTGAAGAATGAAAACTTATACATAACCCTGAGTATCAATGATGAATTTAATAGATACCTCATTCTTGTTCCTACCTCTACCTGGAAAAGCATCCTGGTTAAACTCTTAGTGCAGGACAATTGGAAGAAGGCTCAGGCAGAATAAATCTAAACCATCTCACTTCCTTATGGATTGAGAAAGAGAAATTCTTTACCAATCCATGACAAAACTGAACTTAAACCAAATAAGAGACCAGTCCTTCAATTTTCTTTCTACTTTTCCCCCCTGTAATTTCCTTGTTTGTATCTGTTAGAAAGGGCAGTGCCATGCCTCTCATAGGTTGTGAATATGCTCTAAATTATTATATATGCTGAACAAAGATCCATGATTAGACATGTTAGCTTACTGTAGAGAAAAGTGCAGCCACGTTGTGGGAACATTTTCACAAGCACAATGTGATCTACTTCTAGAGGTTCCAAGCAGCTCAAACTTGTGAAAATGAAAAACCAAACTGAACTACAATCAGCAGATTACTTTGCAAGTAAGCAAGCTCTGTTGTTGAATTATTCAAAGCACTGTATGCTCACCTGCATATCTAGTTTCTGATCTTTCTTTATTAGCACAAAAAAAAACCTGGGAAAAGTTGAGAAACAGCCAGACGACTATACACTTCCTGCAAGATGTGATAATAGAGATGATTAAAGGATTTCTGTTCTAGAAAGACCAATGTTGACTTTGATAACTGAAGCCATTTTGCATGTTTGTCCAAAGAAGAAGCCATTTTGCATGTTTGTCCAAAGAAGACAGGATTTCTCCTTCAGTGATACAGTGAAAAAACAGTTTCCTTTTTTTTCTTTGTCTGTCTCTTCTAGTATGTGGAATTCTAGTAAAGGGCACAGGAAGAAATGCCACTTTGAGGTACTCTCAAAGGTAGTCTTTGAGTTATGACCATTTATTGAATCTGCAAGCTTTTATTTGGAGGAGATGATGAATGCTTTCAGAATGACAGTAGATGAAAGAGATTTGGAAGATATACCAAAGCGTTTCAACTCAAGAAGTTGTTATAAACCAGAGGTAACCCAGCTGGTTGAAGAGAAATCTTTCTCGAGCCCCAGGCAAATTGCTATTCTGTCTGATTGGAGGGAGGAGACTATACAGATTCCAGTTGGAGGAAGCCAGAAAGATGCATCAACTGACAGAGGTATGTTGCAGCCTCTGAGGCAATCCCCTCATTTTCCAGAGGGATTTTTGCCCCCTGAAGAGAGTATCCCTCCAGGGTGGGGATTTTATCCAGGCCAGGGATGGATTCAATGCCAATGGCAGCCAGCATTAACCCAGCCCTGGTCTGAAGTGGGGTTGCCCAGACAACTGGGCCTAGAGCAGCAGACTGTCTGGCTCTGCTCCTATACCACAAGCTCCGCAGTCAAAGTCTAATCCAGGTGTTAGAGGTCAGAAGAATTGAAAAAGACCTCTGGCCAGGGGCAGGGTTGCCAACTACAGCTGAGAAAGCCCCCTCTGCACAGATGGGAGCAACGAACCACCAGACCACCACCACGTGGTCCACCACCCCAAAAACCCAACCTGTGAAGATGACCCAATGGTGAGTGATCCCATCATACCTTTTACAGTCAAGGTCAAGTTAGCGGTACCACACACGGGGGAGGCTGGGGAGTTAGAAGCTGTCATTGATACTGGGTATTCTAGATGTCTTATCGGATTCCCCATCATTGAACAATTGGGTATAAAGACTAATCTGCTAAAATGCCCAATCAGATTTGAGCAAGTGGATGGAACCTTAATTGGGGGGGGGCAGCACTCAGCTGACTGAATTGATCAAGATGGAATTAGGGCCCCATTGCAAACTCAAACGCTTCATAGTGGTCCCCATGATGTCAGAATCAATCATACTGGGACTTGCTTGGCTAGACAAATGGGCCCCGATGATAAAATGGGAGGATGGATTCAGAAAAATCCTCATCAGATTGAGCCCATTTCCCCCTCTTCCACCCACTACAAAGCCACTGGTCAGCTTGAATCCAGAGCCTGAGCCAGCATCTATGGCATCCCACCTTCTCCCAGATAACCCCCAGGTACCCAACCAATACAAAGATTTGGCTGAAGCATTCAGTGAAGAAGAGTGTAATGTCTTACCTCCCCATCGAGCCACTGATTGCGCCATAGAATTAGAACCCAGGGCAAAATTACCAAAACCAAAGATGTATTCCATGACGCCTGCTGAAATGACTGAATTAAGAAATACATCAACAGCAATTTGGAGCAAGGTTTTATTGAGCCTGCCAAATCAAGACTAGCTGCCCCCATGTTGTTCAAGGGGAAGAAAGATGGCGGGTTGATATTGTGTGTTGACTTTAGAGGCGTGAACGTCATATGCGTCAAAAACATGTACCCTCACCCCCTTATGAAGGACTTCTTGAACCACCTGTCGAAGGGCAAGATATTCACCAAGCTAGATCTCAGGGAAGCTTACTACCGGATCTGCATCAAAGAAAGAGATGAGTGGAAAACTGCTTTTAACTGCCCTCTGGGTAGCTTCCAATTCAAAGTCATGCCTTTTGGACTTCAGGGGGCTCCTGCAGTGTTTATGCAGCTCATCAATGAGGTGCTACACCAGCACCTTTACTGTGTACCTGGTGACATCCTTATCTTCAGCAAAACCATGAAAAAACATGTTCAGTTGGTCTGACAAGTTCTAGAAAAACTTCTAGCCACCAAATTATATGTGAAACTCTCAAAATGCGAATTCCACAAAGAGTTGTTGGACTACTTAGGCTACCGAATATCCAACCTGGGGATTGAAATGGACCCCGGAAAGGTGGAAACGGTGCTGGACTGGCAACCCTCCAGAACTCAAAAAAACTTCAAAGTTTCTTGGGGTTTCCCAACTTCTATAGACAATTCATTCTGTCCTTTGCTGAAATTGCCTTCCCGTTGACAGAGCTATTAAAAATGGGCCCATCACCCACCAAACCAAAGCCATGTCAACCCCTGGCTTGGACTATGGACTTTCAGAAAGCTTTCAAGGCCTTAAAACACCTCTTCACAGCTGAGTCCATCCTCCAGCACCCAGACATGACCAAGCCTTTTATTGTCCAAACAGATGCAAGTGATGTAGCAGTGGCAGCTGTTTTGCTGCAAAAGGACTCTCAAGGCTGACTGATGCCTTGTGATTATGTTCCAAAAAGCTGACAGACACAAAGCGAAGGTGGGTGGTCTGGGAAAAAGAAGCGTTCACCATATGATGGGCTTTGTTGACTTGGAGGCATTTTCTAGAAGGGGCGCCAGAGGCCTTTGAGGTATGAACTGATCATAAGAACCTCGAGGCTCTAAAGACCCCTAAGAGATTATCGCCCAAACAAGTCCGCTGGGCCCAATATTTCAAGCCATTCAACTTTAACATTAAATATATCCCCCAGAGGGAAAAACATCCTGGCGGACACTCTGTCCAGAAAACCTCAGTTTGACAGCCACTGAGAGGGAATAGTACAAGCCTTAATTTCAGAAGCTCAATTGGCAGGCCAAGTGACCACTCAAGCCCAAACCAACCGCAACCTCAAACACTTGGAAGATAAGCTGACTACAGAATTGAAAATGGCCCAATTGACCGATTCTTGGTTCTTGGACCATCAAACTGAGTTGACATTGAATGATGGACTAGCTTGGAAAGGGACTAAGCTTTATGTACCCACAATCCTAAGACTACTGTTACTAAAGCGTAGCCACGACTCCTGGCTGGGAGGCCACTTCGGATTCCTAAAAACCCTACATTTACTGAGAAGACAGTTCTGGTGGCCAAAAATGAAAGCTGATGTTGAGGACTATGTAAAAAGTTGCTCAATTTGTGCCACAATGAAACACAGAACTGGAAAAACCCCTGGACTCCTGCAACAAGTTGCTGAACCAACCCAACCTTCGGAAGAGATCGCAATGGACTTTATTGTTGAATTACCTAAGAATGAAGGGAATACGATCATTTGGACTATAATTGACTTATTCTCTAAACAGGCACATTTTATAGTCTGCAAAGGACTTCCATCTGCGAAAAAACTTGCAAAGCTGTTCATGAAACATATCTATAGACTACATGGAGTACCTCATAGAATAATATCAGAGGGGTACAATTTACCACAAAATTTTGGAGGGAATTTCTGAAATCCATTGGTTCTTCTCAAGGGTTATCCTCAGCTTTCCATCCTGCTTGTAATGGAACAATGGAGAGAGCTAATGCCATGATTGAAAAATACATTAGATGCTATGTAAATTATCAACAAGAACATTGGGCTGAGTTATTACCTTTTGCAAAGATTGCTTACAATAATGCAGTACATAGCAGCACGGAATTGACTCCATTCGAAATCAACACAGGAATGGATTTTGTCCCAAAGCCAGAGTTACCTAGATAACCTCCCTCATCCAAGTCCCTAACAGAATGGATGAACTAATTAAAGAAAGGATGGGAAGATGCAAAAAAAGCTTTGACCAAAGCTGCAAAAAATTATAAAAAACAGGTGGATAAACATAGATTTCTTCAGCCGTCTTTTAAAGTAGGGGACAAAGTATATTTGTCGACCAAGTATCTTAGGTTGAAACTGCCCAGTAAGAAGCTGGGTCCAAAATTCTTGGGTCTGTTGCCAATTTCAAAGATAATCAATCCGGTCACTGTCCAATTAAGTGTTCCTCAAAAATTGGGGAAAATTCATCCAGTATTCCATTGTAGTTTACTAAAACCACCTACTACATCAATTATAAGACCACCACCAATTGCTCCCCCTAAACTGTTAATGGTACAAGGGGAAACACATTATGAAATTCAAAAAATTCTTGATTACACCGTGGCCGATTGCAATAGTTGGTCTTATGGAAAGAATACCCTCTCTTGGATGCTAGTTGGGTAAAGAGTTGGGATGTTCATGCTGATCAATTGGTTAACCAATTTCATGAGGATTTTCCCCACAAACTGAAGGGTCCTCATGGTGGGGGGGAGAGGGGGTTAAGGAAAATGTGTTAATCCCTGTATCTGGTTTTTTTTCCCATTCTTTTAGGAGGAGGAGTTTTCAAGGGGGGTTGCCTATCAGCTTTAAAATTCATCTGCCACATTTTTTAAAGAGAGTTGGAGGAGTTGAAAAGTTCAAGGTTATTCTGTATGTCGTATTAAGAAATTCCAGTGGTAGTTAATTGGTTCTCATGATTTATGAAGTGTAGAAGTGGGAGGAGAGAAGGTGGATTCTGTGTAACGCGTGAAAATAATTTCACTTGGGAAATTGTCTTTGACATGCCAGGTCTGTTTCTAAATAAATCAATTAGAGAGAAAATGTCTCAGAGTGATTATCATGAATACTTTCTGAATGCCTTACAAAAGGTTGCAAATGGAGCAAAATTCTCTTAACAACTGTCTCACTTAGTAATAGCAATGTTGGGCTCATTTGTGTCGTAAATCGAGAACAACCTGTAACCGTACAGCCTGATGCATGAGACTTTTGATTGTAATCGATTTCTGATGAAAATCATATTTGTTATATTCTGAATACAAAGATCTTTTCCTGATTTATCACATGATGCTTTGGCTGCTTCCAAAAAGGAAATGAAGAAGAAAAAATGCTTCATTTTATATACATGTCGCAATGCAGCTTCTCCCAAATCTGTGACCTTTTTAGACGTGCTGGGCCATCCCCCACACAATCCCAAAGTGTGGAGGTGATAGATAATTCAAGCTGAAGTCTGACATAACCTAGGAAGCACCAGGGGCAGGGGTGGGATTCTACCAGTTTTTACCTATTCGCTAGAACCAGTTGTTAACATTCTAAGCAGTTGGAAGAACCGGTTGTTAGAAGAAATTACTGGCCTAATCCTGTAAGGAAGGCAGGAAGGAAACATTCTGGTGTTGCTTACAGAAACTGCCTCTCCGTTAACCCTTATTACATTCTTGGCAGGACTAGACTTCCTGTCTCAGGAACTTCTCTGGAGTTTTTTTCCCCTCCTTTGTACCCACTTTGCTTGTGTGGAGTGACCATTTAAAGTTACAATGGCACTGAAAAAAGTGATTTATCACCATTTTTCACACTGACAACTGTTGCAGCATCCCCACAGTCACAAGAGGCCAGGCAAGGAGATGCGTGCCTCGATGTGAGTGATATTGAGTTGGCCACACCCAGCCAATAACATGACCACCAAGTCATGTCCACCGAGTCACATGACCACCAAGCCACACCCACCACCTAAGCCACATCCACAGAACCGGTTGTTAAAAATTTTGAATCCCACCACTGACCAGGGGAGTTCTTTTACATCTTCCTAATGCTTCAGATATTGTAGAACGCTGCAGCTGATGCTTTTCAGGCTTGTTTGATCTATAAATATCTAATTAAATCTTAAGACTACATACAATTATTTAAGCAAATATTCCTTTGCTGTACTTCACTTTGTACTGTATTTCATTTAATACATTTTTCTCTCCACCCTGTGAGACCTCCGACCTGATGGTTCTCATCACTGCCATTTTGTACTCTAGTGGGTGGTGAGAATCAAAATTTAAATATTGATCTGTGTTTGTGTGTGTATGTTTGGATTTTATATAAACTTCACTCTTAAGGCTTTTTAATTCCTTAATGTGTATTGCACAGTCCAGAAAGGCCAGATTATTTTCCTTAACTTCTTCCCATGTGAATTTGCTTCCAATTCCTGTGTTTTAATCTTGACCCAAATATCAGCCACATAAACCTGTACCAGTGAGTAGGTGGAATTTAGTTTAGGGCTTCAGCTTCTACCCTCTTCCATATAGAGATTGGCCATAATGGGGAACACAAATGAACCGATGACACAGCTGTGATTTTGTCTGTAGAAACTTCAAAATAGGTAGTGGTCAGGAAGAGGTCCAATATGACATATTTGTGGTCTAGGCTGAGGTCGGTTCTGTTTACCTAATTTGCTATCTTATAGCAATTGTTTCTCCACTACTGTAACAGTTTCAGTTGTCGAAATGCAAGTGAAGAGTGAAATCACATCTTAGGAAACCATAGCTTCATCCAGATCCAGTTTTAGTTACCAAACCTTGCTGGCAAGATCCTGTGAATTGTTGATGTAGTGGGTGATGTTGTCAAACAAAGGAGCTACCGTTTTTCCCTGAAAATACAACCTAGCCCCAAGACAAGCCCTAGCCGATTTTTACACCTGTGCTGAATATAAGCCCTACCATTAAAGTAAGCCTTACTTAAGATCCTGTGGAGTTGGCTGCCTGCCCATTCTGTCTGGTTGCTGCTGGCATAAAGCAGGGGGTGCTGTAGATACTAAGTGAGGTGGGGATGGAGGACAAAACAAGGTGGAGGATGAAGCTTCTTCTTGCTTGCCACTGCAGTGAAGCAGGAGGCTAAATGATACACTGGTGTCATGGTCACTAAACGAGGTGGGCGGGTGGAGGACAAAACAAGGCAGGGGGTGGAGGAAGAATTTGCTTCTTCTTGCTCACCACCACAACAGAGTAGGAGGCAGAGTAATGCACTGGTGCCATGGCCAGTAACTGAGGCAGTGAGGGGTGGAGGATGAAACGAGATGGGGGATGGAGGATGATGCTTCTTCTCCTTGCTTGCTACTGCAATGAAGCAAGAAGCTGAGTGACGCAATGGTGCTGCAGCCACTAAACGAGGAGATGGGGAGATGGAGGATGAAGCAAGGCAGTAGAGGGGGGGAGGAAGAAGCCCCAACAGTATCATTGGCTGTGGGAATAAACTTTGACTTCAGTATTGGGTAATGATTAGTCTAAGACCTTATACATACATGTCTGCCTAAGGATCACTGAGATAAAGCAAGGAAATTAAAAGCAAACACCAGAAACATTTAAGCAGCTCAGACGACTGTAAACAATTCTGTGTAATTATTTTAATCCACAATGTGAATGCTTACTATGTACAAAATTCTCAATAAAAGGGAGCACTAGAATTTGCTCTGGACTCCCATCCTGAGTACACCAGCCTGTGTCTCATTCTTTCCATGGGAGACCACCACAATTGGCTACCCAGCCTGCAGAGCCCTGGTGCTGCTGGAGTGAGGCAGCAGTGGCTGGAGCAGCCCCTTCCCCATTTCACCCAGCGGTGGCCTCTCGCTGCCACTTCTGTTCCACCACTGGTTGCCTGGAGTCCTTGGGGGGGGGGTTGCCTTGTCACTTGCTTTCCAGCTCCCACCCAGCTCCCCTCACTTCCCCAAATCATCCATTCAGTAACCTGCTTTCCAGCTCTGTTACTGACTTTGCTTGTCAGAAAGGCACAAAAGGTGATCACAAAGGACACTGCAACCATCAGAAGTATGAATCAGTTGCCAAGCATCTGAATTTTGATTACATGATCATGGGGGTGGTCATGTCACTTTTTTCAGTGCTGTTGTAACTTTGAATGGTCATTAAATGAACTTTTGTAAGTTGAGGACCATCTGCATTCGACAAGAAGAAATGCTTAGTATTCATTTGTAATCTTCCCAATGAAATCTAATACCAATGGGTTACAATTTGGATTACAGGTAACCCTAAATTTAGAACCAGTATTAAATATTACAATTCTGCCATTAAAATATTCTCTCTCTCTCTCTCTCTCACACACACACACACACACACACAAAACACACACAGAGACACTAGCACAAACGCACACATGTATTCTGCTGATGTCACCATATTTCAGGCACTTGGTAACTGGCTCGCCTTTACAACCTGTTGCAGCATCCTTCAGTTACATGACCTCAGTTTGCACTGTTTTTTCTGGTTTTCAACATTTTTGATGGATTCAGAAAAATCAGTTTGTGTTTGCTTAATGACTAGTACAAAATACATAAAATCAGGACTAGTCCTATGGGTTCCATGACTTATGACTTTAATGACTTATGACTGGATTGCAAATGCAGTCTTAAGCCAAGGATGTGTGTCCTTCAAATATACTTTCAAAACTTACTTGGGTATTAAAAAAAACTTTGAAGTAAGTGCACACATGAAGGGAGCTCCCAACTAGGGTAATAGCACCGAATACAAAATATTGGCTATACTTGGCAATCTAAGGGAATAATTTGATATTTGAGCTGATCATAGGAAAACAAGAAGAGGGAAGGGACAATTCCTACATAATGGCTACTTCTTTCACAAACTAACTGGCTCTCAGGGACTCTTGAAGACTCACAACCAATTTCCACTTAAATAATTCTTCCTCCATCAAATATTAACTTGGAAACACTCTTGAAACAGCTCTCCTCACAAATTTAGTACTTGCCTGCCTCTTTCAGGCATACTAAAGCCCTTTATTATTTTACTCCCTCCACAGGCCTGGGTTCTCCCTGTATCCCAATCACCCAGTCACACACACCCCCCAATCACCATGAAGAAAAGAGCTTCAGTTGCAGTGTAAAAGAAATGATAGTGTTCTCAAATATCCACTTCAACAACTACCTGAAAGGAGTGCACACCCTGGAATGTGAGAACACTGGTCTGGAATGCAAGATCTGAGAATGGTTTGAGTCTGATGAGTGCACTTACTTCATGTGTGCGCTTACTTCAAAGTTTTTTTTATTGCACCATTGATGAACTCCTGCAACATACAATGAATCTGTTCTGTATAGTCATAGTCATACTTGCAAGCGCTGCATGGTGATTGGCCAAAGCACACAGCGATCTCATTGGCCGAGCAAGCCACACTGATCGGCCCATAACAAATCTCCTGCGATTCGTGGAAACTAATGGTAGGAGATTCAAAGCAGTGCCATTGGCCGCAGCTGCCGCGGCCAGATAATAAAAGCCGCTGTTTTTCCCTTTAAACCCTGAGCCGATCTTGGGACCTAATAAAGAGCTGAAATTGAGTCACTGGTTCCGAGTCTCCCTTCCCGCGACAGACATGACACTGGCAACGAAGGTGGGATCCCGAGATTAACCCCCATCAAGCACGTGTCCTGAGGAAGCGAGACCGACAAGATGGCCAGCATCACACCGCCCGCACTCTTTAACCCAGCTACCGGGGACTGGGAATCATACACAGACCGATTCCTAATGTTCCTTGAAAGTAGCAACTTGAAGGACGCAACTGGGCAGAAGAAAAGAGCTGTTTTTCTAACACACTGCAGGCCCGCAGTGTTCAAGATGGCAAAAGCTCTCACAAAACCCGGGGACGTGAAGGAGATGGACTGGGCTGACCTCGAGCCATTGCTCCGAAACCACTATGCCCCCGCCGTGCCTACCCTCATCAGGCAGCATAATTTCTACCGGCGGGACCAGAGATTGGGAGAGAGCATCAGCGACTTTGTGGCTGATCTACGGAGCCTAGGGGGCATGTGCGGGTTCTCAGACATGGACGAGGCTTTGTGGGACCGTGTCGTGCTTGGACTCAGAGACCCAGTCCTACAAAGCCAGCTGATGGCAAAAGGCGACATCGCCCTCCCCGATGCCCTCACTGAAGCCACCACAGCCGAGGCAACCCGGAAATCGGCGAATTGAATGCAGAGACCGGACACCAGGGAACGCACCGCGACCACCGCAATGGGCCGGGCAATCGAGGCTCACCCAGAAGCAAGCCACCGGGAAACCACCACCCATCATGGCGACTTCCACTCCGCCTCCGACACCACAGATGAGGAAGAAGAAATACATAGGCTCCATACGGGATGAGATCGGCGCGATCGGCAGAGTCGTTAGTCAGGGACAACATGTGCCAGGTGCGGAGGCGACCACCCTCGATCGGAGTGCCAGTTTTTCGATGCGATTTGCCGACACTGCGATAAAAAGGTTCACATCACCCGAGTCTGCCAACTGAGAAAAGCCTACAGCCCCCGTCGGTGAGATCACAGTAATTGGAGGCGAGACGGCACCCCCTCCAGGGCCAGAGACCGCCAAGCCGAAAATCACTGGAACTGAGATGGATGGAACCGACAAAGCAGCGAAAAATGGCAGAAAGAGGAAACCCACCAGACGGTCATCATCGGCCACTCATCAACCACAGACACCCGAAAGGTATACGTGAAAGTGGGCATCAAAGGCGAACCATGCAAAATGGAGGTGGACTCCGGGTCCTACCTCTCCATGGTTGCCTGGCGAGAAATCAGGCGTTTGGTGCCGGAAATCCACAAGAGGAGGTTGGAAACCCAGAAACTAATCCTCAGAAACTACCAGGGGAACTGCATCCCGGAAGTCGGAACTGGACAGTTCGAAGTGACCTTCAAGGGCCGCACAGCAAAGCTTCCCCTGACGATTGTGGACCGAGACTGCCCCAGCTTTTGGGACTACAGTGGTTCGCACCACTCGGAATCAAGGTTACGGGCGTCGACCACGTTGCAGATGCCGACTGGGAAGAGCAACTGGCACAGGACTTCCAGGAAGTGTTCAACGGCACCCTAGGCAAGTACCGAGGGCCCCCTATTTCCTTCAGCCTAGACCCCAGCATTCCCCCAATACTCCTAAAACCACGGCGGATACCTTTTGCACTCCGGCCCAAAATTGACAAGCAAATTGACAAGCTCGTCAAACAAGGGGTCCTACAACCAATCAATCACGCCAGGTGGGAGACTCCCATAGTCACCCCAGTCAAGCCCAATGGGTCGGTGAGAATCTGCGGGGACTATAAGGCCACCCTAAATTGCACCTTACAATAAAGCGCCTACCCCGTCCCAGTAGTGCATCACCTTCTACACTCACTGGGGGGAGGCAAGGTCTTTGTGAAACTCGACCTGGTGCAAGCCTATTAAAAGTTGCTGGTCGACACAGAAACTGCCAAGGCGCAGACCATAGTCACCCACCAGGGAGCATTTCACCATAACAGACTCCAGTTTGGAGTCAGCGTGGCTCTGGGAATTTTCCAGAGCCTCATGGAGAGACTCTTGCTAGGAATTAAGGGGGTGGTGCCCTACTTCGATGACGTACTGGTGTCAATGGCCAACCAACAAGAACTGGAGGGTCGTCTAAGGGAGGTACTAACCAAATTAAAAGAAGCTGGGCTAAAGGTGAAAAAAGAGAAATGCCAGCTGTACACAGAGCAGGTCGAGTTCCTAGGATTCCTACAGCCCCTGTCAGCGAGATCACAGGAACCAGAGATGAGATGGCATCCCCCCCCCCAGGGCCAGAGACTGCCAAGCTGAAAATCGCTGGAACCGAGATGGACGGAACCGACGAAGCGGCGAAAACCGGCAGAAAGAGGAAACCCACCAGATGCATCCACCCAACCACGAAAAAAATCAGAGCCATTAAAGAAGCCCCAACACCACAGAATAAAACAGAACTGCAGGCATTTCTAGGACTGCTTAATTTTTATAATGTTTTCCTGCCCCAAAAGGCAACCGCAGCGGAGCCTTTGCATAGGCTTTTGGACAAGGCGGCCACATGGACTTGGGGGAAACGTGAGGAAGCCGCCTTCAGCAAAACCAAGGACCTGCTCACCTCGGATGCCATCCTAATCCGATACAATGAGACCCTACCACTTGCCGTCATATGCGACGCCTCATCTTTCGGTGTCGGCGCCGTCCTCAGCCACACGCTCCCCGATGGAAAAGAAGCACCCATCGCCTTCTTTTCAAGGATACTCACCAAACCGGAGAGAAATTACAGTCAACTGGACAAAGAGGCCCTGGCTATTGTCGCCACAGTGAAGAGGTTCCAAGAGTACCTCTACGGCTGCACTTTTACCATCATCACCGACCACAAGCTGCTGCTGGGAATCCTGGCAGGGAACAGGGCCACCCCGAACATTCTATCTCCTAGAATGACAAGGTGGTCCGAATTCCTTGCCGCCTACAGCTACCGGCTCACACACTGACCGGGGAAGACAATCACCCATGCAGACACCCTGAGTCACACGTCGTTACCTGACCTAGACACCGACCCAGCACCCACGACAGCCACCCTCAGCATAGAGACTCTGCCCAATCTACCCATAACCGCGTCAGACATTGCCTGCGAGACTAATAAAGACAAACGTCTGGCGCGGGTGTTACATTGGGTAGAAAAGGGGTGGCCGGAAAAGGATGATGACGAGTCATTCAGGACATTCCAGAACCGACAAACAGAACTCTCATTACAAAAAGGTTGTGTATTTTGGGGGGATAGAGTTGTTATTCCGGAAAGGTTACAAGGGAAGGCATTGGAGTTGTTACACGAGGGGCACCTGGGCATAGTTAGAACAAAAGCCCTGGCCAGGAGTTACGCCTGGTGGCCAGGGATGGATAAGCAAATCGAGACTTGGGTGGCAACATGCAAACGTTGCCAAGAAACCAGACCGAGCCCTCCTGCAGCACCAATCCTGGAATGGGAAACCCCCAGGGGACCATGGTCCAGGATTCACATAGATTTTGCTGAGCCCACGAAAGGACATATATTCCTTATCACTGGTTGGAGGTAAGCAACTTGAAAACCACCACCACGGAAGCCGTGACGAAGGAACTCAGCAAGCTGTTTGCAACCCACGGCCTCCCAGATGTCATCGTGTCGGATAACGGGCCCCAATTTACCTCGCTAGAATTTGAAAAATTCCTAGTGGAATGGGGCATACAACACGCACTGACAGTACCGGCACATCCGGCGGTGAACGGGAGTGCGGAACAGATGGTACAATTCACAAAAAAAACATCCAAAAAAATTGAAACCGGGGAAATCCAAGAAAAAATAAACAAAATGCTCCTTATACAACACATAACCCCAAACACGACGACCAACAAAAGCCTGGCAAAACTATTAATGGGGAGGAAATTAAGGTCCCCACTCGACAGACTATACCCCACATACAACCCAGAAAAAACCCCAAACTCCTCAAGCAAAAACCAAACATTTTCCCCAGGTGACGCAGTCTACGCAAAGAACCTTACCGGAGATCCACTTTGGGTACCGGCAACTATAACCCAGCTGACAGGTCCCCATTCGTACCGGCTGCAAACAACCGATGGACAAGCATGGAAATGCCACATCGATCAAATAAAATAGAGAACAAGCATGGGAAACACAGCCGACATGCAAACAGACACAGACAGTCCCCATAACACAAACCAAGAGGAGAGGGAATACCCCGGGAACCAAAAACCAATAGAAAGAAACCAGCTATACTCACCAGCAAGCAGCCAGCTCAAAGCCTCACCAGGGAGAAGCAGCCAGGCCAGCTCAACCAGCCCAGAAAGACCAGGTGGGAGTGGCAACAACCGCAGCTCAACCAGCCCGGGTAGACTGGGAGGGAGCTGCGACAAAAGGCCCAGTGAGGCCTTCCAGACAGTTCCATCAACGAGGCAGAGAGCAACACAGAACACGACTGAACCGGCCGGGAACCAACAACTAACCTGCACAGGTCAAGTAGGCAAGTACGAAGCCCCGCCTACTTACGGGACTACGTTATGTAGGACCGTACCAAGAGGGGAGGGGTGTTCTGTACAGTCATTAGAATACTTGCAAGCGCCACGTGGTGATTGGCCAAAGCAAACGGCGATTGGCCGAGCAAGCCGCACTGATTGGTCTGGAACAAATCTCCCGCGATTGGTGGAAACTAATTGCGGGAGATTCAAAGCGGTGCCATTGGCCATGGCCACTGTGGCCAGAGAATAAAAGCCGCTGTTTTTCCCTTTTAACCCTGAGCCGATCTTGGGACCTAATAAAGAGCTGAAACTGAGCCACTGGCTCCGAGTTTCCTTTCCCGCGACAGACACGACAGAATCGGTACAGGGAACTTCCAAAATCAGTATGTTCTTGTGATATGGGGAAGTTCAAAATCTCTTCTCTGCTCTTTTTTTTTTATTTGATTTGATTTGATTCAATTTAAAACAATACTTAATGAAAATTAAACAGATTTGATAGATAATCAGAGTTGGAAAAGGACTTGTAGGTCATCCAGCCTAACCCCCTGCCCAAACAGGAGACCTACACCATTTCTGACAAATGGCAGTCCAATCTCTTTTTGAACATTTCAAGTGATGACGCTCCCACACTTCCGAGGGTAAGCTGTTCCATTGGTTGATTGTTCTCACTGTCAGAAAGTTTCTCCTTATTTCCAGGTTAAGGAAGGACCCAAATTGTTGAGGGCAATATGCTGACTATGTGAACTGCTTAGAGAGGGCTGTAAAGCCCTGTGAAGCAGTATATAAGTCTAGGTGCTATTGCTATTAAATCTCTCCTTGCCCAGTTTCCATCCATTATTCCTTGTCAGATGAAAGGCATTCCTCCTGGGGTGGCAAGAACTCAGTACAAAAATCAGGGTATCAGTTAGTGGTTACCATATCAATAGTTTTCCCAGTAAAGGATGCTTGGAAAATCAAGCTGTTCTTTTTAAGCACTGAAGTTCTATTATTAGGGAAAACTGATATTGTTTAGAAGGCAAAAAGCAGCTTCTGGAAAAACATACATATAATGTACAGGTTTGCCAAAGTATATTGGAGGAAAAGCCCATCTGGACTCTGAGCTTGCTATTTACTGCAGTATGCTAGATGGAGAAGACTGCAAGCATGAATGCAAACCAATAGATACTGAGTTCAGTTTGTGAACCTGGCTCCTCTTGTGAATCAGTAGGGATACCTTTTTCTTTGTAATTTACAGGTGAAACTCGAAAAATTAGACTATTGTGCAAATGTTCATTTATTTCAGTAATGCAACTTAAAAGGTGAAACTAATATATGAGATAGACTCATTACATGCAAAGCAAGATAGTTCAAGCTGTGATTTGTCATAATTGTGAAGATTATGGCTTACAGCTCATGAAAACCCCAAATCCACAATCTCAGAAAATTAGAATATTACATGCAATCAATCAAACAAGGATTGTACATAGAACAATATCGGACCTCTTAAAAGTATAAGCATGCATATGTACTCAGTACTTGGTTTGGGCCCCTTTTGCAGCAATTACTGCCTCAATGCAGCATGGCATGGCAGCTATCAGCCTGTGGCACTGCTGAGGTGTTATGGAAGACCAGGATGCTTCAATAGCAGCCTTCAGCTCTTCTGCATTGTTTGGTCTCATGTCTCTCATCTTGCTCTTGGCAATGCCCCATAGATTCTCTATGGGGTTCAGGTCAGGAGAGTTTGCTGGCCAATCAAGCACAGTAATCCCATGGTCATTGAACCAGGTTTTGGTGCTTTTGGCAATGTGGGCAGATTCCAAGTCCTGCTGGAAAATGAAGTCAGCATCCCCATAAAGCTTGTCTGAGGAAGGAAGCATGAAGTACTCCAAAATCTCCTGGTAGACGGCTGCGTTGACCCTAAACTTAATGAAGCACAATGGACCAACACCAGCAGATGACATGGCTCCCCACATCAACAGAGACTGTGGAAACTTTACACTGGACTTCAAGCATCTTGCAGTGTGTGCCTCACCATTCTTCCTCCAGACACTGGGTCCTTGGTTTCCAAATGAGATGCAAAAGTTGCTCTCATCAGAAAAGAGGACTTTGGATCACTGAGCAACAGACCAGTTCTGTTTTTCTTTAGCCCAGGCAAGACATTTCTGATGTTGTTTGTTGTTCAGGTGTGGCTTGGCAAGAGGAATACGACATTTGAAGCCCCTGTCCAGGATCCGTCTGTGTGTGGTGGCTCTTGATGCACTGACTCCAGCCTCAATCTACTACTTGTGAAAGTCCCCAATGTTAAGTCCTGGGCATGGGCGCAAGGAACGGAGACAAGACATCGGATGGTGACTTCAACTTTTTATTAACAGGAAAGAACGGAGCAAAATATCTGGGCAGCAGTAGTTTTTTTATAGAGCTTGCTGCCATCAAAACAACCAATGAACTGAGTCTATCGCTTTCACAAGCGTCCAATCAGGGGTTCCCATTAACAGCCAATCAGAGTGGTCAAACCTGACCAATCACGACTCGCTATCCACGGGCCAATGAGAATTGCAGGATTACAAGCCTGCTGTAAGACGAAGTTGTTGAGGGTTGTATCGCTGCATTGGCTTAATCCATAACATCCCTCCCCCCTTGGTTCCGTTTGAGGGGTGGGGTGACGTATTCTCTCAAGTTGGCAGGCCGCTTCACCTGTCTGCCTGACCTGCGCTGTTCCACCGGGTTCTGTCCTGGTTCTGGTTCTGGTTCTGGTTCTGGTTCTGGTTCTGGTTCTGGTTCTGGTTCTGGTTCTGGTTCTGGTTCTGGTTCTGGTTCTGGTTCCAGTGGGCTGCCAGCTGAGTTGGATGATGAAGATTGTGATCCCGGGTTGCTTTCGTCAGCGCTGTCTTCTGGGTCCCCTGGATCCGCCTCCATCGCGGTGCTGTCACGTGGCGAGGCCACTCCCTGGCTCGGTTCTCCCTCGGATGGTGGGTATCCCCTGGGCTGTTGGGTTTCGATTTCTTCTTCGTCCTCCTCCATGTTCCTTCCCCCCCCCCCCAGCTAGAGGTTCCAGCGCTAATCTGGAACGGAGTTGGTCTATGTGGCGTTTCCACATCTTACAGTCTGCTGTTTGTAGGTGATAGGATCAGGGTCCTGTAAGTTGTGTTATTGTCATGGGGACCCACAATGGGTCACCCGAGATGTTTTTTGCAAACACAAGGTCCCCTTCCTGGAATGCCCGACACTTGCTGCTGGATCCCAGGGGTTGTTCTGGTGTGTAGTTTGGGTGGAGGTGATCAAGATGCGAGTAAAGTTTCCGGCCCATCAGTAGTTCAACTGGGATTTTGTTCATGGCGCTGTTTGGGGTTATGTGTTGGAGAAGGAGTAATTGGTTTATTTTATCGTCAATGTCACCGTGGTCCATTTTGTGCAGGGTCTGTTTTACAAATTGGACCATTCACTCAGCTCTACCATTGGCCGCAGGGTGGGCTGGCGATGTTAAAGCATGGTGGATGCCCCAATCTGCCAGGTATTGTTCGAATGGCAGGGCAGTGAATTGGGGGCCATTATCTGAGACAAGGACATCAGGAAGTCCGTGGGTAGCAAATAGTTTATTCAGTTTTTTAGTGACTGCGTCTGTGGTGGTGCTATTCATTTTTTGGACTTCAAGCCAGTTTGAATAGGCACCCACTGTTAAGAGGAAAGTGTGTCCTCTTGTGGGTCCCGCAAAATCGATGTGGATATGGGACCAAGGACCTCGAGGTGTTTCCCACTGAGTTGGGGGAGTCTTTGGAGGAGCGGAGCGAGTCTCCTGGCATTTACTGCATTTTGCTACCCAAGTCTCTATCTGTCTATCTAAACCAGGCCACCATGCATAACTCCTGGCCAATGCCTTCATCTGCACGATGCCTGGATGTCCCTCGTGCAGCATTTTCAATACCCTATATTGCAATTTCTCCGGGACTATGATTCTGTCTCCCCATACTATGCAACATTTCTGGGAGAATAGTTCTGTTTGACAATTCCTAAATGGCTTGAATGTGTCCTCGGTTGCACTGACTGGCCAACCCCGTTCTACCCAGCTGAGGACTCGTGCCAAAACAGGGTCCTTTTTTGTCTCTAAGGCTATGTCTCGAGCGGTTAGTGGCGGTGATTTTAGGGTTTCGATTTGTAATACGTTTACGGTTGGAGCAGGGTCCTCTATAATGTCTGGTAGTGGAGAGTGGCTCAAAGCATCAGCGTGGGGATGGTTTTCTCCGGGCGATGTTGCAATCGGTAATCGTAGGCGGCTAAAAATTCTAACCAATGTTAGAATGCTTGGTGATAAGATATGGGGAGTTGGTTTGTTTCCCACCAAAATACCAAGTAGCGGCTTGTGGTCTGTAATTATGGTAAAGGGTCTCCCATATACATATTCATGGAAGTGTTTAATTGCGGATACAATAGCGAGGGCCTCTTTATCAAGTTGACTATAGTTCCTTTCGGTTTTAGACAAAGTTCTCGAAAAGAACGCAATGGGTGCCTCATTTCCATTTGGTCGGACATGGCTTAAAATGGCTCCTACTCCAAATGGTGAGGCATCACAGATAACCATCAAAGGGAGAGTCTCATTGTATTGCATTAATACAGCATCGGAGGTTAAAAGGTCTTTTATCGCTTTGAATACCTTCTCTTCACGCAGTCCCCAAACCGAAGAAGCCTTTTTATCACGAAGTCTATGTAGGGGCTCGGCTACGGTTGCCTTCTGGGGCAAGAAAATGTTATAAAAGTTAATGAGTTCCAGGAAGGCTTGGAGGTCTGTCTTATTCCTAGGTCTCGGGGCTTTTTTGATTGCGGTTAGTTTTTTTTTCGGTGGGGTGGATTCCCTGTCTGTCGAGAAGAACTCCACTCTCTCCGTACAAAGTTGACACTTGTCTCGTTTTACCTTAAGACCCGCGTCTTTGAATTTCTGCAGGACTTTTCTGAGTCATTGTACTAATAACTCTTTAGTGGGGGAAGCTATTAGGACGTCATCAAAATAAGGCACGGTGCCTTTTATGTCTTGTAATAGTCTCTCCATTAAACTTTGGAAAATGCCCAGCACCACGCTTACTCCGAATTGGAGTCTATTGCACTTAAAAGCGCCTCAATGTATAACTATTGTCTGGGCTTCTGCAGTTGCTGCGTTTACAGGGAGTTGCTGGTACACCTGAGCTAAGTTCAATTTCGCAAATATTTTTCTGACACCCAAGGAATGAAGAAGGTGTTGAACCACCGGTACTGGATAAGCGCTCTCTTGAAGAGCATGATTTAGGGTGGCTCGATAGTCCCCACAAATTCTTAACGAACCATCTGGCTTCATGGGCGTTACTATCGGGGCTTCCCAGCGGGCGTGGTCAATCAGTTCCAATATGCCCTGGGCTATCAGTTTATCTAGATGCTTGTCGATCTTCGGTTTTAAGGCAAAAGGTACTCGACGGGGCTTCAGCCAAATGGGAGCTACATCGCGGCTGAGATTAAACGATATAGGGGTCCCCTTGTACTTGCCTAATGTTCCTGTGAACACGTCCTGGAATTCCTGGATGAGAGTCTCTTCCCAGTCGTCACTTCTGGTATCGTATATGCCGGCTAGTTCAATTCCGAGTGGGGCGAACCACTGTAACCCTAACAAGCTGGGTTGGTCACGATCGATGACAGTCAGGGGAAGCATTGCTGTGCGGTCCTTAAAGGATACTTGGGCGTTGCTGGAACCGACAACTGGGATTCTGTTTCCCTGGTAGTCTTTCAGGATGATTCGCTGTGTGCTGAGGACCTGGTGGGAAATGGCAAGGATCAGCTGTTTGAGGGTTTTCCAGGATACCATCGATAGGGACGATCCCGAATTGACTTCCATCACACACGGTCGATTCTCAATAGTAACCCTTACGTGGATCTTTTTCACATCGAACGATGAAGCGTGGCCGATGGTAATGGTTTGGTGGGTCTCTTCTCATTTTGTTGAAGAAGCAGGTGCTTGGTTTCTGTAGTAGTAGTGGTTGTTCCATTGATGGTTCAGACGGTCCTGGTTCTCAGCAGGTTTGCCTATCTCCCGACGGAGGTTGTTCTCCCTTCGGTTGGGACTAGACTCTCGTCTGCTTCTGCAGACCTTCGCGATGTGGCCTCTTTTTCCACAGGTACGGCAGAGTGCGTCGAGGAATTTGCAGTCCAATCGCGGGTAGTTTGCTCTGCAACCAGCACATTGGCGCGGATGTCTCTGGTTCCTTTGCTCTCGTTCCGAGCAGAGCCGGTTGACCTCCTCTTCTTCACTGTCTGAGGATGACTCGAGGTCTTCGTGGTGGGTAGTGGTAGCATGCTTCTCAGTGACGAGTGGGCTCTCATTGGCGAGTTGGCAAAGAGGTGCATTCACTCGGCGCATTCGAGTGGCTGACTTCCTGGTTGCTTCTGTGGCAGTAGCGTCGGGGATGACATCTGTAAGGCTGATGTCGCCTTTCACCATCAGCTTACTCTGCACATGTGGTGCATTTAATCCCAGAACTATGCGGTCTCTTAGGGCTTCCTCTAAGTTTGCAAAACTACAAAGGCCTCCTAGGTTCCGGAGGTCGGCTACGAAATTTCCAACGCTCTCATCCTTCCATTGGTCCCTCTGGTAAAATTCGTGTCTTCGTATCAGTGTAGGTACTGTGGGTGCGTAATGGGCCCAGAGGATTGGGGCGAGGGTATTCCAATCCATGGTCTTCACTTCCGCAGGTTTTGCCAGTGCTTTAGCCATTTTGAAAACAGCGGGGCCGCAATGGGTCAGGAACACTGCTCATTTCTTGCCAGGCGAAGCATCTTTTAAATTTTTGGTCTCCAGGAACATCTGGAAGTGATCTATATATGAGTCCCAGTCTTCGGTAGCTGGGTCGAATGGAGCAGGTGGTATGGTGCCGCTCGTCATCTTGCCGTCTGTTGCGTGCACTCTTTCGCCACGTGCTCTGTCTTGTCCAATGTGTTCTAGTCAGCTCTATCGTCTCCGTATCCCATCCTCATCACCAGTGTTAAGTCCTGGGCATGGGTGCAAGGAACGGAGACGAGACATCGGATGGTGACTTCAACTCTTTTTTAACAGGAAAGAATGGAGCAAAATATCTGGGCAGCAGTAGCTCTTTTATAGAGTTTGCTGCTGTCAAAACAACCAATGAACTGTGTCTATCACTTTCACAAGCATCCAATCAGGAGTTCCCGTTAACAGCCAATCAGATTGGTCAAACCTAACCAATCACGACTCGCTATCCAGGGGCCAATGAGAATTGCAGGATTACAAGCCTGCTGTAAGATGAAGCTGTTGAGGGTTGTATCACTGCGTTGGCTTAATCCATAACACCCAACACTTTTGAATGGTCTTTTCCTGACAATCCTCTCCAGGCTGTGGTCATCCCTGGTGCTTGTGCACCTTTTTCTTCCACACTTTTCCCTTCCACACAACTTTCTATTAATATGCTTTGATACAGCACTTTGGGAACATCCAACTTCTTTAGCAATTACCTTTTGAGGCTTTCCCTCCTTATGGAGGGTGTCAATGATGGTTTTCTGCACAACTCTCAGGTCAGCAGTCTTTCCCATGATTGTGATTCCTACTGAACCAGACTGAGAGACCATTTGAAGGCTCAGGAACCCTTTACAGGTGTTATGGCTTAATTAGCTGATTAGAGTGGGACACTTTGAGCTAGAATATTGAACCTTTTCACAATATTCTAATTTTCTGAGATTGTGGATTTGGGGTTTTCATGAGCTGTAAGCCATAATAATTTCAATTATGACAAATGATGGCTTGAAATATCTTGCTTTGCATGTAATGAGTCTATCTCATATATTAGTTTCACCTTTTAAGTTGTTTTACTGAAATAAATGAACTTTTGCACAATATTCTAATTTTTTGAGTTTTACTTGTATATGAAAATAAGGCGTCATGGACCACAGATTCACATCTGAGGAAGTCTCCCTTGTGTATTGGAGGTTTTCTAGGAAAATCTTTAGTTTAAAAGTTGGCATATAAGTCAACAAGAACAAACATCTAAACCATTGACTGCACTAACATTGTTGATACTGTGATAAGTGAAATAATGTAATGCTACTTTTGCTTCTGTAAATTTGCTTACGCTTAGAATTGCTTACGAAAGCATATATCTTGTAACCCTCCGGAAGATAAGGATTAGAACAATATGAACATTTTGTATATATGTGTGTTTCAAAAGCAGCGTCAGTACTGATAGGGGAACCATCAACAAACAGTTGGAGGTCTAGGAAGTACTGGTAAACAAAGCTATCAAAGGCCATTTGGTGGACCGGGGGAATGTTGATGGGCAATAAAGTGTCCCTGGAAGGTGTGAATTCCGATGACAACTGTGAATCAAGCCCTCGTACGATGAGGCAAGGGATTTAGGGTATAAATATGCTGTGTAAAATGTGCTCGGGGTTCCATCCTGCTGCCTTGGATGTGAACCCGCTTCTGCAGAATCGTAATAAACCAGAGAGAAAACTCAGATCCGTGTCGTGTCAGTCTCTCGTGCGAACGCAATCTCACAATTTGGCGCCCAACGTGGGGCATTCCACGGCGATCCTCGGTGTTCTGGGGACTGGTGAGTAGTGGCCACTCCGTCTCGTTTGGAGACATCCCCACTCCCCATTGATCGAGAGATCCCAGGAATCTCCAATCCAAAAAACGAAGTTTCGGAGAAAATCAAGAGAGAAAGGACGGACTGGGTGAAGGTACCTTGTGAGTGGTGATCAGGGATCACGAGAAAGCCTGAGTCGGGGACGCCCGCACATCCGCATACCTGCACTGACGACAGGTCCCGGAGTGATCAGGTAAATTTGTTCCTTTTTTTAAGAGAACGGGGTTCAGTTGATAGAAAGGAGTCCTTAAATTTTCTCAGGGAGAAAATCCAGTACTTGCTGGAGGACAAGTTTAGTGACAGAAATGGGGAAAGGACAAAGTAAGACGTTATTAGAAATCTCAGGGATAGAGAAGATAGAGGAGGAAGAAGGCAGAAAACCTATTCCGGTAGATTCGCCTTTGGGACAACTGCTGCACCAGTGGTTCTCCCCGAATCTAAAATATTATACCCGGAAGCTGGAAAAGAAGCACATGATTTGCTTGTGCAAATACAGGTGGCCAAAATATCCTCTTGTGGATCCAAAATTTCCCGATCATTGGGCACCGGAGGGAGAAACCAGTACATACTGGATGAATCAATTGAAAGATTACCTATTGGCTCATAAATTAACCGCCGAGATGCCGTACCTGGAAGTATGGTATCGTGTTGAATTTGAAGGACCCAGCCCGCCACCGGCTGATCAATTTGTGTCCAAAATTAAAGATCCGGAGTCTGACGATGAGTTTTATCGTCCTCCACCAACAGTTCCTCCGCCCAATCAGCAGGAAGCATTAGCAGCAGCGGCAGCGGCTCCATTACCTCCCTCCCCGCCGCCGACACGCCATGCGCGTTTGCGGAGAGAATTAAGGGATTTGGAACAGAACGTTCAGAACTTTCCCTTTCCACCGACACAGCCGGCACACGCTTATCCCTTACGTGAAGTGCCAAATGGTCTGAATGCTCAGGGCCAGCCCGTGGCTATGTATGCTGTTCAACCTATGAGACCTGGGGAACTGAGAGAGTTAAAGCAATCACTTCCCCGGCTTCATGAGGATCCACAAAAAGTAAGCCTAGAATTAGAACTGTTTCTGGGACCAAATGATTATACCTATGAAGGGCTGATGTACATTTTGGGGCACCTATTTAGCAGAGAGGAAAGAGATCTGATTAGACAGGGAGCAATAGAATATTGGCGAGTGTTACAATTGGGAAATAACCAAGCAGTTGCTGGGGATGTTAAGTTCCCTTTGGCTCCTCCCAATTGGAATATCCAAAATGCAGATCATAGACAAAACATGAAAGATCTGAAGACAATGATAATTGAAGGAATCAAAAGTGCAGTACCACAGGGCCGAAACTTGACAAAAGCTTTCGAGATAACTCAGGGAAAAGATGAATCCCCAGGGGATTATTGTGCTAGGTTAAGACAAAGCTTGGAGAAATATTCAGGGGTAAGATCAGACACTCCTGCGTTTGAATTTATGTTAAAAATGCAGTTTGTGGCAGGAGCTTGGCCTGATATTCAAAAGAAAATCCAGAAGATAGATAACTGGGGGGCTCAGGGAATTACTGAGTTGATCCGAAATGCCCAACAGACTTTTGTGAATTGGGATGTGATTAAGACCAGACAGAACTCTCAAATGATGTTGGCAGCGGTACAGAGCGCTGCTAAGAATGAAGTGAGAAAATCAGGAGAAAATGATCAACCAAGAAAAGAGGCGACTGGAGGGAGGGGGAGATGATTCCCTCCCAGAGGGAGACCTTTTAGAGGGAGAGGGATGAGCACTAATAGAGTAGGTATGGATCGTAACTGTTTCAGGTGTGGTAAGCATGGTCACTTTGCACGCGAGTGCCAGAACAGCCACCCTGAAAGAAGTTACGCTCTATACGAAGACTAGGGAATTTCCGGCTCCTTTAAAAGGACCTACGGGGAGCCACTGGTAAATATAAAAGTAGGTCCAGACCGTCAGGAACTGACTTTCCTGATAGACACAGGGGCAAGTCGTACCTCGGTATGCGAGCCCATAAATGAAAGGATGAAAGGGAAAGAAACTATTCTGGTAACTGGAGTGAGTGGGAAACAGAATAGAGTGAGAATTTTGGAAGAGGTAGAGATGAATATGGATGGAATAGAAGTTTGTAGCAAGGTGTTGTATATACCAGAGTCAGGGGTGAATTTGTTGGGGAGGGATCTCATGCCAGCGTTTGGATTCCAGTTGAGAGATAATAGTGGAATAAGAATGTGTGTTTTGAAGGAAGAGGATGTAGAACGGATTCATGATGATGTTTGGGCAGATGGACAGAATGTGGGGAGGATGGAGATAAAACCTATCGAGATTAAGGTACAGCCTGGGATTGTTAAAAGTTGGACGCCTCAATACCCAATGAGCAAGAAGGGTAGAGAGGGATTGAAGCCTGTAATTGATCAATTGTTACAGCAAGGATTATTGGAACCAACCATGTCCCCTTTTAACTCTCCTATCTTGGCTGTACAGAAGAAAGATGGAAAGCACAGGCTAGTAATGGATCTGAGGGGGATCAATCGACTTGTAATACCACGTTTCCCGGTGGTACCTGATCCCTATACCATTTTGGGTCAGATACCCCCCAAGGATGGGTGGTTTACAGTTATTGATCTAAAGGATGCTTTTTGGGCATGTCCGCTTGAAGAGGGGAGCAGAGATTTGTTTGCCTTTGAGTGGAGTGATCCTGAAAGTGGGAGGAAACAACAATTGAGATGGACAGTATTGCCTCAAGGGTATACAGAAAGTCCTTTGTTGTTTGGCCAGGCTTTGGAGGAAAAGCTGCAAGCTTTTCCAAAAGAGCCAGGGGTAAGTTTGATTCAGTATGTAGATGATTTGCTGTTGTCAGGAGAAAAGGAGATAAGAGTTAGGGAAAGTTCAGTAGCTTTATTGAACTGGTTGAAGGAGCAAGGATTGAAGGTGTCAAAGGAGAAGATTCAATTTGTAGAGAGAAAAGTGAAGTATTTAGGACATTACATCATGCAAGGAGTCAGGAGTTTGGATCCTGAAAGGGTGAAAGGGTTGATGAGTTTAGCTCCACCAAGGAACAAGACGGAGGTTAGAAAAGCCTTGGGGTTAGTTGGATACTGCAGAGCTTGGATAGATCAGTATGCAGTGTTAGTTCAGTTCCTGAATCAGAAGTTGCAAGGAGGAGGAGAGATCATTGAATGGATGGGGGAGGATGAAGGAAGGTGGGAGGAAATCAAGAAAGCATTAGCCACCGCACCGGTGTTGGCTCTGCCCAACTTGAAACTCCCGTTTCATCTATATGTTTCTGCAAAATCAGGAGTTGCAGTAGGAGTGCTTGCTCAGAAGAGGGGGGGGCGGTTTCAGCCCATTGCCTTTCTGAGTAAGACATTAGAGCCTGTAGTGAGAGGTTGGCCTATCTGCGTGCAGGCAGTAGCCGCCACAGCCGTTTTGGTGGTAGAAAGCAGGAAATTGACTTTTGGGGGAGCTATAGTGGTACACTCCCCGCATCAAGTAACCTCAGTATTAAGTCAGTTGGCTTCCACTTGGATGACCGAGGGAAGGATTTTGAAATATGAAACTATTTTAAGGACAAGTCCAGATATTATTATCGGGACTGATAAGAATTTGAATCCAGCAGAGTTTTTGGAAGGAATCAGAAAAGAATGGGAAGCTGAAGATCATGATTGTTTGTTGGAGGTTGAAAATATGACAAAAGTGAGAAAAGATTTAGAAGAAGTCCCGCTGGAGGAAGGGGAGAAGTGGTTTGTGGATGGCTCAAGCAGGGTTGAGAATGGCATAAAGAAAGCAGGATATGCAATAGTGACTCAGAATGGGGAAGTAATTGAGAAAGGATCATTAAAAACAGGGTGGTCGGCTCAGAAGTGTGAATTATACGCTCTCAAAAGGGCTCTGGAATTAGCTGAGGGAATTGATGTGACAATATGGACTGATTCTAAATACGCTTGGGGGGTGGTTCACACTTTTGGGAAGATCTGGCAAGAAAGGGGGTTTATAAAATCAGATGGGAAACAGGTAGAGCAACTCCAGCTAGTAGAAGAAGTGTTAGAGGCTTTACAATTACCACAACAGGTAGCCGTCGTTCACGTGAATGCACACCAAAAGGGGAATAGCCTGGAAGTTGTTGGAAATAGGTGGGCAGATAGGTGGTCAAAAGAGGCAGCTGGGGAGGTAACTCTACAAATGGTATCAGTACCTATGTTGCCTGAAGAGCCCGAAGACAAGTGGGAACCAGATGGAACTGTAATAGAGAGACTAGAAAAGGAGGGGTGCAGAAAAACAGAGAAAGGATGGATGACTGGGAATGGAGAAAAAGTTTTATCAGAAACACAAATGAGAAATGTAATGCAGTATTTACATGAAGGGAGTCATTGGGGGACTGAAGCTTTAGTACAAGCTGTCAAACCGGTGTATTGGAGTCTGAACATGTGGACAATTGCCCATTCCATTTGCTGGAAATGTTTAATATGTCTAAAAGTTAATAAAAGTGCTTCCAGAAAAACGGAGAAAGGGGGGCGGCCTTTAGCAGCTTGGCCGTTCCAGAAGATACAAATTGATTACACTGAACTGCCACCCAGTGGTGGATGGAAATATCTGTTGGTGATTAAAGATCACTTGACAGGGTGGATGGAAGCCTTCCCCACCAGACAAGCTACCGCTTCCATGGTAACAAAAATTCTGCTGGAACAAATAATACCTAGATATGGCATGTTTGAAGTAATAGACTCTGATAGGGGCACACACTTTACACAGAAAATCCTTCAAGAGGTAATGAGGGCTATAGGGGTGAGGTGGGACTTACACACCCCTTGGCATCCTCAATCTTCAGGGAAGGTTGAAAGGGGAAACTCAGAAATTAAGAAACACTTAACAAAATTGCAGCTGGAAAATGGATTACCTTGGACCAAGAATTTACCTCTAGCTCTGTTGAGAGTTAGGACTTGTCCAAGAAAGGACGTGGGGGTTTCGCCTTTTGAAATGTTAATGGGTCGCCCCTACTTGGCAACCTTTGGGGGACCCATACCTGAATTCAGAAATATGTTTGTGAGGAAATATCTGCAGACGCTGTCCAGGTCTTTATTATCTCTTCGTAAACAGGGACTTTTAGCACAACGACCACCACTAGTAGGAAGTCAACATCCCTATGAAGCTGGTGATTGGGTGCTTGTGAAAACTTGGAGAACTGAGAAATTGCAACCTAGCTGGGAAGGACCATATCAAGTACTTCTGACGACTGAATCTGCTGTCCGGACAAAGGAAAGTGGATGGACCCATCATAGTCGTGTGAAAGCAACTCCAGAACCTGAGAGGCCCTGGAGAAGTCACCCAGTGGAAGGACAACCTTTGAAACTGACTCTCTAAAATCATGCATCTGTTTCTGTTTACTTCAACTGTACTTGTGAGTATTTTTGTCTTACAACAGGTTAAAGAAGCAGGAACCGGACAGTCTCGGCATGTTCAGAGAGCAGGAGATCTTGGAGAAGATCTCTGGACAGAAAATTGTTACATTAAAGATATAAGAACAACGGCGAAAGATCTAAATATTACTAATTGTTGGTTATGTATGCATATGCCTGGGAGAGCTGAAAAGGGGGTCATTCTACATGGAGAACCTCTGACAAAACAAATGATGGCGTTTGGAGGGGGATATAAACAAGAGTCTGGGAGGAATATGACCGGGAGGGTATTCCTCCAATTGCGAGAGACAGCTCATGTTTGTTTTAAAAGAAATACTACTGGAGGAGTCTTCCTGGGAGATTGGGAAAGGTGTAATAAAACATTTATAATGCCCACAACATGTTTTAATACCAGTAAAACAAATTCCTATGACTGTACAAATGATCTTCTACCATTCCATACATATTATTGTGAAATGTGTATGTATTTTGAGGGGATAATCAATTGGACAAGGCTTTCTAATGCTACTTGGGCAATGGATGACAGTAGGTGGTTGTTATGTGGGAAACATGCCTATAGAGAAGTACCAAAATTGTGGTCAGGAACTTGTACCATGGGGTTTGTGCTACCGGTAATATATAAATTAGATAAATTGCCTAACACCCGGATCAGAAACAAAAGAGAGTTAGATTCTGGAGTAAGCCCGGGATCCTGGTGGGGTGGTATGGGAAGAGCCCTAATTGCACCTCTAGGCATTGGGTTAAATTACCAAGACATTAAACAATTGAATAACTTTACCATCGCAATGTTTAATGACACCATAAAAAGTATAAAAATGATTAATGAAGAATTGTCTGAGGTTAGACAAATTGCATTACAGAATCGCTATGCTTTAGACATAGTGCTTGCTGCAAAAGGAGGTGTCTGTGCCTTGATACATTCTCATTGCTGTACATATATACACAATTATGAGCCAAATATAACAAAAACTGTACATGAAATGGAGACCAGGATAAATGAATATCAGAAGCAGTGGAATGGTGATTCAGGATCATTGTGGGATATGCTATGGTCTTGGCTTCCTGATGGATCATGGTGGAAATCGATAGTGACCACTCTAACAATTATAGTAGTCATTTTGGTTAGCTTATGCTGCTGTATCCAATGTATTCCAAACTTAATAAATATGTGTGTACAATTTTTAGGGGAAATTAGGTTTACAAACGAAAAGAAAGAACTCATTTTATACAATCAATCAGAAGAAATGTTAATGCAAGTTAGTAAAGATCTCTATGCTTTTGAAACAAAATGTAACCAGAAGAGGAGGGATTGTGATAAGTGAAATAATGTAATGCTACTTTTGCTTCTGTAAATTTGCTTACGCTTAGAATTGCTTACGAAAGCATATATCTTGTAACCCTCCGGAAGATAAGGATTAGAACAATATGAACATTTTGTATATATGTGTGTTTCAAAAGCAGCGTCAGTACTGATAGGGGAACCATCAACAAACAGTTGGAGGTCTAGGAAGTACTGGTAAACAAAGCTATCAAAGGCCATTTGGTGGACCGGGGGAATGTTGATGGGCAATAAAGTGTCCCTGGAAGGTGTGAATTCCGATGACAACTGTGAATCAAGCCCTCGTACGATGAGGCAAGGGATTTAGGGTATAAATATGCTGTGTAAAATGTGCTCGGGGTTCCATCCTGCTGCCTTGGATGTGAACCCGCTTCTGCAGAATCGTAATAAACCAGAGAGAAAACTCAGATCCGTGTCGTGTCAGTCTCTCGTGCGAACGCAATCTCACAATACGATTCCTGATTTGGGGTTCTAGATGTTGTTGAATAACAATGACTGGTTATTGATATAATGACTATGGAGGCTGAGATCAGAGTTCAACAATATCTGTAAACCAAAATGGAGGAGACTGCAACAGACTCTGAAATGTAAAAGTATGCTATCTTAGTAAAGCTCTTGAGAACTGAAGTACTTAAAGAAAATCCACATTTAGCATGCAAAGGCTACAACATTTGCAACTGTTTGCAAAGGATGCATTTTTAAATTCACATGTTTATTGCAATATCAAAAACAAATAAAAGGTATTGAAAACTTGGCATTTTCCATTAATACATAATTTTAAAGAATTTGTTTCGAGATTACAGTTGCAACTCACGAAGGCTCCAACTTGATTGGAAATAACTCCAAATATCGTAAATCAAAGCCAAGATTTCCCTGTTAAGGTTCCTATTCATTCCCTTATCCTTGCAAGCAGGAGCACCAATATATTGTGACATTAATGTAAGAATAATCACAACACTTCAAAAGATCAGAAGCTCCAGTCTTTAGCATTGGATGCAAGCCCAGAGAATGCAAGCAGACCTAACCCCCCCTTTTTTGTCCGGAGCATTAAACACTCAGGCTGCCAAAATCCTCAGCAAACTGCTGATAAATGGAGGAATAATTTCCTACCCAGTTCAGCAATAAATGGTTGTGATAAAACTGTAAGATGGATACAGCTTTATTGAAAAAAAGAAACTTTATCTGATTTTGTAATCATTCCATCATCAGGTGTCTATTTTAAAGATAGGCAATCTCTAAAACGTCTTTATTTATTTTTTAAGCAGTGTGTCTCCAAGCAGCCAAAATAACAGTCACCTCTGAAGGTAAATGTTCTTGCATTTTTTTTAAACTGTAGTCTTATATTCTCAAATGTTTTGCCAAGAACGCAGCTGCCTCCTGTAAAAATTGATGTTTGCTCTTTGTTTTTCCCCAGGTTTTTCCCCAAATAAGCTCTTTGACCCAGAGCAGGCAACTACTGCCCAGTCATTTATCTGCCAGGCAGTTGGTGGGCAGAATCCAGCATGTGCTCCTGTTTGTTCACTGGATTGAAGCCCCAAATAGCAGGGAAACAACTCCCCCATTCCAGGCTCCATCCAATGCCAAATCCTGGGGTCAATGTGTGCCCCTTATAGTCTCCAATCTATTCTTCCCTTCCTGAAGATAAGTCTGTCAATGTCCCTGCAGTCCATGCCTCCCTGGCCCATAGATCATCTTCAGGAATGCCACATATGACATCTCAAAGCCCAGGAAGAAAATATCTATGAATACATTTGGACCCAAATTCAAATAAAAAGGAAAAGCAAAGCAAAGCAAATAGTCTCCTATTCTGCACTTAGAAAATTTCTGCAAGAAAACTACTAAAGTTAAGTGTTTGGCCTCCAACTCTTTCTCCAAAGTGTTACTCATGATGCAATCAGCCATCTTTGCCTTGATTCATTCAAGAATTAAAGGATAATCAGAAGACTCTGGCTGATTTTTAATAAAACTTAGCAAAACCTATTTGTTTCCAAACACTAGATTCTTTATAATCTGAATGGGTCATCTTTTGCAGACTGTGTCATACTTATGCACAAAGGGATCGAGGCTCAGCCAATCTCATTGTACACATATTGTACTCTGACAATAAAGGTAATACTACTACTACTACTACTACTACTAATAATAATAATAATAATAATAATAATAATAATAATAATAATAATAATAATAATTGCTCTAAGGACTTGAAATTCCCAAAATGGATGGGGCTGACAAAACATTTGATTTGTTGTATTTAAAAATACCAACAGCATTATCCAACAGTAGGATGAGTTTTTCCCCAAATAATGACCATGACAAAACATATTTGTCTTTAAGAATAAAACTACATTTTCCTCTTATAATACCTCTTTCACTAACTAGTTTTCTGGTCCCAATTTCTCTTTCTTTCCACTCCAGTATGGTTACCTTTTAGTCCAATTCTTTTCTGCTTCCCTCATAATTACTCTACTGAAAAAAGGAGTAAAATATATCTATTTACATACTTCTATGTTTCTGTCTGCCTATAAACGATGAAATAGTTGGTACATGTAGACTGGGATCGATTAATTTACTAGATAACCTAAATCTATAGGCAATCAATTTTAATTAAACATTATTTACTCAGTTAACATGAGGGTGTGTGTGCCCTTTTTGTAGTGTAAAATAAACCCACAATGTATACATGTGAAAATATATCACAAACATCCATTTAATAGAAGAATGAGTGAGTCTCCAAATTCCAGATTCTTACAATGATAAGATGGGGAAGCTGGATATTGTGTTGCTATGCCCTCTTCTGTCCATTCTTTCTTTTGGTAAGCCACCCTAAATTGAGAGTCACCTTTACTGAGGTTAAATGCAGCAGATTGGTAGATGTGTTATTTGTTTGTTTGTTTATTTATTGCTTTCCTCCTTTCTTTAAACATAATTCAGAAGAAGCTTTAAGAAGCACTTAGAGAGATGTAATAATGCTCAATATGCCTACCGGAAAGGAATGTACTTTAGACAAGTCACCCTTTTTAAAATTCCTTCAACTTGTAAAGATATTCTTTAGAAAAGAAGAGAAATCATATAAATATGGCATATAAATCTATATAAAGTTTTTTCTACCACGAATTTATACAGGTCTGGCTATACCAGTTCATAAGAAAATGCGAATAGGCTGGGTATTTGCAAATAGCAGGAGGGTTTGACTTTTCTAAACCATAGTATTCTCTTCATGTTCCTTTGGTTGTTGAAATATCAAGTGCTTGTTAAAATCACTTCCATAAAATTCCCCAAACTCCCAGTAGTCACCTACTTTTAAAATTTGAGAATAGCTTGCTCAACCATTCCTTGATCTCTCTGGGCAGTGCTATCCCCTAGAGCAGAGTTCTTCAAACTTGGCAATTTTAAAATGTATTGACATCAACTTGAATAATAAGACTCTAGTGCAGTGATGGGATTCAATTTTTTTACTACTGGTTCTGTGGGCGTGGCTTGGTGGGAGTGGCAGAGGAAAGATACTGTAAAATATCCAGTCAGAAGTGGTATTTGCCGGTTCTCCGAACTACTCAAAATTTCTGCTATCGGCTCTCCAGAACTGCTGAATACCATCTTTGCTCTAGTGTCTCTATACTTGTGAACTTGCCATCTGTTCAACAGATAATTGGAGTGACCAATGGTAGGAATAGGACGATGCAATTTAAAATATGTATCTTCTTATTGGTTATTTTGCAACTCGAAATTGTCATATTACTTACGGAGATCTTAACTGGTAGCCAGGATGGTTAGAGCAATTTGCTCTACCCTGGATACATGAAGATCTTACTGTTCACACCATACTGTTGGAAAGCACTGTTAACTAACAATATGGATGTAATCCACACATTTTAAAATCTCTCAGGATGAAGCAGTCTCCCTTTAGGTGTTAGCGCCATCTGCTGTTGCAGAAAAGGTTTGGAGAAGCAATGCTTTCCCTGAAAATAATAGGCACATGGTTTACTTAACCCACTAGTACAGTCTTCCTGGCTTCATTTTCCTCTAGATTTATTGGGGATTCTGAGGAACCCCTACACAGATATCATTGGTTCAGAGTTCTGAGAATGTTAGTCTCAATATATCTCAGTATAATCACAAGTTTCCAGTTAGAGAAAACTTATTAGCACATTGACAATGTAAGTCATTTTTGCTGTTATACATTAGTTTTGGAGGCAGATTGTGCACATTCACTGTGCACATTCCGCAGAAATCTTTGAATGTAGTGGCCAGTGGAACACAGAAACTTGTCATTATATTTTTTTCATTCCATTGCTGTGATTTCATTGTCACAGTTCCTGTTAAGTTCTGCTCATGGGCGCAAGGAACGGAGATGAGACAGTGAACAGTGAACTTCAACTCTTTATTAAATATTCTGAACAGAGCAAAACCCTAGGGCAGCAGCAGCCCTTTTATAGGCAAGCTGCTGATCTAGTAACCAATAAGAAACGTGGAGTGTTAACCCCCTTAACCAATGAGAGTGGCTCGTTAACAGCCAATCAGATTCTCCTGAACGGACCAATCCGATATCGCTATTATCAGCCAATCAGAAGTGCAGGACTAGAACCCTGCTATTTTCTAAAAGTTTTGATAAACTTTACTTGAGCGTTTTATTAGTTCATAACACCCCTTCCCCCCGGGTTCTGTTTAGGGGGTGCGGTGACGTAATCTCTGAGGTATGAAGGTTGCTTTGACTGTCTATTGGATTTATGCTGTCCCACTGGTTCTTGTCTGTAACCCTGTTTTGATGGGACATTTTCGGGCAAGTCGGGTGCTGGTGGTTCCTCATTGGAAGATTTGGTGCCGCTAATGTTCTCGTCGTTGTCCTCTGGCCTTTGCGGGCTTGCCTCTGTTGAAGTGTTCCTCTGTGGTAAGGCCACGCCCTTCCTTGATCCTTTTTCATTTGTTACTCCTGATTGCTGACTTCTTTCATTCCTGCTTTCTGCCATCTCAAATTCGGTTTCTTCGACATCCCCTCCCCCCTCAGTTTGGGAGTTACCGGAGTTGCGGAAACTAAGTTGTAGCCTCGAGCGAAGCTGATCTATATGGCGTTTCCATATTTTTCTGTCGCAGGTTTTCACCCGGTACGACCTAGGTCCAGTGGCTTGAATTACAGTTGCCTCGACCCACAACAGTTTGCCAGAAAGGTTTCTGGTGAAAACTAAGTCGCCTATCTTGAACTCACAGCATTTTCTGCTTGATCCACAGAGTTTCTCTGGCTCGTAAGACGGGTGAAGCCAGTCGAGGTGGGAGCGGAGTTTGTGTCCCATCAATAGTTCAGCTGGAGTCTTGTTGGTGGTGCTGTGCAGAGTGATGTGTTGGAGAAGGAGTATTCTGTTTATCTTATCTTCAATGTCCCCATAGTCCATTTTGTAGAGGGTTTTTTTAACAAACTGTACCATGCACTTAGCTCTTCCATTAGCCACAGGGTGCACTGGCGAAGTTAGCGCATGGCGAATATCCCAGTCCGCTAAGTATTGTTCAAAAGGGAGCACGGTAAAGTGGGGTCCGTTGTCGGATACTAGAACATCTGGCATCCATGCATCACAAATAATCTGTTCAACTTCTGGATGATGGACTTGGTTGTGGTACTCTTCATTTCGTGGATCTCAAGCCAGTTTGAATAGGCATCCACTGTTAGGAGGAACGTGTGTCCCTTAGTAGGTCCTGCAAAGTCAATATGGATGCGGGACCACGGTCCCCTGGGTGTTTCCCATTCTGTCGGAGTTGCTTAAGGTGGGGCATTGCAAACTTCTTGGCACTTATAACAAGTCTTTACCCAGGCTTTGATCTGTTTGTCGATGCCTGGCCACCACGCGTAGCTGCGTGTGCTTTCATACGCACGATGCCGGGGTGACCCTCATGCAGTGTCTTTAATACCGCTCATTGTAACCGCTCTGGGACAACGACTATATCCCCCCATAGGATGCAGCCTTTTTGTGAAAACAGTTCTGTTTGCCGGTTCTTGAAGGGGATGAAGTCATCAGGGGTTTGATTTTCTGGCCATCCCTGTTCGACCCAGCTAAGAACTCATGTTAAGATAGGATCGTGTTTTGTTTCGATCGTGATATCTCTAGCTGTTAGCGGTGGTGAATGTAGCGTTTCAATCTGGAGCGTTGTAAGGATTGGAGCTGGGTCGTCGACAGTTTCCGGAAGCGGTGCATGGCTCAATGCGTCAGCATGGGGAATGGATTTTCCTGGGTGGTGTTGCAGCTTATAATTGTATGCAGCCAAAAAACTCTGACGAGCGAGTCATTCTAGGTGATAATATATAGGGGGTTGGCTTGTCTCCCACTATAATTCCCAGCAAAGGTTTGTGGTCGGTAACAATAGTAAAAACTCATCCATATACATATTCATGAAACCGTTTTACAGCAGATACAACAGCAAGAGCCTCTTTATCGATTTGACTATAGATACGTTCAGCCTTTGATAAAGTCCTTGAAAAATAGGCAATAGGGGCTTCATTACCGTTTGGTAACACATGGCTCAAAATGGCTCCTACTCCAAATGGTGACGCGTCACATGTGATTGTTAAAGGCAAAGTCTCGTTATACTGCATTAAAACAGCATCTGAAGTTAATAGGTTTTTCACTTGTCGGAACGTGTGCTCTGCTTGGTGGCCCCAGACCCAGGTTGCTTTTTTGTCGAGAAGCTAATGCAGAGGCTCGGCTATGGTCGCTTTGTGGGGCAGAAAGATGTTGTAAAAATTAATAAACCCCAGGAAAGCTTGGAGATCAGTCTTATTTCTGGGTCTTGGGGCATTCTTGATTGCTCTTAACTTGCTATTGGTGGGGTGAATGCCATGTTTATCAATTAGGTACCCCAGGAACTCTACTTTATCTGTACACAGTTGACATTTATTTTTTTTAACCTTAAGTCCGGAGTCTTTAAATTTCTGGAGAACCAGTCTAAGACGCTCCTTTAGTATTTCTCTATTCGGGGCAGCAATTAAAACGTCATCAAAGTATGGTACAACCCCTTTTATTCCCTGTAATAGTCTCTCCATCAAGCTCTGAAAAATCCCTGGGGCTACGCTAACTCCGAATTGGAGTTGGTTGCACTTAAAAGTGCCTCGGTGCGTAACGATCGTTTGTGCCTCTGCTGTTTTTTTTATCTACAGACAGTTGTTGATACGCCTGTGCTAAATCCAATTTAGCGAAGACTTTTCCGCCCCCCAGGGAATGGAGGAGGTGTTGCACCACCGGCACTGGGTAAGCATTCTGTTGAAGGGCGTGATTCAGGGTGGCACGATAGTCCCCACAAATCTTTTATGATCCATCCGGTTTGATGGGTGTTACGATTGGGGTTTCCCAAGGAGCATGGTTGCTTGGTTCTAAAACACACTGGGCTATTAATTTATCAAGCTGCTCATCAATCTTTGGTTTAAGGGCAAAAGGTACTCGACGAGGCTTAAGGCGGATGGGGGCTACTTCAGGGTTAAGGTTAAATGATATCAGGGTTCCCTTGTACTTGCCTAGTTTGTCTGCAAAGACCTCCTGGAATTCCTGGACGAGGGCCTCCTCCCAGTCGTTGCTGCTTGTTTGGTGAATGCCGGCTACCTCGATCCCAAGTGGAGCGAACCATTGAAGGCCTAACAAGCTAGGCCGATCACGGTCGAAGACGATCAATGGTAAAGATGCAGTATGATTTTTTAATGAGACCTGGACTAGGCTGGATCCAACGACCGGAATTCGGTTTCCCTGATAGTCCTTAAGTATGATTCTTTGGATTCTGAAGTCTTGCCGCCGAACGGCAGGGATTAGTTGTTTAAGGGTCTTCCAGGAAACCATCGAGAGGGACGATCCTGAATCGACTTCCATCACGCAGGGCTAGTTTTCGATGGTGACCTTCACTCAGATCTTCTTTGCATCTAGTGATGAGGTGTGACCAATTGTAATGGTTTGGTCTGCCTCTTCTCGTTTCGTTGAATTGGCTAGTGGTTTATTTCTGTAGGAGTGGTTGTTCCATTGGTGGTTCAAATGTTCCTGATTCACAGGACGACTTCCTGTGGTTTGGCGGTAGTTGGTCCCCCTCTGAAGTGGGCTGGATCCTTGCTTGCTTCTACAGATCTTTCCGATGTGGCCTCTCTTCCCACAAATATGGCAGAGCACGTCGAGGAGTTTGCAATCTGATCATGGGTGGTTTGCCCCACAACTTGCGCATTGATACTGCAGTCTCTGGTTACGCTGGTGGCATTGGTCTCGTTCAGACCAGAGCCGGTTGACCTCTTCCTCATCACTTTCTGATGACAATTCGAGGTCCTCGTGGTGGGTTGCCATTGCATGTCCCTCAAGGTGAGGTGATGTTTTGCTGGTGAGTTGGCGAAGCGGGGCGTTGGTGCAGCGCATTCAGGCAGCCGATTTTCTGGTTGCTTCTGCTGCAGTAGCGTCAGTGATGGTATCTGCAAGGCTGATGTCGCCTTTCACCATCAGCTTACTTTGCACGTGTGGCGCATATAGTCCCAGAACTATTCGGTCTCTTAGAGCTTCTTTGAGGTCAGCGAACCCGCAGAGGCCTCCCAGGTTCCGGAGATCCGCAATGAAATCTGCAACGCTTTCTCCTTTCCGCTGGTCTCTCTGGTAAAATTCATGTCTTTGGACAAGTGTTGGTACGTTGGTGCATAGTGGGCCCATAGGAGGGGCTCGAGGACGTCCCAGTCCATGGATTTCACTTCAGCTGGTTTCGCTAGTACCTTAGACATCTTAAAAATGGCAGGTCCGCAGTGAGTCAGGAATACCGCTCGCTTTTTCCCAGTAGTGGCATCCTTCAAGTTGTTGGTCTCCAGAAACATCTGGAACCGGTCCATGTATGAGTCCCAGTCTTCTTGTGCCAGGTCGAATGGAGCGGGTGGTGTGGTGCCGCCAGTCATGGTTTCCGCCGTTGATGCACCTTCAGCCACATGCTCTGTTTAGTGCTCTGTAGTGTTCAGTCAGCTCTGACATCTCATCCCGTCCTCATCGCCAGTGTTAAGTTCTGCGCATTGGTGCAAGGAATGGAGATGAGACAGTGAACAGTGAACTTCAACTCTTTATTAATCATTCTGAACAGAGCAAAACCCTAGGGCAGCAGCAGCTCTTTTATAGGCAAGCTGCTGATCTAGTAACCAATAAGAAACGTGGAGTGTTAACCCCTTAACCAATGAGAGTGGCTCGTTAACAGCCAATCAGATTCTCCTGAACGTACCAATCCAATATCGCTATTATCAGCCAATCAGAAGTGCAGGACTAGAACCCTGCTATTTTCTAAAGGTTTTGATAAACTTTATTTAAGCGTTTTATTTGTTCATAACAGTTCCTATGGCTCATTTTCTTTCACCTGATTCTGTATCCCTCTCAGTGGTATATTAACCATTAAGCAGACTAAGCACATGCTTATCACAACAGGCCCAAAGGGGGTACCACAAAAACTTTTATGTAGCCTAAAGTTGCTTTGTTTGTACAGTATGTACAAAGGAAGGGACACTGAAATTCTACCAGTTTTGGAACTCTGAGAAGCCAATGTAACTAATGGTTCTCCTGATTTTTCTCCAACATAGCCAAAAGCTGTCTAAGCCCTAAATATATCATAGGAAGCACATGACTATGACTCGGGAGGCAGAATATTCATAGAAAAATCACCACTTTTGAAGCCCCTTATAGCTTGAATGGGCCAGGGCAACATGTGAAAAGAAATAACTTTATTAAGAATTAACCTCTTTTTACTTATAGGAATGAAAATATTAAGTGTACCTGCTTTATATCTACCTCCCCTACTCCTTTTTCAGGGAATATTGGCAAGGAAGACCTCTGGGCTGGCCAGCTATGGTGAAAAACGCTCAACATGGGGAAAATTTTCATGGCTGAATTTCCTGTTCTTCTCACTAACCTCATATATTCTCCATGCAAGAAATAATTTATTATTATTGTTATTATTATTATTATTATTATTATTATTATTATTATTATTATTATTATTATTATTATTATTTCACGTGTGAAGGAGATAAAGCCCAGGAGCAATGTGTCACAGTAACAGTCACAATTCCATGGAGTATGGAATTTCCTACAGAAGCCAGCTTAACACCAACTCTTACTTTGGAAACTGATTAAAATGGAATTGTCTCAGAGAAGTTTTGAGGAACAGAACTTTTTGCTAGTGAATATTTCATTTTTTGTTGCAGATGAATTTTTATGCTTCTTGCTATGTTTATCACAATTTTAGATCTTAATGACATTAATCACTGAGAGTCTACTATGTGATCATGGCAGCATACGAAGTGGACATACCAGTAAATAACATCTCTTTTTGCCTGTGAAGAGTGCTCAGTTCCTTCCAAGGGTGATATCACACACACACACACACACACACACACACACACACACACACATATATATATATATATATATATATATATATATATATATATATATATATATGTATATATATATATATATATATGTATGTGTATATATATATATATATATATATATATATATATATATATATATATATATATATATATATATATATATATATGATGAATTTTTGAAACCCATGTAATAACAAGTATCTTCCATAAAAATAAAGTACAGCATGTTGGAATTATAAATTGGATAAAAGAAATCTGATTGGTAAAACAAAGCCGATGTTCAGAAATTACATATAGCCACAAGAGGGGGATCAAGTACTGCTCAGCTTGTGGAAATTCAGATTACAGCTACTTGTGTTTAAATACTGGAGATCAAAATGTCCAACAAGCTCACAGATCACATGTGGTCCTGGACAGCTAGTAATGAGCCTGCACAAGATCATAAACTGTTAACATTATTATGTGGTTTTCAGATATTATATATCAGTATATTATATATTTTATATGCATCCCCAGAATAATTCCTCTTCACTCAGTGTGATCCAGGCAAGCCAAAATATTAGACATACCTATGGTAGACTGTTTGGGAGTGGACAGAAAAAATTCCAGTGGCTATAGCTAAAGGGAAAAATTAATTTTAAATGTTTTTGATCAAAATCTATAATTTGGAACAACTTTAATTTAAAATTTCTATGAATGCTTTTCCTGCACAACCAAACACTTATTCCCTTTAATATTTAATAATAATTAAGCCACAGACTATCTAAAAAGATGACTGTTCTATAGCCACACCAGACCTTATATTTGGAGACATGTGCTGTTTCTGCATGGCTACTTTGCTATGACACCCCAGCTATCTCCCTTACAATGCAAATACTTGACTGTAAACAATTCCCAATGTCAACTCTGAAACGAACCTAACTGAAGCTATCTTATACTACCTCGTATTGCCCCAAAGCCTGAGAGGAGGAAGGGAGGGGGAAAGTGAGAACAATCAACCAATGGAACAGCTTGCCCTCGGAAGTTGTGGGAGCGCCATCACCTGAGACTTTCAAGAAGAGATTGGACTGCCATTTATCAGAAATGAGGTAGGGTCTCCCGCTTGGTGAGGGGTTGGACCAGAGATCCCTTTCAACTCCGATTGTCTGTTGTTGTTTTTCAGATAGCCCAGCTAACAGTCCAAATAAAAAAATTTCCTGTGGGAACCAAGGTCATCGCGATAGATGGTTTGTGAAGGAGGAGAGGAAACCGTCAGCTACATTCACTGGGCAATGTGACTGGTGACTGGGAGGGGAGGAGTTTTAATTAAACCGTGGGATAACTTTTAGAGTTGATTTTCACCGGCTGTGCTGATATGATGTATACAATAAACATGTTCTTAGAGGAATCTACCTTCCTCAGAGTTCTGCTTTCAATGGGTGCATTACTTGGAACATTGACACCCAAATATTCTCTTTTTCCAAGATAACTTCACATAAAAGCATTCACAGAGTAAATGTATGCATTGCACTAAGTCATAATTTGTTTAATTAGAGTTTATCAATAAACCACTATTGTCTGAACCCACATAATATGCTAAATCAGAAAAAAATGGTTTACAAATTACACCATGGATCACCACTATGAGTGAACCCAGTAATAACAGGAGTTCTTGGATTAAATCCATACATAGATCTACATGTAATCATAGTTATAAAAATAACAGTTTTAAAATTTTGGCATTTTGGTTGATTCTATTCAAAAGGGACTATAGCTATGAGTAACTCTACATTCATATTTTGGTTCAGCACTCTTCATGTATTGTCAAATTCACATTACTGGCACTGCCCAGGATGGCATGCTTAGAAGACAACATAAGCTACTCAACAATTACAGGTGTCATAGATGAATACCAACATGTCTCAGTTTAGCAGAAAATGTCTCTTGAGCACATCCCATCACTTGAAAAACTAATTATTTCCATTTACTCTGAATAAGTTTTGAGATTATGTAGTTAAGAAAAAAATAAAGAAACAGCATTATTCTGAGCCAAAACCACTTAAGAGAAACTATGTACTATTAGGACATCTTAATGGGAATGTGAAGTAATGTTGAACATGATCCAGTTCATTAATAAATAATTGAAATATCCCTGGGAGGTACAGCATATGCAAATAAAAGCTTGTTGCCTTAATCGTTCCAAGATGTGAGAATTACTTCTAGTTGTGTTGATGACCAAGATATGTAGACATCTGATTTCATCTATATAGCAGCCAATATGGTTGTCATTGTAATACATAGACTTCATTTCCCAGAGTTTTTCAACTGGCATAAATATTGCTAAGAATTGTGGGAACTGAAGTTCATATATTTACAAGATGCCAAAGCTGGGAACACACTTCTCTAAAACATTTTAGGTGATTGAGAAACTAGAATATACCAACAGGAATAACTGCATATGAACAATGTTTGGAATGTGGAATTGAACAAGTTACAGTAGGAAGTAGACTCAGCACATATTAGGGAAACAGAATCAAAGTCAAAGCCAGCAATTTATGCATTCCCCATACATAATCTAGATTAATATGTGATACTGGCAGCAGCAATATCCAGACCCGATTATCATTGGTGTACCAAGTAGAGGCTGATTATAGAAGTATTCTTTCTTTCTTCTCAGTATGAAAAATTATTTTCTGAGCTGCTAATTATCCAGATATATACACAACTACAAGTGTTGTTTTCTACTGTTAAAAAGATAACATGAACTTTTTTTTTACAGCTAATTCATTTTTGTTTCTAAATTAGCTATTAAAATAATGCCTCACTGAAATAATTTTAGCTTATGGGAAATAGATTAATCTAAAACCACCTTCCATCTGCTAAAATTATTTAATTGTATAGCTGAACCCAGGAATATTGCACAAAAGTAGAAACCATATCTTTTCAAACTTATAGCACTTAACTATAGAAAGGGAGTAGGCAACTTTTGGGGGAGGCAAAGGCTATATTTGGATTTTGCATGGTGTGTGAGCCACATATTTACATTTAATTAAAATAATATGATGACACTAACAATGCTTCCTACCCATGCATCAATTGTTTAGCCTTACCTAAGCCTTTTGGGGCAACATGCAACCTGAGAGCCTCCTCTTATACAATTCTGCTTTAGAACAACTTCTGTAAGCAGGAGAATTTTACTAAAGACTACTAACATCAGATGAATGCATATGCAATATGTGATAGGAATGCAAGTCTAATTTTTAACTCAGAATCCCAGCCAGAAGGGATTTTAAAAAGAGGTTGAATGTCTTGGATTGAACATTTTATTTCAGAGGCTGGGAGAACCTCTTGGCAAGTTCCCTTTCTATGCCCCAAACTTACTTTCTTTTTTTGTGTCCACGTGCTATCCCATCATTCTTTCTTTTGTTCTCATCACTGCCAACCTTCTTCTCTTCAATGCACACTCTCCTCTGTTTCTCTGTTTCTGGTCCATTTGATTAGTTTCAACTTTTGCTAAAGATAAAAAAAACCCATCAAGATAATAGTTTGTAGTTTGCTGTATGGCTTTCATGCAGTGGCAGAGGGGTAGTTATAAGGACCTTCCTCAATGATTCTACTCACATGTATGATTCTACTGTTGTAAGTTGAGGTACTCCTCAATTTTCAACAGTCCATTTAATGGTCAAAGTTACAATGGCACTGAAAAAAGTGGTTTATGACTGTTTTTCACACTTATGACCATTGGAACACCCCCATTCAGTTGCTTGGTAACTGGTTCATATTTATGATGGTTACAGTGTCTTTGGGTCATATGATCACCTTTTGTAACCTTCTGACAAGCAACAATATTGGGGAATTCAGATTCACTTAACAACCATGTTACTAACTTAACAAACACAATGATTCACTTAATAAGTGTGGCAAAAAAAGTAGTAAAATGGACCAAAACTCACTTAACAAATGTTTCACTTAACAATATAAATTTTGGGCCCAGTTATGGTCATAACTTAAGGATTACTTATATGTTCCTGAATCATACAACATGCTGTTTAGCTTTGTATATATTTCAGCTGGATCTGAAAGTATTAGGAGCCAGGCAGTCTTTTGTGAACAGAGAATAGAGGTTGCTCAATACTAAAGCCACCTGCCTCTCCCATACACACACACAGTAAAATCTGCTCCACAGGCACATCTCAGCAAAACCATGCAGGAATGAGTAGCCTTTGTGTACTCAATGATTGGGTTGTTTTTGTCTTCTACAGCATGTATGTTTTCATTAGATACACAATTTGTGGTTAGAGCACTTGACACCAGAGGCCAGTAATAATTATAATGGTTTTAAAATGAATGTTACAGAGATACTCTGGAAGGAAATAAAAAAAACTTTTTTAAAATAGGAGAGGACAGTACCTTTCTTAATTAAACATATAATGTAGTAGACTTTATTGTGATGAATACTTATTCTATAACATGGAGGTTTTACCCAAATATAGCACCAAATTTGGCAGAATATTGTTGTATAAAGAAGCCTTGCCTTGCATGACTAGCATTTCCAACTCCTTTGAATTTCAGATCCAAAATCTCAAATGTGATTTATTCATATTCTTCAAGCACAAGCACTTTGTAATGCAACTTGGAAGCCACATGCATGTTCTGCAAAAGAAACTGCCTTTCTTTCTAAAGAAACATAATAGTGTATGACTTATGCTTATGATAGATCTCATGTTTGCTTGGCAGACTGATGCTTTTGATATTTTGCTAATTGTTCACCTGTACGGATTTTAATTTATCATGCTCTTATCATAAAGCAATATAAAACTTATACTTCAAATAAATTTTGAGTTATGTATAATATTTCTAAATACATTAACAAATTACAAATATGTGAAAGTCACTTTTCCATGGCCAGGCTAATTGAGAATTCTGGGACATGAAATCAAATACAAGTGGAGAGATATTTAAGTTAGAATAATTTGAGGCATAGAAGATCACTATTTTTGGAGGGACATTATCTTCAATTAGGAGGGCATGGAAGGAATACTGCTCAAAGATATTTTCAAAGACATTATGTGAGGAATGCTTTACTTTTAGTATGGGGAAAAAATTAAATCACAAAACTATAGGAAAATACCAATCTGGCTTTCTACAATGGAAGCATTGATACATCTAAATCTAATTAACTTGGAAAAAATGTATTTTATAAAGACATTCTAAATGAGAATGGTAAACTTAAAACTAAACAGGAATTACAAAATCAAGAGGTGGACTTAGCTGTCGCGTTGAGCGACCGGCCCGGCAGACCTTCTTCTTCTAGTCCGTTAAGTTTTGGCGGGACCCTCGCGAGGGTGGACCAGAATTTAGGCACCAAGAAAAGACACCAGACATTTAGATGCTTGAAGTGAGGAAGCACATCGCGCCTGGGGCAGATGGAGTGGTCCCGGCCCCGATTGCTCTGCTACAACCTCCTTTATTGTGTTCTTTAGGTAGGGAGGGGTTAGGAGTACAAAGAACAAAGAAATAAGCAGTTTATGCCATATAAGAATATCTACAAGGGAATGCATAGCTCATATATCATGACTATATATCACTGACATGTCTCAAGGATTTTTCAAACTAGCCGGGCGTTATCTATGGCGTGATTAGCTAAAGTTGTCGTGTCCTTGCAAGATAAGTTTTCCTGTATGTCAGGACATTTTTGTGGTTCTGATTTCCGTGTACGTGTCTTTTAAAAGAACACTAATGGCAACATTTTATAATACATTCACAATTCCTCCTTTTCTTTAAATTTTGGCACAAAGTGGTCCAGGAGAGAGTCCTGTTCCTCTAGAGTGGCGCCGCAGGAGGACAACGAGCTCTTCAGCTCAAAGTGCTCCCGCGGTCCGGTCTCGTCCAAGGTGGGAATGTTACACACCGAACCACCATCACATAAGTACCTTTTTGGAGGAGTTTCTTCATCTGACTCGGTGTCTGAGGACCATCCGAGTAGCGGTTGCTTAGCAGGATCTGTTGATGCAAGGGCAGAGGCTAACAAATTTATAGATTTTGGGGTATTACTAACTTCAGTATCTAGCACGTTCAAGCGATTTTTTAAGAAGCGAAGCACTCGGCCAAATATACAAGGGCCAATGGTACAAATTAATACAAACAAAATAAGTGGCCCTATTTGTTCTGTCCTTCATTAACATACTCGAGATCCCCGCGCTTTGATTGGCCAAAGCGCGGGGCTCTCCGATTGGTCAGGCGAGCCGCGCCAATTGGCTCGCTAAGAATCTCCCGCGATTGGTCCATTCAGACCGCGGGAGATTCAAAGTGGTGCCATTGGCCGCGGCCGCGGCGGCGAAAGGAATAAAAGCTGCGGGCTTTTTTCCTTTCGCCAGTTCAGTTCAACTTGCCAATAAAGAGCTTTTGCACGAAATCACTGACTCCTGGCATCATTTCGCGGACGCAACACTGGCGACGAGGGTGGGATCCAGACCCTGAACCGAACCACGTGTCCGACAGAAGCCAGACGAACCACCGAGATGGCAAAGATCGCACCACCAGCACCCTTCAACCCCGCCACCGAGGACTGGGAATCGTTCGCCGACCGATTCCGCATGTACCTCGAGTGCACCAGCATGAAGGATGCCTCCGGCCCAATGAAACGCGCCGTCTTCTTGACCCACTGAGGGACTGAGGTCTTCCAGATGGCCAAAGCGCTGGCCAAACCCGCCGATGCCATCGCGATGGACTGGGACGTCCTCGAACCCATACTGCGGCGGCACTACGCTCCAGAGGTACCCATCCTGATCCGGCGCAACGAGTTTTACCGGCGGGACCAGAGGTCGGGTGAGAGCTTCAGCGACTTCGTCGCCGAGCTGCGGCGTTTAGGGGGGCTCTGCGAATTCGATAACCTAAACAACGCCCTGCGAGACCGAATCGTGCTCGGTTTGTGGGACCCCGTCCTCCAGAGCTGGCTGATGGCCAAGGGCAACATCAGCCTAGCAGACACCCTCACCGCAGCCGCAGCCACCGAAGCAACCCGAACTTCCACCGACCGCATGCGCAGACCGAACGCTGGGCACCGTGGTGGAAACAACAACCCGGCGAGGTCGACCGAGCCCAAACCCGAGATGACCACCCACCAGGGCGATTTCCACTCGGCATCGGACACTTCCGATGACGAGGAGGATATCCATCTACTACAGGCAGGGCGCGACCCACGGAACCGGCGAGGTCGTAAGGCGAGGACCAACTGTGCCACCCCAGGTCAGAATGCTGGTTCTTCGAATCGATCTTCCGGCATTGTGACAAGAAGGGACACATCGCCCGTGTCTGCCGCCTGAAAAAGAATCGCAGCCCGGCACGATGGGACCAGAGCGACCGGAGGAGAGAAAGCACACCACCCCGGACCAGAGATCGCCCCTCGGACAGCCGATGGGACCGGAACGGGCGATTCTCGCGAGGCGGCAACAACCGGCGGAGAGAGGAGACCTACCAGACGGTCACCATCGGCCACGCCATCACCAACAACGCCCGGAAGGTCCACGTCGAGGTATGCATCGAGGGTCAGCCATGCAAAATGGAGGTGGACTCCGGGTCCTACCTCTCCATGATTGCATGGCATGAGATAAAGCGGTTGGTGCCTACCCTCCAAAGGAGGAACGTAGACAGCCAGAGACTCATACTAAAGGACTACCAGGGAAACCGCATCCCGGTAGTCGGCACCAAAAGCTTTAACATCACTTATAAGGGGTGCACCGAACGACTCCCCCTAACGATCGTCGACCGTGACCGCCCAAGCCTACTGGGACTGCAATGGTTCGCCCTGCTCGACATCGCCCTCACGGGAGTCGACCACGTCACCGAGACGGCTGGGAGCAGCAACTAGCCCGGGAGTTCCAAGAGGTCTTCGACGGAAACCTAGGCAAGTACCGAGGGCCCCTTATATCGTTCGACCTAGACCCTAACATCCCCCCCCAAACGCCTGAAACCAAGGCAGGTGCCATTCGCACTGAAACCCAAGATAGACGAGCAAATTGACAAGCTCGTCAAATAAGGGGTCCTGCAGCCCATAGACCACGCCCGGTGGGAGACCCCCATAGTCACCCCGATCAAGCCCGATGGGTCGGTGTGGATCTGTGGGGACTATAAGGCCACCCTAAATGGCGCGCTGCAACAAAGCGCCTACCCCGTCCCAGTAGTACAACACCTACTGCACTCACTGGGAGGGGGCAAGGTTTTCGCCAAGCTCGACCTCGCCCAGGCATACCAACAGTTGCCGGTCGACGAGCAAACGGCAGAAGCGCAGACCATTGTCACCCACCGGGGAGCATTCGAATGCAACCGACTCCAATTCGGAGTCAGCGTGGCACCGGGCATATTCCAAAGCCTAATGGAGAGGCTATTGCAAGGTATCAAGGGGGTGGTACCTTATTTCGATGACGTCCTAGTGTCAGCAGCCAACCAAGCCGAACTAGAAGGTCGACTAAGGGAGGTCCTAACTAAATTTAAAGAGACCGGACTAAAAGTAAAGAGGGAAAAATGCCAGCTGTGCACGGAATGAGTGGAATTCCTGGGCTACCTCCTAGACCGGCACGGCATTCACCCCACAAGCAAAAAAAATCAAGGCCATCAAAGAAGCCCCCACCCCCAAGTCAAAGACTGAGCTACAGGCATTCTTGGGGTTACTGAACTTTTACAATGTTTTCCTACTCCAAAAGGCGACGGCGGCGGAGCCCTTGCATAGGCTCCTGGACAAGGCGGCGACCTGGACTTGGGGGAAACGGGAGCAAGCCGCCTTCCAAAGAACGAAGGACCTCCTCACCTCCGACGCCGTCCTCATACAATTCAATGAGACCCTACCTCTGGCCGTCACATGCGACGAATCACCCTTCGGCGTCGGCGCTGTCCTCAGCCATACCCTTCCTGACAGAAAAGAAGCACCCATCGCGTTCTTTTCAAGGACCCTCACCAAACCGGAGCGGAACTATAGCCAACTGGACAAAGAGGCTCTGGCTATAGTTGCCGCCATAAAACGATTCCACGAGTACCTCTACGGCCGGACTTTCACCATCATAATGGACCACAAGCCGCTGCTGGGAATCCTTGCAGGAAACCGGGCCACCCCGAACATTCTGTCTCCCCGAATGACAAGGTGGTCCGAGTTCCTGGCAGCCTACAACTACGAACTCATACACAGACCGGGTAAGACGATCTCCCATGCAGACGCCTTAAGCCGCTCACCGCTACCGGAACCCGACACCGACCCAGCACCCATGACGACCACCCTCAACATAGAGACTCTACCCAACCTGCCCATAACCGCGTCAGACATTGCCCGAGAGACTAATAAAGACAAACGTCTGGCGCGGGTGTTGCATTGGGTGGAGAAAGGGTGGCCGGAAAGGGACAACGACAAGTCCGTCAAAACGTTCCGAAACCGCCAAACGGAACTCTCGTTGTTAAAAGGGTGCATACTATGGGGGGACAGGGTGGTCATTCCGGAAAAGCTACAGGGGAAGGTTTTGGAATTGCTACATGAGGGGCACCCTGGCATCGTAAGGACTAAAGCCCTGGCCAGAAGTTACGCTTGGTGGCCAGGGATGGACAAACAAATAGAGGCCTGGGTAGCTAGGTGCCAACGATGCCAGGAAACTAGGCCAAGCCCACCCACAGCACCTGTCCTAGAGTGGGAAACCCCAAGGGGACCTTGGTCTAGGATCCATATAGACTTCGCCGGGCCCACAAAAGGACACACCTTCCTCATAACAGTTGACGCTTACTCCAACTGGCTGGAGGTAAGCAACATGAAGACGACAACCACGGAGGCCATGATCAAGGAACTCTGCAAACTCTTTGCAACACACGGCCTCCCAGACGTCGTCGTCTCCGACAACGGGCCCCAGTTCACCTCGCTGGAATTCGAAAAATTCCTAGCGGAAAGGGGCATCCGCCACGCGCTGACAACACCGGCGCACCTGGTGGCGAACGGCAGGGCAGAACGGATGGTCCAATTCACTAAAAAGACCATCCGGAAAATAGACCACGGGGAGATCCAAGAGAAAATCAACAAACTACTCTTCACCCAACACATAACCCCAAATACCACAACCAATAAAAGCCCAGCCGAACTACTAATGGGCAGAAAGCTAAGGTCCCCACTCGACAGGTTACACCCTACGTATAACCCGGAGAGGCCCCAGACTCAAGCACCAAACACCGAACCTTCGCACCCGGGGACCCCGTATACGCAAAGAACCTGACGGGAGACCCTCTATGGATCCCAGCCATCATCACACAAGCAACAGGCCCACACTCGTACCGGCTACAAACAGCAGACGGACGAGCGTGGAAACGCCACATCGACCAACTTAGGTCGAGAACCGCAAACCAACAAACCGCCGACGCACAAACAAGCGAAACCAACCCCCACAACGCAAGCCAAGGGGGGAGGGAATACCCAGGGGACCGAATCCAAAGAAAAATAAACCAGCAGTACTCACCGGAAAGCAGCCATCACGACCCCTCGCCAGGAAGGAATAGCCAAGCCAGCTCGATCGACCCGGAAAGACCGAGCGGGAGCGGCGAAACCCATAGCTCAACCAGCCCGGAAGGCCCAGGAGGGAACTACGGAGAAGGGACCGGCCCGATCGACCAGCCGGTTCCCACGACGGCAGCAGGAGCAGCGAAGATCCCGACCGAACCGGCCGGGATCCAGCCTACGACTGAGTTGCGCAGGTCAAGTAGGACCAAACGGAGCCCTGCCTACCTACGTGACTACACAACGTAAGGACTGAACCAAGAGGGGAGGGGTGTTCTGTCCTTCATTAACATACTTGAGATCCCCGCGCTTTGATTGGCCAAAGCGCGGGGCTCTCCGATTGGTCAGGTGAGCCACGCCAATTGGCTCGCTAAGAATCTCCCGCGATTGGTCCATTCCGACCACGGGAGATTCAAAGCGGTGCCATTGGCCGTGGCCACCGCGGCAAAAGGAATAAAAGCCGCGGGCTTTTTTCCTTTCGCCAGTTCGGTTCCAACTTGCCAATAAAGAGCTTTTGCACGAAATCACCGACTCCTGGCATCATTTCGCAGACGCAACACTATTAATGCAGAAAGTAAGGTAGTCAACCATGGGGAAAAATTAAACATGCCTTGAAACCAGGAATTGTGTTGTTGTCTCTCGTTTTCACGGTCTTTGAGGCGTTTTCTTAACTCTGCCATAGAGTCTTTTACAATACCTGAATGGTCTGCATAAAAGCAACATTCTTCTTTTAAGGCTACACACAACCCCCCTTTGTTTAGAAAGAGCAAATCCAGACCTCTTCTGTTTTGTAAAGCTACTTCTGCAAGAGAAGATAGTGAAGCCTGTAAGGTGGAAATGGAAGTTTCAATGCGTTTTAAATCTTCATCTATTTGCAAGCTGAGAGTGGCTAACTGTTGATGCCCTACAGCTAGAGCAGTCACTCCTGTGGCAGCTCCTGCTGCGCCTAACCCGAGGAGTACTGATAATGTTAATGCAGTGGCTATTTCTCTTTTTTGGTGGAGAGGGAATTGAGGAGGTTCTAACATTGTAATCAGTTCAGGGCCTGGGTAATAAGAAATCTTTGGAAGTAATTGGACTTGTATGCAAAAAGCGTTTTCTGACAATAGAACATCCCCATGTACACAGGCAGTGGCGCCCGTGGAGCAAGCCCAAATAGAATTATTACCAGGAATTAAAAAATAGCCAGTTAGACGGTCTGTGAGGTTACCTCCTGATGTAGTATATAGAGCGCCCATGGCTCCGTGTGTGTCTGGTGATTTTTGTAAGGCTGAATTTCTGTTTTTTGGGAGATATACATCACAGTGATACCTGGAAGAAGCATTGTAACAATATTGAGAATAATTGGTAGGTATATTACCAATGCAACAACCTGTGCCTATTATATCTGTGATAGTGATGGAGGAGGTATTCCATCGGCAGAGTGTATCGTTTGTGGAATTGGAGATTGCTTCCCCCGATGCCACTGCTTCATAAAAGGGAGGTGAATCAGAAATACAAAGCCAACATTCATTGGTTTTAGCCGAATCATTAAGGGTTGCCTTGAGTAAAGAAAGGGAAGAGTTCACTAATTGAAAAAATGGGTTTTGGGCAGAATCCTGTTTCTGTAGAAAAGTTGATTTAAGATTAAGATTGGGACCCATATCGTATTTTTTCAGTTGAATAGAAAGGCGTACCGTGAAGATGTTGCCCTCATCCTTTTCCCCATCCCACTGGCGACCCCCCCATGTGAATCCAGACATCCATTTGGCCCGTGGTAGTGCCTTTCCGACCTCAGTAAAGGTAAGGATAAGAGGGTTTAACCTTTGGCCACAACACGGCCATGGATTGCATGGTATTTGTTCTCTAGTTCTAGTAATGTGTAAATAGTCATTTTTGGTAGGTGGGGTCCACCAGATGTGACCCGTAGAAACACAGTCCCATTTTTTACAGTATCTATCCACAACCCCTCCGCATGCCGCACGTGAAGATCCAGTAGAATGAGATGGACAAAAATACAATCCGTAGTTGTCTGCAGGGGCAAGAGAGCAGGAGCCTTGTTTGTCCCATACATCAGCTTGTAGTTTCTTGTCACTGAATTTGATGACTCCTGTACCCATTTCGGCAAAATCCATGTACAATGGCGGGAACCAGGGCCACCTGGTGTCATTGGTGGTGGAGTTCAGCACTTGTCCTTGAAAATCAAGGATAGTCCAGGTGTAAGTCTGCGGTTGGTGCTGGTTGGAGGATGCTGGAACGGATCGGCAGAGGCGAAGTCCCCTGGGACGTAGTAGGCGTCGGTACCAGGTAAGCATTGGTCTGGAGGCGGAGGCATATCCTGTAACCATTTCTTTGGAGGAGAGGTTAAAGTTCGGAAAGACAGGAAAGGACAAGAGAAGCAGGAAAATCAGAATGATGTTAGGAGAAGCATTAAATTGTGAAGAGACAGGAGAGGTCCAGGGAAGCAAAAAGATCACAGGGAGCATCTTTGGGAGGCTTGCCATGATAGGGCCTGACACAGCGACCAGGAACCCAGAGCACCCGGTCAGGAAGTTGTACGGCAGCATAACCTCTTTCCCAGGTGATAAGTTGTGCAGGTCCTTTCCACTGTGGATCTGGAAGTTGTCTGAAATAGACAAGGGGACGGGAAGAGGGGCTGTTGGCTTAGAAAAGTGACGGGATGCTGCAGTGCAGGGAGGGGTCCCAGTAAGATTAAGAAAGTTAAGAGTATATAGAGTGATATTTAAGAGATTTTGTAACGTCGGGAGGTTTGGGGGGCCTAATGCCTTTTTCCCCATCTGCCGGTCAAGGGCTTGTTTCAAGGTCTGATTAGCCCTTTCTACAATAGCCTGTCCTTGACTATTAAAGGGTATACCAAATGTGTGCGTGATGGTCCACTTACGACAGAACTCTGCAAAGGGAGAACTGGTATAAGCAGGTCCATTGTCTGTTTTGAGATTTTGTGGACATCCCAGCGTTACGAAAGTCCGAAGACAATGATTGATTACATTTTTTGTTGCTTCTCCCCTTTGCAAAGTTGCCATGATAAACCCAGAGTAAGTATCTACAGACACGTGAATGTACTTCCAGGGTGCAAAGGAAGAATGGTGGGTGACATCCATTTGCCACGTGTCACAAGCTTTAGTACCCCTAGGGTTAACACCTTCGGGAATGCCCTTGGCTTGTAAACTGCAGGTTGGGCATTGTTGGATTATTGCAGTGGCCTCTTGGTTCGTGATGCCAAATTGTCAAACCAAGGCCTTTCTATTTTGGTGGAAATAGTCATGACTTTCCCCAGCCAAAATTGGTTGAGAGCATGGGGAAGCAGTCATAACTTTGCAGGCCTCATCGGCCATTTGGTTTCCTTCAGAAAGGAATCCGGGCAGTTGTTGGTGACTTCTAATATGGGCAACAAATAAAGGTGTCTTTCTTTCTTTGAGCAAGGCCTGAAGCTGTAAAAAGAGTGTCATTAGAGAAGGAGGGGTCATAGGGGAAATATATGCATCAAACATATGTACAACCATTTGAATCACATACAAACTATCAGAGATAACATTTAAAGATTCATTAGAAAAGAGGGAGAGAGCCAAGATAAAGGCAGCCAATTCAGACTGCTGTGCGGATGGCTGGGGAGTGGTCAAGCGTTTATGCCACTGGCCATCCCTGTACCATGCGCATGCTCCAATGGTCTTGGATCCATCTGTAAACACAGTAAGTGTTTCCTTTAATGGCTGCTGAACAAGAGGAGAGGTTAGCACAAATGGAACGGTCCTGAGTACCTGTAAACGGGGATCTGGAGGGAGGTGGCATGATACTTGACCGCACCACTCTTCCAGAGCGTCCTGTAAAACGGTCGATGCTTGTAGGAGGGGTTCCCATTGGGTAATCTTAAAGGGAACATACAATGTAAATATATCCAACCCCATCATGGCCTTAGCCCTTTTCCTTCCTTTTTCAATAAGAGAAGCCATTTGCATTGCTCTTGTGAATATTGAAGTTCTAGGAGTGTGTGGGAGATGTAACCATTCTAAAATGTGCAGCCGTTTGGTCTGGGAGAGTTGCGGTTAAAAGGTGGTGTGTGGAAAGGATGGCAAGGGAGGGTGGTGTATTTGCAAGAGCGCGGTCCACCCACTGGGTGGCCAGGGCTTTGTTTACTTGTTGCAAGGCTTGCAAATGTTCCTCGGATAGGATGACTTTGTCTGCTGGGTTCTTCAAGCCTACAAGTGCTTGGAACAGAGGCGATAACATGTGTGTTGTTAGGGCAAGATATGGTCGAGCCCAGTTAATGACCCCCAAACACTGTTGTAGTTGGACCAAGGTGGTGGGTTGAGGGAGTGTGAGTGCGGGGATATGGGGAGATGCTGTGGACATCAGAACTTTGTGGCCTAGATATTGCATTGGGTATTGGGTTTGAATTTTTTCAGGGGCTACGTGCAGTCCTGCTTGTGCTAATATGTTTAGTAGCAAAGAAAAGGTTTTTTGAATTGTTCCTTTTGGGCCATTTGCTGCAATTAAAATATCATCCATGTAATGATACACAAGAAAATCAGGAAATTGAGATCGATAGGGGCATAAAGCCCTGTCTACAAAAAATTGACACATTGTGGGTGAGTTTAACATACCTTGAGGCAAGACTTTCCATTGGTATCGCGAGGTAGGTTTGGAATTATTAAGTTCAGGAATAGTGAAAGCAAAAAGCATTCTATCCTTTTGTGCCAATGGTATGAAAAAGAAGCAATCTTTTAAGTCTATGATGACCAGGTCAAACCCTTCAGGAATAAGATTGGGATTGGGCAGGCCATATTGTAACGGCCCCATGGGTTGAAGTATGGAATTGATAGCCCTGAGATCCTGCAGGAGGCGCCACTTACCGGATTTTTTCTTGATAACAAACACTGGGGTGTTGTAAGGACTAGTAGATGTTTCAATATGACCCTCATCCAACTGCTGCTGAACAAGAAGGTGTAAGGCCTGCAATTTCTCTTTAGTGAGTGGCCATTGATCAACCCATACCGGAATGGGTGTTTTTAGGGAAAGATCAAGAGGAGCAATGTATGTTTGCGTAGCCATGAGTGTGATTATGGCAGTTGGATAGAAGCATGAAATTGAGAAAGCAAGTCACGACTCCACAAATTGCAATGCAAGGGTAAAATGTAGGGTTTCAGATAAGCAGTGATGTTAGAATGCTTAGTGACAGCAGAAAGCCAGTGAGAGCTGACCTTAGCGGCCTGTGCTCCGCCCACACCCTGCACCGAGGATGCTTCCGCAAGGGACCAAGAGGAGGGCCATTCGGCGGAGCGGATGACGGAAACGTCAGCGCTGGTATCAATCAGACCCTCGAAAAGAGGACCATTAAGCGTGACAGTAAGAGTAGGTTTTGAAGCCTGCACTGGTTGCTGCAAAGCAAACAAGGACGGAGCGTCAGAAGGGGGCAGAAGTATAAGAGTAGCGATGATCGTCCCCTTTTTTAGAGAAAAGCATCTATCCCCTATTCCGGCCAAAGAAAGCTGTTTTAAGTCTGATGAATCATACAGATAGGGAGCAGCGACCATGCCCTCAATTGTGAGCGAGGAGTTAGGAATGAGCAAAACAGGGTTAGAGGGAGGAAGGGGTTTAAGAAATGTAACGACAAGGGGAAGAGAAAACACAGCGCCAGGGTCATCATACACAAGATCTTCGGCCAATTCTACCGGGAAGGTGGTGGCGGAAAACTCAGCCTTTGTGGCGGGGTTAGCTGAAAACCCCTCAATTAGTTTCCTGGAGATTGGGGAAGAGGAGGAGGATTGCTGCGGCATTGCGAAGTCCAATGATACCCTTTACGGCATCGGGGGCAGATAGTTTTAGGTTTGGACGGAGGAGGCAGCCCTTTTGCTTGGCCATGAGGCGCACCTCCCCCCCCCGGCATTCGACACTGGTTTTTAAAGTGTTCAGGTTTTCCACAATTAAAGCAATTGCCATTGCGCGCTACGGGAAAAGCATCAGGAGCACAATTACCAGAGGGGGAGGCAATAACAGAGGAAGGTAAAGAGGTAGTGATAGCAGCGGCAAGAGCATTCATTTTATGAGAAGTTGTGCCCACAATTCTACAAAGTTGCAAAAATTCAGCCAGGGTTGCTCCTGGTTTGTTGGCCACGGGTTGAAGGATTTTTTGGCAATCATGATTAGCGTTGGAAAAGGCAAGTTTCATGAGCAATTCTTGTTTGGCTGTGGAATTATCTATTTGCCTATCCAAGGCTGTTTGCAGGCGGCTGATGAAAGAAGCATATGGCTCATTTGGCTCCTGCATGATTTTTAAGAAAGTTTGGGTAGACTGAGAATCTGAATCATCCACCCGCTGAAGAGCATTCATGGCACACATGTGAATTATGGCAAAACTGCGACGGGGGGAATTTTGTTGTTGGACTAGCGTCGCGGATTGCCCTTTCCCCAATAGTTGATCTGCAGTGACTCCTGCGGGTAAGCCTCTTCGAATTTCTGCTTTCTACCCCTTTTTCATATTCAGATTGCCAAACAACATATTGAGCTGGAGTCATGAGCATTGAAAAAAGCATTTTCCAGTCATATAGTAACATAACAGTGTTAGTAGTAACTAAGGAATCAAGTATCCCCCTCGTGAAAAGAGAATGTAGACCGTAGGTGGTTACAGCGTCCTTAATCTGTTTCAAAACTTTAAATTCGATGTTGTTATACACGTTTCCTCCCGCCGCCCCTGGGACAATAGTCATAGGAAAAGCCGAAGGGCTTTCAACTTCCAGAGAAAGAGGAGAGGAAAGGAGTTCAGTAATAGTGCCTCCGAGAGGTTGATGTGGAGAGAAATTGGACACAGGGGCTGAAGGGGAGGGGGAGGTGTCAGGGTAGGGAGGAAGAGGTAGAGAAGTGGAGTCAAGATGGGCAGCGAGAGGGGCGGTAGTTTTGGAATCGGAAGTGGAAGAAGAGGATGGTTCTAGAGACGAAGAGGGAGGATAGAGGGTGTTGATGGCTGCCATAACAGCCTTCCAGGAAGTCAGAATATCCACGGGAGCCCGTGGGGTATCATGAAGATATTTTCCAATCCGCTCCCAAGTGGAGGATTTGAGCGTTCCTCCAGAGGGATAGACAGGACAATATTTTTCTATGTAAAGTAAAAGATTAGTCAGGGATTTTTTAGAGATAGAGAAAATTGTAGTGCCATTAGATTTTTGACAAGAATTAGCCTTCTTCACAAGTGCGTAAAGTTCGTCCCTATGTACTGACGAAACTTTGGAAAGTGGGGAGCCCATTACTTACGATTGTACAAAGCCTTTGCCAGGTGCGTAGTAATAGGAGTGAAGGCAGTGTTCCTCTAGACAGAGGCAACACCGTGAGACCAGAAGACAGAAGGACGAAGGATCCCGGACGAGCCCCCAGCTGTCGCATTGAGCGACCGGCCCGGCAGACCTTCTTCTTCTAGTCCGTTAAGTTTTGGCGGGACCCTCGCGAGGGTGGACCAGAATTTAGGCACCAAGAAAAGACACCAGACATTTAGATGCTTGAAGTGAGGAAGCACATCGCGCCTGGGGCAGATGGAGTGGTCCCGGCCCCGATTGCTCTGCTACAACCTCCTTTATTGTGTTCTTTAGGTAGGGAGGGGTTAGGAGTACAAAGAACAAAGAAATAAGCAGTTTATGCCATATAAGAATATCTACAAGGGAATGCATAGCTCATATATCATGACTATATATCACTGACATGTCTCAAGGATTTTTCAAGCTAGCCGGGCGTTATCTATGGCGTGATTAGCTAAAGTTATCGTGTCCTTGCAAGATAAGTTTTCCTGTATGTCAGGGCATTTTTGTGGTTCTGATTTCCGTGTACGTGTCTTTTAAAAGAACACTAATGGCAACATTTTATAATACATTCACACTTAGCTTATTGGCTACACTTGCAAATACAATCGAGATATAAGAAAAATGCGAAAACATGAGTTTTTTATAAAGAACCAGCAACACTTGATAAGATGTTGTTAGGGGCAGATGAAAAACTCATAAGAAAAATATATAATTATATATATACAATACTGATTGAATACTGGAAGGAAATTGAAGAGGAAGGGAGAGAGAGTAATGTTGTGAAATAAACACTGTGGAAGGATTTTTTCTGCATGTAGGCCTCAAAAGCGCCCTAATTTATAGATCTGCATTAATGCAAAGCAAATCCTCAGTATTCAACCTATGCATTATTTAAAAACAAAACAAAACCTAGAATTTCTTCATATTCATTGCCACTGGCAAGCATATTTTTCTTCTTGACACTGAGATTTTATGCTTCATTTACCTGTTAAGAAATTCTGACATCATTATTATTTTAGGGTAATTATTGACTTATCTCCAATCATACACTGTGTTGGTTGTTTAGACTTGCTGAGAAGTATTTCAAACCTCCTTTGAGTTTATCTGTGTTTATCTTGTAGGGAGACAACACCTTGGGATAGAACACAAGCATAAATGCCCTTCCCTTTTGAGAGGCATCAAGCTGTTCTCTTCAGGGATATTGCTCAAACTTGATTAAATCTTGAAAGTTCCAGCTAACAAAACTTTTCAATAAGCACATGCACACTAGCGTTTAACATCTACTTAGAAGCAGATAGGTTTCTTGGCATTGACATCAATCTATAAACTACTACAATTCATTCCACTCACATTATACATGCCTCTTATGTACAACTTAGTAAGAATGTGTAACATTTCAAAGATCATAATTAACAATGCAATCAAACTAGAGCTAAAATTACATTTTGAGCAAATTCCAAATGTGGTAATATTTCCACCCTCCACAAAATTATCTATTCAAGAATGCATTTTTCTACTGATGTAATATTAATGAATTGCTGACTACTCATTTTTAATTATCCTGCTGCATGATAGTTCTAAAGGGGAGGACACTTGTGATGATCCAGGGTGGGATACAAAACAAACAGTCAAAAAAACCTGGTGAAGCCCCTTTTATTCCTTCACTTTGCTTCTAAGTTCCAAATATCCTTGACGGAAGACAAAAAACTCCCACACTAACAGTTACAAGAAGGAGGAAAAAAGCAACACAAACCAGGCAAGATAAGGGCTGGAAATAACAGAACACACATTGGGAAGGACACCAAACTCAGAGAGGAACCATACACTAGAGATATTTTCACGCTTTGTTTCCAGCGTTGTCTGTCCTCTTATTCAGTTGTCACAGCTGCAGCCCATGAAGAGGATCAAGGCCCTCTCCTCCCAAGTAGATCACATCTCTCCCTTATCCTCTCCTCCCTTAGTGCCCAAGGATGGAGAGGGGATGGGCCTGGGTCCTCCTCTGACTCCTCAGCCGGCCTCTGCCCTGCCCCAGCCTCCTCCACAACCTCTGGAGCCACACTTCCACTCCCTGTTGGCGGTTCCTTCTCTCCCTCAGAGTCAGCCTCCACCAGGGGCATGACACATTAGGAAATAACTCAAGAAGGAGAGATCTCAGGTTTATGTAGGTCTGCAAATGTTGCTGTATAGTTTTAGCAAACCCAGTTTTCATGAGCAAATGAAAGATGCTGGAAGTTAAAAGATCCGAAGAATCAAAACATTTTTTCATCTCTTTAGGGGGTGATTATGAACACTATTATGGACCATTTATGCAGGATCAAATAAGAGAAAATACATAATTAAAACTGGGGACAAAAGAGGATACCTGCAGATATACAATAGGAATATATGTGTGAAATAATTATTTTTAACTCTAAGTAAATACACCTCAATATTGCAAAGAAAGCTGAGGCTTTCTTTTTTTATTTGTGAGTCTATTTCATTTGTTGATGGAAAATTTCAAGAAAAGACAGAATTAGATTAAAATATAAAGGGACTGTAATTTGTGAAATTTATGCTCTATATTCTATTCTATTCAAGATTTTGTGCCACTTTTACAAATCTTTCAAATTAAATTAAATTAAATATAAAGGGATAATATCTAACATGAGATGACAAGATTCAAATATATGATCCACACCCTTTGGACTTCTTTCTCTCATTCATTCATTTGTTCATTCATTCATTCTGCCCCCCAGATGTGAACTGTGTCCCAATTATAGAAGTTATACAAAAAACTTGAAACAAATTTACTGAACTACAAATTCAACTGTATACAGTACTAGTTCTGAGCCTTGAAAAACATTTTGCTCTGTAGGGCTTCATCAACTTTCAATGGAAACCTTATTTCCCTTGTCTCTCCCCCCCCCCTCTTTTTTTTGTCTTTTTCTTTGGATTTACCCATTGTTCTCATTTCTTTTATAACCTATAATCTTTATGAGATCTAGCCTGAATCGCACTAAATATCTTCAATGGAATTGATTTTGATCATTTGCAACAGAAGATTGCAAAATTGGAAAGAAGTAGCAATGTTATGGCACAAAATTTATTTATTTGATTTGATTTATTTGATTTGTCAATTGATTACAAGATAATAGATATAAGTATAAACATGAGTAAGAATACAGGAAATAGGTATGAATAAATGGGGATAATAGGATAGGTATGGTAGGCACAATGGTGCACCTATGCGCGCCCCTTACAGACTTCTTGGGAATGGGGTGAGGTCAAAAGTGTTAGTTTGAGGTTAAAACTAGGTTAGAGGATGTAACAACAGAGTCAGGTAGTGTATTCCAGGAATTGACCACTCTGTTGCTGAAGTCGTACTTTCTGCAATCCAGTTTGAAGCGGTTTATATTGAGTTTGTATCTGTTGTGTGCTCTTGTATTATGTATTATGGTCATTGACTGGTAGGACATTGTAGCAGATAATTATGTGCTATGCTTAAGTCTAACCATAGGCAGCGTAGTTCAAGGTTGTCCAAGCCCAAAATCTCAAGCTTGGTGATACAGGGTATTCTGTTGTGAGCAGAGGAATGTAGTACTCTTCTCGTGAAATACTTCTGGACTCGCTTGATTGTATTAATGTCTGATATGCAGTGCGGATTCCAGACTGTTGAGCTGTATTCAAGTATTGTTCTGGCAAAATTTTGTATACTCTAGTTAGCAATTTGATATTTCCAGAGGAGAAGCTTCGTAAGATTAGATTTACAACTCTTAATGACTTTTTGGCAATGCTGTTACAGTGAGCTCTGCTGCTTAGATAATTTAATATGAGAACTCCAAAGTCCTTGACAGAGTGAGGATCATCAATGAGGTCATATCCGCCTAGTTTGTATTTGGTGTACTGATTTTTTTTTTACCAATGTGTAGGACAGAGCATTTGTTGGTCGAGATTTGGAGTTGCCAGATGTTTGACCATTCAGACACATAATCAAGATCACTTTGAAGGATAGTAGCATTGTCAATAGTGTTGAATAGTTTTATGTCATCCGCAAAGAGGACACCGTTGCTTATAAGGTGATCCCAAAGGTCATTTATGTAGAGTATAAAGAGTGTGGGTCCTAGAACGCTGCCTTGGGGGGCACCACTGTTAACTGGAGCAGGGTTTGATATAGCGCTCCCTGTTTTGTCTATTTGCTGCCTGTTTGACAGGAATACAGTAATCCACTTATGGAGGGATCTGGAAATGCTGTAAGAGTTTAGTTTTCACAGTAGTTTGTTGTGTACCACTGAATCAAAGTCTTGGCAGAAGTCTATGTAGATTGCATCTATAGCTTTACCCTGGTCAAGTAGAGTAGTCCATATGTTTTTGCAGTGTAGGAGTTGTAGATTACAGGACATTTTTTTCTGAAACCAAATTGTTTTTTGGAGGGTAGGTTGTTTGACTCTAAGTGGAGAGTGATGAATTGATTAATGATTGATTCCATGACTTTGCACGTGACACAACACAGTAAGATTGGTCTGTAGTTTTCAACCAGGCTGGGGTCACCTTTTTTGAAGATAGGCATGACCATAGCTAAGGACCATAGGTTTGGTAAGGAGCTGAATGATATCTCATATATAATCCTTAGGAGTTTCGCTATGGCAGAGGAGAGCTTTTTAAAGAAGTATGCACATAATCCACCGGGGCCAATAGATAGGGATGGTTTTAGGTTTTGTAGTGCCTTGTCTCCATTATCTTCTGTAAAGTCAATATGTAATAGGTCATTTCAGTTAAGTTAGTTAGTAAGTAAAATTAAGATATAAAGTACTTTCTACCTTAAAAACTTTGACTACGATCAGACCAAGGAACAATTTCCTCCAAAATTTAAAAACAAATAATAATCCATGCAACTCTGTATTATTAGCATTATTTAAAGAGTTTCTATAGAAGGATGCTGCATTCCAATGTCATCCCCTAGGCAATCTAGGAAGTGCACTGGTTAAAAAGAGGCTAAAGAAGAGTGTGAACAAAAAAGATGACTCCCACCCCCATAAGATGTAGATGTAGTTCAGAGATATATTACACAGGGTTTTATTATACTAAATATGAGAAGTTCAAACTTTCTGAATTTAGTTGCAACTGATTTGCATTTCTCTTTTGTTAATCAAATCTTGATTAATATTTACAGATCCCTCACATCCCGGACATAAACTGTTTCAACTCCTTCCCTCAAAACGACGCTATAGAGCACTGCACACCAGAACTAGACACAAGAACAGTTTTTTTCCTGAAAGCCATCACACTGCTAAACAAATAATTCCCTCAACTCTGTTCAACTATTTACAAAGTGTACACTACTATTACTGTTAATCTTCTGATCACTCCTGATCACCCATCCCTTCCCACTTGTGATTGTAGGACTGTAACTTTGTTGCTTGTATCCTTACAATTTATATTGACTGTTTCCGAGTATGATTTGATTGTTGATTGTACCCTATGATTATCATTAAGTGTTGTACATTATGATTCTTGATTCTTAATGAATGTACCTTTTCTTTATGTACACTGAGAGTATTTACACCAAGACAAATTCCTTGTGTGTCCAATTAACTTGGCCAATAAAGTATTCTGTTCTATTCTATATAATATTTTCACTTTCTAAATATTCAAATATAGTCTCATTTGAAGTGTGTTTGGTATGTCCACTGTAAATATCATTTTGGAAATACTTATTTTGGGAATGTTTGTGTATTTGTGTGTATATGCATATAATTGGCATTTAGATACTAATATATATGAATCTATTTTGCAGGGTTAACTAGTTAAAGCAGGAATAAAAGTGAAGTTTGGATGAATATATTCAAAAGTGACACAGATTCAAATAAATGATGTTGTTCTTATGTGGTGAAAAGAATTAGATTTGAAGAGGAATGTTATTCTGTAATTTTTTTGAAAAGATATTAGATAGTTGTATGTTGTTACATCATAAATACTGAAGTTAATTAACATCTTATTTGACTCATAATTAGTAACTGAAAAGTCCTTCTGCAATTAGAAAAATATTCTATGTTATCATGTGATAATTGCAATTAACTCTGAAAATATTATCTATTCTAGCCTGTTATTTTATACAATCTGTATAAATTTAATTAATAGATCTGCTTTGATACTCTCTGTTCCCAGCTGGCCCAGTTCTGACTTAGAAAATAATCTGGCAATTTGAAATTATATTTTCATTGTATTCTTCTTGCTCTAACAATGCTTTATTTTTCCATCATCTATTGAACTAAATTAGGACAAACTATTGTAAGTGACCCATGATCAACTAAAATTTGGTGAATTAAAACCCATCCCAGCACAAGAACATTAGGTTGGGGAAAGCCACTCACTGCATTTTATTAAAGCAACTGGAAATGTATCCTTGCCTTAGATTTTGTTTTTTCTTTTTAACCTCCCATGGAAATTATTGCCACAAATGCCTGAGGGATAGTAAGATTGTAAACAGGAAGGGAGGCTTCTACAGGGCGATTTTCTCATTAAATGCAGACTTAGTAATTATTACAGGAAAGTCCAGGAAAGCCTGTAAAGAAGCATTTCTGGTCATTTAACCATCATCTCAGAGCTTTCAGCAACCTACCTCCATTGATAAGATCCGACTGTCCATAACAAGAGATACACTATCCTGCTGCTAATTAAAATATGTGGCACCCCTTTTTTACAGGAACAAAAATGTCTAATATATCATGAGTGGATGAAATTATTTTCTCACAGTCTCCATGGAATTTTCATTTAAGAGCCAAAGACCTTTTCCTTAGCAGTAGTTTTTATTAGTAATTGGCTGGGAATTCAGTAAAGTGTAAGCAAAAACTGATTTAAAATGAGAAGAGTCTACAATTTCCATCCCAATCTCTCCAGAACCTTTGTGAATGAACTGTTCCTTTAAAAAAATATGTTAAGTTTACCCATTCAGTAGTGGTTATAAAATGTTAGGATTAATTCGAATTTACAGTTCAGTTCATTTTTAATTTGCAATTTCATTCCAAGAAATAAGTTGATTCAAAAGTTTGACTTAATAAAAATGTGTTTGTGTGCACTGACTATGAAACTTTGATTCATGTTCAATTAAAAAGCAGTTCAATCAAATTACTCCTTCAAATTAGAATCCAACTGGATTCTAAGGCACCCAGTTGGGTTCTAATTTGAAGGAGTAATTTGATTGAACTGCTTTTTAATTGAACATTGTTAAGCCTGTGTACCCCAACCAGGGTTAAGGAGACAAGCTAAACAGAATGTGCAGCGTTAGTCAGATAGGCATACAGATAAATGTGTGAGATAAGTTTGTATGTTAGTTAACATACAGTAAAAATAACAGATACGCTTGTGTTATCAAAAATATAGTTTATTCCACTTACGAGTTTTATAGCATAGTCAAAATAACAGTCCATTAGTCATGTATCGTTTTTAGTCAGTCCATTCAAGGATATTCAATTAGCAAAGTCCGTGTAGAATATCCTATGTCAGTTCACTTACAATAAATCAATCCTCTCACCATTGATAAATCAACAGTCCTTTCTCTCTCCTGTTCCAGTAGGGGGAAAACGCAGTCTTCAGTCTATTCAGTAATTAGGGATCATCAAGCCAGAGAGAGCAAGCTGCCATGCCTTGCTTCTTTTATGGTGCTTTTACAACCACTCCCTTAATTACATTCTTACAGTTAAAGTTACAGACACTTTAACTAACAAACCATGATAACATATTTATTATTTTACCTAAACCAGTTAGGGTAAACAATGTTATCCCTAACATTCTTCCCTTTTAGGTAATAAAATACTATAACTATTTACATCTTTAAATCATATTTGTTACAACTCTCTTTAAACTTAATTACTCCTTGAGCTTTTGTAAATTGGTCTGCAATGTTTTCTTCTGTCATGCAGTATTCCAATTTAATTAGCCCATTCTTTACAGATTCTCTAACATTTAAGTATCTTAAATCAGTATGCTTTGATCTAGTTTTTACAGAAATATTAGTAGCTAACTTTATGGCTGCCTGGTTGTCCTCGTACACAATAATGGAATCTTTAACAGTTATACCCATGTCTAATAATAACTGTTTGTATAAAATTAAGTCAGTGCATAGTGATGACAGACATGAAAATTCCGCTTCCATCGTGGACAAGCTGATATGCTGTTGTCTGATTGACCTCTACCCTATTAGTGTCTTACCAAATAATATAGCCATCCCAGATGTTGATTTTCTAGTGTTTATGTCACTTGCAAAACTTGCATCTGCATAGGCACTAAGACTCAAATCACCCTTTGGTTCTATATACAATGCATGGTTCATTGTTCCTTTAAGATATCTTAAAATTCTCTTTAATGATTGCCAATGACATTGATGTGGATCTGAATTAAAACGTGCCAGCTGATTAACACTATAAGCTATATCTGGCCTTGACCAATTGCTTATATATGATAAGCTACCAATCAAAGATTGATATATAGACTTTTCAAATTTGGGACTTTGATCATTAGTTTGGCAAACTTCCTGACTCATTGGAGTCTTTGCCGGTTTACAAAGTTCCATTTTATACGTTTTAATTAATTGGCAAATTTTATCTTCTTGAGATATCTTAAATCCATTTTTTGTTTTGTTAATTGTCAATCCTAGATACTTTTTAATTTCACCTAAATGCTTTAATTTTATCTTTTTGGCTAATAATGATATAATCTCATTAGCTTCATTATTAGTCTTAGTTATCAAAGCAATATCATCTGTAAATAATAACAATAATGACACCGTTCCATTGTTTTCTCTTTTAAACACACATGGATCTGCTAAACCAGATTTAAAACCTATATTGTTTAATTCTTTCACAATATATTGGTTCCACTCAAAACCAGATTGTTTCAACCCGTAAAGACTCTTTTTGAGTTTCCAACAATCATTACTATTTACTTTATTGTCTTTTATAATAACTGGCTTTTTCAAATATATAGTGTGCTGCAATGGTGCATGCAAATAAGCAGTTTCTACATCTAAATGGTTAATGACATAGTTTTTCTTAACTGCCCACACTAAAGCTGCTCTCAAAGATGTTGCTTTAAGACTTGGTGCGAAAACTTCATTGTAATCAGATGCAGTTTGATTAAATCCTTGAGCTTCCAACCTAGCTTTATGGGAAGCAGTGCCATCATTTCCAGTTTTTACTTTAAATATCCATTTGCACCCAATGGATTTTTCTCCTGGAGGTAATTTGGCATCTTCATATACTTTCATTACCTTTAATGAATTTAGTTCTTTTTCCATTGCCTTTTGCCAATTCTCCTGATCCTTAGCAGGATACATCCTAAGTTCATCTACACTAGTTGGAACTTTAGTTACTTGGCAAATTATACTTGCTTGATACCTATCAGGTGGTCTAGTTACACGTGTAGTACATCTAGGTATTACAGGACTTACAGGTGGACTTTCATTAATTAACTGTTCTTGATTATCTAACTCTTCCTGATCAACTGTTTCCTCTTGTTCTGGTCCTATTTTCTCTTCGTGGACTTCTTCTTTAATTGGACTCTTCTTATAACTAGTCTGATCTTTTTGCCTTTTGTTGGGTTCAATAATTACTTCGTTATTTAAATCTTGCTCTAATCTATTCCATCCTACATGTTCTAGGAATTTAGCACTAGCACTGGTGTAAACTCTAGATGTACCTGGTTCCCAGAATCTATAAGATCTGTGATTAGATGCATATCCTACAAAAAATAATCTTTCAGCTCTATGCTGTCCTTTGTGTCTGAGTTGTGTAGGGATATGCACCCATGCTGGTGCTCCAAATGTGTGCATGTAACTTAAATCAGGTTTTGTACCATGCCACAGTGTGAATGGTAATTCACCTGTTGTTGAATTAACAACATTATTTAATATATGATTACCACACATTATTGCTTCTCCCCATAAATTGTCAGGTAATTCTGAATCAGACAACATAGTACGTGCCATTGGTTGTAGTGTTTGGCCTCGTCTCTCTATAAAGGCATTATGTTGTGGCCTATATGGTGGAGACTTTTTATGTTGAATACCTAACATTCTAAGTCTATTCTGGAATTTATTATTTGTAAATTCCGCACCATTATCTGTTATAAGAGTTACTAATTTCTTTTTAGTTTTTCTTTCTTCAAATTTAATCCAATTAAATAGATTTAGATACGTTTCAGTTTTGCTCTTCATTAAATAGCAAAACCCATATCTAGAATAGTGGTCCATTATACTTAGTATGTATCGAGCTCCTCCTACACTTGGTTTTTTCGGACCTATTAAATCGGCAAATACTACCTCTAAAGGCTCTTTGGTAGTAAATCCATCAACTCTATTTGCCGGTATGATCTTGCTTTTGCTTTGATTACAAGCAAAACATTGCAAATACTTATTACAAGGTTTCAAACTTATTCCTTTAGATAGTTGAACAGTTCTCTTAAGCATTTTAAAATTTAAATGCCCTAGCCGTCGATGTAACAAGTGAATACATTCATCATGAGGTTTCTTATTATCATAAACCGTGTTAGCCACCTCTAAACCATTATCATTTAAAACATATAATTCACCTCTTAAAGATGCAGTAATTTTCTTATCTTCTTTTTCAATTATGCAGTTATCTCCCCTAAAGGTAACTACATATCCTAGTTTAATCAAAATTCTAACTGAAATTAAATTAAACTTACCATATATAGTCGAGTATAAGCCGAGTTTTTCAGCACATTTTTGTGCTGAAAAAACCCCCCTCGGCTTATACTCGAGTCAGATTCCCCTCTGAAAAAAAAATGGTGTGGAGCTCCGAAGCTGGGCAGCCACTTCCCTGCTTCTGTGTTTCCTTTGCAACTTTTAAGCATGGGGGTAATCGGAAGCAGAAAAGTTCTTGCTTGAGGATATATTGTTTTTTCTTTTTTTAACTGTTTTTAGGGGGGGAAAGACTCACCGCCATGTGAGAATGCTCAGACATGAAATCTATCTGACCGAAAATAAGTGTGTGTGTGTGGGGGGGGATTTTAACAGAGTGAAGATGTAGGGAGAAGGCAAAAGCGACAGAAGATCCTTCAGGGGAAACTGAGGGGGAGACTCACCCTTGGTCCAGATGAGCCCCCTTCCCCTTTCTCTAGGCTGAGAAAACAACGCGAGCCGAGGTTGCTTTGGCTCCACTCAGCTTCATTTCCTCAGCTCCAGCTGCTTTCAGTCCACTCGGGAGGAGGTGGTGGTGGCGGCTCGCGTTGTTTTCTGAGCTCTAGGCTGAGAAAACAGCGCGAGCCGAGGTCGCTCCACTCAGCTTTGTTTCCTCAGCTCCAGCTGCTTTCAGTCCACTCAGGAGGAGGGGGAGGAGGAGGTGGTGGTGGCAGCTCGCGTTGTTTTCTGATAGTGAGATCATTTCCCAAATTAATTGATTCACTAACCCAAAAGAAGAAGATGTTGATGACAGTGGGAGGCAGGAGTCACTCTCTCCCTTGCAAGAAAAAAGCAAGAGCCGTTCTTATGATCTCTCCCTCTTTCTCTCTCTCCCCGTAATACAGTCAAGCCCCTTCCAGCACGCGGGATCCGCCCCCGCCGCTTTGCACCTTGCAAATGCAAAAACCCCAGGATTTTGCATTTGCAAGGTGCAAAGTGGTGAAGGCAGATCACATGTGCTGGAAAGGGCTTGACTGTATTACGGGGAGAGAGAGAGAGAGGGAGAGATCATAAGAACGGCTCTTGCTTTTTTCTTGCAAGGGAGAGAGTGACTCCTGCCTCCCACTGTCATCATCATCATCTTTTGGGTTAGTGAATCAATTAAACCTTTCATGATAGTGAGATCGTTTCCCAAATTTCCCTTAAATCAGGGAAGAAATCAGAAACAAATCTTTGGACTGAGAATAAGCCTGTTCCTATGATGCCATTTTTGTTCACTGCAGTGTGAAAAGTGTGAAAAAACACACTTCTTTTTCTTCATCTTCTTGTTCCCTATTTACTGGTCTCTTTCAAAGAGGAAATTGTGAACATCAAGCTTATTCTCAACTATCCTAGTGAAAGTTTTTATTGGTATCTATTTTTATTTTTGAAATTTACCAGTAGCTGCTGCATTTCCCACCCTCGGCTTATACTCGAGTCAATAAGTTTTTCCAGTTTTTTGTGGTTAAATTAGGTGCCTCGGCTTATATTTGGGTCGACTTATACTTGAGTATATATGGTAAGTTGTGGTTCATATAACATTTTTACATTCTCTTTTATGAAAGAACAATATGCTATACCTTGACCTTTAGCTTTCAGTTTCCAGCCATTGGCTAACACTATCTGCTGTGTACTCTGGGACATTTTAATAAAATTTTTGTTATCATTTGTTATACAGTGGGATGCTCCATTGTCAACCTCCCATAAATTATTTTTTTACAGCTCCGTTAATATTCATGGTTAACTCTAAATTTTTATTTTTCTTTTGGTTACTTTTAGTATTCTAGCCAGCGTTCTGGCGCTTTGCTTTTTTACAAAATCTTGCCAAATGTCCTCTTCCTCCACAATTAAAACACTTTTTAATTGCGCATGTAGTAGGAGATTCAATATCTTCTTTTTGAGGTTGCTCCCTCCTTAACTGATCTCTTTCAAGTCTTCTTCTTGTCTCTTCAATCAATCTGCCAGTTATATCAGTTAAAGTTAAACTTTCCTTAGGCAAAATTTCAAGGGAAGTGACGTAGTTATCATAACTTTCGTCTAGTGAAGATAGAATTATGTAGACTTGGTGTAGTTCAGAGAAAATAAATTCTTTCTTGTGCAGTTCTTGAAAAATGCTTTTTATTATTTTCAAATGACTAAGCATATCACCATTCATTTGGAGATGCATCCTGAAAAGTTTCCGTGTTAGATTTAGCACCAACGTTATCTCGGACATAAATCCTCTTCAGCTTCTGCCAACACCCAACAGCCGTTTGTTCTCCACGGATATGAACAAGTTGCTGGTCAGATAGTGTTAGTCCTATTATGCAAAGAGCTCGTTCATTCTTCTGTTTAAAGTCTTCTATCTTTTGTCTATCTTCCTCAATCTCTGGATCCCATTCCTCTACGTTTGGTGGATTTTCAATTATGTTCCACAGACCTTCTCTTCGTAGAAGTAGACTACATTTCATAGACCATGATACATAGTTTGTTCCACCCAGCTTGGATATAAGGACAAACTTTGTAGATTGACTTGTGCCATGTTTTCTTATATGGATATAAAACTATAATTAATAAAACACAGCTGTCTGTTTACTGTAATGTGTAACAACACAAACTCTCACTTTTTACATAAATCTGTTTTATCCTAGTTAAACTGACTTTGCAGCTTCTGGGCCCATAACCAGTGTTAAGCCTGTGTTCCCCAACCAGGGTTAAGGAGACAAGCTAAACAGAATGTGCAGCGTTAGTCAGATAGGCATACAGATAAATGTGTGAGATAAGTTTGTATGTTAGTTAACATAACAGATACAGTAAACAGTATTTTTCATAACAGTAAAAATAACAGATACACTTGTGTTATCAAAAATATAGTTTATTCCACTTAGAGTTTTATAGCTTAGTCAAAATAACAGTCCATTAGTCATGTATCATTTTTAGTCAGTCCATTCAAGGATATTCAATTAGCAAAGTCTGTGTAGAATATCCAATGTCAGTTCACTTACAATAAATCAGTCCTCTCACCATTGATAAATCAACAGTCCTTTCTCTCTCCCGTTCCAGTAGGGGAAAAACACAGTCTTCAGTCTATCCAGTAATTAGGGATCATCAAGCCAGAGAGAGCAAGTTGCCGTGCCTTGCTTCTTTTATGGTGCTTTTACAACCACTCCCTTAATTACATTCTTACAGTTAAAGTTACAGACACTTTAACTAACAAATCATGATAACATATTTATTATTTTACCTAAACCAGTTAGGGTAAACAATGTTATCCCTAACAAACATGAATCAAAGTTTCAAACAATCCTATTGATTATTCCCAACTCATGGATTACTGTGGAAATTTGATGTTTGTCAAAAAAGAAGAAGAAGAAAAGACATCACTAAACTTCTAATAAAATAAAATAAAATGAAGTGATTTTTTTTTCTTAAAAATCACCCATCTTGCCTACAGTTCTTGGAAGGAAAGATATAGGTAGTGCTTGACTTATGACCGTAATTAAGGCTAAAGTTTCCAAGGCTAAGCAAGGCAGTTGTTAAGTGAGTTTTGACACATTTTATCACCTTTTTGCCACAGTTGTTAAGTGAATCACTGAAGTTGGTTAAGTAAATCATGCAGTCATTAATCGCATGCACCCCCATTGACTTTGCATTTTGGAAGCCACCTGTGAAGATTGTAAATGATGTTTATAATGCAACTTCTATTAATATATGCCAGTTGCCAAATTTTGACATGTGATGCTGCAACATAAGGGTGAAAAACAGTCATGTTTTTCAGTGCTGTTGTAACTTCGAACAGTCACTAAATAAATGATTGTAAGTTGAGGACTACACTTCTATACAAAAAAATCTTCAAATGTTAGCTTTTTCCAAATTAAATTAATAATTTGAGAACAATTTCCATTTGTACGTTTGCTTGATTACTTTTTTTAACCACATAAACCTCGATGGATAGGTCATTTTAGTTGACCAATCACAGCCAGCAATGACAGGAACAATCTGGGCTAATGGACACAAATATCCAATTCTTGTGATTTATCAAGGGTAAGGCTATATCATTCTAAACCTGATTTTTGCTTTAATTAGCAAGTGGCCACTTTTACCAATCCAAGGCTCTCACTTTGGAGTGGCACAGCGACATGAACATACAGTCATGCAAATCAACTTTTCTTGAAGTGATCACAAAGCTTGTGCACAGTCAGCATGGACATGATATATCATCACCAGCCTAGCTCCATAAAAAATATGAATCAGCGCACTTAACAAATTAAAGTTCTTTTTATAGCTTAAGTTATTTTAATAAAAACCAAGAATCTTTTGTCAAAAGAAGTGTTGGATAGGGATCATGTGGCTTCATCAATTTCTAAGATCTACTGGTCTAAATAGCATGAGTTATTGTAAGGCTTTTATCACAGATGATACTTCAGGCAAGTTTTCATTCAAGAAACACTCCCAGAAACTCTTTCTCTTGTCCACCAAGAGAAACACTTTTTCTTGTCCACCAAGCAGTTTGAAAGCATGTCAATGCAAATAGATGAATAGGTACCACTTCAGTGAGTGGGTAACAGTGTTCCACACACCTTTGGTATATAGCCATGCTGGCCACATGACCACGGAAATTGTCTTTGGACAATGATGCTTCCCTTAGCCAAGAAGTAAAGATGAGCACTGTGCTCTAGAATCAGATATGACTGACAGGGAAACCTTTACCTTTATCTTGCATTTCCCAGGATGCAACTTTTATTAGACTCAGTGGTTGAAATCACAAAATATGCTCAAAACTAATTTAAGTCAACAACAGTAACAATTATTTTCTTTTGCATCCTATTTGTAATTCTTTCCTTTTTTTTTTCTTTTCTTTTTCTCCTTCCTAAAAGATTGCTTGGCTGAGAAGGAACAGAGAATTCTTATCAGAGATCTAAAGTGATGACTTTGAATAGAAGATTTGAATTAGGGTGACAGCTACACAGAGGCTGAATTAGGCTACACAGAGGCTGAATTAGGCTGAGAACTGCATAGAGCCCACAGGAGACTTGTTTGATGCACTAGGAGATACAACATTTAATACTGAAGTGGTACCTATTCATCTATTCACATTGACAGGCTTTCAAACTGCTTGGTGGACAAGAGAAATGCACACCCTGGGAATGTTTCTTGAATGAAAAATTGCCTGAAGTATCATCTGTGATAAAAGCTATACCTGTGGAAGAATAAAGGTGTGCTTATTAACAAGTTTTACTCCTATTGGTGCAAATTAGACCAAATTAGGTTGAAATCACACGTTGCAATAAACCCTATGGCACAACAAAATGCCAAAGCCGTGGAACGTATTCTCATTCTTTTCTATAATAATATTTATCTGTGCTCCAATGTCAGACCAGGTTTGTTTTTCTCTTTGCCAGTCAGTCATCTGGAATGTTATAATGTTATGATTCAAGAAAATGTAATAATGATGGGGGCAAATTTGACCTGCTGGTACTTTTTGGCAGTTGCCCCATATTTATCATAATAGGCCAGTCTGCCCCCATGCTTTTATCTCTATTGGCATGGCTGCTCTGTAATCTCTCACTCTAAATCAGTATGTTGTTGCCAAAATCCAGGCACAACAGAGAAATTACATCAGGTCTGGAGATTTAAAAAAAGAAGTAAAAGAAGAATTAGGGGAACAAAGTCTGATGGGAGATAAAGAGATCCCAGTGAGGACCATATATACCATATAGCACAGGGGTCTGCAAGGGGCAAAACGGAGAGAATTAGAAAGAAAAAAAGATCAAGCCAAGGTTTCCTTCAACAATTTTAAAACAAAATTAAACAGCATCAAAGTTTGATCCACAATTATGCTTGAAACTGGTAAGAGAGCATTATATCAAATATTCAATTAATTAGATTAGATTTAAAAATAAAATCCTTTCCACCTCTGTTCTCTTCATCAGTTAGAGAGATGTCTATTGCTCCTGCTTGCAGGAATGGTCTTCCTTCATGTTTTGAGCCACAGATTATAGAGACAATCCTTGGTATGCAGAGGTTCTCTGTTTAAAATCCTTCTCATCCACATGCAATCTAAATAATTTAAATATTAGGTTTACACAATGTGGAGAGAAAGCAGTTGCAATCCACAATGAAAACCTGAACTGGAACAGATATATAATTTATGTACAGGTAATCCTTGATTTACAACCACAATTGGGACCAGGATTTCTGTTGCTAAGCAAGACAGTTGTTAAGTGAGACACCCCATTTTATGACGTTTTTGCCACAGTTGTCAAGTGAATCCCTACAGTTGTTAAATGAATCATATGGTCATTAAGTAAGCTCAGCTTCCTCCATGAACTTTTCTTGATTTGCAAATGATCACATGACGCTGGAATGCTGCAAATTTTGTAACTTCAACTGGCCCAAATTTTGATCATATGATTGTGGGGATACTATGATGGTCATAAGTAGGATGACTGGTCATAAATTTGAATCTATGCAACTTTGTCTCTTATTTTTATAATAAAGCGCTTTGGGGAGATGGACAAGCGGCTGCACTTCTTATCCAGCTATTAATTATAAGCATGAATAAAAAGCAAGCCTAGTAAACTCCAAGTCATAGTTATGTTTCTACAGCTTTGAGACATCAAAGCAATGCTCATAGTTTGGACCCACCTGCTTTTTCATCCATAACACTGAGCAATTTCCTTGCAGTTGGGGACCACCATGCTTATAATTTAACTGGTTTCAAAGACCTAAAACTGTGTTTTTAAAAGCATAAAGCTCTATGCTATGCAAAGTGATGAAAAAAATGGGAGGATTTGGAAGATATCTCTCTTTGTGTTTCAGTTCTGAAAAAGTCAGGAAGTTTTTGTTTTTTGTTTTGCTTTACTTTGGAGTAGCAACTGCCAGTAAGACCTAAAATTGATGTTCATTCTTTATGACAGAAAATCCCTCCCTGAGACTTTGAAACAATTAAGCACATTTTTAAAAAATTATCCTCAAAAACAATGCTCCTAAGACCCGAGGGGATGGTAGAAGACAGGAAGGCCTGGAGGAACATTATCCATGGGGTCACAATGAGTCAGACATGACTTTGCAACTAACAACAACAACAACAAAGACTCAATAGGAATTTTAAAAATGCATAAAACTTCACCTCCAGCTGTGGAAGAGTCAAACAATCTATTCAGAAGCAAAGGGAAGGGAAAAAAATTACACTAATGGGTGAAAATAAGATTGGTGTTTCTTTTAAATGTATACATTTGAGTTTTAAAGCTGAACTCAATCCAGTTTTGGTGTCCCTTTATTCGTAGACAAAGTCATTTTTATTGAGAAAATTAAAAATGGCATTTGCCTTTTAACATAGCATCTTTGCTTAAGTTATCTTTAGCTGACAAGTGCTATTTATTTCTTCATAGAATTGACATATATGTGACTGATTTGTTTGCACTATATTTCCAGAAAAGAAAATTAGAGTTTCCCTCTTCCTGCTAACTGTAGCTTACTTTTAAAATGAGAGGATCATCTTAAATTCCCCGAGAATAACCAAATTTTTGAACACTATCTTACTTTTATATAAATGTAGGAGGTTTTAATTAGTATGTATCTTTCTACTCCTTTTTGAGTACGGATAGTAAAAACCGGGACAGAAATGAAATACATAGTGAATCCTGAGACCTTATTTTCTGCCTGTATCACAAAAACCACAGCTGCCATTTAAAGACTGCCTGTTATACATGCCTGGTAAAACAAGTCCACCAAGTGAGAAATGTTTATGCTTGGATTCCCTACCTGAGTCTTGTCTGGTTTTTTTTATTCTGAGGTGATAAAAATGCTTTAGGCTTGGGAAACAGCACAGAAAACAACCTCAGTTTTAAGGATCCACACTTATTTATTACTTACTTGATTTTTATCCTGCCTTTATTTCAGGATATATTTTATTAAACCTTTACACCTCCTATTTTCTCCATAACAACAACCCTCAGAGAGGGTTGGGCTGAGAAAGAGGAACTATTCCAAAATTACCCAACAGGCTTTTGTGCCTGAGGGAGAAAGAGAACCCAGGGCCTCCCACATTCCAGCAGTCTAACCACCACACTAAAGAGTCACTATGTGAGATGGGCAGAAATCAGTAACATAAAAATAAAATAATACAGCTAGCAATAAGTAAGTATTACATGCTTCCATTCATCAAAATTATCTTCAGATACAGATAATCAGAGTTGGAAGGGACCTTGTAGGTGATCTAGTCCAACCCCTCGCCCAAACAGGAGACCCTACACCATTTCTGACAAATGGCAGTCCAATCTTTCTTGAAAGTCTCAACTGATGGCGCTCCCACAACTTCCAAGGGCAAGCTGTTCCATTGGTTGATTGTTCTCACTGCCAGAAAATTTCTCCTTGTTTCCAGGTTAAATCTCTCATTCAGTTTCCATCCATTATTCCTTGTCTGGCCTACAGGAGCTTGACCCCTTCCTCCCTGTGGCAGCCCCTCAAATATTGGAAGAACACTATCATGACTCCCCTGGTCCTTCTCTTTACTAGACGAGCCAAGCCCAGTTCCTGCAACCATTCATTGTATGTTTTAATCTCCAGTCTCCTAATCATCCTGGTTGCTCTTCCCTGTACTTTTTCTAGAATCTCAACATCTTTTTTATAATGTGGTGAACAAAACTGGATGCAGTACTCTAGGTGTAGTCTTACTAAGGCTTTATAGAGTAGCATTAGTATTTCCTTTGATCTTGACTGTATCCCTCTGTTTATACAATTTAGGATTGTGTTATAAACTAATAAAATGCTTAAATAAAGTTTTATCAAACCTTTAGAAAATAGCAGGGTTCTAGTCCTGCACTTCTGATTGGCTGATAATAGCGATATCGGATTGGTCCGTTCAGGAGAATCTGATTGGCTGTTAATGAGCCACTCTCATTGGTTAAGGGGGTTAACACTCCACGTTTCTCATTGGTTACTAGATCAGCAGTTTGCCTATGAAAGGGCTGCTGTTGCCCTAGGGTTTTGCTCTGTTCAGAATGGTTAATAAAGAGTTGACGTTCACTGTTCACCATCTCATCTCCGTTCCTTGCGCCCATGCGCAGAACTTAACACTGGTTACAAGGATGGGATGCGGAGACGTCAGAGCTGACTGAACACTACAGAGCACTAAACAGAGCACATGGCTGAAGGCGCATCAACGGCGGAAACCATGACCAGTGGCACCATACCACCCGCTCCATTCAACCTGGCACAAGAAGACTGGGACTCATACATGGACCAGTTCCAGATGTTTCTGGAGACCAACAACTTGAAGGATGCCACTACTTGAAAAAAGCGAGCAGTATTCCTAACTCACTGCAGACCTGCTGTTTTTAACATGGCTAAGGCACTGGCGAAACTGGCTGAGGTGAAATCCATGGACTGGGACGTCCTCGAGCCCCTCCTATGGGCCCACTATGCACCTACCGCACCAACGCTTGTCCGAAGAAATGAATTTTACCAGAGAGACCAGCGGAAAGGAGAAAGTGTTGCAGATTTCGTCACGGATCTCCGGAATCTGGGCGGCCTCTGTGGATTCGCTGACCTCAAAGAAGCTCTAAGAGACCGAATAGTTATGGGTTTAGATGCACCACATGTGCAAAGTAAGCTGATGGTGAAAGACGACATTAGCCTTGCAGATACCATCACTGATGCTACTGCAGCAGAAGCAACCAGGAAGTCAGCTGCCCGAATGCGCCGCACCAACGCCCCGCTCCGCCAACTCGCCGGCGAAACCTCACCTCGCCTAGAGGGACATACGACGGCAACCCACCACGAGGACCTCAAATTGTCATCAGAAAGTGATGAAGAAGAGGTCAACTGGCTCCGGTCTGAACGAGACCAACACCACCAGCGTAACCAGAGACTGCAGCATCAATGCGCAGGTTGTGGGGCAAACCACCCACGACCAGACTGTAAATTCCTCGACGTGCTCTGCCATGTTTGCGGAAAGAGAGGCCACATCGGAAAGGTCTGTAGAAGCAAGGAAGAATCCAGCCCATTTCAGAGGGGGACCAACTTCCACCAATCCACAGGATATCATCCTGTGAGTCGGGAACATTTGAACCACCAATGGAACAACCACTCCTACAGAAATAAACCACTAGCCCATTCAACAAAACGAGAAGAGGCACACCAAACCATTACAATTGGTCATGCCTCATCATTAGATGCAAAGAAGATCCGAGTGAAGGTCGCCATCGAAAACCAGCCTTGCGTGATGGAAATCGATTCAGGATCGTCCCTCTCGATGGTTTCCTGGAAGACCCTTAAACAATTAATTCCTGCCATCCGATGGCAAGACCTCAGAATCCAAAGAATCATACTCAAGGATTATCAGGGAAACCAAATCCCGGTCGTTGGATCCAGCCTAGTCCAGGTCTCATTCAAAAATCATACTGCATCTTTACCATTGACCGTCGTCGACCGTGATCGGCCTAGCTTGTTAGGCCTTCAATGGTTCGCTCCACTTGGGATTGAGGTAGCCGGCATTTACCAAACCTGCAACAACAACTGGGAGGAGGCCCTCGTCCAGGAATTCCAGGACGTCTTTGCAGACAAACTAGGCGAGTACAAGGGGACCCCGATATCATTTAACCTTAACCCTGATGTAGCCCCCATCCGCCTTAAGCCTCATCGAGTCCCTTTTGCCCTTAAAGCAAAGAATGATGAGCAGCTTGATAAATTAATAACCCAGTGTGTTTTAGAACCAACAGATCATGCTCCTTGGGAAACCCCAATCATAACACCCATCAAACCGGATGGATCGTTAAGGAATTGTGGGGACTACCGTGCCACCCTGAATCACGCCCTTCAACAGAACGCGTACCCGCTGCCGGTGGTACAACACCTCCTCCATTCCCTGGGGGGCGGAAAAGCCTTCGCAAAATTGGATTTAGCACAGGCATATCAACAACTGCCTGTAGATAAAAAAACAGTAGAGGCACAAACGATCATTACGCACCGAGGCGCCTTTAAGTGCAACCGACTCCAATTCGGAGTTAGCGTAGCCCCAGGGATCTTTCAGAGTTTGATGGAGAGACTCTTACAGGGGATAAAAGGGGTCGTACTATACTTTGATGATGTTTTAATTGCTGCCCCGAATAGAGAAATACTAAAGGAGCGTTTTAAACTGGTTCTCCAGAAATTTAAAGACTCTGGCCTTAAGGTTAAAAAAAATAAATGTCAACTGTGTACAGATAAAGTAGAGTTCCTGGGGTACCTAATAGATAAACAAGGCATTCACCCCACCAATAGCAAGCTAAGGGCAATCAAGAACGTCCCAACACCCAGAAATAAGATGGATCTACAAGCTTTCCTGGGGCTCATTAATTTTTACAACATCTTCCTGCCCCACAAAGTGACCATAGCTGAGCCCCTACATAGGCTACTTGACAAAAAACCAACCTGGGTCTGGGGCCACCGAGAGGAGAATGCGTTCTGACAAGTAAAAAACCTATTAACTTCAGATGCTGTTTTAATGCAGTATAATGAGACTTTGCCTTTAACAATTACATGTGATGCGTCACCCTTTGGAGTAGGAGCCATATTGAGCCATGTGTTACCAAACGGTAGTGAAGCCCCTATTGCCTATTTTTCAAGAACTCTATCAAGGGCTGAACGTAACTATAGTCAAATCGATAAAGAGGCTCTTGCTGTTGTATCTGCTGTAAAACGGTTTCATGAATATGTATATGGACGAGTTTTTACTATTGTGACTGACCACAAACCATTGCTGGGAATTATAGGGGAGACAAGCCAACCCCCTATATATTATCACCTAGAATGACTCGTTGGTCAGAGTTTTTGGCTGCGTACAATTATAGACTGCAACACCACCCAGGGAAAGCCATTCCCCACGCTGATGCACTGAGCCATGCACCACTTCCGGAAACTGTCGACGACCCAGCTCCAATCCTTACAATGCTCCAGATTGAAATGCTACATTCACCACCGCTAACAGCTAGAGATATCGCGATCAAAACAAAACGCGATCCTATCTTAACATAAGTTCTTAGCTGGGTCGAATGGGGATGGCCAATAAATCAAACCCCTGATGACTTCACCCCCTTCAAGAACTGGCAAACAGAACTTTTTTCGCAAAAAAGCTGCATTCTTTGGGGGGATAGAGTCGTCGTCCCAGAGCGGTTACAATGAGCAGTATTAAAGACACTGCATGAGGGTCACCCTGGCATTGTGTGTATGAAAGCGCTCGCACGAAGCTATGCGTGGTGGCCGGGCATTGACACACAGATTGAAGCCTGGGTAAAGACTTGTTTAAAGTGCCAAGAAGTTAGCAATGCCCCACCTAAAGCAACTCCAACAGAATGGGAAACACCCCGGGGACCGTGGTCCCGCATCCACATTGACTTTGCGGGATCTACTAAGGGACATATGTTCCTCCTAACAGTGGATGCCTATTCAAACTGACTCGAGATCCACGAAATGAAAAGTACCACAACCGAGTCCGTCATCTGGAAGTTGAACAGGCTATTCGCCACGCACGGACTGCCATATGTTCTGGTATCTGACAATGGACCCCAGTTTACCGCTCTACCGTTTGAACAATACTTAGTGGACCGAGGTATTCGCCATGCGTTAACTTCGCCAGTGCACCCTGCAGCTAACGGAAGAGCTGAGCGCATAGTACAATTTGTTCAAAAAACCCTCTACAAAATGTACTATGGGGACATTGAAGATAAGATAAACACAATACTCCTTCTCCAACACATCACTCCGCACAGCATCACGAACAAGACTCCAGCTGAACTATTGATGGGACACAAACTCCGTTCCCACCTCGACCGGCTTCACCCGTCTTACGAGCCAGAGAAACCCTGTGGATCTAGCGGAAAATGCCGTGAGTTCAAGATAGACGACTTAGTTTTCGCTAGCAACCTTCCTGGCGAACCGTTGTGGGTCAAGGCAAGTGTAATTCAAGCCACTGGACTCAGGTCGTACCGGGTGAAAACCTACAATGGAAAAATATGGAAACGCCATATAGATCAGCTTCGCTCAAGGCTACAACCTAGTTTCCATGACTCCGGTAACTCCCAAACTGAGGGGGGAGGGGATGTCGAAGAAACCGAATTCAAAATAGCAGAAAGCAGGAATGAAAGAAGTCAACAATCAGGCATAACGTATGAAGAAGGATCAGGGAAAGGCATGTCCTCACCACAGAGGAACACCTCAACAGAGGCAAGTCTGCAAAGGCCAGAGGATAACAACGAAAACATTAGTGGCACTGAGTCATCCAATGAGGATCTACCGGCACCCGACTTGCCTGAAAACCTCCCGCCAAAACAGGGTTACAGACAAGAACCGGTGGGACAGCGTAAATCCAATAGACAGTCAAAACAACCTTCATACCTCAGAGATTACGTCACCGCACCCCCTAAATGGAACCCGGGGGGAAGGGGTGTTATGAACTAATAAAATGCTTAAATAAAGTTTTATCAAACCTTTAGAAAATAGCAGGGTTCTAGTCCTGCACTTCTGATTGGCCGATAATAGCGATATCGGATTGGTCCGTTCAGGAGAATCTGATTGGCTGTTAACGAGCCTTTCTCATTGGTTAAAGGGGTTAACACTTCACGTTTCTCATTGGTTACTACATCAGCAGTTTGCCTATAAAAGGGCTGCTGTTGCCCTAGGGTTTTGCTCTGTTCAGAATGGTTAATAAAGAGTTGAAGTTCACTGTTCACCATCTCGTCTCCGTTCCTTGTGCCCAAGCGCAGAACTTAACAGATTGCATTAGCTTTTTTGGTGGGGGCTGCACACTGCTGGCTCATATTTAGCTGGTTCTCCACTAAGACTCCAAGATCCCTCTCACAGTTATTGCTTTTGAGCCTGGTTTCACCCAGTCTGTACTTTTGGTTTTTCTTGCCTAAGTGTTGGAGTTTACTTTTCTCTATATTGAATTTCATTTTATTAGATATGGCCCAGTGTTCTAATCTGTCAAGATCCATTCGGATCTTGAGCCTATCTTCTTGGGTGTTAGCTATTCCTGCCAGATTAGTATCATCTGCAAATTTGGTAAGTTCCCCTTCTATTCCCTCATCTAAGTCATTAATGAAGATATTGAAGAGTACTGGGCCTAAGACGGAACCTTGTGGCACCCCACTGCTTACTTCCCTCCATGTAGACTTAGACCCATTAAGGACTACTCATTGAGTACAGTTTGCCAGCCAGTTGTGAATCCATCTAGTGGTGCTGCTTTCTATTCCACTTTTTTCTAGCTTACTAAGAAGTAGGTTGTGGTCTGCTTTATTGAATGCCTTGCTGAAATCTAAATATATTATGTCGACAGTATTTTGCTGGTCTACTAATTTAGTCATTGTGTTGAAGAATGAAATAAGATTGGTTTGGCATGATCTGTTTTTAACAAACCCGTGCTGCTAGTTATTACTTTACTTGTTTCTAGATGTTGGCAGATCTGTTTTTTTATTATCTTTTCCAATATCTTTCTAGGTATTGATGTTAGGCTGATTGGTCTATAGTTTCCTGGGTCTATTTTTTCCCCCTTTTCTGAAGACGGGAACCACATCAGCTCTTTTCCAGTCCTCTAGTAGTTCCCCAGTGCTCCAGGATTTTTGAAAGATATGGTGCAGCGGTTCTGAGATGACCTCTGCCAGTTCCTATAAAACTCTGGGATGTAATCCATCAGGCCCCAGTGATTTGTGTTCATCAAGATTAGACAGGTGTTCTCTTACTATTTTTTTGCTTATTTTAACTTTTATTTCTGGTCTGTCTTTTACAGTTATGTTTTTGGTGGGTTGAGCTACAGTTTCTTTTTGCGTGAAGACGGATGCAAAGAATAGTTAAGCAATTCTGCTTTCTCTCTGTTGCCTGTTACTTCCTTGCCATCTACCACCTGCTCTTAAAACATCATATGAGCATCATATTATCAATGCCAAAATGAAATACTAGATACTGGACTATCATAGCAGAATCTCATTGCATCCAGCCACTAATTCAGAACCATAGAGGCAGAAAGGGTTGTCAGATACTGTATATATTGTGATATGCTAACTGCTTCTCTACATGGAACTTGTCTTTTTTTCTTTTTAATATCAAACGGAATCCACGTGTTCTGAAAAAAACATGTAGTAAAACAGACAGGAAGACTTAGGGGAAAATTGTTTCCTCAAGAACAGTTTTCTCTCTATATGCCAATTCTTAGAAATGCAGGTTAGGCGTGGTTGTTAAGTATGGGGTCCCTGCTGCTCTCTGAGTTTGGTTGTTGTTGTTCTGTATTGTACATTAACATTCTTGTAAACACAGCACCCTGATTGGCCAGTGCGCACAGCAACTGGATTGGCTGAGCGAGCCGCACTGATTGGCCTGCCACGAATCCTCACAATTGATGGAAACCGATCGCGGGAGATTCAAAGCGGTGCCATTGGCCGTGGTCGGCGCAGCCAGCCCCATATAAGCCGCAGCCGATCCTCAGGACCCCGAGTTGATCTTGAGACTAATAAAGAGCTGAAAACTAGTCACTGACTTCCGAGCCTTCTTTCGAGCACCTACACAACACTGGCGATGAAGGTGGGAGCGGGAACTGATACCCACCGAGCACGTGGCACCGAGACGAATAAGATGGCCAGCATTGCACCGCCTGCACCCTTTAACCAGACTACTGAGGACTGGGAATTGTACATTGATTGTCAGATAATGGTCCACAGTTCACCGCACTGGAATTTGAAAAATTCCTAGTGGAATGGGGCATACAACACACTCTGACAATGCCGGCACATCCGGTGGTGAACGGTAGGGCGGAACAAATGGTGCAATATACAAAAAAACAATCCAGAAAATCGAAACCGGGGACATGCAAGAGAAAATAAATAAACTACTTTTTATCCAACACATAACACCAAACACAACGACCAACAAAAGCCCCACAGAGCTACTAATGGGCAGGAAACTAAGATCCCCCCTAGATAGGCTGCACCCCACATACAACCCCGAAAAATCCACCGACTCATTGAGCAGGCACCGAACGTTCGCACCAAGAGACGCAGCATGCGCGAAAAACCTTAGAGGGGACCCCCTCTGGATACCGGCAATGGTAACCCAGGCAACAGGTCCCCGCTTGTACTGGCTACAAACAGTCAATGGATGAGAATGGAAATGACACATCAATCAAATAATTTCGAGAATGACCATGGGAAACACAACCGACATGCAAGCAGACAGAAACATAAACCCAGAAAGGGGGAAAAAAAACCACCCAAACACCAACCAAGAGGAGAGGGAAAGCCCCGGGAACCAACCCCAACCAGAAAGAAACCAAGAATACTCACCAACTGAAGCAGAAATAGACAACCAGCTTGAAGCCTCGCCTGGAGAAAATAGCCAAGCCAGCTCAACCAGCCCGGAAGGACTGGGCAGGAGTGGCAAGGCCAGCAGCTTGACCAGCCCGGGTAGACCGGGAGGAAGCTACGACGAAAGGCCCGGCTCACCCTTCCAGGCGGTTCCATCAATGAGGCAGAGAGCAACACAGAACCCAACCGAACCGCCCAAAGGCCAGACATCAACTAACCTGCGCAGGTCCAGTAGGCAAGTACGGAGCCCTGCCTACTTACAGGACTACATCACGTAGGACTGTACCAAGAGGGGAGGAGTGTTCTGTATTGTACATTAACATTCTTGTAAACACCGCACCCTGATTGGCCAGGGCGCACGGCAACCGGATTGGCTGAGCGAGCCGCACTGATTGGCCCACCGCGAATCCCCGCGATTGGTGGAAACCGATTGTGGGAGATTCAAAGCGGTGCAATTGGCCGCAGCCAGCGCGGCCAGCCCCATATAAGCTACAGCCGATCCTCAGGACCCTGAGTCGAGCTGAAAACTAGTCACTGACTCCCGAGCCTTCTTTCAAGTGCCTACACAACAGTTGTACAGACTTGTGGCTAGTTTATATTCAATATATATAAAAAAGAGCAAACCCCATTCCCTTCTAAGACTGACAATGTTACCTGGTTGGGTAATGAAATGTCTATAAACTATAAATATTCTCATCTATCAGCATGGTTGTTAAGTGCAGTGAGATAGCAGGGAGATTGACATAAATTCTGTCAGGTATTTGCAAAAAAAAAATTAGAATAATTCCACTTTTCTTTTAAGAAATGTTATGCTGATCTATTACAATGAAGGAGGAGGAACTCACTCATTATTAATATTTCTTTTTGCTGGGAACTATGGGAGTTTACGGCCAATGCACCTGGAAAAGTATCAGATTGGGAAATGCTAATCTAAGATTGGAATCTTGCAAGCCAAAATCAAGATTTGAAGTATTTTATACTGTGATCAAATGATAGCCTCAGATATCCCAATTCTCAATTCACACTATTTTTGTAATACGATGCTTGGTGCTCATGCAAACACAAGGGTGACAGCAATAAACAGTTACAGGGATGGTTCTTGGCAAACTACCATCTCAGTACCGCTACCTTATACGGTCATGCTTACTAAGTTTAGCTGCCTATTCAAAAACATACCTTATACAGATGACTAAGTTTCATGCTTTGGGATTAGTAGCAGCATAGATCATATTAACCAAGCTCTGACCAATTCATTCGTAGTACTTCCTTGACAACTGTTTACTGAGGAATGAGTTTTCATTCATTCATGCAAGCTGGCTCTAAATCCAGCTTTTAGGTGGGATCCCTCACTTACCTTGCAAATAAAGAGAGGTGAAGCATCAGTGCTCCTGATTCTGGATTTAAGCATTCCCTTCCATATACTCCACAAACTTCCCTTCCATAAATTCCTTCTCTCACCCTTGTCTGAAAAGGAAGGAGAGAAGCTTTTTGAAAGCTTGCAAACTATCCTGAGGAGGATATCTCATCAGGGAATGTGTATGTTGCCCATCCTTACAAAAGATGTGGAGAATAATTTACTTAACCATTTCAATAAAAATATAAAAAACAAAGCATGGCACTTTCCCTTAAAAAGTCCCGAGAACAAAAAGGAGATTGCTTGATATGCTTGAGGAGCATGGCTCAATCCTGACAATCTCCTAATACACATCCATCAAAGGTTCTTTAGACAATGCCCCGTGCATTAGGGCATTTCTACCCGAGGCTTTGGCACTGCTCCTATAGCAGTGCCACCCTTCTTTGTTCTTGGATTGGTGTCATCCTTGAACAGCTGAATTGATTTTCTCCCAGTTAGATCACTAACATCTCAATGACAAAATTCTGCTTTGTGATTGGAGAAATTTCAGTGCTGCATGGCTCAAGGGCAAGGAACTCCCATGAATGGATTGCCTCCTGACTTCTGGGCTCACTTCTTTTCTAACAACACCAAGTCTCCATAGCACCATACCACTGTTTACCAGAGATTTCTAAATACAATTTTCCATTCACCTGCACAGAGACTAATCAAGCCTTTTAAAAACCACTCCCACAGCAACCATGGATTGAGGTAAATATACAGGCAAGCAATAAGGTGACACGGGTGGCATCTTTGGGCAGAGAAAGGAGGCCTATCTTGTTATAGGTGCATGAGGATGATGGTGGCTCATTCTGTGACTACATTTGAGGAGCATGAGACACAAAAATACCAGCAATATGGAATGCTCCAACCCCAGGCCCAGTTAGGACTCCTATAACAGCCTCTTCCAATAAGGAGAGCTTTTTATTGACCACAAGAGGCATTTAAGTGATTTCTTCAAGGAATATCATAGAAAACATGAAGATAACTTCTAATAATGGAGCTACCTACTCTGAAAAGAGAATAATGAGCATAAACATGCACATGACCCACACAAAATATAAAGAGCAAATGGGGATTTTGAAATCAGTCTAGGCTGGCATAAGTGATATTTGAAGTCCACAGACTTTATTGATCAATGTAATAATCATGACAACAGACTAAGAGATCCTAGAAACTTTTATTGAACCCCTGGTGGGCAAGTGGTCTGGAACTGTTGATTCCCTTGAATGTGCCTGGAGTCATCAGCAAGGGAAACAGATTATATGGGCTGGATGCAAGTGGCAGAGCAGGTGAATAAGTGGGGCCAAGGATTCTAGTGAGATAGAAGCGACTTGTAGAGACTCTGTGGGAGCTTTTCTTCTTTATTACAAAACAAGACTAGGAGAAAGAAAAGAGGGTAAAGAGGACAAACTGAAAACACAAAAGGTCTGCCATCTTAAAAGGATAAGCTTTATGCTACACAGATGCTAGGGAGGAAGGAGGAGAGAGAGTAAATATTAAAAAATAACAGTTCAGCATTCCCAGGCTCATTTAACTGAAAAAGTGAGTTTACTCCAATTTGGCAGAAAGAAGGGATTATTTCAAGAGAATTTGCGAAGCAAGGTAATGAGAGAGACTCTCTGAACCCCTTTTTCCCTTCCGCCTTTTTTTCTTCCTGATCTTGTTGCTGACTCAGAATTCTGTCTGGGATTTTCTTCTTTTTGCTGTCCAAGCAAAAGTTGACTATGAAAGAAACAACTATGGCAATAGACATCAGAAGAATCAGTAAGCCACCAACACAATAATTTCCTTTATGAAAATGCAGGTCTCTCAATATCAGGGAAATATGTTGTGCCCAAAGAGCCCTAATTCTAGCATACCTGACAACACCAGAAACTTCCTAAGAGTCAGACAGTGAGTAGTGAATTCTGTAAGGTACTTTTCACACAGTCCCCTCAACAACTAACTACATTTAATTTGCCAGACAGGTGTGAAAGGCGAGTTGCCCAATTGTGCTCAAGCCAAAAAAGGATTTGGGCTACATTTCCTTTGTAGAAATCACTAATTGGCAATTAGATCCTACTACTATACTAAACAGATTTGTCAAGGCCATAATTTGATGGGACTGACTAGCTAAAAATGACATGAGAATCAACAATTTTGGCAATCTTTCTCAATAACACAGACCAGTTGTAAGCATGAGACAAGACAAGTTAGAATTTGTTTAGACAAGGTGCTACACAGCCTGCCATTCTCATGTTCTATAATTAGAAACCACAGGGGATTTTTCTTTAAGTTGTTGTTGTGACTCTATCACACTTCCAAAAAGGAAAAAAAACTCAAAAGTAAAATTACAGGGATCTTATACTTGAAAGCACAGGAAGAAAACATCATAGAGAAGATTCTGGAATTAAAGCTTCAATGTTTTGCCATCACAGAAAAGTATCTGCAGGTGCTACAGTTGTCCTGTGTTTTTACTTACTGGCCCAATATCAGTGTATTTGCTGTCATTCCCTGCTACATACGCTTCCTTATGCATGCTTGCATATCCTGGGTGCAACTACATTAAGATGAATTTATAATCAGATGAGTATTTATAAACTTCCTCAGAAAATATTTTGAGAAGAGGACCACAACGTTTATTTTAGTGTTCTCTCCAAGCTGACAAGCTAAATTGGGAGAAATTACCAACTGATATGTTAAATAAAAAAAAATCCAGGAGAAATAATAGTGGGAATTGTAGTCCAACACTTTTAAATGTTATTGAGTTAGAATTCATACTTAAGTATAAAGAAATTCTACTTGTACCAGTTTTCTGTAAATTGTAGCAAGGAAATATCCAGAGTAGGGAGGTAAAATTCTCCTTACATGATTTATAATGGGTTGTGGGTAATCTTTATCAGTGGTAGGAACATTCCCACATTAGTGTCCCTAATCAAAACTGTCTGCTATGAGTTCCAAGAGCTTCAACCTTACAGCTCATTTAACCCTGAGAATGAAATTAACTACAGATAGTCCTCGATTTATAATAATTGAGCCCAAAATGTTGCTAAGCAAGACATTTGTTGTGAATTTTACCCTATGTTATAACCTTTCTTGTCACAGCTGTTAAGTGAATCATTGCAGTTGTTACGTTAGTGACACAATTGTTAAGTAAATCTGGCTTCCCCATTGACTTTGCTTGTCGGAAAGTCGCAAAATATGATCCCATAATTCCAGGACACTGCAATCAGTCATAAATATGTGTCAGTTGCCACACATTTGAATTTTGAACATGTCACCAGAGATGCTGCAAAAGTGAAAAATGGGCATAAAAGTGTCACTTTCTTCAGTGCCACTGTAACTTTGAACAGTCACTAAAAGTTGAGGACTACCTGTACATAGATTTTTTTGGCTGTGTAGTTAGTTCCATTCCTAGATTCTGAGTTTTGATTATATTAGAGCACCTTCCCCTAAGCCTGGATCTCTCCAGATAGCTATGCATATTAAGGATGATAGGAGTTGCAGTCCAATATATTTGGAGGATGCCATATCATGGAAAGCTATGCTTAAGTGGAAAGAAACTTGCAGATCATGTTAGATTCTGATCTATCTATCTATCTATCTATCTATCTATCTATCTATCTATCTTGTTAATAATTTTATATGCAGCATGTTGTACATAGTGATTGATAATTGCCATGCCTGGTTGGTTAGTTAATTTGTTCGTCTCAGCCAACATATAGTGAGAAAGCTGTCATTTACAGCTACTTCACTTTAAAAATATTTTTAAAACTATTCTTATCTCCAAATGACTTTCAAACTAACAAAATATTTCTGATGTGGCAATCCTCGCACTTAAGACTGAAGTCTAAAAAAATTAGCCTACAAAGAAAAGCAATGGATGAAAATGGAAGAAAGTGTAACTTATCTTTTCATGGATTCATTCAACATGGGCAACAGGCTACATTGGACCTTGTAGTACATCCTGATGTGAGATGCCAGCCATTATTTCTGTATATTGAATTTCTGTATATTGAATGAACCATCCTGTCAAGCCATAATATTGTTAACTGGTTTTAAAAAAAATGCAATGTGGACGCAGCAATTGCGTCTTGGTAGCGTGTTGTGTAAACCTGGCTATAACATTACTCTGGAAGAAATTAAAATGTCTCCTTTTGCTGTCAGTAAGTACTGGCAGGAAATGCCAACTGAGGGGAAAACTCTATCAATGTATTCACTGATTTATCTGACTTGGAATTGGCCCTATGATATGCAGACAAATAAATCAAGAGGATAATTTTGTAGACTTCTGTAGAGAATGTGCATGTGTCAATTAAAGATTTATTATATAGTTGCCTATTCTTGTGTTTATATAATAATTTGATTAATACAGATGGTGCTTTGAGGGACTGTGAGAAATGTTGTAAAATGCAGCTGTTTAAAAACTTTGTCCCTCAAAGCATGGCACCAGGAAAACTAATGCTTTTCAGGATCATGTAATTTTTGTTTTTCTTGTGATTTAAAGAAACCTGAAGCAGAGACTGGATTGTTTCAGTTCTACACCATACCCCTCCCTTCACTGGCCACACCTTGCTGATAAAATGCCAAAGAAAGAAGCAGAAGAAGAAAAAAAGAGGCAAGAGAGAGAGAGAAAGAAAAAATGAAAGCTTTTACTTGGTCCTTTTTTCAAAGAATGACAACAATTGTATTTGCTGGCTAATCAGGCTTTTCAGAATTGACCAAGAGGAAACAACATAGCTGGTGATGACACAATCCTTGTTGGCATAGCCACTTAATGAGGAAACTCCCACAGGGAAAGGCTTTATAAGTGCTTCAGGAAGGTTGAGACATTTCTCAGGCAGTGTCGGTGAGTCAAAAAGAGAGAGGGAAAAAGACAAAAGTGCTGGTAGTACAACCAGGTCTCAACTTGACATCAGGATGAATTCTGGCCATGGCTTCTACCACTTTTCCTCTGGCTACCTTGGAGGACCCTCAGGATGCCTCCTGCAACCTATAGGGGATTGCTACAGAACTTCCAATTTCCATGGAGTAAGCAGCAATCTTCCCATGCCTCTGTCCTTTGGAAGCCCTATCTGGCTGGCTTCTCCTGCTGGGACAAGCTGGGGAGCCTTCAGTGGGAATCAGGGAAGCCTCTTCATGGGTGGGAATGAAAAGCGGACCATGCAGGAGCTGAATGACCGCTTGGCTTCCTACTTAGAAAAAGTACGATCTTTGGACGAAGCCAACACACAGCTGGAGGGCTGCATCCGGGAATGGCACCAGAAGAGATCTCATGGCACCCAGAGAGACTTCAAGGATTACGAGCACAACATCTCAGACATGCACGAGCGGGTAAGTCAGCAGAAATGCCAACTGTTCTATTTTCTTCTCCAAAGGATTAATTCAACCCAGCTGGCTGAATTAGAAACCGCTGGAATATTACAACCAAGGGTTATTTTGCTGAAGTGATGTCAATAAAATAAAATATTGCACACGCCAAAAATGTGGATTCAGAGAAGAACAAAAGCTGAAGAAGTCTTAATATAATTTTTTTAAAGTGTAAGCACAGACTGAAATCTATACATCTAATTATTTTTCCTGAGACCAGAGAAGTTTACCTTTTCATATAATGTTCTACATGTAGATGTTAGACTCTGGGACAGCAATCTGAAAAGCACATTCATATTTATCTTTTTTCTAGTATTTAATTGCAGCATTTAGTTTTATATACCTTTTCTAAAAATAGCAATGGGAGCAAAGAAAGAAAAAACACTTGCATTCTTAGTGCACTCAAAATATTTGCTGAATTTTAAATAGAAGGTAATATTACTATTTTTTCCTTTAAGTTATTGATACAGAATGTACCTATTTTAAAACATAATCCTGAGGTGACCTATTCCTATCATGTTTACAGAATAGACTTCCTTTACAAATATTGAGATTAGATTTATGAATGAATTCTAAATCCTTGTTAAAATGAGTTAATGGAACAGCCACTGTCCTTTAGATATGTTATACTAGATAGAAGGATTCTGAAAACACATAAAAGGAATGAAGCCATGCAGATTGCCTGTGCTCCCTTATCCCCAATATACACTGAATGGAGGAAACCTCAGGTGGGTTTATTTTCATTGTTATTCCTTATTAATTTAAATATGATCCAGCTGCCAAAAAAGCCAATGCAGTCTAGGCTGCATTAACAGAGGGATAGAATCAAGATCATGCTAAGTGTATAATCAGGAACACTGATAGAGTGGAGGTCCATTATGTAGAGAGTTTTGCTTGTGTTTAGATCAAGGCTGGCTAGGCACATGGTTTGGCCCCTGATACTGCATGCAGACATGCAGGTATGCAGTCAATCAAATTTTATGATCATAGAACAATGTAAGTAAGGTGAGATACAAACAATAAAGAAGTAAAATGCCAAAAAATATTAAAACAAAAGTTACACAGAGTTTAAAAAGCTTTTTTGTTTTGATGAAAATAAATATGCATACACACATACATGCAAATGCATATACACACACATACACAGATGTTTTAATGAATGATGTACACATTTGTCCAGATCATAAACTTGAAACTCCAGGCAACATACCACCATAAACCAAGTCAAAATATCCAACAATGAGAAAAAAGTCCATTAATAAAAGTAAATCACAGAATAAGGGCATGAAATTTTGTTTCCTTTGTTATCTATTTGCATTTTTATACCAGTTTTATATTTGTGATACAGTTGATTGACTAAATCAATAAAGTGTTTTCTTCTTCTGCACTAGAAGCACCTACACTCAAGGATGAGCCAATCTAATTTCCCAATAGAAGGGACATTTGGGTCTTCAAGGTCTTTTTGAAGGTTAACAAGGGCAGGAACAATGAAATCTCAGTATGTACTCATTCATTGATTTTTTAAATCCCATTCCCTTCTAGTAGTTTTAAATAAGACCAGTGTGAGAAAAAGAAAGACGGACCATTTCCCAAATTAGTGATCTGAAGCAGATTCTCTGAGATTATGGGAAAGACCCATAACCTTCTCTTTGAATATTGCTTGTTTCCCATTGCAAGAATCCAATGATTTTGAACAACATAAACCATAAGTAATGATTTGTTTTCTACTGGTCAGCTAATTATGCTGATTTATTGATTAGAGGCAAAGGCAGGTGAGGCTGTAGGGCTTTTATGGTTGAGGACATAGGACACACTTCATTTCCTGTCTTTTGCTTATTCATAATACAAGTAGAAGCCCACTGCAGATCTCTTCACTCACTCTTCACTGTTTTTGTGAAAACGGTGATGGAATACATACATTCAGCGACATCCATATTAGCCATATTCAAATACACATAATGCCTGAATAGAGTCTTGAGCAAACAACCTTTATGATAAACTGTAGTGAAACATTCCAGGAAAATTAAAAAGCATTCCTTTTTGGATGAAATGTATTGCACTGGAAATTATCTTGCTCAATTGATTATATTAGCAAGCTGTGTTGAGAAAACACAGAAAAAAAAATTGATTCTTTAAATCATCACTGGAAAGTTGAGCATTGTTTTACAGGTCTCACCCCCACAAGGCAGGCATAATTATTAGCTGCACCAGGTGTCAGATGCCAGAGTGAACAGGAAATGCAGATGATGGTTGGAGGGCAGAGTAGTGTTGATGCTTTGCACCCCTGAACTAATTAGTAGTTTTCTGGGTGAAGAGGGAAATCTTAGTCCATCACTATAGTTGACATAAGATATAGCTGCAGTTCTGAGCAGCTTTAATACAGAGAAGGTCCATCTTGTCTTTGGCCCAAAGATGTTACAATGCCTGTAAAAAAAGAACAGATAGTTTTTTCATTTTTAATTCTCTCTTTGTAATACTCTGCCTTTGCCTCAATTTGTTTATTTCTTTGCACTATTCTTACCTCTTGTTCTGAATGTAGCACAAACATACATCTGAAACAAATTGCTGCATACCTCAAAACTAAATGTTCCTCTATTTAAAAAAAAAAAACCCTTCTTCACTGGAAACTAAATGCCAGAGTGAAGTTGTCAGAGCTGCTAACTATTGTTAGCTGTTGTATCTTCATTTATCTCCAAGCTCAAGTCCAATAGTTATCTATATTAGGGATGTTAGAGATGGGAAGACATTTCATCAAATGAGCGCCAACCTAATTTGAATGGTATTCTATTAATAAAAATGAATCACTTCTTCTGTGATTCAATAATAAGGGTGAAAGGATTACCATTATTATTCATCCGTGTTATTATTGCTTCTCCTTATACACTGATTCTGGGATACCCTTTTTTTGTTTTTTAGTAGTAATCCATCTACCATTTATCACTGCTCTCTGTCTTTGATTTAGGGCTGTTCTGTCTCTGTTTTTATATGCATATATATGATATGTCTGTTCTCCTCAACATACTGCTTCTTTGTAATGTGAAACAGTTTTTAAAAACATGGCTAAAATGAAATGTTTAAGGTGCGAGGACTTTCATATACCATTTAATTCACTCAGCATTAGACAAGAAGAAAAAATGAGGTTGGATTATTGCAATACCCATCAACATCATTCATGCTTCCTGGATCTAAAATAATTGGAAGAATGCAGTACAAAAATGCAATGCTTTCAACATTAAAAAAAAAAAAGGATGTGAAATTTGTATCTTGGGAGCACATGAAAACACATACAAAGGATCTTGCACATTTTGGTAAAACCAACTGTTCTGTCCCTAATTAGCATTCTTGAGATCCCCGCGCTTTGATTGGCCAAAGCGCGGGGCACTCTGATTGGTCAGGCGAGCCGCGCCGATTGGCTCGCTAAGAATCTCCCGCGATTGGTCCATTCGAATCGCGGGAGATTCAAAGCGGTGCCATTGGCTGCGGCCGCCGCGGCTAAAAGAATAAAAGCCGCGAACCTTTTGCAAAGCGCCAGTTCGGTTCCCACGTTAATAAAAGAGCATGATTTGAAGTCACCGACTCCTGGCATCATTTTCGAGGACACGACACCAACCATAACGTATATGGACATGAACTTTATGCCAAAGAAATGAGAACCTTAGCAAAACTGACACTGACAGATCTGTTTATTCTTACATCACAGAAGTTTTGAAAAATCTTATCAGACTTCGCAGCGATTGTGGATAGACAAGCATATAGTTTGGAAGCGGGCAATTTTTTTATTGTGCTGTATACTTTGTTCTTAATATTTTTGTTACATGGAACTAAGCAAATTATAACAACTGATAACAAGAAAATTATTTTTGAAAATGTTTTCAAATTCCTTTCTTAACAAAGGAAAATGACATTACCAAAATGAATATTTGAGAGGCAAATGGAGTCTAACTATAGCAATTACATACAGGAACTTTTTCTGCAGCTGTCTGACATCCTTATAATTAAAAAGGAGTCCTTGTTCTCACAAAAAATGATAGGGAACATATATAAATATAAATTATATTCTCTCATATATCCAAGCTCAGGTCTAATAAGATTTGTAGCAAAACTTTCTTCAGCTAGGTAATAATCTCTATCATTAATTAGAATAATGACTTTTAACTTCACTTTATTGTGTCTGATGAGTTGGTCTTTGCATAAAGTTGCAGTTTAGTAATGAGGAGTAGAAAGACAAAACAGAAGTCATTTGAAAACATTTTGAAACATGAATTTTAGCAACATTGCACCTAGGACTAAATAATTTCAACTACATAATGATATTCCCTTATCTTTTTTTTTTTAATGTGATGGGATTAGAACTGAATAGGAAAAATAGTGCCCATACATACCAAGACAATGTAGATACAGTGGAACCTCGGGTCATGACCATAATCCATTCCTGGATTCTGGTTGCGACCTGATTTGGTTATGTCCGGAAGCATGATTAACTGTTCATGTGCACAGTAAAAAAAAAATGGTGCTGAAAGTGAATCTTTCCCTGCTGATTTTGTTCACCACCTGATTTTTAAATCATGACCCGATTCAAAAATGGGGTGGATTTTTAGTTCGCCAGCTGATTTGGTCGCAAACAGGAGCATTTGTAACCCAATGTTCCACTGTATCTTTTGTGACAACATTACCAAGCCATAATTAGATCAGCATAATTTTAAAAAATCCCTTGGGTTTTCAATTGGTCCCATAGACATCCATAAAATTAAAACAACCCATTATTTTATCTGGAAAAGTACAGAAAAATGTCAAGACTATGGGGGCGGGAAGCTAGTGAGGATAGTGGAAAACAATTCTTTACTGTCTGATAAATGAAAGTTTTTGAATAGCTATACCCATCTTGGCACTCATTTAATGAGAATGCCTGCAATCTCATCTAAATTTTTCATATGTCCATTGATTCAAAAAGGTTGCCTAATATTGACTGGAGTGATATGATTCTGATCTCCAAAAAGAGGGCTGGACATTGTTTCAGCTTCAAGTTGGGGAAACCCTAGAATAATTTTCAGGATATAGAAAATGCATCCAGTGTCAAGGACCAGAACCAAGGAAAAAAAAAAACATTTCCAGCTGTAAATCTCCCTTTCTTGCCATTCCTTGCTTAGTCTTTTATTTTGCCTTCAAATGACTATGGTTTTGACCCATCTACTTTCATTGTTAGATGGAGTGCTCTCTGGCCAGTGATAAAATGCAAGATAATAAGTCACATAACTATAAATGATGACAATTTTTCTGTAGTGGAAGGGAAAGGGATGACCAGCAACAAGGTGCACAGAATAAGCTTCAGTGGCAATAGTATAATAAAAGTAGAATCTATATGATTGCTAAGAGTGAAAAATGACTGGATGGTCCATAAATAATTAATAATGCAGTTATCAATCAATTCATTCATTAATTATGTAGATGTGCTTTGTGGCTTCTATACACCCCTGCAAACCAAACTGAATGCACATGATGCAGAAGTTCTCAAAAATTAATTTGCCTTTATTCCATTCCTACCACTCTTTCGGTCATGAGCCAGTAAATATATGCTCTGGACATCCTAGCTGTAAAAACTCATTTCATCATAAACTTAATCATGTTACTTAAATAGGATAGTTTCTGTCTTTCCTTGACTGAATGTCAATATAGACCAGGGGTGGGATTCAATTTTTTTTAACAACTGGTTCTGTGGGCATGGTTTAGTTGGTGAGCGTGGCTTGGTGGTCATGTGACTAGCTGGGCATGGCCAACTCAACATCACTCACATCGAGGCATGCATCTCCTCGCCTGGCCTCTCGTGACTGTGGTGATGCTGCGATAGTCATAAGTGTGAAAAATGGTAATAAGTCACTTTTTTCAGTGCCATTGTAACTTTGAATGGTCACTCCACACAAGCAAAATACCAGCAAAGGAAGGAAAAAAACTCAAGAGAAGTTCTTGAGACAGGAAGTCTAGTCCTGCCAAGAATGAAATAAAGGTTAACAGAGAGGCAGTTTTGGTAAGCAACACCAGAATGTTTCCTTCCTGCCTTCCTTACAGGATTAGGCCAGTAATTTTTCTAACAACCGGTTCTCCTAACTACTTAGAATGTTAACAACTGGTTCTAGCAAATAGGTGCAAACCTGTAGAATCCCACCCCTGATATAGACCCTTCCTGTTTGCTACACAGTGAATTTCCTGGAGGAAATACTAGAAAATTTGATATACCCAAGACTTGGCCTATTTCTGGGTCTATGGCCTACACTTAGTCTGCTGATATGACAGGTGCAAGAAACAATTGCACATCCACCTTTTCAAATATTAGCATATTTGTGTTTGGTAGTGTTGTGGATAGAATCTGTGATATGACAATGTACAGTACCTTCTTCTACTGTGATTCTGGGAAGGGAATCTGAATTAAGGGATAAATAGTCCATCACAAACACACTAATGGAAGTAAGGAATTTAATTCATCCGAGACAGAGTTCTGTGAATCAAGATTTCCATGTTAATGAGTCATTTTGGCTTAAGAAGATATTCACCTTTCAGTATACTCTTGAAAGGATTTTCAGCTTCCTCTGGCACATCACAGAGGATTTACATAATAGGTGTTTGGCAAGATATTGTCTCAACATCACTCTAAACCACCCATAATCATAACACCACCCAATTTCCTTTTGACATGATTCATGATGAGTTTTGTTTCCATCTGGGTATCTGAAAGAAGTTTCTCCAGGTCAAAATGGTTAATGACCCTGTCAGTCAAGGGAAGGATAAGAGCAAGAGGAAAGACCTTTAAAATCCTTGGCTTTGTTTAATTCCACTGGAAATATTTCCTAAGCAGTTTTTGTTGTTGTTGTGGCAATATGTATAGTATTAGGATGAGAAAAAGATAAACAGCTGAAGTGAGCCTTTAACACCATTCATATGTATGTCAGTGCAGCAAACATAAGAACTTGATATTTAGGTTAAGGAATTTCACCTAGTATGATTTGCTATATGTCATGCTATCAGAAGCCTAAGTTAAAAAAAAAAAAAGATGTTTCTTCAACCTGGGATCCAAAAAATATAGATTTTAAGGTTACAGTTGCCACCTCTTTTTATTCATAGTATATCAGGTTTTGAATTAAATATTACTAACCTCATTTCTGAACCAATATTAATCACTATATACACCTATATTGAAGAGTATCTTGCCTATCTAAAAAGTATCTTTCCTGTTTAGTGAATGTATTTCCAGTAGATTCTTTTAAATCTATTGTCTTTTGAGAATGCTTTCAGTAAAGGGTAATTTCTATTCTTACCCATAATCTACATAACTAGAAATTCAAGCTTTTTCTTTTGTAGACATAATATATAATTATTGAAAGCCTTTGAGAATCATTTTAATGCAGTGGTTCCTAATAAGTCTGTAAGTGTGTCACATTTGCTATTCTGCCAGGAAACATTCACAGGATTTTAAAAATAAATTTTACCACATTTTTTTTTTAAAAAGAGATTCATAGGACTACAATCTCAGCAGATAGTTAAATGTTATGAAACATTTATGCCCGCAGCTGAAATCTTGCAATATATTGAACTTTAAAACTAATAAATTTTCAGATTATCTCCTTTAGGTCATTTAAAAATATTTTTTTCATTTTCATTATTATTTTAGCATTCACTGACTACTGATAGTCAGGAATTTTGCTATATGTAAATTTGAGACAAGATATTATGTTTTTTTTAATCCAAATATCACAACCCTTTCATAGTTACTTGCAGCATCACAATCATGTAGTAAGAGGATTGCAGCTTATATTGTGACAGCAATGCTTTTGCCCCATTTTGGTACTCTAACCCAACCCTGCAGATGCGGTGCTCAGTGTTTCACCTGCTTTCCAATACTCCTCTTGGTTACTGCTATTGCTTTCAGGATTATGGCTTGACTAAAATTAGAAGGGTAATTTTTTCCTTATATCTCTTCTCATCAACAGGCCTAGAGTTCTCCATCTTTTGATCCTTCTCAAATCCTTCTCAAATCTTGTATCAATTTCCATTTTAATATGAATTATCCAGCATGTGTTTCACAAATCAGTACACAAGTTTGAACATATTTGAAATATTGTATCCCTATTACAATCAATTATTGGAATATGTATAGCTATGCTTTCTTATTTGTGCTTTACTGAATTTTGTGACAAAGCTCTTCAGTGGAAAAATAGGTTATTGAAAAGCGTATATGCATCACATGCTAGAAAAGTTGAAATAAATAAAATATCTATTAGGGAGAAGTATTTAAAAAACATGAACATTCTTAATTTCTTAATGTTCATCACATTCCAATCACAACTGAACATTAGCAGTTGCTTGCAAGCTTTCTTTCATCTGTTCTTATGGTGGAATATAATATTATGCAATTGTAATTAATATGTTTACCTTGAAATTATAATGAATATTTGACAGCTGGAAGAAGAACATTCACATCTGAAGCCAACCAAAAGCAAAACAAGAGGTGCTGAAAAGCTAATACATCCCAGCTTTGCATTTTGAGTTTCAAACTCTAAGCAAGTAATATTTTCTTGTAAAAATTTCTCATTTTTTTCATTTTAATAGGAAATTGAGAAAATATTGATTGTAGTTTAATATTGATATGGTTATGTGCAGCAGTGCACAATAAATTCAATTAAAAACCTAATGACTCTATTGGCACAATGTGCAACTTAATTAATTTTAACATGTTTATTTTATGGCTAGCCATGTTTGGCACATCCTGCTGATTTGGTTATACTTTGGTTCAGTGTATTTTGCAAAATCAAGGACTGGGCTAATTCAGTGACTAAATAAACCCACAAATGCATTCCAGAGGTGAAAAAGTAACTATAGTTTTCTTAGCCTACCAAAACAACAAATCATGAAACTTTTAGTCTACCTCTACAGTAAGATTAATATTTTATCATTTACAGATTGAGACTGGACGAGTTACCAATGCAGGTCTTGTTCTACAGATTGACAATGCCAAAATGGCAACAGAGGATTTCAGGCTCAAGTAAGTCTTTTCTTGAGCTTCTCGTCTATTCTTGGAAGCAGATGCAGACAAAAATTCTTAACAATCCAAATATGACTAAAAAGATTAATTTATGCTTCAAGAGATTGAATTTGATTAAAATCACAATGGACATTATAAGTTATACCATCTGTTGTTTGATATTACATTACATTCCAAGAGATAAAAGGTTAGTGGTCAGCAACTATGCTGCTCTGGGACAAAATATTGGTTTGAGAGATACCTTAATTGCTTCTCTCTTTGCCTCTTACTCACTAGCAAGTAATATATAGATGATGAAGATGGATGTTTTGAACTATTGTGCTGTCTTTTCTGGACTCCAGGGGAGATGTCAGGAATTATATAGGCAACACAAATTGCCTGCTTTTCTCATTTCCTCTTTTCTTAAAACAAGTTAATGACTACTTGTTTAAGGTGAAATGTCATTATAACCATGTTGACACTATTAAGATGATATACTTGAGAATCATACAACCATAGGTTAGATTTACACAATATGCTTAGACAAGTCAATTAAAAACATGCTTACAATTGCACAACATGCCATTCCTTTTCTTTTTGTTTCTGTTTTGTCCTGATACACAAGTACAGCCCTTTTGGTTAATGTATAATGACATTTACTATGTGAGGCCAAATAAGTCTTCAAATAAATAGGTTATTGAACTGAATTGTTTATTGTACATATATACCCAGTATATATACAATGAAATTCACATATATGTGAACATAAATTTGGAAGAAAGTTTGGAGTTATCTAGTCCAATTACCTGTCTATGAAGGTTCTGAAATTTAGGATTATTGTTACATCTTTGAGAAATGACCCTCCAACCTTGCTCTCTATATAGAAGAGCCCACCGATCTCCTAAGAATTTGTTGTGTCACTAAACAATTGGATAGAATTTGCCTGGATGTTCAGCCAACGTTTGCTTTTAATACAAAATGTATCATGAATTACATGCATTCTTCTAGATCCATACTTTGAATAAAATTCTGTGCCTAGACATCATCAATTTCTATAAGCAAATTGATTTCAAGCAGCTTCTTTAATGGATCTATCAAAAATTTGTCTTACATTTTCCTCAAGCTAATTTTAGTGCACAAATAGTTAACATTAATACAATTTAGTTAATTTCAATGCAATGAAAGTTGTACAAGGTAACACTGTGATGACCTGTCCAGATCAAACAACAAGAGCACAAAATTATGTCCTATACTCACTCAAACATTGACTCCTCTAGTTCAGCACTGTGTGAACCTTTCTCTACTTTATGTAGTCCTGTTGTTTTGGACTCTATTGCCATAATTTCCACAATTCCCAATTTATTTGCATGACAAATATTAAACATTTAAAGAGTCATCAAAGACTAATCTATTTTGACTAGCAGTGTTTTTCAGTTTATTCACCTGCTGCAGTGTATCATATTAATTTGTCATGAGAAGTGTACCTCATTTTATATGAATGGAATTTTATAATAGCATAACACACAATACTTGTCAGGCTCTTTGGCAGCTACCTACAACGAAAAGTGATTTTTTTCCAAGTATAGTTCTGAATTTCTCAACAATCTGTTGAGATATAAAGAGGTGTAACTGAACTATTTTCAATTTAGAATCAGTATATCATCATGTATGTGAAGATGGAATTATTCTGATATTTTTTTCTATCAGCCTTCCTAACATCTGGGAAGGAGGCTAGTATCTGTACTGATAAGAGATAAAGTATTTATAGCAGTCTCCTGAATCCTTATCAGTCTGGAAAGCAACTCTTACAATACTTTTGAAATCATTATTCTTGTAATGTCCAAAATAAAATAATACAGCCAACCTTCTCACCTCTATTTATTCACCAATTTGTCTATTAAATTTGCATTTCAAATTAGTTAGAGAGAAATCCTCTGGGACCAACTTTTGCTTTCTGAAAAACAGCAGAGCAGAATATTCAAATATGAATAGCAAACTTCTCCATAACTGTACTTTTCAATAAATGAAAATTATTCATTGAAATTCATTGAAATATGAATGTCAATATATTTGTAAGTGGTGGAAGATACATGCTTTAGAGACAGAAATAGTAAACATTAGCAAACATAGTTCTAAAAGTTGTAGGTTCCATCCCAAGATGGAATTGTTGTCTCTTTCATTCAATTATATTACTTTTCTCTTTGGTTAAGATATGAAGCTGAAAAAGCTCTCCGGCAAAATGTGCAAAATGATGTTGAAAACATCCGTAAGGAACTAGACAATATGACCATCATAATAACTGACCTGGAAATGGAAATTGAAGCTTTGCGTGAAAATCACATACTCAAAAAAAAGGAACATGAGATGGTAAGACAAGCTTCTTCTTTTCTCCCAGCCATGTACACACCTTACCAAAATCCTAACCATCTCATATTCTATATAGAAACCAATTTTGATTGTTTGTGCTTATTTTACTTATAAAGTTAGAATAATAAATGTTGAATAAATCTAGTGAAGTGCAGTCAGAGGATACTAATGTAAGCTGTTTTGAGGACTGAAGGTTATGATTCAATATAATTTCTGTTTTGTGAATTTTGTCTCTCAAGTCCAAAAAGCATCACTGCAGTTTTGAGACTTCTTAAGTTGATCTAAAAATATATAGGTTGCCAACAAAATAAAGTGTTTACTTAAAATGGCAAGGATTAGAACCACTTAGTTTTGTAACTCTAACCATATCTGAGCAGACAAATGCTTAATATATTTAAATCCTGCCAATCTCAATACTCTGAATTTTCATTGTGCTTGTATAAGCCAGTACAGCATTCCTGTAGTTTGTATAGGCTAAAAGCCTTGATGAATCACACCCAAGGCCCATCTCATTCAAACTTTCTTTCCCACACTAGCCAAAGAGACGTGAATCTAAAGCGTTTTTCTTTTTCTTTTTCTTTTTTTTGTAAATTTTATTCGAGTTTTCACAAAAAGAAAAGAAATTCAATTAAAACATCTTTTTTGAAAGCAGCATCCCAGGTTACATTTCTTCGTATAGACGCAAATTCAGGTTCATGCTCATTTTTATATTCTATTCCATATCTTATTGCTATTTTACATTTTCTACATGGCTTCTCCCCTATTTTAATTTCCTCAATTTTATTTTATTTATTTCATCTCAATTCAAATCATTACATTTATATTTTTTGTCTGTCCTGTTTCAATTGTCTATTATCCTTTCTCATTAAACAAAATTTCCCCTGTAGTTACTGACTGGAGTATGATGCCTTTATATCTTTCTCCTAAAGTTATAACACTCAATATAATACGTAATTTCCATTCGGATTCTGCTTGGTACATTCTTAAACTGCACACAGTATTCTTGAACAAAAAGAAAAAAAGAAAAAATTATAAATGTATATAATTAAAACAATATTCCATTCCAATTCAATTCAATTCTATCATTAATATTAATATTCATTAAAGTCTTAACATTTTTCATGTTACTTTTCAATTAAATATCATACTTCTATGGGAACAATTATAAGCTTTCAATAATCAATCTCCCCCCTTTCACTTATATTTTATAAAACATTGACTAATTAAAATGTTCCCATTCCTTCCTAATTCAATTTTCTCATTTATTTTATTTCATTTACTTTATTCACAAACATTTCACTAACCATTCTATCCCTCATTCTAATCATATGTTGTTTCCACTTTTCTAAAGTTATTTCTATTACTAATATAACAGTACAATCTCATGTACCTTTACAGAATCCTCCTTTCAATTAGATTTTCACCCATTATCTCTAAATAGGTCCTGTTTCTTTATATCTTGCTCCGGACCTTTGTAACTTCTTTTCCTTTCCTTCTTCCCTCTCTTCTTTTCTCTTCCCTTTTTACCCCTTTGTCTCTCTATTTCCCTCTTCTGTATTCCCCTTTTCTGTTGCTTTCCAGTATTATACTTATTTTTTGAATTATTTTTCTTTTCTTTGGTTGTTTTTTTAAGTCTTAAATTCTCCATCCTCTTTCCCCCCTTTTCTTTTTCTTCCCCACATAGAGTTACTTGTTCATTAAAGATGGCTTCTTCTTTGTCCCAGTCTTCTTGTTTTGCAGTCTTTTCTTGTTGTTTCTCATAGTTCCAAATCTTCATTTCTAAGAATTGAAAAACAAAGCCAAAAGAACCCTTCCCTTCTTGTGCATCTTTTTTGTACTTTTTAAGTTCCATTTTCAATTCATCCAAAAGTGATGCCATTGTAGAAATTTTTAAACAACCACCCAATTGATTTTAATCATTCAAATATAATAACCAAAAATCCAAAAGTCACCAAGTCATCCAAATACACACAAGCTGTTTCTTTTTGCTCTTTCTGGGGTTACTATTTAGTTGCACAGTTTCAGTTAAAATGTATCTTTTAGAAGTCTTATTGAAATTTTACTTTAGATTCTTTTAAAGTCCAGGCAGTCTCCTCCCTCTTCCAGATCCTGCCCTTATTCTTTTTCTCTCCCTTCCTGCTTATAGAAGAAAAAGTTTTTAATGTCCAGAAATCTTTATTGTCCCTTTGGCATTTAGTTATATTTTCAGCTTAATTGCCTATTGATGCCAGAGTGGATTTTTCCAATTTCTTATTCTTAATTGTCAATATAAGGAAGGAGAGAAAAGAGGAAAAAAAGCCAAACCTTTCCCTTTTCACTTTCTTTTGCTGCTTCTGACTCTTCTTTGGGAGAGATGTTATTTCTTGTAAAATTTAAATTCCAGGGTACCTTAGTTGTTGCTTTTTCAACTTAGCCTGGTCAGCCAAAACTTTCACTTCTTATCTTCCTCCTGCACGTTCTTTTCTGGTTGAGTTCTTCTTTGAGGTGGCCATTTCTGACCACTGTTCCTACTACCTTCGGGAAAGGGAGTAATGGCCAGCTGAGAAGGAGAGATGTGGCTCCCCTCGACCCTGCTGGCAGTCTCCCCCCCTTCACCACCTCTACGGGGTGGCTTAGCCCTGAAACCAGCCGGCTCGGGGCATTCCAGCAGTGAGCCCAGGCAGAAACTGCACACGATCGCGGATTCCTGTCTGTCGCCGAAGCCCTTCAAATCGGAAGTCCTAATCTAAAGTGTTTTTCTGTTTAGGTTCTTCAGCAAATGTCCCCAAGATCAGAAATAATCTGAACTCATTAAGGTTTTGTCTAACCTAATTTTAAAGTTAAACGTTATCAGCCCCATGGGATATTGGTGCAGAGAATTCCATAGCACAATCAGCTATTATGAGAATGACTTCTTTTTGTTGGTCAATAATCTTCCATTGATCAGATTCATGGGATATTTGTTGACAGAAAAACATTTAAAATATGAAGGAGCAAAGACAAACTTATTCCTATCCATTTCCCCGAAACCACAGAATTTGGGAGTAAGGAGGGTGCTGTTTATCACATACTTGTTGCTGTTTATCATATTACTGCATTCAATTTTCTTTTAACTTACAAATGATAACCCACTTAAGCTGAGATCACATATGTACACAGTGCTCTTGGCACTTTTATTTTCAAGAGATCATTGCTGCATATTTCAAAAATGTACTATAACTAACTCAAACTATTTTGTAGTCCTCATCTAAATTCCAGACTTTTAAAATTAATGTCAGTGCCCCTTTACTGGATGAGGAGGAACCATTTCTTCCAAATGGAACAGTTTCCACAGATGAAATACTCCAGTTGTCCTGTTGATACACTAATGCAAATCCCACAACTAACTTCCAAAGGGAACACCATGAAAATCAGAAAATAAGTAAGATATAGTATTTCAAGAGCTGGTGCTATTTAGTGCTTCAGGATTATTTCTAAAAGATTGTTGCTGGTTCCTCTCATTATGACAACGCCTCTGGATTTGGGGGCTTTCTGAAAACACACTGATTATAGCTTCATTTCCTGAGGTAGCAGTTGGGGAGATACTGCAATGCTGAGAACTTCACCAAACCAGTTTAGCATGCCTCATAATTAGATTGTTTACATAGTAATTAGGTGTTTTCATCCAGCTGCTCCTTTGGTAATTATATAGAACCTTTACATTTTTTTCTGGATAGAAACATAGATTTTTGTAAAACGGACAACCTAAATAAAAGGAACATTTTCAGATTGAGAAGAGGAAATCTTCCTTCTCCAAAAAAAGAATATTCAAATTCTATTTCAATAAGTATTCAGGACTTCCAAAAGATGACTTAACTGTGCATCAAGTAATTAATACAACATACTTCTAGGCTAACCCTAGTAATTCTTTCACAAACAGAAATACATCCAGCAGAAAGAAGTATATTCTTGCATCCTAGGCTCTCTCTGTTTCAGATCTTCTCATCCAATTGCCTTGCTTGTACAAGGCCTGGCACAATGACTCTGCATGTGGTTGGTATGTGTGTCATTCTCACCATCACAGGCATCTCTAGTTAATGTCTCTTTGTGTGCCAAATCACATACCTTCATGTCATCCCTTCTCTTCAATTTTTTGTCTGACATTTTTGAAACCTCACCCTTGAAAACAAACAGCCTGACTCAGATCCAAATTTAGCTGTGTGTAGAATAGATCCATAAAATTAACAGGACAGCTAAATTATCCCTAATTTAGACCTGATTAGTTTTAATAGTCTCCTCCAAGGATGACTAACTGAGGAATTCTAGGATTTGAAGAGCATGCATTTTAAAACTGCTGAGATTGAGAAAATTGCTGTAGAGATATATACTTCAAACCCATACCTGAACTAGAAAGCTTGCTTACGAAGAGTCACGGTCTTTTCATTATAGATGCTAGAAAAGTCTTTAATTACAAAGGTAAACAGTTACTACAGGGTCTAGGATTCAAAACTACCATGTATAAAGCAGTCCTCAAATGTAGAATTTATGTGTCTTCAGGATGTCTTTACATCCTAATCAACTAAGTGGTGCATGTTTCTGAGATTGAGATGTGATAATCGCTACTCTAACAGGCCTTAATTGACAAAATGATTTTAGAAAACTGCAAAAAGAAGAAGGAAAAAAAGACCAGCTTGAATGTAGCTTGAATTTATTTCAAGAAGCCGTCTGAATCACTGTTACAAGTACATAATCAGGTGCCTAGAAATAACAAATTAGTAGAAAACGCCAAAAGGTTTGTGCAAAGATCAATGCCACAATAGAAGACAGAGTTGAATGAACACATTGGGAGAGGTTATTGCCCTTAGCCACATACCTATACTGCAAAGGGGTTGATGGGTAAAGAGAATTTACAGATGCCTTCAGATGGGCCAATGTTCACACCTTTCAAATTGCATTGTGCAAAGGTGTGGTGAGTGCTGATTGTTGATCTGACTTCCTGTTCTGTGTTTTGCTGTTTGAGGACCCTCTACCCAGAACATTAAAATTCACTGACATATTAAAAAAAAAACACCTATGCAATAATCTCAGAATGGCAGATATATGCATTCCCTCATGTGCACTGCTGAAGAAGTCTGCTCAAGCCTTCATTCTCATTAATACTATTGTCATTGCACAGATTACTCTGTCAACAATATTGAATAAATCAGGCAATGGCTATCAAAAACATCTAATAGGCTATTCCATCTACTTTATATAAACAATCTGAAGCTCTATGGAAAAACACCATCTAAAATAGAATCACTGCTCAATTGTCCATATATACTGCTAAGATATTGCGATGGAATTTGGACTGGAATGTACCTTCACCATTAATGAATAAATAGTGAAATAAAAGAAATCAAGATGCCTTGTGGAAATTATATCAAGAGTCTCAGTGATCACAATCACTATAAATGCCTGGGCATCCTTCAAGCTGGGAACATTAAGCAAACGGAAGTCAAGAGGAATGTTAGAAGTGAATACATCATGAGAATGAAGATCTTAAAGTTCAATATCAGTAGAGGAACACAATCAAGGCAATTAATATCTGGGCAACTCCAGTCATTAATATATAGCTGGAATAGTGAACTGGACTAAAAAAGAACTAAAACCCTAATTTAAAAAGCCAGTAAAATAATGAAATGTCTTTCACCCATGCAGCAACATTGATATAGTCTATTTATCAAGGAGCATAGATCAGCATGGAATGTTGCAAGTAGATCAGACAGTTGAAGAAGGAAAAAGGGCATTGAAGACTAACTGAAAAAGATACACTGAAGCTAGTACATCATAAAGGCTTATTGAACACTGGAGAGCCAAAATGGCTTACAAGAAAGACCAAATGAACAAAAAGAGACATGATGAGGCAAAGTATTACTGTACATGGCTAATACATTTAAAAAAAATAGCAGGGCAAGGAAATAATAAGACTAAGAGAAGGGCAAATTCTGGCTGCAGACGATTAAGATTAAGAACAAATTCACACAAAGCCAGAACTGAGAAGATGGTAATAGAAAGCAAATGCCATCTCTGCAAAAATGTTGGAGAAAATAATGGACCACCTAGTTAACTAGTAAATAAGGCTTAACAGAGAGGCAGTTTCTATAAGCAACACCAGAATGTTTCCTTCCTGCCTTCCTTACAGGATTAGTAATTAGGCCAGTAATTTCTTCTAACAACCGGTTCTCCTAACTACTTAGAATGTTAACAACCGCTTCTAGAGAATAGGTCCGACCTGGTAGATTACCATCCCTGATTACAAATAATAGTATGACGAAGTAGCAACAAAGATGCATTGGAAGATTTGCAAGAAATACCATTTCCCTGCAAGCAAGAAAGAGTTGGGCCACAAAATAGACCAAGTAATAGAAAATAAAGAAGCTAAAGTACTCGGTACCAATGTGGTTTGGTGCAAGCCCAAAATATCTGGAACACTATTTGAATACCAAATGTACTGATAAAATCACCATCAATTGCAAAAAGTAGTTTTGCTTGGGACAACTTACATCCTGAGACAATATCTTTAATGCTATCAAACAACATCACCTTGGGAAGGACTTGATAGGTGAATATATGTGCCAAATTCAGTCTAAATATTTGGCTGACTGTCTAAATATACTATCTGGTCTGAACTAAAAATAAGCAGAAAATATTCTACTCACACACAAGAAGTCTGAAACTATAAAAGGCTAAGCAAATTTGCATTTAAATATCTTTTGCAAAATAATCAAAATAGAGGAAGTTTAAAATTGATTTCCTTATCGCAGTGAGGGGTTATTAGGGAATAGAAGGGAAACATTTCCATCCTTAGTTAAACCCGAGTCTATTTCTTTCTTCTTGAGCTAAATTTAGTCAACTGGTCAACTTAAGAGGCAAGTATGTCTTCCTCAGTCTCAGGTCATCTAACAGAGTTCCGGGAGATTGAGATTTCTGTATAGTATTTTAGTTGTTCATAACATTGCACTTTTCTGGATAGAGTTCTGCTGTTGTTCTTGGGATCTGTTTGAGCCACTCTCCCAGTTTAAGAATCACAGCCCCAAGTGCGCCAACCACCACTGAGTCTTTACTTTACATCCTCTCTATTCCTCCTTCAGTCTTTGGTATTTCTCCAGCTTCTTCCTAGTGTTGCTGTCACTTGGCATTGCTAACTCTACGAATACTACTATCTTCTGTCTACTACCAAAATGTCTAATTGATTGGCCAGTACGAGCCTGTCCATCTGGGCTTGAAAGTGATGTGAGCTTGCAGCTGTTTCTTCCTCTTAACTGCTAGTGGGGGTGTGTTCTGATTGGTTGGGGGTTTGGCTGTGTTCTGATTGGTTGGGGGGTTGGCTGTGTTCTGATTGGCTGGAGGCGTGTTCTGTTCAGGTGGGGGCTTGGTTGTGCTCAGGTTAGTCCCCCAGCAACTAAGACTAACCTGAGCACAACCAAGCCCCCACCTGAACAGAACACGCCTCCAGCCAATCAGAACACAGCCAACCCCCCAACCAATCAAGTCACACCCCCACTAGCAGTTAAAAGGAAGAAACAGCTGCAAGCTCACATCACTCTGAGAAGCACAGAGCTGAAGACCAAGCCTGAAGATGATGAATGAGACATTGCCTAGATACTTCCAATCTTACGCGGGAGAAAACCCGAACAGATCCATATATATATATATATATTTGTTTTCTGAGGTTCTCGCGGGTATTTGTATGTGGATCTTTGGTTATTCGGGTTTTCTCCCACGTAAGATTGGACGTATCTAGGCAACGTTTCGATGAAGTCTCATTCATCATCTTCGGGCTTAATCTTCAGCTCTGTGCTTCTCAGAGTGATGTGAGCTTGTAGCTGCTTCTTCCTTTTGCAAGCTCATATCACTCTGAGAAGCACAGAGCTGAAGACCAAGCCCGAAGATGATGAATGAGACTTCATCGAAACGTTGCCTAGATACGTCCAATCTTACGCGGGAGAAAACCCGAATAACCAAAGATCCACATACAAATACCCGCGAGAACCTCAGAAAACAAATATATATATATATATATATATATATATATATATATATATATATATATATATATATATATATATATTTTCTAAAGTTTTCGCGGGTACTTACATGTCTGGCATTCAGCTTTGTTCGGGTATTTTCCCACGTGGTGCTTTTAAAGTTGTAGCTTTTAAAAGCACCACGTGGGAAAATACCCGAAAAAAGCTGAATGATATATATATATATATATATATATGTATGTATGTCGTGGCTCCCTCAGCCGGGCGTGAGGAGGAGGTGGCGGTGGCAGCGGCAGCGGCGACAGCTCCCCTGGTCACGAGCTGAGAAACTCCAATCAAGCAGAACACAACAAACTCCAAGACCAATAAACAAAGAACAAGACTCCCAACCAATCAGGATAAAGAAAAACCATTCTGGCACAGCAATAGGCTGCCCCAAATTTAAATCTGAAACCACTGTAAAAGTCTGAGTCACAGATGAACACTATACAGAAGCCTGATGATGGCAGATGAGATTCTGCTGAAAGGTTACTACAACTTTAAAAGCAGAACTACAATGACATGGGAAAATACCTGAACAAAGCTGAATGCCATATATATATGTGTGTGTGTGTGTGTGTGTGTGTGTATGTATAATGGAAGTCTTATGTCACTTTTAAAGGAAGATCAGAATCCTGTTTAACCAGCCAGAGATCTGGAATAGTTTGTTCTGATCTTTCTCTAGGCTAATAACCTGGATTTACTTAATTACTTTTTAAAAAGCAGGAGTATAACCCAGAGACATAGCTGGGAGTTTATGCTTAACTACCCTGGCTCATAAATCATCTGTCTTTTCCACTGTCATCCCCACTGTTTATTTGCCAGCCTATCAAATAAAGTTTTCCATGCTTAATTTTATTAATTGTACCTTATTAGCTCCTTGGGAAACCTTTGTGCTTTACTGAGATGGGACAGTATATTCCAGGAAGCAGGTGGTAATGGCTACTATAGACAGTAGATCACTGAGTCATATCATCTCAACATTCCCCATTGGTCTTTCTCTTAATTCATATTATGGATTGCAGATAGCATTTTCATCTTAAAACTCTACAAAAATCACAGAAAGAGAAATAAAGTTGGAGAAACACTTCCTATTAATTGGTGTTTGAAGTACTGCAGCCTTCTCCAAGTTGGTGCCTTCTCAGCATACCAGAATTATAGTGCCAAAAATCCTGACAATAGAAACTTAGAAGAATTTCTAAAGTTTACACAGGTTTTTCTTGTATTATTGTATAGGGTGCTCCAGTATTCATAAAGAAACAGGTCAATATAATGTTTTTCTTTCATACTTAATTAGGGCCCTCTAAGAAATCTGAGGAATAAGTTTCAGTTTAACAACAGTAGTTACATTTCAGACCCTGAAGTTGATTAATCTCTGGCAGAGTATAAATCAGTAAAACAAAATGGAAGAGGCAAGCATGTCATCCTTGAGACCTTCCAAGTTTCCACCAATAAACTGTATATCATGCCAATATAACCTGGAGAATGCCTGCAACTATATATTTTTCCTTAAAGAGAAATATTATTTGACTTTAAAAAGAACTGTGTGTCAAGATTTGTGTAAAGCATATTTCTATCTTTTTAATTAAGGTAGTTTCCAGGGTTAAGTTTTGAGTTCTTAAACTTTTTGCCATCACAACCCCTTTAGTATAATCTCAATGTATACACCACCCCTAAAATCCAAAATTAAAATGATCAGATAAACAACTTTGGAAAAGGTGGATTTATTATAGAAATGAACAACTAAAATACAGGTGCCCTAGACCAGTGGCTCTCAACCTTCCTAATGCCGCGACCTTTCAATACAGTTCCTCATGTTGTGGTGAGCCCCAACCATGAAATTATGGCTTGGTTCCTAAGACCATCGAAAATATGTGTTTTCCGATAGTCTTAAGTGACCCCTGTGAAAGGGTCGCTCGACCCCCAAAGGGGTCATGACCCACAGGTTGAGAACCACTGCCCTAAACTTTTGATCATAACTTAGCCCAGAGTTACAACTTTAAATCAAATGGGGCCTCATGAGACTGTGCCTGATTTTATGATCTTTCTTTTGTAAAGTGACTGCATGGTCATAAAGTAAATGCAGATATTGTAAAGCAAATGTGCCAGTTGTAAAGCAAATTCATTGTCTGTAATGGATTTTATTTTATTTTTTGCCAGAAACCAGATATAAGCACAAATGCCCATAAATGTGGGCCAGTTGCAAGCACCTAAAGTGTAATCATGTGACTGTAGGGGATGCAGTTATTGGAATTTTGAACTTGAGTCATAAGTAGTGGGAAGGTCTTTTGAAACTTCAGATGGTTACTAAGTGACTGATCATAAATTGGGGACTATCTATATTCTTTGTATATCCTCTGTATTCTGAATGCACCTCCAGAAGAGAGGTACAGTTCACAGTGTGGGAAACCTTACTTAAGAGTACATGAATACAAATAATTAGGGCAACAATTACAAAAGAAGAAATCCTGGTGAGGTTAAATACTCCAATCAGAAAAGAAGAATGGGGTAGGATAGATCACAAATGCAAATCCAGGATATAGCAGATGTAAGAAAAAGAAGCAATTTCCATTAGGATTGGGGAAAAATAAACTGATATCACAAAATATTTTTATAAATATGCAATGTTTGAAGGCTTGCCCCAGTGGTCTTTGGAACACAATGTAGCAAGATGAATTATTTGCTGTTTGCCTCAGATAGCAGAATACTTTTATTATACATATTTTGAAGAGGGTTTGCTGAGGTTTTTCTTCATTTTTTTTCATATACAGAATATGCAGACACATGGCACACCCAAAGACTTTAAAGTGAATGTGAAGGTGAACAAAACTCCACAAGAAGATTTATCAAAGATCCTGGCAGGGATAAGAGCGGATTATGAAGCTATAATAGAAAAAAACCGCCGAAGTCTTGATTCTTGGTTCCAGCAACAGGTATCCTTTCAGAAAACAAGATAAAGAAATCATGTATGGTTATAACTTTGATACTATAGCTCCCTACAAAAGGAATGGTCTCAAGGTGCAAAGGTTTCACACCCATTGAAATATACAAACACGATGTCTGATAAGATATCCCAAAACTCCACTTCTTGATCTAAATGAAAGCCCTCCCACATGACATCTGATCTTCCTAACATTTAAAATTTCCTCTATATCTTCATTTAATGCTAGCAAGTATCAATATGCCGGTGTCCAATTTTCATATATTCCATGTGTATATTGCATAAAAACTATTATGTTACTGAGAAATTGTTCTGCCTTTTAACTATTCATTTCTCCTTGAAGTTGTTGAAAGGCAGTTTGCTTTCAAGATTTACCAAAAAAGATTTGAGGCAAATTTCTTATGGATGGAATATGGTGACCCTACATATATGTAACTGAAATTATTCCCGGAAGTGTACAAACGATTTCCGTGGCAGTGGGCAACCTCTCTGAAATCTCACACTTTCATTTAAAAGGACACATCTTGTAAGAACTCCTGTGATGGAGTTTCTCAATAGGAGTGCTGCCATCACTCAAAGCATAGAAATTATGCATTCAATGTCTTGATATAAAACTGTGTACGGAATTTCATTTTTGGCTAGGTTTAAATAATTCCTTCATTTCCCTTTTTTTTATGTTCACACAGATTGGAAATGAATCTTCAGAGGGGCAACACAACCAGGAAGAACTACAAAACAGCCAGAAAGAAATCTGTGAGCTGAATCGCACACTGCAAACCCTGGAAATTGATTTCCAGACAGAACTAAATAAGGTAATACCCTTAGATAGGATTGGGGTGTGTTTGTACTGGTTGGGGTGTGTTTGAACTGGAGGTATCAGGGGGGATCTGTTTGTGCCCAGGTGTTTGCCCAACCAGGCACCCAGATGAAACCTAGCTTCCTAACTAATGATAGCTGTCCATCTACCTGGAGCCAAGCTACACTAAAGGCCTCCCATAAAGTAACACAATGTTGCCAGCCAATCAAGATACAAAAAGAACCTAAAAACAGACAGAAGATATTAGAAACACCAATCAAGCAGAACACAGCAAACTCCAAGACCAATAAACACAGACCAAGACTCCCAACCAATCAGGATGAAGAAAAAAACAATTCTGGCACAGCAGTAGGCTGCCCCAAATTCAAATCTGAAACCACTGTAAAAGTCTGACTCACAGATGAACACTATACAGAAGCCTGATAATGGCAGATGAGATTCTGCTGAAACGTTGCTACAACTTTAAAAGCACAACTACTATGACATGGGAAAATACCCGAACTAAGCTGAATGCCATATATGTGTGTGTGTGTGTGTGTGTGTGTGTGTGTGTGTGTGTGTGTGTACATACATACATACATACACACATATACACACACCCTACTGAATGTAAGAAAGAATATCAGTATAGTAAATAAATAAACAAATACACAAATAAATAAACATTGTCTCTTGAGGGTTCTGGTGAGATGGAAAGTCAAATAAATGTCATCAATCAATCACTTAATTAATCAATAGCACTTTTAGAGCTAATCTATCATCTTAATGGATAATACAGTTAACTGAATAATGCAGTGTTATGGTACCAAGGCAGGGTCTCTGTACCACTCTAGGAGAGATAATTCACAGCTCCCAAGATTTTGAACTGTAGCATTATTTTTATCTTTATAAAAATATAAGTTCTAAAATAGGTGTGCAAATTGCCTTCTGGGGAACTTATTTTGGGTGACCCCTTCCCTATCCACCAATGCTAAAGCATAGAGGAGATCTATTTCAGCAAATGGGGGTGAATGGGTGGAGGCTGGCAATACAGCTTACTCATTCTTGTTGAAGTAGACCTTTGAATAGCATAGTACATTTTTAAGGAGTCTGGTAGATCTAGAAGCAAGAAAGTCCGAGATGTGCTTTTTACTTTCTCTATCATTTCATTGTTGCATGACAGGCAGAAGTCTCATTTGAAATGCTTCTACTATTATAGAATTCAGATTTCTGCTCTAAAGATTTTACAGCTGAATGGATATAAGGTTTTAGAGCCCCAGGTCCTTTTAAAATCATAGGATTTTAAAGAAAGATCTATTCTGAAGTTTCAGTCTCCCTGAAAGAGATATTGTAGAAAAATAGGAATTTGCCTTTCTGGGTTAAATGCACAAAATACGGTGGTGTGATTAAGTAGCAGGAAAGTAAAAGAGGTTCTGTACACGGTACAATAGATTGTTACTTTCAGTTTTCTTACTATATATTAATCCCTCCTGAGAAACTAAACTGTCATGAAGGGACTGATAAAATATTCCAGATACTGGCCTGGGGCAACTGTAGGCCATTAATATCGGGGGGGGGGGGGGGGAGAAATAAAATGTTATCATTCTCCATAAGCAGAAAAATTGTGCAATCAGACAATGATTAAATCATACCAACACTAATTAACATGACAGTTTAAAAAGACTAGTTATTGCTTCAAGCATTTTACTTTTTAGATTTAAATAGAGAGGAAAGGAAGCTAGGATGGGAAGGGAAAGGTAAATATTTCTCCACTCTGCATAAATAATAGTAAACTTATAGACAAAATATAAATATATTATTTCAACTCTGCTTACAGACAAAAGCTTTCATTTCATTTCATATCCAACAAATGAGGGTATTTCTTGGTTTCTGCGATGCAGAACACATAACACTGAAAATATAACACTTGGTGGCATGTTTTGTAATTTCAGAAATTTGCCCTAGAAAACAATATGGCAGAAACCAAGGCTCGTTATACTTTCCAGCTTCAAAGTATCCAAAACCTCATCAAAAAATGTGAAGAAGAGCTCAGCAAGTTTCGACATGATATCAAATGTCAAAATAATCAGTACAAGGTCCTCTTTGGAATAAAAACACGTCTGGAGAGGGAAATTTCTACTTATCGTCAGCTTCTGGATGGTGATGTTGATGGGTAAGACACAGTCAACCTTAGGTAGAAAAGGGAAAGAACAAACATATAATCTAAAATTTTAAACGTGTGAAGAAACCATTCTGAAAGCAATTTGCATCAAATACATAGGTGGGCAAATGCTGTCCTTTCCAAGTAAAATGCATTCTGATGGACCACAACATTTTTTCATAGACCTTTGTTTAATGACCAAACTCCCAAAGAATTGCCCAAATCCTGTTCTATCACAGGATTTTGGCATGAGACAGTTCTCATATGATTTTAAAGCTTTCTTCCTGTCACATTTGATCTATTTCTTTTAAAGGGATTTCTTCTTTTTTTTCTATTAAGAATCATTTTAGAATTAGCATTCATTTTAGAAATAGCATAGAAGCAATTTCCAGCATGGAGAAGATTTTAATACAATTAAGGGTAAGAAATTAAGTCTTTACAGTACTTTGGATTTGAAGCAAAAAGGTTCTTTGAACAATCTTAAAAGAGACATGGAACAGATTTGCACAGACCACTTTTACTGATATTGCTTTTATTACTTCACAGGAAAACCGGCACAACCTTTAGAGGTAAATATAATCTATATTCTATTTTTGTAGGAAAAACCTCATAGACCTTTAGAGGAGGATTAGTACATGAACATAAGATTAAAGCTATCATCAGCTGCCAATCATGATGAATATAGCTATTTCATGATCAAAAGTAGCAAGCTGTTGCTGGAAACCAAATGTGATGGTATGTGGGAATGAGTATGGGAGACAGGAGGATGAACTGCTGACTAGACAACCATCATGTAAAAGAAACATTCCCTAAATATCTATGGAGATTCTCAATCATCCAGGTCATGGTTGTCCCAAAGGTGCTTTTTCAAGGGCAACTGGACTTTGCCTCTTGTCCAAGTGGCTCTTGAAAAAGCACCTTTGAGAGACCTTTCCTAATTTTCTGGAGAGTAAAAGAAAAGAAGGGGAAAATAGTTTCAGACTTGCAAGACTGACGTTAACCTTTAAAGTAGTCCAATTAGAAGCATAAGAATGAATATTAACTCTGTTTGTATTGTAAGGTTACGTTATAGAAACTTGCAAGCTTAAAAGAATTTCTAAAAGTAATCTCACAGTAACTGTTAAGCCACTGTGGAAACAGGATGTTGATGAATATGTTTTTTCATCAATCCATCATGGTTCTTTTTATAGCATTATATTATCTTATATTCTTATAGCATATTATCATTAGCAATCTATGTTCACAATTGGGTAAACTGGTTCTCACAATTACATGCATCCTACAGTATTATGATCATAAGATACAAATGTGTTACATTTTCAATCTATTTGAGACATTCAGGTTTGTGTCTGCATTTTGTGTTAAATTTCTATAACTGGGGAAGTACCCAACTGTATATTAATTCCACCACACCATAGCTTAGTCTCAAGCATATTTACAAAATTAATTGTATAATGCTGCTTCTCTGCTAATACATAACCAAATTTCTTCCAGAATACAGATCAAGCAATCCAAACCTGAAAAAAATTGTGCAAGAGACTGTGGACGGAGAGGTAGTCTCTACACATACTACTGAGATCAAACGGCAGGCATGATTTCTAATGTGAAGGAAAATTTACTTATCTGCAAATCATATACAGATTTGACTATTTAATGAAAAGAGTTCTATATACAGTCTTGGGGATTCTGAATTCTTTTTCTCAATTTTCATCTGCATGTAATTTAATATGAGGGCAAATAATTCTCCATCTTCTGTTGTATCATGCTTCTTTAAAACCTCAAAATAAATAATAGTATCATGAATTTATTCTGGTTCCCAGTAATTGGAGTATCTAAGTTTGACTATCAAAGAACTTTCCTCATTCCATGAGCAAATGTTGCATAGTTGTATTATTAAAAGAGTATCTGGCAAGTTATTTATGACTAGAATATCTATAGAAAGGTAAGAGGTGTATTACTTGTCCAAAACTTTCTAGTCATGGTTAAATTTTCAAGTATATTCAAAAGAGAAAAGTTGGTAAAATATTGAGAAGTTCTGGAGGTAGGACTATTTTATAATGAAATAAATGCTGAAATGTGGTAAAGACCATTGAACTATGGATGAAACTAATTCTGCCTGCACGAAACTAAGAACTATCCACTAGAGGTACCTTAATAATGGCCTCTATATACCCAAAGAACAATAAGCAGTTTCTCTGTAGTAACCTTTTTGATTGTCATCTTTCTTGCCTTTTGCTGCTTCCAAGTGGCATTGGAAGGAGAAAAGTTTATTATTCTTTCCCAGGAGATTGGTGAAGAACTACTGCCCAAACACAGGCTTCATAGGGATTTGTTGCACAAATCAAATGCCTTGCTTAGAAGATGGAGCATCTCCTTATACTAGTGATTCTTTACACTTAAAATATCTACAAATGGAACCAGGGAATGTTATAGTACGGTGGATAACCTGAAGGTCATTTAGTTGTATTGAAAGCAGGATCTACAATGTAGGAGGAAAATGCAACATTTCTGAAAACAGCCATCTAAATTCCAACAAAGAAGGGCTTTCTAAGCTCTCTTTCAAATAATTATTAACATAAATGACCTTAGAGAGAATGCAACATCTCAACAGCCAAAGCAAACAACCCCTTTATTTTCCTAGGAATTATTACAAAGGCTTGTTTCAGAAAGAAAACCATCCTGACCTTACTTTTTCTAGCATACTGTGAAATAAGATCATTTTTGTGCCCCTCCCAGGGTTTGGGAGGGAGAAACCTAGGGTTCCATGGAAGCTGGGTTTATGATTTTTAAAGTTGCCCATAAAAGAACATCAAAATGCACCTCCATAAACCAGTTCTTTCAGGAAGCATGTCGGGACCAGTTCATGACTGCAACTTCTAGTTGTATAAGGAAGATTCTGAAAAATCTTGAATGGATTGCCTAATGTTTTCTGGGTAGAACTGGTAATACCAGATAGATAACACTGGGTGAATTGATCTATTCTTTCAGATTAATACCCAGAACCTACCCATTCGAGCAAATTAAAATGGGGTTGGTTTCCTAATGCTGTAACATTATTCATATACATATACACATGCTATTAAAGGAAAAATAATGGCATAGAAAGAGCATGAGATTACAAGGCAAATGATCAGAAAGTTAGATTGCCTATCAGCAGTTCTCAACTTTAGCACCTCTAGATGCATGTAATCTAACTCCCAGAATTCAAAGCTAGCAGGATCATTGCCAATAAAAACTAACAAACAACAGATAAACATGTTTATTCCAACTTATGTGAAAATGGGGTAGAATGAATTTAAAAATAAATAAAAAGACCCCCTTTTTATCAGTTCCCCATATAATAATAACAGAGTTGGAAGGGACCTTGGTGGTCTACTCCTATCTGTTAAGGTGCATCCATGTTAGCAGATAACTTTTATCTATTTCTTAAAAAGTTAAGCAACATGCTCCCTGATTTATGAATTTTATAATTAGGTGTGCACAAAAGTGACAAAGCTGAATATAAAACAGAGTCAGTTGCATATGTAAGTAATCTAGAGTTTGCTCTCATTTAAGCATTACTTTTTGTTTTGGAAGCATACTGAATTCTGAAAAGTAATATTCCCTAATCTATCTAGCCCTAAAAGAAATACAATTTCCAGAGATGGAGCAATGTCACTCATTATCTACTTTCTTTTTATTTTATTCTTCCCACAACTAAGATCATCATTTATTAGAAAATGTTTTGAAGTAACTGGGATAAGATATTTACACAGTAACAAAACCTTTATATGGTGTTTCACTATGCTTTGATGGATTATCCAATTTGATGACATCTGTGAGATAAAGACTTAATATAATGTTCAAAGGTTATATATTTTTATAACAAAGCAAAGCAGAAGCTGTTGAAAACAGAGTCTATTTCCTGTGCTGTTATGGGTGGGGAGCTGACATCTATTCTTGAACTAATCCAACATTAGTCAAATCAATTATCCACTCCAATGCAATCCACTTCAATTTTCCATAGCCTGATGCCTCAATTTAATCTGCCTTAATTGGATAAACCAAAATATAAACATAGAACTATGAATGAACAATTCTTTTTATTTCACCAGCTAGAGAACAGCTAGAGAACAGATACAATAAATCTCAACCACAACTGGGAGGGGCACAAGCTGCACCCAGATTTATGACTCTTTTTGACATGGTTGTTAAGTGAAGCATTGCAGTTGTTAAGTGAATCATGTGGTCATTAAACCACACTGATTTTGATTCTCCAAAGCTGGCTGGGAAGGTCACAATAGAATCAAATGTCTGGAAAGCTGCAATGGTTAAAAATACATTGCCAAGCGCCCAAATTTTGATCATGTGACTATGGGCATTCTGTGATGGTTATAAGTATGAGGATCTGTTATAAATTACTTTTTTTCAATGTTGTTGTAACTTTGAATACTTGTTAAATGAATGATTACCCTGTTTTGCCAAAAATACAACCTATCCTGAAAGTAAGCCCTAGCTTGATTTTTACAAATGCAACCAATATAAGATAAGCCCTACACCAAAATAAGCCCCAATTAAAATCCCACTCACTTCAGAGTACATGGGTAAAAATTAAGCTAAGGTGGGGATGGGAAGGTGGAGCTGCCCTACTACTTACCTTTGGATATTTCTAGTCAGGTCTTGCACATTCCAATGCCTGCCTTGCCAGCCCATTTCTTTTGTAGCTGGCAAGGCTTTCCTGAAAGCCTCTGTAGCTGGTAACAAAGCTTCAGATTGATCCAGAGCTGTTATCCACTGCAGAGGCCTTCAGGAAAGCCTTGCTGGCTGCAGAAGAAGTTCCAGAAGACCTGTGATAGTGAAAAGGAAGCAGGGGCGACATGCAAGTGAGGCTAGTCAGTGGATGACAATCCCCCACAATTAGACTTGGTGCCTTTTTTGGTGGCAAAAAAAATATAAGACAGGGTCTTATTTTCAGGGAAACACAATATTCCTAGGTGAGACAAGTGGCAAACAAGCCTAATAAATAAATAAACTGAGGACTATCTGTGCTTATATCTGTTTTCTTTACAATGCAAAGGTTACTTTGTTCCCAGAGCCTCATAATTACATAACATCTACTAGAAACAAAGTGGTGCCAAGATGGCAGGACTCCAGAATAGACATTCAAGTCCTAAAAAGGAGTTAAGAGGCATGCTACAAATGTTGGTACACTGGTTTAAAAGAATCAGAAATATGCAGACTAATATAGACAACCATTTCAGGAACAATGAGATCAATGAAACATCAGATCTAGATCTAAAATTATTTTACTTCCTGATGTAAATGCAAATGGTTTCAGTCTCATTCAGAGCTTAGTGCCTCGCAGAAGAAACGTAATCAATTAACTTTCATACCTTGCAGCTTACTCATGCTTAGCCCTGATAGCATCCATGCCTGTGTTCTACAAACACAACCCAGGAAGGAATTTACATACTTATTTTCTATTACATGGAAATCATCAATTTTTTTTAGTATACGCCAGAGCAAATGCTTGGGATTACAAAATATTGATGTTTGAGGAGTTTAAGGTCTGCCAACAAGTAGATTATCTAAGTAATCATTACAAAAGCCCTGTACATTAAGCCAGGATTATTATCCTTTTTGTGGGAAGGGAAACACTAAACCTGAGAAACATCAGTTGAAAACTGATATGAGAATTAAAGCAGAGACTTCCAAGGACATATTTTATACTTATTGCTATCTTTATTTTTTTTTAGTTCTGTGATGGAAAAATCCTGCTAGTTAGAAACTAACTTTGATTAGCTTGGGTAATCATGATCCAATAGAGTGATATTGCAATGCATTTGACTGATACACAATGATAACGCAATTTCCTAAGGAAATTATTTCCCCTCAGGTTGATGTTTCAAATGGAATGTTTGAGATTGCAATCGAAATAGCACTTAGACTTATATACTGCTACATAGCGCTTTATAGCCCCATCTAAGCAGTAAATAGAGTCAGAATATTGCTCCCAATAATCTGGGTTCTCATTTTATTAGCCTGGGAAGGATGGAAGATTGAGTCAACCTTGAGTTGGTCAGCATCGAATTCCTGGCAGTGAGAATGCAGAGTTAGCCTGCAATACCGCATTCTAGCCACTGTGCCATTATAGCTCTTGGAAAGGTAGGAAACTATATGATAGAGTTTAAAAGTTGGGTTGTAGTTCAGAAGCAGAAAACACGTTGTATAGATTACAAATGATTTCCCATTTCTATCACCAGTGTTAATAGGATTATAAATATTTCAGAACGGATATCAAAGAACTTGCCCACTTTCTGAAAAAAATAAAAATCTTCTCTATGGTTTCTATGGTCTCCTTGAGATTGGGATTGACCTTCCAACACTTTTCTTTGTGTATTTAAATCTCTATGCTATGATTAAAGAATTGCACATATTATCTCACTTCAACCAGGATTTAACAATCCATATATGACTTCCCAGCTACCTGCTTTTGTAGGAATTATCTATCAGCAAAACAATTACAAAAGAATAGGAGATGAAGCCACATAATAATGGTACACATATTTCATATGTGAGGCATCTAAACTGATATCTTTTATGACTCAATGGACCTCAATTCTTTTCAACTCAGCCTAGGATTAAGCATTAGGACAAGAATTTCAGTGAAACACCTGATATATTCTTACTTCCACAGAGAAGTGGAAGGTAATATGATTTATCTAAAATGATAGATAAACTATTTTCTGGAGTCCAGAATTGATATGTTTAGGCCTGGAGTCCTCAATGATATCCTCCAGTCTTACAAGGAGATAATCCATGGCTTTTAGCACTGGGGATATAATTTTGAAAGCATATGTAATTCATGCAAACATGTGTTCTACCATGGAAATGCAATCAAGTTCAAAAGTGTTTCTTTCATCATAAGCATTCTCTTTAGAAAAAAAAAAGCCTACTTAAGGGAAGACACCTTGAGTACCTGTTGCATTATATTGTATATCAACTATGGGAAATAGCAACCAGCAAAAGTACTCTGGCAAGACACAAATGGGTGTTTTGCTTTGACAAAGCATTCCTTTCAAAACTGCTTCATGAAGCAACAGTGTGATCTTAAAATAATGATTATACTGTTTTATTTCACATAGCTTCTGAGGTCTTCTCTATAGCCAAAATAGGTTTCTGTTGTTCCTTACAAGAAGCAATTTGGTGAAGTGCATCACATCATTCTATGTTCACTAAGATCAACCAAATCTTACCTCTGAGATATAAAAGTGTTTCATAGAAGCAAAGCACAGCTTCTTCAGTTTCCAGAATAGCATGACAGCCTAAGCATGATTCTTTTTGTAGAACTGACAAACTTGATTAAAATAGGAACCTGTAAAAGCATCAGTTTTTTGGAACTCCTCTCTGGATTAAGGAGAAGACAAGAATCACCCATGTTTAGCTCCATACAGAGAAGAAAAGAGACAAAGAGAAATTGCTCAAGCTCTTTCTGGAAGAAGAGAGAGAAAGTGATAAGAAATCAATTATTTGATGGGACTAAAGATCTATTTTTAAAAAATGAAAAAGATTTATAAAGTTATCCTTTGTTAGATAAGGATTAAAATATGTGTGTTGTGATTTCTGGTAATAGAATGGGATTTCTTTTTTACCACTTTTGTATGACAAAGTTTTAAAGATTTGGTTGTAAAGTTTCATTTTTTCTTTATTTTAAAAAATATTTTTTTAGTTTGTATTACATTTTTATCTTTGAAAAAAAGAGAGAAAAATATCGCTCCCACACATTGGCCTATTTACTAACAGTGCTGTTGGTGAGAAAGAGATATGTATCTTTAGAACATAGACACAAATAGTTCCTCTCACCAAATGACTGTATCATATAAATTGATCTTCAAAACAGGAAGCAAACATACATTTATGAAGTTAACATACATTTTGACACTTAACAAAACTGAAGTATAATATAACTAATTCTACATTCTCAAATAATGAAAAATCTAAGTTACTTATTGCTAACCATCTGGTGTACTAAATAAGTATAGTTTATTTGCTTAATGTTTAAAGTGGCAATGGATACACAGGTCGTTCACTTTATAAAGATATATGCACCACAGCTTTGGTTTGGTGCCTTTATCTTTCTGTGCTGGTTCATTATTCAAGGCTGTTGCTAGGGATCTCCCTGTGTCCCAATCACAGTAAGGGCCTTGTTCACAAACAAAGCTCTCAAGAGACTTATGGAAGCAGATGACTGCTTTGCTTTCAGGAAATAATGCAACAATTAATTACAGACAAAGCATTAGAATATAATAGAGTAGAGTAAAGTAAAGTAGACTGGATGAGAAGAGAAGAGAAGAGAAGAGAAGAGAAGAGAAGAGAAGAGAAGAGAAGAGAAGAGAAGAGAAGAGAATTCTTTATTGGCCAAGTGTGATTGGACACACAAGGAATTTTTCTTGGTGTAAATGCTCTCAGTATACATAAGAGAAAAGATACATTCATCAAGAGTCAAGAATCATAAGGTATGACACCTAATAATAGTCACAGGGTACAATAAGCAATCAAATCATACTTGGAAACAGCCAATATAGATTGTAAGGATACAAGCAATAAAGTTACAGTCATACAGTCACAAGTGGGAGGGGATGGGTGATAAGGAGTGATGAGAAGATTAATAGTAATAGTAGTGCAGACTTTGTAAATAGTTGGACAGTGTTGAGGGAATTATTTGTTTAGCAGAGTGATGATGTTTGGGAAAAAACTGTTCTTGTGTCTAGTTGTTCTGGTGTACAGTGCTCTATAGCATTGTTTTGAGGGAAGGGATTGGAACAGTTTATGTCTGGGATGTGAGGAGTCTGTAAATGTTTTCACATCCCTCTTTTTGACTCCTGCAGTATACAGGTCCTCAATGGAAGGGAAGTTGGTAGTAATTGGTTTTTCTGCAGTCCCAATTACTCTCTGAAATCTGTGTCTGTCCAGTTGGGTTGCAGAAGCAAACCAGACGGTTATAGAGGTGCAGATGACAGACTCAATAATTCCTCTGTAGAACTGTATCAGCTGCTCCTTGGGCAGTTTGAGTTTTCTTAGTTACCTGATTTCACATCAAATGTTCCCTAATTGAAATATGGGCTGAAAAGTATTGCAATCCTTTCAAGGTTACTGGATGGGCAATGTGGAAATATGGGACTTGATTGAAGTTATCATTTCAAAGTCAATAACTAAAAATAATAAGTGTAATAACTGAGGTGTAATACAAGAATCAAGAAAGTATTAATAGAAATAATTAGGGATTAGTGAGGAGTAAAATAAAATGTTTGTGGAGAGAAAAAATAGGGGCTAAGAATGATATCTAATTAGAAGAAATTAAATTAAAATAATAAAGAAAATGAAGAAACCCTCAGAAATGTAAAAGGGCAAAGTTTTAAAGAGATCCAGTGTCTTAGGTCTGTGAATATTCCTGATTTTTTGTAATACATTTGCTGCCCAGAGTCAGTGGACAGGGACATGGATGGCATATTAATTTAGAAAATAAAATGTTATCTCTGCTCGATTGCCACCATTCCTTTTAAGTGCCTGTGATTGAGGTTGGCATTTGTATGTCTCCCAACTCCCAAAAACTCTGAGCAGCTTGCAATAACTAAAGCAAAAGAAATACAATTAATCATAAATTCAAAAATAAGGTTAAAAAAAGGTAAAAAGCCAGGTACTCAAAATATCACTCTAAATAATAGCAGTGTGGGGCCTATCCAGATCTCAGGACCAGAATTAATTCCAGAGGGCAGGTACTGCTGCAGACAAAACTGATAACACTCTGGCCAGATTTAAGTGTTTATGTTGAAAATGTTCTCAAGAAGAAGTTATGCTTTCTCCTGTATGTTTAGAAAGGATGTATATTGAATTTGATTTCATGCAATTTCTCATTTTGTTAGAAACTCTATAATAGTAGTGGTTCTCAACCATTTCTTCATCATGGACCTCCTTTAAATACCTTTTGTGGCCATGGACTATGGCCATGGACCCTCAAGCCTTAACTCAAGGTTTAAATCATAACATTTCTTCAAGCCTTCATGATCCCCTCTGATGACATCATGCTCACCCCAGGGCTCCACAGACCACAGGTTGAGAGCCACTGCTATTATAATAACATCCATATTGGTCTACACAGAAACTATACAATTCCTCATTGATGTACTACAACAACAGAGAATTTTGACAGATTTCATCATAGCAGATTCTAATAGACAGGGCAAAATAGCAAGTTTTTTTAAAAAAAAAAAATAAAGGCACGAGAAAGAACGCCATATAAAATTTCAGCTAGTTACCAGCCTCCATTGGCTGTTAAGGTGGCAATATAATGGAGGGTGACAGGGTCTCAGAAACAAAATATTAAACGAACCAGAGCCATAGAAATATAAAGGTTGCACTTGTTTATATGAGGGCAGATGAAAATGGAAGGAGTAAAACAATCATTGAGTTCCTTAACAATGCTATAGAACCAGAAGCTGCTAAGGTAGAATTTTTTTTTAAAAAAAGACTATACTTTAGGTTTCAGGTTCAATTACTGAGTCATGAGTTTCTTTCAACACCTCCCCCATAAAATTTTTTGAATGCAACACATTAAAGCAATATTCGTGGAACCCAATATTCACTGCATCATAATTTGCTTCTTTTGTAATCTCTCAGGAATCTGATATATCAGGCTCCAAAGCTATATGTTTGTCAGGTTCAGCTCAGATGGCTCAGAAAGAAGACTTTTAGGATTTATCAGTTGTAAAATGTGAAGACAATAAAATACTGAATAGAATTTGTGAATAACATTACATCTGAGCTAAGCAAGACAAATCAGTTATTTAAAAGATTAATAATTTAGGCAGATATAATATCACATAAAGCCCTTGTGAATCACAACTTATTTCATTAGTTACATAGGAAATGGAACAGATGTGAAAACATACAAGTTCAAATACTGTACATTAAAAGATCAAAAGAGATTTGAGGGATGGGTAATTACCACAGTAAATTAATGCAGAAAGTGTAATGATCCAGGATCAAGTATCAGGTTCTGATCTGCATCTGAAAAAGCTGCTCCAGCTGAAACCGTGAATTGTTAGTTTCAGGAGACACCAGGTTGATCAAATACTGGTAGTCCTCATTTAGGGACCCGTTCAAAGTTACAATGGCACTGAAAAAGTGATTTATGGCTGTTTTTCACACTTATGACCATTGCAACTTCTCTGTGGTCATGTGATCAAACTTTGGACACTTGGCAACTGGTTCACATTTATGATGGTTACAGTGAACCAAGGTCATGTGATCTCCTTTTGCAAACTGCAGTGAGTCGCTTAACACCTGGGGTAAGAAAGGCCATGAAATGAGCAAAACTCACTTACCAACTGTCTCACTTAGCAACAAAAATTTTGGGCTCAGTTGTGGTCATAGGTCAGGCACTACCTGGATAGCTGGAGTAGTCAGATGGGAATGACATAATTCTTCCCAGCTCCTGCACATGGTGAGTAGAGAAGAGAACAGAGGTGTTCCGTGAGGCGACTTCCCAAGCAAGGGAATAAATCTTTTGATGAGTGATAGCTAGTTGCATCCTGATTTAAAAAGTAGTTCTGGTCTATATGTTCCCTTTGCTGGAAATAATCTACATTGTGTGACATTCCTGTGAATCCTGTTTGTATAAGAATTTGGACCTCTGACCTCTGAACTGGTTGACAACACTGACCTGGCTCTTGATTGAATTTGGGCTATTCTTCTGCATGCTCTTATTAAAACCCACCTCTTGCGGTAAGTTTCTGTTTTTTGGGGGTTTTTTGAAAAAGATTTTATTAATTTTCTACAAACAAACAAGACAAACAAAACATAAAAACATCAACTCTCATATGTACATCCAGTGTGTCAGTTGGTTCATCATTTTTGTGCATTCATTCTGTAGTCTCAATTACAATTATGTTACATAACAATTCATATTGTCAATCCAAACTTATATATCCTAATATCACTAAAAAAAGAAGTTTTTGACGATATTTTTAATCATTCATGCTTTATGAGCTAACAATACTTTAAACCAGTTTATTCTATAACAAATCATATAATCATATCAAATCAATCCTAAAAAACCCTTTATAAATATAATGTCAAATAACAAAATAATAGCAAAATAGCAAAATAAAGATATTCCTTACTGTCTAACATTCTAAATATTCTATTATCATATTTTATCATCTAGCCATTGATAAAAAAAGATCCCAAATTTCATAAAATTGTTTATCCTCTTGCTCTCTAATTTCAAATGTCAATCTACTCATCTCAGCACATTCCAATATTTTCTTAATAATTTCTTCCTGTAATGGTATTTTCTCATTCTTCCAATTTTTAGCAAATACAATCCTAGCCGCTGTTAATACATTTACAATCAGGTACTTCAAATCTTTACTATATATATCAGGCAAAATTCCCAATAAGAAGATCTCTGGTTTCAAGTCTATGTGTTTCTTTGTCATTTTTTCCAACCACATGCGAATTATAGTCCAATATTTTCTAGCGTCCTCACAAGTCCACCACATATGGTAATACGAGCCGGGTATCTGATGACATTTCCAGCATTTTTCAGATTTGTTCTTAAACATTCTTGCTATTCTTGTCGGGGGAAAGTGCCACCTGTAAAACATCTTATACAAGTTTTCTTTATATGCTGTTGACATTGTCATTTTATAATTTTGAGACCACAATTTCTGCCATTTGTCTAGATCAATCCCATATCCAAAATTCTTCCCCCAAACAATCATAGTTTCTTTGACTTGTTCTTCCTCTAATTTCATTCCCAGTAAATAACCATATAATTTTTTAATCACCTTCTCATCAGTACCCATCAAGATCTTATCTAAATCAGTCTGCTTATCATAGAATCCCTCCATTTTAGAATTTTCATCATACCTTGAATGTATTTGTGCATATGAAAACCAATTCATCCTTATACCTTGTTCCTCTAAGTTGTGGATCGATTTAAGTTCACCCTTTTCATCCAAGAGTTCCCCATATCTAACTGTTTGTTCCTTCTTATAAATTATAGGATAGGAAAATGCTTCAATAGTCGATAACCAAACTGGAATTTTCAAATAACATTGTCTTTTTATCTTCTCCCAGTTTAACCACAAAGACTCCCGTATATAATGTCTTCTAAAATAACCCTGTGTTTTAGTTCCCTTATACCATAAAAAAGCATGCCAGCCCAACAGCAAATCATGCCCTTCTAATGTCAACAACCTATGCTTTCTTAATGTTATCCATTCTTTGACCCACATCAAACTTGCAGCTTGATAATACAATTCCCAATTAGGCAGGCCAAAACCTCCTCTAATTCTAGCGTCTTGCAAAAGCTTTAGCTTTATTCTCGCTTTTTTACCTTGCCATATAAACTTCAACATGATTCTATTTAAATCTTCAAAATAGTCTTTTCCAAGCCTAATTGGTATTGTTTGGAACAAAAATAAAATTCTGGATAAAATATTCATCTTGATTGTTGAAATTCTCCCTATTAATGACAATTGCAAGTTTTCCCACTTCTTCAAATCTGTAGCTATCTGTTGTTTGAGTTTAATATAATTATTCTCTTTTAATGTGCTACATCTTGCTGTCAAATATATCCCCAGATACTTAACCTTATTTGTAATTTGGATTTTCAAAAGATCTGCCATTTCTTCTCTTTGTCTCAATAGCATGTTCTTTGTCAAAATCTTTGTTTTATCTTTATTTATTTTCAAACCAGCCATCTCACCATATGTCTCTATCTTTTCCAATAACCTTGAAGCTGTTTCTAACGGGTCTTCCAGAATAAAAGCTAAATCATCAGCAAAAGCTTGTAGTTTAAATTCTTCCTTCTTAATTTTCATTCCTTTTATGCTTTTATCATCCCTAATATTTCTATTCAAGACTTCCAAGGTCAACACAAATAGCAAAGGAGATAGGGGACACCCTTGTCTTGTGCCTTTTCTTATATTAATAAAATCTGTAAGTTCCCCCTCCATCATTACCTTTGCTATCTGTTTATTATATATGGCTTCGATTGCTTGAATAAATTTTTTAGCAAAACCCATCTGTTCCAATAGTAATAACATAAATCTCCAGTTCACGTTGTCAAATGCCTTTTGAGCATCTAAAAATATCAAAGCCATTTGCTTTTCAGGATGAGCCTCATGGTATTCCAAAGTATCCAAGATTACTCTCATATTGTCTCTGATTTGTCTCTTTGGCAGAAATCCATTTTGATCTGGGTGAATAAAATTATTTAAATATTTTTTAAGTCTTTCTGCTAAAATTGAAGCAAAGATTTTATAGTCTGCATTCAATAAAGAGATGGGTCTGTAGTTCTTAATTTGCAGTGGGTCAGCCTCTTCTTTTGGAATAAGTGTGATATAAGCCTCTGACCATGTTTTGGGTATCATCTTCTTTAATATAACTTCATTCATGACTTCTAACAATGGGATACTCAATGATTCTTGAAATGTTTTATAGAATTCTGCCGGAAGCCCATCTGGACCCGGTGCTTTCCCATTGTTTTGTCTCTTAAATGCTTCATTTAATTCCATCATTGTTATATTCCTTTCTAACATTTCTTCAGTCTCTTTAGGTATCTTCGGTAAATTAGCATTCTGTAAGTATTGTTTGACTTTTTCTTCATCAATATTCTCTTGTTTATATAGTTGCCCATAAAAATCTCCAATAATTTCCTTTTTCTCCTTATTACCATAACAAACGTGGCCTTGATCATCTATTAACTTCAATATTTTTCTTGATTCCTTCTCCTTTCTCAATTTATATGCTAGCCATCTACCTAGTTTATTCACATCTTCAAAGTAATTCTGTTTAGAAATTCTGATTTTCTGTGCCAATTCTTCTTTCTCTATTAATTCCATTTTATGTTTAATTACATCCAGCTTCAATTTAATATCTTTTTTCTGTGGCATTTTCTGTAATTCTTTTTCAAGTCTTTTATACTCATCTTCCAAGGCCTTAGAAGCTTGCCTTTTCCTAATATTCTTTTTTCTTGTATAATCTATTTTCAGACCTCTAGCATATGCCTTCATTGTATCCCAAACATTCTGCATTGAAGTATCTTCTTTTTTATTTTCTCTGAAAAAAAAAGCCAATTCCTTCTCCATCCATTGTATAAAATCTTTCTCCTTTAAAATAGTATTATTTAATGTCCATCTCGATCTTTTTTTTGTCCCTTCCATTTAATTGTCATTGGGCTGTGATCTGCCCAAGTACTTGTTTCAATATTTGTTTCTTGAATATTGGATATTAATTCTGTTGAGATCCAAATCATACCTAATCTGGACCATGATAAATGTCTATTTGAATAAAAAGTATATTGTTTAGCTTTAACATTTCTTTCTCTCCAAATATCTTTTAAAGATAGTTCGTCTGTCATTTTAAAAAAAGATTTAGGGAGAGCCTTTCTATTTTGCTTGGTTGTTGTTGCTATATAGTGCAATTTATTGTCCACAATTCCATTAAAGTCTCCCATCATAATTATATTAACATAGTCCAGTCCAGTTATTTTCATATGTAACTTTTTATAAAACTCTTCTTGTTTTTCATTCGGAGCATAAATTGCAATCAAGAGTATTTTTATATTATTGTCCATTATTTCCACCATTAATACTCTTCCATCTTCATCAGTGTAGATCAGTTTTGCTGGGATAGCCTCTTTAATGTATAGAACCACTCCTCTTTTCTTACATTGAGTCAAAGAAGTAGATATTTCCCCCAATTTTGGCTGTACTAACAATTGTTCATGTTGTTTTTTAATATAAACTTCTTGGAGACAAATTATATCAAATTTTAATTTATCTAATTTATGAAAAGTTTTCCTTCTTTTAACAGCTGAATTAAGTCCATTTATATTCATTGTAATCAGTTTTCTTTCTTCCATGATTATGCTTTATATTTAGGTCTAACAGCTCTCGTGGATCTCACTTCACGCTGTTCTTTACTGTCCACCTGTCCACCTACAGCTCCTTTCTCTTTTTCAGTCTCCAGTTGTTCCTCTTGAAACTCAATTAATGAGACCTCTTTCTCTGCCTCCTCTCTTCTTCTTCCAAAAAATTCTGCATGGAAAAGTTCTGCTTTCTCAATTGAATCAATTCTATGTCTCTGCTCTTGCCACATAAACATTAATCCTTCTGGAATCAGCCATCTATAATTCACTTCGTTTTCCAGTAGCATTTTGGTCAGAAATCGATATTCTCTTCTCATCTCTCTCACTCTTCTGGGTATTTGTTTTAAAACCACAATGTCTTTGCCTTTGTATTTCAATGTCTTCTCTCTTACCACTTGTAATATTTGTGTTTTGATGGATTTTTTGGTAAATCTAATATGGACTTCCTTTGGTAATTTATTTCTCATCGCATATCTTATATAAACTCGATATACCTCATCTACTCCATCCATCATCTTTTCCTCTGTAATTTCCAAAGCATCTGCCAAAATTTCTATCATTATCGCAGCCAAATTTTCTACTTTTTCCTCTTCTATATTTTGAAATCTGAAATAAAATTCTGACCTTTCCAACTCCCACCTCAACATCCCAGAAGGCAGAGCTTCATTTCGGCGATACAGCTGTGATCTTAGGGCTCTGAGATCGCAGCCGATATTTTCGCCCCTGGTCGGTCCCAATGGACCTAAACGGGGATTGAGAAGGGTACTGTCCTAGGATCCAGAGATATCGCAAAGTCTCTGGTTTGATCCGGGAGAAGCCCTTTTGCTGGTGGTGGAGAGGCAGCCCCCATAGCTGCTGAAGTCGGGACAGCTCCGTAAAGAAAGTGGCTGGAAAGAAGTGTGTCGGCTGGGTGAGAAACTTCTTTTGCGTTGTAAATTCGCTGAGGTTTGAAAGGGCATCCTGAACAAAGAAGAAACCTGTGAGACTTTTTTTTTTTTTGACCAAAACTGTTTGAGCGGCGTTTTTTAAAGTAATGTCAAATTGAGGCTTGGATTTTTTTTTCTTTTTCTTATTTTTTTTCTGGGGACTTAAGTGTGACTTTGTAGGTAACCGGATTGAATTTTCTCTTATATATATTTTTATGCTCCTTTTGATTTTTTAATTTTCTCTAGGATAGAGGCTCCCTTTAGTTATTTTCTTTTTCTTTTGTATACATTATTCCTTTTTTCTGGCTGGGGGGGGGAAGAGCATTAAGAAACATTGCAACACTGCCAACTAGAGGCTTGAAAATACTTTATTTGAATTGGAAAGAATTGTAAGAAGACTCCTTCTCAAGGACATTTCAACGTTATAAGATAAAGGGAGAGCACAGCAAAATATTATTACAGGTGTTTTCCTGGACTCTTATCAATATTTCAGCACTTGAGGCTTAGCTTTGAAGCTGCTGGAGAAGAGAGTCATAATAAGAGCCTTGGATAAATAAATAAAGTGCAGTGTGCTTATATATATATATATATATATATATATATATATATATATATATATATATATATATATATATATATATATATATATATATATATATCCCATTCGCCAGCCTTTTTGTAAATTTCAATTCTAGTAATATTCTTATTTTTGCCTTTTATTTTAAAGGGAAAGTCTCAGAGTTTTTTCTTTATTTTTCTTTTTTTCTCTTTATTTTTATTGGGACTTCTTTGCTTTTTCTATCCATGTTTTTGGACCACTTTGTTTTTCTTTTTTGATTATTGAGATTAAGGTGTGAAGAACCTGAAAGAATTTCTTTTTTTCCTTTTTTCTTTTTTTCTTTTTGCTCTTAATCAATAATATCATTTTTGGGTTGGTTTGTTTTTTTCCTTTCTATTTTTCCTTTTTTATGGTGGAGTACTTTGTAATTGGATTAGGGTCAAGAAGAACCTGAAGATTTTTCTTCTTTCTTTTTTCCTTTTTCTTCTTTGGTTTTGGGTCTTTTACTATTGGATTTTTCCATTTTGGATTATAATTGACTACTCTACCAGTTGGATTAAAAGTCAAAAAGAATTTGAAGCTTTGGAGGCATTAAAATGAGCAGGAAACCAATACCAGTTGGCATTTCTACTTCTACCTCTGCTTCCCCACCAGCTGGAGGGCAACGTTTAATTCAGACAATGTTGAAGCAAAATAAAGAACAAGAAATAGTAACTTTACAGATGATTATGGAAGGAATCCAAGATCTCAAGATAAAATCAGACATCACTGAACAAAGAATAGAGAAGACTGATGAAAAAGTGGAAAATATTAAATAAATGATGGGGAAGTATGAGGAGAGATTTCAAAAAATTGAGGAAGAAGAAAAACAAAGAGAGGAGAAGATTGGAAATATTGACAGTAGATTAACAGTGGTTGAACAAGAAAAAAAAAGTTTCTGTTTTTTTATTTGTTTTTTATTTATTTATTTTATTTTGTCAAGCAATTATAAGATAACAGGTATAAGTATAAACATAGTTATGAATACATGAAATGGATATATATAAGAAAAAAACAATATGACAGGGATGGTAGGCATGTTGGTGCATTTATGCACTCCTCCTACAGACCTTTTAGGAAAGGGGTGAGGTCAATAGTAGACAGTCTAGAGTTAAAGTTTTTGGGGTTTGGGGAAGAAACCACAGAGTCAGGTAGAGTGTTCTAGATATTGACCACTCTGTTGCTATAGCCGTATTTCCTGAAATCAGGTTTGGTGCGGTTTACCTTGAATTTGGATCTATTGTGTGTTCTTGTATTGTTATGGTTGAAGCTGAAGTATTCATTGACAGGTAGGACATTGCAATAAATAATTTTATGTACTATACTTAGATCAGACCAAAAGAAACATAGTTCTAGGTTGTCTAGGTCTAAAATTTCAAGTCTGGTGGCATAAGATATTCTGCAACAAGTAGAGGAGTGGAGAACTCTTCTTGTGAAATATTTCTGAACTTTCTCAACTGTATTAATATCAGATATGTAATGTGGGTTCCAGACTGATAAGCTATATTCAAGTATTGGTCTAGCAAATGTTTTGTATGCTCTAGTTAGTAGTGTGATATTACCGGAGAAAAAGCTACACAGAATTAGGTTAACAACTCTTAATGACTTTTTGGCTATGTAGTTACAGTGGGCTCTAGAACTTAGATCATTAGAGATGAGTACTCCAAGATCTTTGACAGAGTTTGGATCATCAACAATGTCTTAACTATTCAGCTTATATTTTATTTTCTGATTTTTTTTTTTACCAATATGTAAGACAGAGCATTTATTTGTTGAGATTTGAAGTTGCCATTTGTTTGACCATTCTGATACACAGTCAAGGTCTTTTTGAAGGGTAGCAGTGTTGTCAGTGGTGTTGAATAGCTTTACATCATCAGTGAAAAGAACGCAGTTGCTCTTAATATGATCACAGAGGTCATTTATGTACAGTATGAAGAGAGTTGGTCCTAGAACACTGTCTTGGAGAACACCACTGTTGACAGGTACAGAATTTGATAGGACGCTCCCAATTTTGACCATTTGTTGTCTGTTTGACAGGAATGCTTCTCTCCAGTTATGCAGTTGTCCAAAGATACCATAAGATTTTAGTTTTAGGAGTAGTTTGTTGTGTACCACTGAATCAAAGGCTTTACAGAAGTCTATGTAAATTGCATCTATTGTTTGCCCTGATCGAGTTGTGTAGTCCATATATTTTTGCAGTGTAAAAGTTGCAGATTACAGGATAGTTTTTTTTCTGAAACCAAATTGTTTATTAGAGAGTGGGTTGTTTATCTCTAAGTGGAGGATAATGGATTGGTTAATAATTACAGGTGACGCAGCATAAAGAGATTGGTCTGTAAATTTCAACTAGGTTGGGGTCTCCCTTTTTGAAGATGGGGATGACCGTGGCTTGTGACCATAGTTTTGGCAAGGAGCTGGTCCTGAAAGATTTTTCAAAGATTATGCTTAGAGGTTCGGCTATGGCAGTAGATAGCTTTTTAAAGAAGTAGGCACATATTTCATCCCGTCCAATAGATAGAGATGGTTTTAGATTGCGTAGTGCTTTTTCAACATTGTCTTCTGTAAAACCGATATGTATTAGATCATTGTAGTTGTCTGTGGTTCAACTAGGAAATACTGGGCATGATCCATTGCTGTTTACAAATACTGAGCCAAAGAATGTGTTAAAGAGGTTGGTTTTAATAGTGTCGTCATTGCAGTCTTTACCATTAGGTCCTATTAGGGGTGGGATAGACCTTGAGTCTTTTAGTTTGTTATTTACAAAACTATAGAAAGCGTGGGTGGAATTGGTGAGTAGAAGGTTTTCCTCTTGTTTAATGTGATAATTGGTGCATTCAGTCTTTAGCTGGTGGCATAAATTTTTGTATCGGGTTTTGAAGTTGGCAACGTGATCTGTTTTGTTTTTCCGCCAAAGTGATCTCTTTTTGGATTGAAGCTTCCTTATTGTTATGGGTAATCTGTTTTTTCTGGTTTGGGGAATTGTTATTGGTACATATAGTTTGATGACTCTTTTGACTTCAAGTAAAAATATGTTGTAATGGTCTTCAACAGTATTGCATCTAGTGAATAGAAATTGCCAGTCAAGGGATGAGAGATCGTTGTCTATAAGAGCATAATTGCCTTTTTTGAAGTTATAATTGAGGATCCCATCATTGTGATGACTTTTGTGTGGATGTATGTTGAGACAAAAGTCAATCATGTTGTGGTCAGTGTTGGAAAAGGGTTCTTTAATTTGTATTCTGTAAATTGAATTCAAACTATTGCAGAAGAAGAGATCAAGGCAGTTGTTAAGTCTAGTATTGTGGGTTACTAGTTGTTCCAGTTCCAGATATGTTACAGCATTGTAGAAAGTTGCATGTATGGGTTCAGTTTTACATTCATTAAGGATCCAATTAATATGAGGTAGATTGAAGTCACCAAGAAAGATTAAAGCATGTGGGCAGGATGTTGCCCCTGTTAGTAGTGAATTTAGCTTGTTTACATGTTCGATGTCATAATCAGGGGCTCTGTTACATAGTAAGAATCGAAATGTGATATTTAAGGACAGTTCATAGACGATAGTCTCAGGAAGAGCAAGCTCCTGGGTAACTTGGATGTTTTTTTGTGACTGTGGAGTTTGAATCCATGGGTTGGAATAATTCCAAAATTGAAAAAACACACAGTAGTATAGTCCAAGACGTCAACGGACCAAACCGCGGCTCAGCGACGAGGAGGAGTCAGCTACGTGACGACCGGTCACTGGCTTAATCTTAATAAGCCAATTGGATTAAAAGAACGGGAGCAGCGGTCATCCTTGGTTTATGACGGTTTTTATGACGGTTTTAACGTTTTTAACATTTGCCTTATTGTACTTCGCGGGTGAACAAGGGGGTTAAACAATCGCCCCCGAAATATATTCCGTCTTGGACTATACTACTGTGTGTTTTTTCAATTTTGGAATTATTCCAACCCTTGGATGTTTTTTGTTTACATTGCTGCTATCTCTTTAGCCTTGAAGTAAAATTGCTAATTTCCATAGTAACCATGTTGAGTATGTATGATTGAAACCTGAAGCAGGATAGAAAGAGACTAATTGTTGTATTCCAGATGGCAGTTTTTCTTAGTCTAGTGACCTCCAATTAATAGGGATTTTAACCCTCCTAATTCCTAGCCTGACGGGTTAATAATGTTAGTTGGAACTTCTAAAAGTTGCAGTTCCAAAATATCTGGATAAAACTGAGTTAGGGATGATGGATTTATGCTACAGAAAATGGAATTTATATATGTGACTAATGTCATTTTTTCACATTCCCTTGCAAGAAAAAGATGAAGTATGCTAAATATGATTGCATAAAATAAACTGATAAAAGCATTTTCAATGGTGAGCACTTTGCTTTTCTGCTTGCTGTTGCATCCAGTTAAACAAGTTCTACAAATACTTGTAAAACCTGAGAACAATTTGTATCATAGAATGCATGCACATCACAGATCTCAATTCTTTCACAGATTACAACTAAATTCATAAAAAATCTATCCTTACTTTTTTTTTTTCTCCAAGGGAAAAAAATTAAAATTTATTTTCAAATAAATCATGTTGTTTTCCCATATTTCTAGACTATTTATTTATTAAACAAATATATATAGCTTTTTAATTCATACATCGGTGACTCCATGTGGTGTATAACATTTAAAACTCTGCCACATAACACTCTCCCCAGCCTGACGATAAAAACTAAAATCAACTACTTGATTGACTCCATCTCCATTTGTAATCCCTAGACTTGCTGACAAAAACAAATGTTAATCCATTTCAGAAAAGCAACAAGGAGAGGGCCAACTCTGAACAGTGGGGAAACAGATGTTTCATTGAGAAGGAGCCACCACTAAGAAGGTTCCTTTTTGTAGTCCTACCAGATGTAGATCTCTAAAATACTCTGAATGGATGGGTATAATTGGGGGGAGGGGATTTCCTTCAAATAACTGGGTCCCAAGTTATGTAGGGTTTTAAAGGTGATAATCCTGATTTTGAAGTGTACCAGAAGCAAATTGGCGGTCAGTATAATTTCTACAAAAAAGGTACTACATGTGAAAGACTAGGCTTGCACAAAACTGTTCAGGTCACTGCATTCTGAACTAACTGAAGCTTCTACATACTCTTTAAAGACTTCCCACGTAGAGTGCATTACAATAGTCCACACACACCTGTGTGTGTGTGTGTGTGTGGTGTGTGTGTGTGTGTGTGATAAGGGTGTGAGTAACTGTGAGGAGGGTGCAATAATCATCAATAGTGATTCAAACCCATTTGAATGAAAAGCAAATTCAACAATAGCAATATCACTTAGATTTATATACTGCTTCATAGTACTTTGCAGCCCTTTACAGAATCAGCATATTGCCCCCCAAAATCTGGGTTCTCATTTTTTTGATATTAGAAGGATAGAAGGCTGAGTCAACTTTGAGCCAATCAGGATGAAACTACTGGCTCTGAGCAGTTAGCCTGCAATACTGCATTCTAACCACTGCATTCAGGAAGACATAATGTGCAGGTAGTCCTCGCCTTACAACTATTCACTTACTGATTGTTCAAAATTACAATAGCACTGAAAAAAGCAACTTATGATGGTTTTTCACACTTATGACCATTACTACATTCCCATGGTCACGTGATTTATATTTGAACTTTTGACAACTGACTCACATTTATGACATTTGCAGTATCCTAGGCTCATGTGATCGTCTCTTGTGACCTTCTGACGAGCAAAGTCAATGGGGAAACCGGATTCACTTACCAACCATGTTACTCAGTGGTGGGATTCAAATTTTTTTACTACCAGTTCTGTGGGCGTGGCTTGGGGGGTGTGGCAGGAGAAGGATACTGTAAAATCTCCAGTCAGTGGTGGTATTTGCCAGTTCTCCGAACTACTCAAAATTTCTGCTACCAGTTGTCCAGAACTGGCCAGAACCTGCTGAATACTACCTTTGGCATTACTAACTTGACAACTGCAGTGATTAACTTAACAACTGTGGCAAGAAAGGTAGTAAAATGGGGCAAAACTCATTTAACAAATGTCTCATTTAGCAACATCAATGGACTCAATTATGGTTGTAGGTCAAGACTACCTGTATTTATTCACCGGGCAAAAAAACCTGCTCTGTACTCAAAAGAGTGAAATGGATTACTTGAATAAATTCCAGCCCATGCTGTGAAGATAATTGACATATATAATATTCATGTGATTTTTTTTTATTTAGAGACAGTTTGATCTATCCATTTCCAAGACAAGGTGATAATATAGAATGAGTGAATAGATAGAAAAAAATGCAGCTATTTTAATGAGGTGCTTTATATGGATTGCTTTCCTACATATTGCAAAGCATCTTTTTGAACATTCCAATTAATCCACTGGTTGCCAGACGCTATACAGTTTATTGGTTTATTTCTGATTTCACAAAATTGTCTGGATGGGGGTTGTGTTACAGTAAGCTAGTTCTCTCCCCTCTGTGTGGCATGAATTTATTTACTTCAAACTGTGTGTGCTGTTGCTCATTCTGATAAGTATGGGGATTATCTTTTGTCTCAGAATACTGACCTGATAGTATTCACTCTTTCTTCCTTAGTCAACTTTATTACAATGTGTTTATCAGGAGGAATAATGCCTGTGAAGGAAAGAGAGTTGTGAACATGTAAGCCCTTCAATTCCAAAGTACAGGGAAGATCTTTGGCAAATAGAAAGGTGCTCTCTAAAGATGTAATCTTGAAATATAGATGATAGAGCAGAGGAACTGCTAAGAGAAGCAGGCAGAAATTAGAACCTACTTTCAACATTTTCACAATTGTAAAAATCTGTGTGTCAAACAAGCCCTATGATTCTTTCTGCTATCAACTCTGCCAATTTTAACCAGATTTCTGAGCTATTACCGTAAGAACAAAGCCATTATATATTCCTTATTTATTCCTTCTCTCAATTTCTATAAACTACTCATTGAAAGATGAGAGGCAAAGAATGGGACTGTAAATATACTTGTCTTGCTCCTCTCTTCATCCTGGGATCCAAATTTCTCTGGATACTCTGGGGACTGCTTTGTGACCAAGCAATCCTAACAATATGAAAGATAGGGCTGCAGATAACCTGCTCATCAGATATATTAACCAGGGGTGGGATTCAAATTTTTTAACAACCAGTTCTGTGGTCGTAACTTAGTTGGTGGGGGCATGGCTTGGGGGTCATGTGACTGGCTGGGCGTGGTCAACTCAACATCACTCACATTGAGGCACGCATCTCCTCATCTGGCCTCTCATGACTATGGCGATGCTGCAACAGTCGAAAGTGTGAAAAACAGTCATAAGTCACTTTTTTCAGTGCCATTGTAACTTTGAATGGTAACTCCACACAAGCAAAGTACCAGCAAAGGAGGAAAAAAAAACACCAGAAAAGTTCTAGAGACAGGAAGTCTAGTCCTGCCAAGAATATAATAAGGGTTAACGGAGAGGCAATTTCTGTAAGCAACACCAGAACGTTTCCTTCCTGCCTTCCTTACAGGATTAGGCCAGTAATTTCTTCTAACAACCAGTTCTCTGAACTGCTTAGAATGTTAACAACCTGTTCTAGCAAATAGATGCGAACCTGTAGAATCCTACCCCGATATTAACTGATTAATCATTTAAGTCATAGGTAGCCATCTATTACCATTTGATTCTCTCCAAATATCACTGTAAATCAGACAAAATGCTTACGTGCCAACAATAGCACCTCATACATCTTAATGATTGTACTGTAATTAAAAAAAACAACAGACAAGCCAAAGGGTGAATTTTTCTAGAAGGAAGTTGCATCATCCAACCTCTCTGATCCTGTCTGTATGGGGACTAGCTAGGATGAGTCAAAAAGAGATGCAAACATATGTGATTACATTACATGGAGATTATTTATCAGGAGGAGGACAGCAAGGATTCAGTCAACAGTGAGGTCTGAGGAACAAACACTTAACAAATAATTATTTATGTATGTATGCATGCATGCATGTATGTATGTAATAAAGCTCCTGTCTACATGCTTTTTCTACATGCTTTCAAGCCCATTGTTACTTTCCCCCCAAGAACAAAAAATGGCTGACATATCAGTATTGTCCAAAATTTTCAACAATTTCTCCCTTTAAGGGCTACCCTCTCTTTTCTTAGTTTAATTAAAGCACCGCCAAACTTGCCTCTCAGGAGATGCAGTGTAGAAGTACCTATCTGCATTTTGCTAATAATTCCCTTATTTGACTATTGAGAATATCTACCCCCCCACCCACCCCCCAAAAAGAAAATAATCCTAATTCTTGATTTTAAGTTATGTTACTGTTCAGGTTCAAAGTTGGCTACATCAACCAAGGCCAGCAGAAAAGCTGATGTCAACCAATTTGATAAATTTGAAAGGTGTCTTAATAAGCCATTTCTACTTCTTCTTTTAGATATCTGATAGGCATTGCTTTCAAATGAACTCTTCCCAAAGCATAAAGGTACAAGTGAAATATTTTTCCTCAGAACAATGAGGAAGCCATATCCTTACAGTTTTGACAACTACTTTACGGCCTTTCCAGGTTGTTGAAGCCTGATTCATGCAAAAGAACTGCCCAGCTACTGGAGATCTTCTATTTACTCTTTCAGGAATTGCTTAAGGCCACCATTTATCAAAGTGTTCTGCAATAAAGCCTTACCTCAGAAAAAAAAAAATTAAATCCCAATAGCTGAAATCAATAGCTTACATTTTATTGCTCCACACTGTTCCTTCCAGGACGCTGAGTAGGCCTTTTAGCAATTGAGGATTTCATCTTCCTCTTACAACTATAAAGGTGATTTTTACAACTGGATTTTAAGGCCAAAAAGTAGCCTATTATTGTTAACTTCAGCCAATTTTCTCCCATCTTAGTTTGGAGCAGGTTCTTTAAGCCCTGGAAGGAAAGCTTTATACAAAAATGACTTTATTTGTTTCAGTTAGTTATTTTCCCTTTCTTCTCTTGTTTTATTCATTTTAAATTTAGCTATGTCAAACTAGTAAATAAGACCCTCAAAATCTTTCCTAGAACTGAATTATAAAATGTTCTCTCCTTCTGGGTGCAAATATAATGAAAAAAATAAAAACATTATTACTAATTACTAATATTATTATGGTTCTGATTGAATTGACCATATCTTTTCTCAATTTGAGGGAGAAAATGCTAGCTTAAAAGAAGGACGGAGGATCAAAACCATGTTGTGCATTGTTCTATTTGAGGAACATTTAAGTTTCCATGTCCCTGACTGTGACTTTAAATTATTGGCATATATGAAATCAGAGAATTCTTTAAAGTTATGGATCTTTTATTGATTTGGACAGTAGATTGCCAAGCATAGTTTACATTTCAAATTTTTCTTTTCCAATTTTCTCTTTAGCAACAATAAAGCAACAAGAAGTGAATATACTATATAGCAAAAGAAGACAGAGGAAAAGATAAATGAAATTCTCTCTGCAAAAAAGGTTTGCCTCAGTTAATATGCAAACAAAAAGAAGGGAAATGGCGACCTCTAGTGAAAAAGGAGAACACAAACATTCATAATACCGCAGGGAAAAAGGAAGTGATACTGGATTAATAATACCTAATAGAAAGAGCACAACCCTATGACTTAAGGTGTATGGCATCTATTCTAGAAACATAGCTAACTATTTGTGTCATTGCATATAAATTCTCTATTAAGACTACATTTTGCCAGAGTGTTTAAAGACACTCATATGTTGAACTCATAATCAACCACACAAAACACAATTCCTGTGGTTTTCTTGAAAAGCACAGCTTTTGCAGAACACAAATGGATGGTCTCAATTAATTGTCCTTCAGAATCTGGTTCCAGGCTGATGATTCCACAGTACAGTCCTGTTCCTGCATGCAGAGCTGCTCATAAGGATATCTAACCCATAATAATATAAAAGATTGTTTTATACTGGAAATAATATAAAATATTTTGGATGATATAAAAAAATGGAAGAAGAATCCTATGATTGACAACTATCATTCTCCCTATGAAAGCCAGTTTGGTCTAGTGGCTAGAAAGTGGGAAATATGAGTTCAAGAATTACCTTAACCGTGAAACCCAAATGGGTATTTTGGGCCAATCTCTTTCTCTCGGACCAACCTATCTCACAGGGTTGTTGTTATGAGAATTGAAAGAGAATGAAGTATTAAATATATTTGCTATCTTAAAGTTACTGGTAAAGATAATAAAGGTAGAATACAAATAAATGAAAGTAAAATATATTCACCAAATTAAGCTTTTACAAAAGCAACTATCTGTTAGCAGTAAGAGAGATGGAAATAAAGATGAACTTTGCAAAACAAAATTTGAATTTGTAAATATGCCAGACAAATGGTTGACATACAAATGAAACATTTGGATATTTTTATGACAAATATGAATTATCTCCAATTAATTATGTTAAGTCATGGAATGAAATTAAAAAGGGGTCTGTTAAGATGGGGGAAATTAAAATTGTTGATGTTAGGGAGAATCTCTTTGATAAAATGAAAGGTTTTGCCAAGAATGATGTTTTCGTTTCAGACAATATGGCTTTGATACCTGCTATACCACGTAAATAATAGCAGAAAAATATGTTTCTAGCACAAGGGGTATTTTACTGTTTATTGTGTGGCCTGGATTAAAGAATAGATGTTCCTGAGAAATAAGGCAGAGATTTTTAGAGGTAAAAGATCATGGCCTGAGGTTTGGATAACATGGAATTTGAGTCTCAGGAAACACCAAGCCAAGAATCATGAGACTGATCAAACATGGGCACCATCTGGATAGTAGGAACAATTAGATATGTTGATGACATCTGGTTTCCCAGCCTGCACACACACTGAGTAGAGCAAAAACCAGAACAACCTTGGTCTATGTGGCTTATGGCCAAGAGAGTAAGTCTCTGAATTAGTGACAGCTGGCTGCAACCTTAGTTAAGAAGCTTCCCTTGCTGGAAACAATGTCTGATTTACTCTTGTGTAATGTTGTTGTGATCACGTAAAAAAACTTGAACCACTGGCCTGACTGATAAGCATGTCCTGTCCCCAGAACTCTGGATTGGATTTGGGATATTCTGAAACAAATTCTTCAAGCAACTTCTCTTTGGTTTGTAATCTTTGCTAATTATTTCTTCATCTTTGATGTAAATGTATTAATCTACATAGCAATCATGCTTGAGTGTGTGTTTAAAACATGAAACAGGACAATTTCAATATATGATTACTGTGGAATATTATATGCATAAAGTTGGAAAGAGCCAATGGTCGCCAATTCAGTTCAATCGTTGGTGAAACTGACAGATCTTGCTGAGATGAATAAATTAACTTCTTTGATTAGAGAAAAGGCACTGTCTATATTTATTGAGTACTGAAAATCTCTTACTGACATTTAATAAAAATGAAAAAATGAACTTGTAATTTATGGTTTTGACAATTAGATAAGATACAGACTGCTCTCTCTGTGTATGCTTTTGTGTGTGTTTGCTTTGAATAATATAGGAAGCCACTGCTTTATCTCTTTTTTCCTTTATTTTTTTTAACCTTTTGCTTTCTCTTTCCTTTTTTTCTCTTTTCTTCATTATTTTATATTAGTTGGTGTTAGTTTTTAATCATCTTTTTAAGCATTTAATAAAAATATATGTAAAAAAAGAAGAAAAGCCCATATGCAACATTTATAGGCACCCTATTGTAATTAAAGATCCATATTTTATTTATTAAATTTGCTTGCCACCCAACTTGCCTTGGTGACTCTGTTAACATATGACCTTCATGTCATAGTGCTTTATTTTTTTTATGGTACTTTAAAAAGTACCCTGATATCAGAGAATATCAGAGCCTGAATATAGAGAAAGGAAAATATTAGGAAAAGATAATGAATTTAATAAAAAATAGATAAGAAGAATAGATCTGTAGATCTTTGGAAGCTTCCTAACTTTTTTCTAGACCCTTTTAATTTAAAACTAAGAGAAAAATGGCAAATGGGAAAGAGAAGCTCTTCTTTCATGATACCGATTTACAAGAATGGCTTAATTGCTGGAGACAGGCTGAAACAAGAATCTCTTCCAGTGAGCACAGAGCCTTCAGGCACAAGGTAGAAACCCACAACTGTAACTGAAGCAGAATCTTCCACCCTACAAAGTTATTTATCCATCTAAGATAATATATGTTTGATACAGGGTATATTGTATTATAAATCCTCTGGTTGCATCTTGTGATCAATAGGAGTGTTCATCTCATGCCACTAGCAGGATTACCCTTCAGCTGGAAAACCACTTTGACTTAAAGACTGGACATCCTTTTTAATTAAGCATTAATTAAATTAAATTAAATTAAACATTAATTTCATAGTAAATGCTGTGATAAAAAATATTTTCCTTATTTGAAAAAGACTACTAAAATTTTTTTGGACTCAGTTAGATCTACATTGAATCCTTCAAAAATATGTGTACCTTTTGATATTTAGCTCATATAGAAATCTGAATATGTACAGCAAAAAAAAAAAAGGCTCAAAAGTGAGCTATTGTTTTTAATCAAATCTGAATTTCTGGAACCTGCAGTTGGATTCCATTTTTTTATATCCATACCCCAAACTTTCAGGAATGCTATTTATTACTTAACGTTTAATCTGAATCTTACCCCCATCACTTTTCAGCATTACACTTCAGGATAATAATCCTGGGGTAATTCTAAAAATGCTGAGAGAAGATCTTGACTTAAAATATGTAATGGTTGAGAATTTGCTGTTTACTTTGGATGTGCTTATAGTAAGTGTGTGTTCATCTATAACAGGGGTGGTCAACCTTTTTATACCTACCACCCACCTTTGTATTTCTGTTAGTAGTAAAATTTTCTAACCACCCACCAGTTCCACAGTAATGGTGATTTATAAAGTAGGGGACAAAACCCCTACCGCCCACCATGAAAGCTGGAATGCCCACTAGTGGGCAGTAGGCACCAGGTTGACTACCACTGTTCTATAAGGAGTACCTTTTGCTATCAGCAATAAAACTACATTCCTACAACAGAATCCTTTACATATAAAGCTACATTATCTTCCTGCTGTTTTGCAGCTCCCTTAATCTCCAAGATCATACCTCTTAAAGAGAGAAAGAGAGGGAGGGAGGGAAAGGCTTGGTTGAATCTTGCTGGTGATGATGAAATGAAGAGGGTTGTATACTGAAAGGTGTTGGACAATTCCTATTATGACTTTATGGCTTTTTCCTAATTTGGATCTTGAGTGATGGCTAATTCTATCATGTCCTGAGAGTGAAAGTCTTTTGTTTTGTAGATAAGCTGGTCCAGCCTTTTGTCTTGTAGATAGTGTTCCGAACTAGCAGGCTTGTAATCCTGCACTTCTGATTGGTCCGTGAACAGCGGATCGTGATTGGTCATTTAGAGCTGATCCGATTGGCTGGTAAACGGGCTGCTGTGATTGGACGCTCCAAGCGCAGCAGGCTCAAATCTCTGTCATTGGACGCTTTAGCAGCAGACAGCTCTATAAAAGGAGCTGCTGCTGCTAGGCTTTTTACCTCTGATCTGAAGTCACTATTAAGAGCTGAAGTTACTATCCGAGGTCTAGTCTCCGTTATTGCGCCCATCTTTCCAGACTTAACACTGGCGACAAGGGTGGGATGCGGAGACAATAGAACTGACTGAGCACTCACAGATTATTCAGAGCACGTGGCTGAAGATGTGCAGAGAACGGCAGAATGGCCAGCAGCACTATACCACCCGCTCCATTTGATCCAGCCAGCAAGGACTGGGACTCATATATGGACAGGTTCCAAATGTTCTTGGAATCTAACAATTTGAAGGATGCTACATCGAGCAAAAAAAGGGCGGTTTTCCTAACGCATTGCGGACCCATCATTTTTAGAATGGCAAAAGCACTTGCCAAACCAGCTGAAGTCAAAACAATGGACTGGGATACCCTGGCTCCCATCCTGAGCGCCCATTACGCCCCAGCAATTCCAACCCTCATCAGAAGACATGAATTCTACCAGAGGGACCAACGTGAAGGTGAGAACATCGGGGACTTTGTAGCTGACCTACGAAATTTGGATGAATTATGTGGTTTCGTAAACCTAGAAGAAGCCATGAGAGATCGAATTGTTCTTGGCCTAAGGGACCCCAACGTCCAAAGCAAAATTATGGCAAAGGGAGACATCACCCTCGCAGATGCTATAGCTGATGCTACTGCAGCTGAAGCCACTCGCAAATCAGCAGCATGAATGTGCCAAGCAAATGGGGCCAGCCATCAAACACCCAGCGACCCAGCCACATCCTCAGAGAAATACGCTTCATCCACCCACCACGAGGACATCGATTCTGCATCAGATAGTGAAGAGGAAGAAGTCAACAGACTCAGATCAGAGCGCGAACAGCGAGACCAGCGGGGCCGCAAATCCAATTTCCAATGCGCTGGATGCGGGGAAAACTACCCACGATCAGAATGCAGATTCCTAGATGCCATCTGTTGTTCTTGTGAGAAAAGGGGGCACATTGCTAAAGTGTCCCGGAACAAAAGAGGATCCAGCCCCAAGAGGAAAGAGACTAACTTTCGACAAGCAGCAGGCACCCCACCAACAAATTGGGACTGCCCAAGCAACCAGTGGAGCCAGTACAACAGGAACCAGATGTTTACTAGTGCAACCAAACGGGAAGAGGCACATCAGACCATCACCATCAGCCACGCTTCATCATTAGATGCAAAAAAAATCCGCATAAAGGCCACCATTGAAAATTGTCCATGCATCATGGAAGTGGACTCCGGGTCTTCCTTATCCATGGTCTCCTGGAAAACCCTCAAGCAGCTGATTCCTGATATCCGCCGCCAAGACCTCAGCACCCAGAGGCTCATATTAAAAAACTACCAGGGAAATCGAATCCCGGTTGCCGGTTCCAGTCATGTCCAGGTCTCCTTTAAGGATCACACCACAATACTACCGCTCACCATCGTTGATAGAGACCGGCCCAGTTTATTGGATCTGCAGTGATTCGCGCCATTAGGAATCGGAATGGCAGGCATCAACCAGGCTGTAGATGTAGACTGGGAGGTGGCCCTCGTCCAGGACTTTCAAGAAGTCTTTACGGAGGAATTAGGCAAGTACAAGGGGTCCCCCATCTCGTTTAATCTATGCCCTGATATTGCACCCATTCGCCTGAAGCCATGCCGCGTTCCTTTTGCTCTCAAACCTAAAATTGATGAGCACTTGGACAAATTAATAGCACAGGGCCTGTTAGAACCCATCGACCACGCCCACGCCCACTGGGAGACCCCAATTGTAACCCCCATAAAACCTGACGGATCCTTGAGAATCTGTGGGGATTACAAGGCCACCCTCAACCACGCGTTACAGCAGAGCACCTATCCAGTACCCATGGTCCAACATCTCCTTCACTCACTTGGGGGCAGAAAAGTATTCGCAAAGCTTGACCTGGCCCAAGCTTATCAAGAGTTGCCAGTAGACGCAGAAACTGCAGAAGCCCAAACTATAGTTACACACAGAGGTGCATTCAAATGTAACAGACTTCAGTTTGGGGTAAGCGTAGCACCTGGCATTTTTCAAAGTCTGATGGAAAGGGTGTTACAGGGCATCAAAGGGGTCATGCCCTATTTCGATGACATGTTGATAGCTGCCCTTACGAGAAGTCAGTTAGAGAAACACCTAAGAACTGTCCTACAAAAGTTCAAAGACGCAGGCCTCAAGGTTTAGAAGGAAAAGTGCCAGTTATGCACTGAGAGGGTTGAATTTCTGGATTACCTTCTTGACAAACAAGGAATTCACCCTACTGAAAAGAAATTGGCTGCCATTAAAAATGCCCCAAGACCAAAGAACAAAACAGACCTCCAAGCCTTCCTGGGACTCATTAACTTTTATAAAATCTTCCTACCCCAGAAGGTGACTGTTGCTGAACCCCTACATAGGCTCCTCGACAAGAAGGCTTCCTGGTTTTGGGGATGTAAGGAGGAGCAGGCTTTCCAACAAGTAAAAGACCTTTTAATTTCGGATGCAGTACTCATCCAATATAATGAGACACTTCCATTAACTGTGACTTGTGATGCCTCACCTTTTGGAGTAGGTGCCATCCTGAGCCACGTCCTACCAAACGGTACAGAGGCGCCTATTGCATTCTTTTCAAGTACTTTGTCTAAAACAGAGAGAAATTATAGTCATTTGGATAAAGAAGCCCTCGCTATTGTATCTGCAATAAAAAGATTCCACGAGTACGTATATGGAAGATCCTTTTCCATCATCACAGATCATAAACCATTACTTGGCATCTTGGCAGGTGACAAACCAACCCCACACATCCTATCCCCTAGGCTGACATGATGGTCAGAGTTCTTAGCTGCTTATGACTACCAGTTGAGACACCGACCAGGGAAAACCATTCCCCATGAAGACGCTTTGAGCCATTCTCCACTGCCAGAAATTCTCAATGACCCAGCTCCCACTCTCTCAGCACTACAAATTGAGACGCTTCCATCACCGCTACTAACAGCACTAGACATAGCCTGGAAACAAAAAAGGACTCCTGTTTGGCACGGGTTCTCAGGTGGGTGGAGAGGGGATGGCCAGAGATTGAACCAAATGACACCTTTAAACCCTTCAAGAACAGACAAACAGAACTTTTCTCTCAAAAAGGATGTGTGTTATGGGGAGACCGAGTGGTCATACCAGAGAAGCTGCGAAAGAAAGTTCTACACTTGTTACACAATGGACACCCAGGCATCGTTCGAATGAAAGCATTGGCAAGGAGCTACTGGTGGCCAGGTATGGACAAACAAATTGAAGCCTGGGTTGCCTCTTGTAGCAAATGCCAAGAAACATGCTCATCCCCACCAAAAGCACCACCAGCTGAATGGGAAACGCCCAGGGGTCCTTGGTCCCGCATCCACATTGATTTTGTGGGACCTACAAAAGGACATACCTTCCTGATAACAGTGGACGCCTACTCTAACTGGCTCGAGGTCAACAAGATGAAGACCACCACTACAGATGCGGTCATCAAGAAGCTAAACAGGCTTTTTGCAATGCATGGGTTACCATATGTCTTGGTTTCCGACAATGGGCCCCAATTTACCGCCCTGGCTTTTGAGCAGTACCTAGCAGACAGGGGGATACGCCACGCCCTGACTTCACCTGCTCACCCGGTGGCCAATGGCAGGCTGAACGAATGGTTCAGTTCACTAAAAAGACATTACAGAAAATGGAACAAGGAAACATCCACGACAAAGTCACCAGGATGCTCCTTCTCCAGCATATTACACCAAACAGTATCACAAACAAAAGCCCAGCTGAACTCCTGATGGGCAGAAAACTCAGATCGCATCTAGACCGCCTACACCCAGCATACACCCGGAAAAGCCCCTGGGTTCCAGCAATAAGCATCGCTCCTTTAAGGTAGGAGACCCTGTATTTGCAAAGAACTTTTCAGGAGACCCATTATGGATCCCTGCCAAAATAACACAAATCACAGCCCCCCACTCCTACCGATTAGAAACCACAGATGGGAGATTGTGGAAACACCACATAGACCAGCTATGCTCAAGGCTGCCCACAACTCCCATCACTAACCCCGACCTCGAAACCAGAGGGGGAAGAGAAACAGGGGTTTTTGAAATTGAACCAACATCTGGCAAAGGAAGCATAATCCCACAACCAGCTCAGCGAAGCCCACTATACTCACAAACGGAGGAGGAAACTTGGCAGGCGGTTGTATCTCCAGGAGCTAGCAGCCAAACTGGGTCCGTGATTCCAGAAAACCCAGATGACAGCAATAATGAAAGCGTTGCGGGTATTCCTTTTTTTTTTTTGGAACAAATTTTATTGATTTTAAAGACAAACAAACCATCATTAACCATTAAATACATAAAACCTCTTTCCATTATTAATTTTACAAGTCAAGTAGAATATTATTTAGAATATTATAATTCTGTTTTACACCATTTCAATATAAACATATAGATATCTCTTAACAAATTTCTCATTATTTCTCTTTTCGTATTCAATTTCATTGTTACTATTATTATTTTCTATATTTATCCAGTTTATAGTCATCATCTTCATTCCTCTCTGACTTGATTACCATTATTCTCATCCAACATTCCTCTGAGGTTTTATTAATTCTCAAACAAAACATAGATACACAAAACACAAAAATATAAAACTTCTTTTAAGAAAGTAGTTTGGCCCCAGATTACCTCTCTTTGTATGGACTTCAATTAAATTCATGCTCATCTTATATACTGTGGGAATAAACTTTGACTTCAGTATTGGGTAATGATGAGTCTAAGACCTTATACATACATGTCTGCCTAAGGATCACTGAGATAAGCAAGGAAATTAAAAACAAACATCAGGAACAATTAAGCAGCTCAGACAATTGTAAACAGTTCTGTGTGCTATATCTAATTATTGTAATCCACAATGTGAATGCTTACTATGTACGAATTTCTCAATAAAAGGGGGCACTAGAATTTGCTCTAGACTCCCATCCTGAGTACACCAGCCTCTGTGTCTCATTCTTTCCATGGGAGACCACCACAAGTGGTGATCCCGACGTGATCCACTGCAGGTGGTACATGTCCGGACCTCCGTGTTTCCTCACCTGGAATAGGTAAAGTACATACTTAACTATTGCTGGACAATAGGATTTTTTCAGGGAACATGGGGGGAAAACTCTCTCAGCCACAGGAACGGCATGTTAGTGAGCTGCTGAAGTTAATCAGGACAAACTTCTTTATCTTTAAACCCTCCAGGGGGGAGCAAATAGTTCTTTCAAAAGATAATGTGAGAGAGCTGCTGCAAGAGATCTGGAGGCAATGTCCCTGGTATCCAGAGAAAGGCTCTTTAAAGTTAGACACATGGAGGAGAATTGGAACTATCCTTCATGAAGAGCCATGGGCAACAGCTGAAATTTTGATATTTTGGAAGATTGTTATGACTGCTTTAGAGAACCAGCAACAACCTCTTTTAAAAACTTTAGTAGAACCTCTTCCTTATAGAGGAATTGTATTGCACCCGCCTTCCCCTAAACTGGAGTGTGCTTTATCATTTCCAACAGCACCTATGCCTGTGTATGAAAAAACCCAATCAAAAATGGGAAAAGTTCAAGCCATGATGCATCAGGCTTTCAATGAGGGGAAATTAGAGTCTGATGAGATTACCCAGATGAATTTGTTTCCAGTCAATAGGCAAGTGGATGCTCAAGGCAATCTGCAGACTGAATGGGTTCCGATTCCTTTAGCAGTTCTTAGGGAAATTAAAAAAGCAGTAAAAGATTATGGTATTCAAAGTCCTTTTACAAAGGGGCTTCTGACAAGTTTGGCTACCTCACGCATGATTCCTAGTGACTGGAAAGATTTAATGAGAATGATATTGAGCTCTACTCAGAATGTGGTTTTTGACTCAGAATACCAAAGGGAAGCTGTCACTAGGGGAAGGAATTCAGGGGGGCTGTATACGCCAGACCAAATCTATGGGGCAGGCTTGTTTGAATCCACTGCTGATCAAGCTGCTAATTTGCCTGATCACGTATTTCCAGTGGTTATGGCAGCTGTCCTTGGGGCGTTGTCCCACATCCAGGATGTGGGAACCCCAGCACGGTTTTTTCTCAAATTAAGCAAACAGCATCTGAGTCTTATAATGATTTTGTGGAAAGGCTATTACCAGGCACAAATGATTTTGTGGAAAGGCTATTACCAGGCAAATCTCTAATGAGGAAGCTGCAAAAGAACTTTTGCTGAAATTGGCAGTTGAAAATGCAAACACTGACTGCAAGCGTATCTTGCAGCCCTTGGTGGCTAGAAGTGAGGTTACTCTGGCTGATCTGTTAAAGGCATGTGCAGTGCTGGGTTCTCAGGCTTACAACATGGAGACTTGGCTATGGCATTACAAAAAGGGATGAAACCTACAGGGAATTGTTTTAATTGTGGAAAGCCTGGCCATTTTAAAGCCCAGTGCCATGCCCCTGGGGGGGGGGGGTGTAGGCATTTTGCTTCTTCCCCTTCTGCAGGTACGCCAAGACCAAAAGTTCGATATAAGAGACTACCAGATCCAACGTGGAAAGGACCTGTCCCGCTGATAACTTGGGGCCGAGGATACGCTGCTGTTGAAGATGAGGGGACAGTTGTTTGGGTTCCTGCTCCCTGTGTGCATTCTTATCATCAGCCAAAGGGGCAAGGGGATGGATTTGGGGGAATGGAAAAGAAACACGTTGATCCAGGACATGGGGAAGCTAACAAACCTTCATAATAAAACTGATTGTTGGGTATATATGCACATGCCAACTCACAAAACATCAGGGCTTCCAATGGTTGCAGTACCTCTGGCCGAAGGTGACTGGTATAAGGGACAATGCTATGGTTGTTCAGGGATGTGGTCTAACAGTTGGACTACAAGTAACATAAATACATTGCATCTTGGAAGCCGAATCCAAGAGGTGGCGGGTATATGCTGGACTCACAATGAGACAGTAGAGAATATGACTTACTTGGGAATATATCCATTTTGTAACAAAACAATTATTGGCAATGGAAGTCGAGTTTATCCGATGACATGAAAACTAAAAATCTCACTTACTTTGTACATAATATTTCTAAATTTGATATCATATCTTTGATCAATGAAAATGGGTGTCCAATTATCCCTGCCACATGTTGTCCCATCATGATAGAAAACCAGCTGCCCAAATGTGCAAATGGGAAATACGCACCACCGCCCACTTATTTGGCTATGTTAATGGAATCTTTTGCACGATTAATCTATGCTGAACCAAATACGGTTGGCCATCTCCTGGGAGCAAATCTATGGTTGCTGTGTGGACAGATGGCCTATAATCACATGCCAGCATGATGGAAAGGAGTCTGCACCTTTGGGAAAGTAATCCCATCTCATGTCATTTTAAAATCTTTGGGGACTGCTCATATCCGCAATGCGCGTTCCGCAACGGAAGTAAATTCTGCTTTGAATCATGACTACTGGACACAGATATCAAGGGAAATTATTCCTCCTTTAGGAGTCATGATGAACTATAGAGATTTGCATCATTTAAACAATTGGACAGTTACTATGTTTAAAGACACCATTAAAACTCTAAAGCTGCTTGAAGAAGAGCAAGGAAAAATCCTTGACTTTGTCCTGCAAACCAGATATACGGTGGACACTATTTTAGCTGCGCAAGGGGGAGTTTGCGCTGTGATTCATACACATTGTTGCATGTATATCTCTGATTATTCTCCAAACATTACAGCTACTATACAGCATATGGAACAAACCCTGAGTGAGAATCCATTACAATCGGTGGACGAGGGACTGGACGTGTGGTCTGCACTTTGGTCCTGGTTGCCAGATGGTTCATGGATTCGTCACCTAATTGTTGGAGTGATATTGCTTTTTATACTTTCTCTTTGTGTATGCTGTTGTATCCAATGTCTCCCTGGACTTTTAGGAATGTGTCGGGTGAAGCCTACGGAAGGAGAACTGTTGTTGCAAATGGCGAAAAGCTACCGAGGCATCCGTGATCATCAAAAAACTAAAACAGGGGAGATGTGGGAATAAACTTTGACTTCAGTATTGGGTAAAGATTAGTCTAAGACCTTATACATACATGTCTGCCTAAGAGTCACTGAGATAAGCAAGGAAATTAAAAACAAACACCAGGAACAATTAAGCAGCTCCGACAATTGTAAACAGTTCTATGTGCTATATCTGATTATTGTAATCCACAATGTGAATGCTTACTATGTACGAATTTCTCAATAAAAGGGGGCACTAGAATTTGCTCTAGACTCCCATCCCGAGAACACCAGCCTCTGTGTCTCATTCTTTCCATGGGAGACCACCACAATATACCATTACCTATCTTATTTACCATTCTATATCTTCTATATAACTTCTCCCCGCTTTTCATTCTTCTTATTTCTATTTTATTTAATTCATTTTAATTTAAATCATTGTATTTGTATTTTTTGTCCATTCTTTCCAAATTATCCATTTATCTCATTCCCTATTGTAAGAAAAATAAAAGAATTTCTCCTGAAATCACTGATCAGAGTATGATGCCTTTCTATCCTCCCCCTAAATTAATATTTAAAATAAAGCCTGATACCCAATCTGATTCTGCTTAGTACATTCTACCTTCTCACCTTCAAAGAGAAAAAATAATAAATTCATAATAATTAATATAATTAGATAATAAATCTAAATATTAAATCTTATAACATTCCAATAGTCTATTTCAAAAAACAAGTGCTACAATTTTATTAAATTTTAAAATCTGTCATTACTAAATATTTCAATATTTTAATCTTTTATTAATTCTTATAACATTCTAGTTTTCTATTTCTAACACATAGTACCATCTTATGTACCTTGCAGAATCTTCTTTTTTAAAGAAATTGTACCTTACCCTTTATCCCTAAAAAAAAATCCTTTTTTCCCATCTTGTTTCATACCTTTGTGGCTTTTCCCTCCCTTTTCCCTTCCTTTCTTATCCCCTCTGGCCTTTTTACCCCCCCACTAACCTCCGCCTTTTTAGCTTTCCCTCTCTGTTGTAATCCTTTCTCCTTTTGCTCAGTAACATTAAGTTGGTTTTGCATCTTATTTTTTCCTTTCTTAAGTGTTTTTTTAAGTCTTAAGTCCTTCATTTTCCTTCCTTTCTTTCTCCTTTCTCTCTTAGTTAATTTTTTAGATTCACTGAAGATGGCGTCTTCTTCTTCTTTTTCTTCTTCTCCTTCTATTTCCTCCATCTGTTGTTGTGTTTGCTGGTAAATAGCAAGCGCCATTTCTAAAGAAAGAAAAGCTTCTTTCATAGCGTCCTTACTTTCTTGATATTCCTTTCTAAGTTCATCATCAGATAAAGCCATTCTTTGTTCTTCTTAGAGCAACCAAAATGTTTCAAAAGTTAAGACAATTCCTCAAAGTCCCAGAGACATCAATCAGTCCAAACAACGCACAAAGTTCTCACTTTCTTTTCCTGAGGTGGTATCAGTAAAAGGGAAAAGAAAAAAAAACCCAATCTGTATTTTACAGCCTTGTTGCAATCAATTTCTAGTCTCAAGATCTTCAAGGCATCTCCTCCAGCAAGATCTTAATAATTTTTTTTGTCCTCTCCCTTCCCACTTATAACAAGAAGCCAAGTTTTTACCTTTTATAAAAAACAACAGGTTTCTCAATGGCCATTTGTTGATTCCATAGGGAAGGAGAGTAAACTTTCCTTTCAGCACCTCAATTTTGCCGCTTGAAATCCTCCTCTGGAAACAAAGTATTTTTCAAAAAGTCATAGTTCTCAGGATTAAACGCCTCTTAAAGTCCTGGATCAGCCAAAAAACTTTCTCTTGTAAACTTTCTCCCCTCTTCCTCCTGCTCAGTCTTACCCAGCTGCCGGCTTCTTTGTGGTGGCCATTGCAGACCGCCACTCGACCGCCTTGAGAAAAGGGTTTTGCCAGCTGGGGAGGGGGTCTGCAACACCTCCAAACCCCTCACCAACTCCCCCCTATCTTCGGCTGCCTCTGCAAGGCAGCCTTAGCCTCCAAACTCTTCCGGATCAGAGGCACCAAAACGGCTAGCACAGCAGGGATCAGGCAGGATCGCGAAACCCTGCCACTGGCGAAGCCGACAAACTGGAAGTCCACGTTGCAGGTATTCCTGAATCACCTCATGGGAGACCCAGCGTAGAAGCCAGGTCACCACACCAGACAGTTCCAGCAAACAATCCGTCAGAATCAGAAACTAAGCAAAGACATTTTGAACAGTGTAAATCAGGTAGACAGATACGAAGACCCGCCTACCTGCAAGAATACATCACCCCACCCCTTAAATGGAACCTAGAGGGGAGGGGTGTTCCGAACTAGCAGGCTCATAATCCTGCACTTCTGATTGGTCCATGAACAGCGGGTTGTGATTGGTCATTTAAAGCTGATCCGATTGGCTGGTAAACGGGCTGCCGCGATTGGATGCTCCAAGCGCGGCAGGCTCAAATCTCTGTCATTGGACGCTTTAGCAGCAGACAGCTCTGTAAAAGGAGCTGCTGCTGCTAGGCTTTTAACCTCCGATCTGAAGTCACTATGAAAGAGCTGAAGTTACTATCTGAGGTCTCGTCTCCGTTATTGTGCCCATCTTTCCAGACTTAACAGATAGGTTGCCACCAAAATATCTGCAGGTGGGGGGGGCAGGGAGCTGAAGCTCTTAGTTTATGTCTTGAGAAACATGTTTTTCCTTTAGGAAAAATATAATATTCTTCCTTTTTAACATTTCCTAGTATATTTCATTCTTCTAGGAGAAATGGTGGGTGCTAACATTCTACAATAGTATGATACTGGAATAATTAAGATACCTGCTTGTGTTTTTTTAAATACAATCTTCAAATATTTTTCACAAAATTGAACATTTAGGTCATGACTTTTCCAATGCTATGGGGCAGTTCATATAAATTTTGAAGGGCCAAAATATAATTTAAAAACTTAAAAGGTGGCTTCATCCAGAAGAGAACTCCCTGCCTATGGTAGAAAATGAAGAAAATCTGGATGATAACATATGTTGTGTATGCATAAAGATTAATAAAGTATGAGCTTAGAGTAAGTGCAGGGTTCTGGCCCTGCACTTCTGATTGGCTGTTAAGCGGCCGGACCGGATTGGCCCGTTCCAGGGAATGCGATTGGCCCTTAACAGAGAGTTCCTATTGGTTATAAGAGCTAGCGTTCCAAGCTCATTATTGGTTAAAAGTTACAAGGTTTGCCTATATAAGGCGGGTTTAACTGCTGTTCAGATTGAGAAGTCACAATGTAAATAAAAAGCTGAAGTTCACCGTTCAGAGGCTTGTCTCCATTCTTTCTCACCCATGCTCAAAACTTAACACTGGCGACGAGGATGGGATATGGAGAAAGCTGAACCAACGAAACTTCGAAAAACACCGAGCACGTGACAGACGATGCCAACAACGGAACCATGTCCAGCGGCATCATACCACCTGCTCCGTTCGATCCAACACAGGAAGACTGGGAGTCTTACATGGATCGTTTCCAAATGTTCTTAGAGACGAACAACTTAAAGGACGCCACAGCTGGGAAGAAATGGGTAGTGTTCCTAACGCATTGCAGTCCAACTGTATTTAAGATGGCTAAAGCACTAGCCAAACCCCGAGAAGTGAAGGCCATGGATTGAGATGACCTCGAACCTATCCTAGAGGACCACTACGCCCCGACCGTGCCTATGCTCGTGAGACGCCACGAGTTTTATCAGAGAAGCCAGCGAAAGGGAGAAAGCGTGGCCGACTTCATAGCAGACCTCCGAAATTTGGGAGGCCTCTGCGGATTCACTGATTTAGAAGAGGCACTAAGAGATCACACAGTTCTGGGATTAGATGCACCAGGCGTCCAAAGCAAGCTGATGGCGAAAGGCAACATCAGCCTTGCCGACGCCATCGCCAATACTACTGCAGCAGAAGCAATCAGGAAGTCAGCTGCACAACTACGCCAAAACCGCACTCCGGTACCACCACTGACCAGAGAAATTTCACCTAGTTCAGAAGGGCAGCTTGCGACAACACACCACGAGGACCTCTCTTCGTCGTCAGACAGCGATGAAGAAGGGGTCCATTGACTGCGGTCCGACCGGGACCACCACCCGAAGTCCTTACACCCTTGCGCTGGCTGTGGAGCAAACCATGCCAGGGCCGAATGCAAATTCCGTGATGCACTCTGCCATGAGTGCGGGAAACGGGGCCACATCGGATGGGTCTGCTGCAGCTCACCAGGACCCAGCCAGGCCTCAAAAGGGGCTAACTATCGCCAATCGACAGGAAACCGTCCTGTACGGTGAGAGTCAGTAAACCACTCCTGCAGAAATTGATCTTTGCAGAGAGAAGAGGCTTACCTTACTATCACTATCGGTCACGCCTCTGCCTTGGACACTAAGAAAATCTGAGTCACAGTAGCCATCGGGAACCAGCCTTGCCACATGGAGGTCAACTCGGGATCATCCCTCTCGATGGTGTCCTGCAAGACACTCAAGCAACTCATCCCCACAATTCAACGCCAAGATCTCCGCTTCCAACACCTCATCCTCAAGGACTACCAAGGGAATCGAATCCCGGTCGTCGGGTCATGCCAAGTCTGAGTCTCCTTCAAGAAGCACACAGCGTACTTACCTTTAACGGTCATCGATAGAGATAGGCCTAGCCTACTAGGCCTCCAATGGTTCGCGCCACTCGGCATTGAAGTGGCCGGCATAAACCGAGTCAGTGGCTGTGACTGGGAGGAAGACCTTGTCTATGAGTTGAGGGATGTCTTCGCAGACAGCTTAGGCGAGTACAAGGGGACCCCGATTTCATTCAGCCTAGATCCAAAGGTAGCGCCCATTCACCTAAACCCCCGTCGAGCTCCGTTTGCCTTAAAATCGAAAATCGACGAACAACTCGACAAACTGATAGCTCAGGGGGTGTAAGAGCCCATCGACCACTCTCCTTGGGAAACCCCTATTGTAACACCCATTAAGCCAGACGGGTCAATCCGAATTTGTGGGGACTACCGGGCCACTTTGAACCATGCCCTACAGCAGAACGCATATCCAGTTTCGGTGATGCAGCACCTCCTCCATTCCCTGGGGGGCGGGAAAGTTTTCGCTAAATTAGATTTAGCTCAGGCATATCAGCAATTACCAGTAGATGAAAAAACGGCACAGGCCCAAACTATTGTGATGCAACGAGGTGTCTTTAAATGTACCCGGCTGCAATTCAGAGTTAGTGTAGCCCCGGGGATTTTTCAGAGCCTTATGGAAAGGTTATTGCAAGGAATTAAGGGCGTGGTCCCCTATTTTGACGATGTATTAATTGCAGCACCTACAAAAAAAATCTTACAGGACTGGGTAAAATTAGTCCTAAAAAAATTCCAAGAGGCCGGTCTTAACGTTAAAAAAAACAAATGTAAATTATGTACTGACAGTGTTGAGTTTTTAGGGTACCTGATTGATAGCCAGGGCATTCACCCTACCGAAAGTGAATTAAAAGCGATCAAAAACGCTCCCAGGCCACGAAACAAGGCCGATCTCCAGGCGTTCCTAGGCCTCATCAATTTTCATAATGTATTTTTGCCGCACAAAGCAACGGTCACTGAACCGTTACACCGGTTGTTAGATAAAAAAGCAAATTGGCTATGGGGTTACCATGAAGAACAGGCGTTCTGAAACGTTAAAAAACTGTTCACTTCTGACTCTGTACTCATGCAGTATAACGAGATTTTGCCATTAGTTATAACCTGTGATGCATCGCCTTTCGGGGTGGGTGCCATTTTGAGCCACGTACTGCCTAATGGGAATGAAGCCCCTGTTGCATATTTTTCAAAGACTCTTTCAAAGACTGAGCGAAACTATGGATAAATTGATAAAGAAGCCCTCGCAATTGTCTCAGCTGTGAAAAGAATCCACGAATATGTGTCTGGCCGGGTTTTTACTATTGTGACTGACCACAAACCTTTATTGGGGATAATAGCTGGAGATAAGCCGACTCCCTACATATTATCCCCTAGGATGACCCGATGGTCAGAATTCTTAGCTACTTATAACTATTGGCTGCAATACCGCCCGGGGAAAGCCATTCCCCATGCCGACGCATTGAGCCGAGCACCGCTTCCAGAGACTCTCGACAATCCGGCACCAATGGTAACCACGTTGCAAATCGAGGCACTCAACTCGCCGCCATTAACCGCCCGAGATATTGCAAGAGAAACCAAACGCGACCATACCCTAGCACGAGTCCTAGGCTGGGTAGAACGTGGATGGCCATTGGACCAGCTATCAGATGACTTCACACCATTCAAGACTCGATAAACCAAGCTTTTCTCCCAGAAGGGCTGTGTCATCTGGGGTGATAGAGTCATTATCCCAGAACGACTCCAGGAAGTGCTGCTGAGAAACTTGCACGATGGCCACCCCGGCATCGTGTGAATGAAAGCCCTTGCGCGCAGCTAAGCATGGTGGCCGGGCATTGACAAGCAAATTGAACAGTGGGTTAAAGCTTGTAACAAATGCCAAGAAGTCAGCAATGCCCCACCAAAAGCCAGGCCTACTGATGGGAGACACCACATGGACCCTGGTCCCAAATTCACCTGGACTTCGCAGGGCCAACCAAAGGCCACACCTTCCTGCTTACTGTTGATGCCTACTCGAATTGGCTCGAGATCCATCGCATGATGACTACAACCTCCGAGGCAGTTTTCAAAATCTTAAACAGACTCTTTGCAACCCACGGATTACCAGACGTCCTGGTATCCGATAACGGCCCTCAATTTACCGCACTAGCGTTCAAGCAGTACCTCGCTGACCGCGGCATCCGCCATGCGCTCACCTCGCCTGTGCACCCTGCGACCAATGGCAAAGCAGAATGCATGGTCCAATTTGTGAAGAAAACCTTGCAAAAGGTAGACTACGACAACATTGACGACAAGGTCAATCAAATCCTCTTCTTGCAACACATCACCCCACATAGCGTCACCAACAAAACTCCCGCCGAACTGCTAATGGGATGAAAGCTCCGCTCCCACCTCGACCGGTTGCACCCAGCTTACGAACCGGAGAAACCACTAGGATCCAGCGGCCGCTGTCGTACCTTCCAGGTAGGAGACCTGGTTTATGCTACAAACCTATCGGGAACCCTTTGTGGGTGGAAGCGACAGTAGTACGTGTAACCGGCCCCAGATCCTACCTTGTACAATGCCTTGACAATAAACTTTGGAAACGGCATATCGATCAATTACGATCGCAGCTTCCAGCGGCCAGTCTGCAACTCCCCTATGACCAAACTAAGGGGGGGGAGGTACGGAAGAAGATGAATTCCTAGGAAACCCGTTCGAAGGAAACAACGGTTTCATAGAAACTCAGGAAGCGGAGCCGGAGGGAGAAACGGTTGCACCTCAGGGAATTGCAGAGAATGTGGGCAATGACGTAGAGTGAACTCTGAACCAGAAACAGCCCCACTGCCAAACAGCGATCTACCTCAGCGTGATTGCAGCCAGCTGATACAACAGAAATCAAAGAGACTAATAAGACAACCGTCCTACCTAAGGGACTATGTAACTGCGCCCTGCAAATAAGAAGCCAGGGGGAAGGGGTATTGTGTATGCATAAAGATTAATAAAGTGTGAGCTTGGAGTAAGTGCAGGGTTTTTGGCCCGTTCCGGGGAATCCGATTGGCCCTTAACAGAGAGTTCCTATTGGTTATAAGAGCTAGCATTCCTAGCTCGTTATTGGTTAAAAGTTACAAGGTTTGCCTATATAAGGCGGGTTTAACTGCTGTTAAGATTGAGAAGTCACAATATAAATAAAGAGCTGAAGTTCACCATTCAGAGGCTTGTCTCCATTCTTTCTTGCCCATGCTCAAATCTTAACAACATGCATTATCCCTAGCTGTCTGTGACAACTCTGACAATTGAACTCTGCTCAGTATGAGAGTTCTGCTTCTGGTTTCATAAGATGAAGCAGAGATTTTGCAAATGGGACTATTTCTTTTTTGAATGAGAACATGTGAATTGCTATGGAGGATCGGACCTTGCTTTCTTCCTGACCACTAGACATTCCAAGCTCCATTCTATCTTTGTCATCAGGGAAAAAGCCCCTCCCTCCCGCAACCAGACTACATTCCCCTACACAAATTCCACTTATTCCAACCTGAATCATTATCAGTCTTTATAATTATGGCTTTACCTTTATTATTAATTTACTTTATTTGGTTTAGTTTACTTTATTGTACAATTAAATCAAACACTATCTTCAGTGCATACTTAGGGGTTCCATGGGCATACATATTGGGTTCCATGAGATGACACTGTTTAATCCATGGGACCTGAAGCATGCCAATTCTACCCAATCATACATTATAGGCAGAATGTACCAAAGGAACATGAAAAATCAATAGTATTTGATTTATTTTATAAATAAAATAGTATTTGCATTTGCAAAAATTACTAGATTTTTTTGATGAAAACATTGAACTGGTGAATGACTAATTTTGGAGGAGGGTAAGAAGGCTTTAACCACAACACACAGATGCTCAAGCACACTTTATCTGCTCCATGCATTTGAAGCTTTTTTTCATTTCATCCCCCATCAACATTTTAAATACGTTTAAGTCAACTTCTGTACCAGTTTTAAAGTAGTGTTTTTCCCTTTAAATGAGCAACATCCCATGCACAAACCCACTCATCATAAAGCACAATCAATTTTTTACAAACTACAATGATGTGTTTTCTTGCCTGGATGGGTGTGAGGTAATCTTGGAAAGTGCAATAGGACCTGCCTGCTATATTTTATTAAAGGAGGGCTTCTTTGAATATTTTGAATCTTTTTTCCCTTGCTGTTCTTTTTTTTTTTTTTTTGCTTATGGAACTAGCTGCTAATTATTCATGAACTCTTTTCACACCTTTGGTTTGTTTATGGCTTACATTCTCTCCCCACAATCTCTCAGACCATGGCATGTAAAAGCTTTGCTGATTTCCATTGGTGGCTTTGTCAGGTGATTCACAAGGGATGGGAACAGCCTGGCACCTCTTGGCAAACATGGACTATTACAGGCACACCCTTCTACTCAAGTCTGGGACATTTTCCTCAGATAATATTCTTCCCTGCCTCCTCCCCTCAAGTAGAAAGAGGAAGAGCTAGGCCAACAGCTAGTTCAGTTGCACCTGGGCTTTCCATACCACAACCTATGAAACAGCTGTTTAATAATCTAAGGACCTGCCCATTAAAGCAGGAGAGCAGCTCCCAGTTTACCATACACTATTCCCAGTTTGTCAAATGGCTGAATAAACATTTAGCAGCTGGGATCTGAAAGACTTGACTCTTTGGCTTTAATGAGCATCTCTACAGCATGACAGGCCTCCTCTTTTGATGTAAATTGTAAAGCAGGGAAGAAGAGTTTGCCATCTTTCAAAACTTGGTATTTCCCCAAGCGGATATCACTATCCTGACTGGCAGATTATTTCATTCTAGCAAGTGGCATTCAGAACAAAATGGACAATAAAGCCAGAAAGTTTCACCACTCATTTTACTCAATACACTCTGCATATTCAGAATCCAGACAGCATCATTCAGCTACAAGCCAAAAAAGAAGCAATGCTTAAAGATACAGATTGGCAATAATAACCACAAATTTGCTGCAAGTAAAATCTGAAGACAGCACTTTAGTTCAAAATGGGGAAAGACCTAGTCTCCTACATAAAACGGATCAGTGGAGATAAGATGCCATTGCTTGATATATGATCATTGTAAATCCTCATCCTCATTTTGGTTTCTCTTTAAATACAGTACAGTGGAACCTTGGGTCATGAGCATAATCCATTCACAGATTACGGTCGCAACTCAATTTGGTTGTGACTGGAAGCCTGTTTGCACATGTGCGGACCAAAAAATATGGCGCTAAAGAGGAAATCACCACAGCTATTTTCAGGCTTGCTTGGTCTCCACCTGAAGATCTGTTCGGGACAGACGCAAAGCTGTTCCAAAAATTCTGGTCGTCACCCAATTTGGTCGCAAACAGAAGCGTTTGCAACCCGAGGTTCCACTGTACTTAGCAAAGGCATGTAAATACAATCTCCCATTCTCTTCAGTGTTAATTAAACTAACACTAACAAGTCAAAAGGTCAATAATTAAAATTTCATGAGAATGTGTATGTATATGTGCCTTCTAATCTTGATTCCTGATGACTACCTGAATAAGTACAAGTATTCCTCAACTTAAGACCACAATTGAGCCCAATATTTTGCTAAGTGAGATATTTGTGAAATGAGTTTTGCTCCATTTTACAAACTTTTTCCCCACAGTTGCTAATTGAATCACTCCAGTTGTTAATTTAGTAACACAGTTGTTAAATGAATCTGGCTTTCCCATTGACTTTGCTTGTCAGAAAGTCTCAAAAGGTGATCTCATAACCCCAAGACAATGCAACCATCATAAACATGAATCAGTTACCATGTCTCTAAATTTTGATCACATGAACATGGGGAACAGTCATAAATCACTGTCATAAGTTTTTTTCAGCACCATTGTAATTTTGAAGAGTCTCTAAATGAACTACTGTAATCAAGGACTACCTTTAGAAGGGATGAAATCCAATTTCTTCTCTCCAGATAATATTTCACATTTTCTCTTCAGCAATTTTTAAGTGTGGATTTCAGTGCCTAGAATTCCTCAGCCAGCATGTTTTAAAATATGTGGACAGCTTGGCAGTTCGGGAAATTTGAGAATTGAAGTTCATACCTCTTAAAGTTACTGAGGTTGAGAAATACTGCCCTAGAGTGTGAGAGAGAGGGAAGTGAGTGGTCCTTGGTGCTATCTGAGCTTGCTTCTTTTGTTACCCTAACTAGGTAATGTTATCAGTGCTAGCAAGGAGTGCTCAGAAAGGGAAGTAAAAATAACAGGCAGACTAGTAAGATTCTGTTACTATAACCCATGTCAAAAAAGTATAGTTCTAGCCTTCCTGTGAGTCAGTTTCCTGGTCTGGCCTAATTTATACAATTGGCAATCCATCTAAAAAAAAAAGTGTTGCAGAGGTCAGAACGGAAAGCAAAGAAAGGGAGTGTTTAACAATAGTAATATTGTTAAAACTCCTGGCAATGGGCAGAGTCATACTGCATTCTAAACCATGATTTAAACAATTGCATCTAAAAGCAATTTTTCAATACAACAGGAACTCCCTGATTTTCACTAATTCCTCTTTATCCAATTGCAATTTTTCTGGGAATTGAAGTTTTTTTTTTTAATTTTATTAATTTTTAAAAACAAACATAAACAAACAAAACATAGAACATAAAAACATAAAACATCTTTTTTGAAAACAGCATGATCCCGGGTTACATCTCTTCATACAGACACAAATTCAAGTTCATGCTCATTTTTATATACCATTCCATATCTTATTACCATTCTACATTTTCTATATAGCTTCTCTCCTCTTTTAACTTTCTTTATTTTATTTTATTTATTTCATCTCAATTCAAATCATTGTACTAATATTCTTTGTCTGTCCTGTTTAAGTCATCTATTTTCTTTTTTCATTAAACAAAATTTCTCTTGTAATCAATAATTGGAGTATGACGCCTTTATATCTTTCCCCTAAAATTATAACACTTAATATAATACATAACTTCCGTTTGGATTCTGCTTGGTACATTCTAAAACTACACAGTGCATTTTTAAAGAGAAAAAATTATAAATATATAATATAATTAAAACAACAATCCATACCAATTCAATTCTATCATTAATATTAATATCCATTTAAATCTTAAACATTTTACACATTACTTTTCAAATAAATATCATACTTCTATGGGAACACTTATAGACTTTTCATAGTTACTTCCCCCCCACACTTCACTTATATTTTATAAAATATTGAGTAGTTAAAATGTTCCCATTCCTTCCTAATTCAATTCTCTCATTTATTTCATTTCATTTATTTTGTTCACAAAAGTTTCACTAAATTACGCTGACTATTTTATTCCACTTTTTAATCATACCTTGTTTCCAATTTTCTAACATCATTTCTAATACAAATATAACAATACAATCTTATGTACCTTTACAGAATCCCTTTTTCAGTTAAATTTTCACCATTATCTCTGAATAAGTCCTGTTTCTTTACATCTTGCTCCAATCCTTTGTAACTCCTCTTCCCTTCCTTCTTCCCTTCCTTCTTCTCTCTCCCCTTTTTACCCCCTTATCTCTCCACCTCCATTTCCCTCTTCTGTATTCTCCTTTTCTGTTGTTTTCCAATATCATATCCATTTTTTACATTATTTTTCCCTTTTTTGGCTGTTTTTTTAAGTCTTAAATTCTCCATTCTCTTTCTCCCCTTTCCCCTTTCTTTCCCAGATAGAGTTACTTGTTCATTAAAGATGGCTTCTTCTTTATCCCACTCTTCTAGCTGTGCAGCCTTTTCTTGTTGTTTCTCATAGGTGCAGATCGCCATTTCTAAGAATTGAAAAATGGAACCAAAGGAGCCCTTCCCTTCTTGTGCCTCTTCTTTATATTTTTTAAATTCCATTTTCAATTCATCCAGAAGTGATGCCATTGTCGAAGTTTTTAAACAACCACCCAATTTTTAGTCATTCAAATATAATTTCCAAAAATTCCAATGTCACCAAGCAGTCCAAATACACACAAGCTGTTTCTTTTAACACTTTCTTCTTTTTTCACTTTCTCTTCCTGGGGTTACTATTTAGTTGCAAAGTTCCAGTTAAAATGTATCTTTTAGAAATCTTATTAAGATTGAACTTTTGATTCTTTTGAGTTCCAGGCAGACTCCTCCTTCCAAATCCTGCCCTTATTCTTTTTCTCTCCCTTCCCACTTATAACAAAAAAAGTTTTTTTTAGTGTTCAGAAATCTTTCTTGTCCCCTTCGCATTTAATTATGTTTCCAGTTTAGTTACCTATTGGTGCCAAAGGGGATTTTTCCGATTTCTCATTCAGCTCTCTTTGCTGTCAACGTAAGGAAGGAGACTGAAGAAGAAAAAAACTTTCCCTTTTCACTTTCATTCGCTGCTTCCGACTCTTCTTTGGGAGCGATGTATCTTTTATAAAATTTAAATTCCAGGATACCTTAGTTGTTGCTTTTTATCCCAGTCAGCCAAAACTTTCACTTCTTAACTTCCTCCTGCACTTTCTTTTCCAGTTGAGTGCTTCTTTGAGGCGGCCCTTTCTGACCGCCGCTCTTACCGTCTTCAGGAAAGGAAATTTGGCCAGCTGAGGAGGAGAGATGCTGGTGCTCCCCCATCTTCACCACCTCTATGGGGTGGCTTAGCCCTGAAGCCAGCTAGCTCGGGGCGCTCCAGCAGCGAGTCCAGGCAGAAACCGCGCACAATCGCAGATTCCTACCTGCCGCAGAAGCCCTGCAAACCAGAAGTCCCCCAGAATTGAAGATTTTTATGGAACAATGTAGATGTTACAACAAGCAGGGACTAACGTTATGGAGAGGGCAAAACTGTTATGGATACAAACCACAGAATTTAACATTGTCAAGTGTATTAAATGTTTATTTTTACTTATTGTTATATTTATTATTAAATGCGTTTGCGGCCATCTCATCTTGGGGCTAGTCTGGGCAGCTTACAACAGCAGAACATAAAATTATAAGAAATGTAAAATTAGCAAAACAATGAAAACAATAAAAATAAATAATGAAAATACAGCAATATGAATTAAAAGATGGGTGGGAGAAAGCAGGATGCACAAGGGGGGGAGATGGGGTCAGCTATTAGTCTAATATCCACCTCTAGTGTGATATTTCCTCCATTAGGTCCCTCCCCAGGCCACTCGGCAGAGCCAGATTTTCGGGCTTTTATGAAAAGATAGGAGTGGGTGGCAGATCTCACCCAGGGACAGGGATTAGGGTTTAAATTAAACTAAACATAGTTTAGCAGTAGCTTAAAGTCGTTCAAGAGATGGGACTGAATCCCCTCCCCCATTTTGCCATTAGGAGGATCTTTTTTAAAAAAAAGTAAATCTTCATCACATTTTAGCAGAGGGATTGATAAGGATGAGGGCCAGGGAAAAAGGACTTTGTGCAAAATGCAGACCACAATTCCTCTACTGGCTGAGATTTAAGCTTAGTGTTCTTTGAGGGTTTTCCTCCCTCATTTCACTATGATTTTGTGAAATGGAACTATTTTGTAAACAGAAATGTTCCAGCCAAAAATGCTTTTAAATATTTTCTAAGATCTGGATGAAATTTATATTAGTTACCATATTAACTTATTCTTGTTCATTTTTCCTATATATAGTAAGTACAAATGCAAAAGCTCATGAGAATTAGATTGGTAATACTGGACCAATATGGATTAATCGTGGCGCTATTCAATAATCCACAAATTTGTGTCCTCATGGAAAATGTATTTTGTCCAACTTACATTACTTCTACTTACTATTACTTTACATCCACAAAGATGGATTTACTACTACAGAAGATTCAGTACTTCTACTCCTAGGCAGGTTATGTGAAAATTAATGTTGGAGCAAGAATTCAATGCAAGAATTCAAGGCAAATTTTATTTAATTAGAGATATGAGTATAAACTTTAGCCTTTTTATTGACATTTTCCTCAGTTAGTTTTGAGGGCGAGGTCTCATTACACAAATTATGGCTGAAGGTTGAAGGGGCAAATACTGTATAGTGAAATAATTATAAAGAAATACTAATCTTCTCTGGACTTTGGATTGAAGCACAAAGACTGATTAAATGTCTCTTTTATTACCAAGCCATAGTACAGAATAAAATAGTGCCAATTTCCCCATAATTGTTATCAGAAAAGGCGGAGTTCAGCCATGTCAACCCTCCTTTTCACATCCAAATAAAAAGATCCGAAACTGCCCTATGCAGCATTTATTCCTGCAAGAGTGCTTTAGATATTTTGTTTTTTAGACACATATATACACACTACCAATGGCTCGATCTGGCAGTGTTAATTTAAAAAATGTCTTCTTCGAAAGTGGTGGATCATCTGTTCATGGTTCCATCTATAGAATGTCATCCATAAAAAAACCCCGAACACCCAGTGTCCATGGAGGAGCAGGTGGCTCTGGCACCCGAATTTCATATGGCAATAACTATAGCAATACCCTTGGCAGTAATTTGCTACGCAGCAATTCCATAAATGAACTGCTGCTTACAAGCAATGAAAAAACTACCATGCAGAATCTGAATGACCGTTTGGCTGCCTACCTGGAAAAGGTATACTCCTTAGAAACTTCAAACTTGGTTTTGGAAAAGCAGATCCAGGAGTGGCGTGAAAAGACTTCCCCTATTGCTAAGCAAGACTATAACACCTTCTTTAAAGTAATTGAAGAACTTCAAGATAAGGTAAGATTTTGTTTCTGAACAGTTTACTGCATGAGGCAGTTAAGAATAGGCAATGTATTGTTTCTGAAGGCAAGTTATGTTGAAGGATATGTCACAATTATGTCATTAATCAAATTATTGTCTTCTAACAATAATATTGCAGAATATTTATGAAGGTATTATAAGTGCCTTTCTGTAATTGAATATTGTAGGTTGTCAGATGTGTACCAATTGTGCAGTAAAAAGAAAAAAATAGTGGGGGAGAGGCTCTGACACACTAATTGTTGTATATCTAGTCACTCTAGGGCTAACCTAGTCCTGGCAAGTATCAAACTTTTCATTTTCTAATTATCTGACATTATGGCCATCTCACAGTCTTCCCAAAGATGGTGAACTATTGAGAGGTGGGTGAGGATATTCACCAGGTTAGCAACCATTCTATTCTGGGTTGCTATCTATCAACCTTGATCAGAAATGCGTAAGATTTTTAATTAATTCGTTACAACTCTCTTGTAACCATTCTGCAACTATTCTAATCTCGTTAATGATATTATATTCAAATTATCATCATTTTAGCCATTGTCTATACACTGCAGGATGAAGGCCCCTTGCACATGTTTCCAAACAATACAGTCCTGAGCTTTCTTTTGCCAATAGGGCCCGCAATACTTGCTGATGTCATAGATTCATCTTGTTTTAGGTATCTTTCATGGATGTTTCTTATAAAGGGGGATCCATTCTATGGCTGCCTTGGTCCAGCTGCCATTGGTTCTTCTTGATATGTGACCGGCCCATTTCCATTTCAATTCCTTTACTCTCTTGATGTTATCTTATATTTTTATTTGTTCTCTAATTCATGTGCAGGTTTTTCTATCTTATCTTGTAATGTAATTGGCTCTTTGTGCCACTCATAGCTTTTGTTTCAATTGTGAGGTTAATGCCCATGTTTCACTATTTTAGAGCAAGCAGCATACTGGCAGAAAACATTTTTCTTCAGGCATAGGAGAAGGTTGTTCCTGAAAATTATGCTTAGTTTGCCAAATGCCTGCCAACCACATTTAACACACCATTCAATTTATTGTATCATCTTCCATTGAGATCTGTTGGCCAAGGTATATGTAGTGATCTATTACATCTAGTTCTTCTCCAGATATAAAAATAAAATCTTTGGTGAATAAACATCCTGGCTCTTTTTCATTTTTATTGTTAAGCCAAATGGTTCTCTTACTTTGACAGCCTTTGCGTCTTTGTATCTCTTAGTAAATATATTGTATGTTTTCTGGGTGGTACTGTTTACTCAAGTAGTAGGAGAAGTAGTCTATATGTTACTACAGTTTCTATCACTATTTGGAAAAATTAACTGAAATAAAAATCTGATTCGATCTTTAGCATATACAATCCTGCACTACTTTCAGCAAGGAATTCCTGTGAAGGTGTTAACAAATGGAAAGTCAAATTTATTTTAAATCTGCAGTTTAGTCATCTAGTTCAATAGATGTTTGACATGAGAAAGAGGTAGTGGAGTAGAATAAACATGTTGGTTCAGTAGAAAAGTTTTTTTAAAAAGATATATTGCCAGAAAACAGGACAGGTAAAGCTGATGCTTAAGCTGGGAGGTACCATCACCTCTGTCTCATCTTTAGACTTTGTATCTTTTTGTTAGATTCTCCTACTTTACATAAATATTTTGTATGGGTTACAAACTGCTTTGAGATATAACAGTACGCAAATACTTATGCTTGCAACTGATGAATGGATGTTCCATTCCCAGAAATGGTCCATGATATTTTACCTACACAAGGATGGCTAGTTAGGGAATAACAAGTGCTGCATACTATTATAAATTTCCCAATTTCTGATTTACAGCAATGATGCAATGTACACATTAGACATTTTAATCAGAGTGGAATGGATTGTATATAGGAGAGCATTACAATCTAATTTAATAAATATTTTTCATTGACTGTAAAATATGTGGGTACTACCAAAAGCTTTGTTTCAATGATGACTTTTATTTTACATATAAATATATGGGATATTATATTGGGCTTTAGGACTACTGAAAGAATAGAATGAGGTAGATGACTTCACATAAATGCTGGACAACCTTTTATTTCAGATGCTGCAGTTCTCAGGACCTGTCCTACATTTAAGTACTACAGTATTTAGCATTTACACCAGCAACTAATAGTGCTAGCTTTGTATCTCTTAAGCTAAACTATTGCATTACCCATGTATATGTAATTAACAATCAGGCTATTAATTCATCTGCAAGGGAATGATATTTGAGGACACTTCCACATGTGAGTGTCCAAATACTCAAACTGAAAAGGAAGCTGCTAACTTTAGATAAAGCTTGAAATCCAGCTGAAAAAGTAGTTTTGTTGAATATTTACAGTATTCAAGTTTTTTTTTTTTTTAAGTATTTAACTTCTAGTTAATTATTCTAAGGACTGAAATCAAAAGAATAAGGCTTTGCTTTTTGTTATATTTTATTCTTTCTCAGATTACCAAAGCCCGAATAGATAACACCAGGATCATATTGCAAATTGACAATTCCAAGTTGGCTGCTGATGATTTCAGAGTAAAGTATGTATTTTAAAAACACTATAGAAAGCAATCAACATCTTCAGCAAGATTTAATTAACAAATATTTTCAAAAAGACATGGAAGCTATATTTAATATAAATAACTTTAAACAGTGTACCACTGAAAGAATGATGAATTTTAATCATAGCGAACTATGTGAACTATGTTGATATACCAGTACTATTTCTTCTCAGCCCAACAACAACCTGTGAATTTTAATGTGTACAATCTGCTGAATATCACTGCCAATGTTGGTAGTAGGATAATGAGATGACCAACAGGAAGACAAGATTATTTTAAAAAACCACCTTATTCTTTTTCAAATCAAAATCATGTCCTCTTGGTACAACTTAAAAATAAAGGTAGTTTTGCAAGGTTTACTATTTCTGCCCCAAAAAATAGCTTTTGGAAAGAACTACAAAGCATTCAAAACTGAATTCACACTGGAATAAAGCTATCTTGCAACAGATTATAATTACACCATAAGTAGAATGTATACAAGATTGATCAACAATATCAAAATGGTAGGTGTGAGTAGGCGATTGTTGTTAAAAGGAATAGAGATTTAACCACCCAGTCACACTCACCATTTTAATGTTATTGACTACTGTTGCTGATGAAGCCCATGGCTAAAACTTAGTAACTATTCCAACAATGTATTTTGTGATGGCTTAATACTTACAAAATGATTACAAGTCTTGTACAAATTATTTTTGTTTAGAAAGTGGCAATTGTTTGGGAGGATCTGCTCCAAAGACATCAGAAAGCAGAATTTGAAACCAAACTATTATTAAGAAGTCAGTCATATGTAAAAATAAAGTGGAACTGGTAGAGAAATTGATTATTTTGCAATAATCCTGACTTGTTATACATTTTTTCTAAAAATAAATAGATATGAAACTGAGTTGAGCCTGCGAGTAAATGTGGAAAATGATATCACAGGATTACAGGGACTAACTGATGAGCTCATACTAGTTAGGGCTGATTTGGAACACCAAATTGAAAGTCTCAAAGAAGAACTGGCTTACCTCAAGAAACAACATGAGGAGGTAAGGAAACATCACCAATTGAATCAAAGACTTATGAATGTTTCTCCTATAGTTTGTTATTCAAACTATTGATCTATAGAAGCAGATGTTTGCGTTTTAACACACATGGTAGAACTAAGCAAGGAAAACATACACACAAAAAGAGAAGAGAATTGTGTTAGTCAGAATCACCATAGAACATCACTTCCTGCAGGAGGATTTTCAGATCTGACTGCAGAAATCCAGATAACTAAATCAAGATGACAACAGAAGGATATAAATATTCTACTTCTTTGCTATGAGCTAGTTATTATCTGCATTTTTGCAGCCCAGATTAGTCTAATATATTAGGCTATATAGTCCAGTGAATGAAGAAGTGAAGTAGATTATGTGCCCTAGTGAATGAAGAAGGGTTATTGAACTGATAGCTTTTTATAGGCCACAGACAGAAAAAAATATTGAAAGAAATAAGAGTATTTAGCCATCAAAAATGATATTGTCTCACAATACACCATACAGTCTACAGTATCATTTTGATTTTCTTCAGCTAGATGTTCATGGACTAATGAACTAACTCTAGATTTCAAAGCCTTGCCTCATTGTTCTTTTCGTGGTTCTTTATCCTGGACTGGACATCTCTTCAAATAAAGCATATTCAGGATTGAAAGCCTTTCCAGAAAGTATACTGTAAACTAGTATACTTTATAACAGGGATCAAGTTCCCTGTGTTTCTGAGATGTCTTAAATTTTCATCTTTCCAACTAGCATGAGCAGTGGCCCATGATGGAGACGTTAAAGTTCCTGGAAATCAACAAGTTCTGTAATTTGCTTTAGATCTGCAATTCAATTACATTGCCTCTAATTCTTTGTAATTTCATCATTTCTTTTAAACTGGCTATTGAGATTTAGAAAGAATCTAAGATCTATTTCAATCCCAGTTTCTTCGGGAATTCTATGTGATGGCGGGATAGCTACTTTGCTAATAGGCCAAATTTATAGCTCAAAATACTTCAATAGAATATAGAAAACTGATCAGAATACATTTTTTGAATTGATCATAGATTTAATTAATAATTTTTGTAACAATTATAGGAAACAGCAAGACTACGTGGACAGCTGAGTGGGAATGTTTCTGTGGAGATAGATGCTGCTCCAGGCATTGATCTGGCCCAAGTGATGGAAAACAGGCGCCAGCAATATGAAATCCTTGCTGAAAAGAACCGTCAAGAAGCTAAGGATCGGTTTGATAAATTGGTGATGCTTGTATTATATTTAATACTTTACAAACTACAGAAACTTTATTGTAGCTTTGTTTGTGTTTCTTTCTACAACTCATCTGTGAAACAAGACATTAATTGTTCACAAACTGGAAATTCAAGGTAAATTTCCCCAAAGCCTTATTAAGCACATGGCCCCACATAGAAAAATGCAGACCAGCTTCTTTATTTGTATCAACACACTTGAAATTCAGAAACTTTCCTTTTAATTTATAGGTCATTTTTCTTCAGATTTAAGGAATGGATGGAAGAGGAAAAGTATACCTGTGATCATAGTATTTGTTTGCATCCATAGCTATATTTTAGAATGAGGTTAGAATGATGATGTTGAAAGTAAAGACATTTGAAATACTGAGTTTTGTGAATTCTGATATAAACTAACCTCATCTAACTCTAAAATAGCCCTTTTCAGTTCTTATAATCAAGTAGTAGTAGCAGCTGCAGTATTTATTACTTTTGCAGATATTAATAAGATACACTTAGGATATATATCAAGTGAAATATTTTAAATCTCTAATTAATCCTCTTAAATCTCTACCCTGTATTACAGCATTATTTGCCTTGTATTCACTGGATATTTTAAATTTATTTATTTATTTTTTGCACTTCAGATTGAACAATTGAATGTGGAAGTCATCACAACTACCCATCAACTTGAAACACACAGAAGTGAGATTACAGACCGGAGGAATATACTCCAAAGTCTGGAGATTGAACTCCAATCTCAACTGAGCTGGGTAAAGTCTGATAATTAAAGTATATAAGATTGCTGATCCTTTTGTTGGAGATTACTTCTGCATTTATTTATTTTTAAAAAATTCTCCCAGCTATTTAATTGTAATTTTTATATTTACACAGTGGCAACTTTTAGACAGCATAGAACCATTGGAAAATCCATAAACTTTGTCCCCCTGTATTAAAAATGTATTTGATTCAGTACATAATAATGTAGGGCCCAACACTTGATTCATTACATAATAATGTAGTGCCCACCACGCTAAAGTTTCCTACATTGGTAGATTCATCATTTGAAATTGCTGTAAAACAAGAAGCAAGTTGAAACTGTTATTATTCAGAAATAGTTTAAGAGAAACAGGGATTATATACTAAATAATATGTGATGAGGGAGGGATAGGAAGAGAGATGGGCAATTAAAAAGTATGAAATATAAATAAACAAACAAACAAATAAATTCAACCAGGTTTAGTTATATACTGATTTTAGTAAGATTTTAAAAAGCCCATGAGACTGAGGTAATACTTCTTGTATTGATCAAAGAAACAGAATCCCACACTTTTATCAAAATTAATAGCATTGTTAAATATATCATGATCACAAACAGTTGCTAAGCAGGTAGGGAGAAGAAAATCCTAATGAAATTTACACCCTTCAGTCTGGAAGCCAAATTCCAGCTAGTGCCAGTACTTGTCCAACCATGCATTCATTATATTCCTCTAGAAAACTGAACGAGAGAATGCAGTGGCAGAAATTGAAGCTCATTACAGAAATATATTGACTCAAATTCAAATGGCCATTGGAAACATTGAGGCCCAACTAATGCAGCTGCGGAGTGACATGGAGCAACAGAGTACTGAATACAACATCCTCTTGGACATTAAAGTCAAGCTAGAAGTAGAGATTGCTACTTATCGTCGTCTCCTGGAAGGGGAGAATTGGAGGTAAATAATTCAGATTAGAGAAATTTAGTTGTGAAAGTTAGCAGAAAGCCATTACCTAGGAAAAGGATTTTAAAAACAAAATGGGTAAAACTGATTTCTAACAAGATGCTCCAAAGATGTTTAACATGGCCAGTTACAAACCAATATACAATTTGCAAAAAAATGATGCTAGGTAATTTTTTGGGAGTCACAAAAAATTGGGGTTGCAGAAAAAATTCATATAGCTCATCCCAAGAGCAATGTCGTATATTTTGATTTGTTCAATGACATTTCCTCTGTCCAAAGTCCGAGGCCAGTATTTCTCAACTGTGGAATTCTGAGAGTTGAAGTCCATGTATCTTCAAGTTACCAAGGTTGAGAAACTGTCCTGGGTAAATGGAAATGAACAACTAGGACTTAATAAACCCATTTTAATTCCTTTAAAAGGCCATTGCTGAATTGATGCCCACTTGAGCTGTGCTTTAATCCTCAGACATTCTGGGAGCTGTAATCCAAGATATGTGAACAGCATCAGGTTTGTAAAGGTTACTTTAAAATGAAACCAGAAGACTGACAATATATATTGTTTTTTTAAACAGAACGATTGCTTCAGATTTAGAGACAAGCGAAGAGATTGAAAAAGGTAAGGGTATGTTCCCAACGCTGCTTTCCCCATTGAAGGTTCACCACATTTGTGTTTTTTTTCCCATTGGAGGAACTATTTCACTGGAAAGAATAATACTCTTTTGTGGTGTTCCTGATCTCTGAAAAAAAATGTAGCATAAAGCCTAAACTAATATCATACCAAGAATAAAATATATTAAATAAAATATAATTAAATAAATATAATTAAAAATATAATAAAATAAAAGATATTTATAGATCTATATAAATTTAATAGATTTATATTTATATCTGTATTTAGCCATGGAGCTTGTTGTTTCAGAGGCTCAGCTTTCATTTCCATTATATTCCAATCATAAGATGATGTGACATTAACAGAAATCTTCCAAAGGACAAGTTTTTTAAAAAATGTACTACATTATTCATATCAGCACTAACATCATATTATTGCTTGTTGAATGACTTAATTTTTCCACCATTATTTCCAGAAAAGATTAAAACTCTGAGAATCAAGACTGTGGTCGAAGAGATGGTGGATGGAAAAGTAGTATCCTCCCAAGTTAATGAGAGAGAAGAGAAGATGTAGAATCAACCATAAAATAAATGGCATGTAATGTTTGTAATGACAAAAAGAAAAAAAATGATTTCAAAAATTGTTTTCCTGAAAGAGAAGAAAATGCTTTGTTTTCACTTTAAAATTATCATCTTCAATCCACTATTCTCATGTGAAAGGCAAAAAAGGTTGTTTTAAAAAGAGAAATCTAACTTTAAAAGAATGGTTTAAATCATGTTATTTATACACATTTTCTTAGTTTCTACTTTAAAAGAACAGAAAGCTCTTTGTTACTTCATTGGTTGCATAATTGGGCACTTGGGTTAAAATCATTTGACTTACTGAATGATTTCCTCAATGTTTCCCTTGTGGCAAGAGATAGGCAGAAGTTTGGGTCCAGGGAACTGCCCCAGATTTTGGGCAAACCCTCTCAGTTGTGCCTTTGGGCATGCCGAGCCCTGTCACACACAGCACTTAGCCATACATCCAACCCATGTCACTCCACACACATTGCTTCTTTCTGTAGACATGTACACTCCTTAATTTTAAAAAATAAGCATGACAAAAGAGAAGTCATGACATTTTCTTCCCAGCAAATAAATAGTTTACTAATACTGTATTCTTACTGTTCTAAATTCATTAGGGGGTGGGGCGGTAAGGTTGGTTTCATAGGGAACATGAAAGAATTCACCTCACTATTCAAAAACAGCTTCTGAGATGCGGGCAATCCATGAACTGCAAATGGACCAGTCCTGTATGAGAAAAGATATGGGTTGATTAGTAGTGGAATAAATCACTCATGATTTATGTTTTCTTTATTTTGATGGAAATTTAGTGAAACTAATTGAAAGTTTTAATCTTCAAATTCAGATTTATTAATCAAAGTAAGTTGCAGCGTAAAATTGGTTCCAGCCCAATTGCTTAATCAGTCATTTAATTTAAAATTGGTATACCTAAATCCTTAGTACTAAATAGAGATGGGTGTTATATACCTGGGCCTGAGATCGTGGATTCTATCTTAATGTTAAATAAGAGAAAAAAAGGACTATTTTAAACACACAATTCTATCTTTTTCTGTAGATGATGTAGCTTTAAAAGCTTTTTGTTTGACCCTCTCTTCTTCCTACAACATATGGTATTAAATTCTACAACCAAAAATATATATACATCAAAGTAGAATGATTATATCTGATTTTTAAAAAAATATGTAAATTGGAGAAACATACATTTATTTCATTAACAAATTACAAGTCTGGTTACTTTGTAGGGACACAGGAGATATGTGCATAAAAATGTTAGGGCAATAAATATGTTGGAAATTAATAAACAAGGCTGTTGTTTAGATAGAGAAGAAATTATGAATTACAAAAAGCACAGTTTGCAAACATGATCTGTAGAAATCTTCTTACTTTTTAATTAAATGTTATACATGGTGGAATCTTAAGATGTTGACTTGACTTATTGGCTACATACTGACTGGTTTAATAGAGCATGTTATGTTTGACTTGATATTTATCTAAATTCTTATCCATAACCTACTTTAGTCAAAGAAATAGAAGAAGGACGAACTTGGGGGGAAATGATCGTATAATTCAGGAGTACTTTTAGAGAAATTGCATGGTTGCTAAGAGTCAATATCAATTTGATAACACACAATCAAAGTTGAATTTCCTAAAATACATTTTATACTTTTGAAAATGAATTTTAATAAATAAACGTATTGCTCTGATAAATTTATTATCTGCAATGATAAGCAGAAAAGCTAATGGAAAAAGATGCTTAAAATGTGTGAGAGTTCATAAAAAAATAGATATTAAAAACACAAATACAAATAATTCCAGTAAGGAGAATGGAGGGGAAAAAAAGCAGGTAGATAAAAAGTGAAATTTATTAAAAAATTAAAAGTGAAAAGGGCACAGATAAAATATGGGAAAAGAGATGATCACAGAGAAAAGCTAGCTGGAGAAGTAAGGGGAAATTAACACATACTAAATTAAAAATAATTAGCATTGTTTGGTCACCCATGAATATTAACAGAAAAGCAGACAAGAAACAACTAAAGGAACTGAATAGAAAGGGAGCAGAACTGGAGAAAAGGGCAAGCTTCAGGCAACAGGAGATGGATCCAAATTTTGAGGGGGGAACTGCATCATGGCTAATAGCATTATGGAAAATTCATATCAGAGAGATCATTTTAATAGAGAGTACCACACAATATTTATTAAATGTTAATACTGGAACTTTTTTTCCTCAATATTATTTTATATTTGTTTGTTTATTTATTCATTTAGGCTACCCAACTCACTCTCAGTTATTCCAGATGGCTTGCAGGGATGAAAACAATTTAAAAAAAACAATAAAGAGCAACAACACCCTCTCATCGGGCAACAACAATCAAATGAGCCATTTGATGGATTCCATCCCATGCTGGGGGTCCCCAGGTCCATTGGCAAAATCAGATTCTCAGGGCCTTGCAAAACAGTGTTAAAGCGGTGGGGAGCAAGTTTATTTCTGTGGGATGATATTTCATGGGGATGGAGCCACCATGGAGAAGGCCCTTCTTTTTGGTCCTGCTAGATGGACCTTTTTAAGAGAGGAGACCCATAACATTCCCTGCCTCCCTGCTCTAGCAGATTGGGAAGATGTGACTGGGAAAAGATGGTCCTACGAATGTTCAGAGTATTCAGATCCACTGCCTCTAGGATTCTTGCAATTATTTATGTAATATATGCAATAATGTATCAATTTGCTGATACAGATTTTATTTTGCTTACACTCACACACGTGCATGCACACATGTACATGCGCACATATTTTCCCCAGCAAAATACATAAATATACAAAGTTTACTTTTGAAAAAGTCTTTGATCAATTTGATCTGTACAGAGAAGTCAAAGAAAACAGTGATTGGTTTCACAACCATGAGTCATTACCTAATTCTATTTTAAAAAAGGATTATTTCAGATTCTTTAGCATCCTATATCAACACCAATCCTTGTGAAAGCCACACCCATAATCCACAAATCCATTATAAAGTGATATACTCAAGGTGACATCATTGTCAAGATAAATAAAAACCAATGCAGAAATGAAAAAGATTGTGTGTTTACTGAATTCATTATGGTATAATGCCTTGACTGAGTTGCAGATTTTCTGTACTTAAACATATAAACAAAATCTAATAATTATTCTTCAAAGAATAAAATAACATGGCCAATCTCACATTTCAAACAGTTCACAAATCATCCTAGGATAAGCTTCCTCTGCCAGAACACTGTATGTACAGGATATTCATTGGTTTGTTGTTTGAGCAAATATGTCCTAATTTCACTGCTTGAATAGCATAAATCCCCATTGTCACTTTCATTCATTTGCAGCAAACAGATCTGCTGTTATTGAACTATTATTCAGTTTACTTTAATTTCTTGCTATGTGTGTATTTGTTTTAACTAGTAATTTCTGAGACAGGTTACTATTACCCTCATTTTATTCATGGGAAAACAAAGTTTGCCATAGCAAAAGTGTCTTTGGCATTGGATGCATGAACATACTGGACACATCTAGATCTTAGATATGGAGAGAAGGTATCAAATAGCATGAGGGAACTCTTTGCAAAAACTGAGTGGGTGGGAAAAAACCCTTCACACTTGTACTGTGAAAGGTAGAATGAAATGGAATGGAATGGAATCCTAACTGTCTAGCTGGAATCCTAAAGAAAAATATTCTACATTGTAGTGAAAAACCCAAGCTAAGAAAAATGAAAATAAGTTATATTTTTTATGATTAGTACAGTAGGATAAGACAAAAAATAGTGATTTGTTTTTTTAGATATGCAGAAGAAATGAGGACAAATTGCAGAAACGGTATTAGTAAACGTGAAAATAGTTTTGCTTCAATGCTACCAATGGATTATTTCAACATTTATCTTTATTACATCAAATCCAGAGATGGTATTCAGCAGGTTCTGACCAGTTCTGGAGAACTGGTAGTGGAACTTTTGAGTAGTTCAGAGAACCGGCAAATGCCACCTCTGACTGGTCCTGCCCCCATCTATTCTCTGCCTCCGGAGTCCCAGCTGATTGGCTGGGTCTTCTTTGGTTGCCCTGCACAGGAGAACGGAGCTGGAAAGCAGGTTAGTAGAGTGGGAGGGAATAGGATTTTGTAGTAACCTTCCCCCAGGAGTGGGGTGGGAATGGAGATTTTGCAGTATCCTTCCCCTGCCACGCCCACCAAGCCACACCCACCAAGCCATGACACGCCCACCAAGTCACGCCCACAGAACTGGTAGTAAAAAAAATTGAATCCTACCACTGACCAAATCCAACCCTGCTAGGAGAACACATAATGCAGAATACTGTGTCTTTACAGTGACAGAATAATTGATTGAGTTAGATTGGAATTGATTTTTCAATATTTGGAATATTCCACTCTCAGTAAAAACAAGTGAAATGTCGCACATAAGCTAATAAATGTAGGCAACCTTTTAGGAGTCCTTTTTCATCTGGAAAGGAGAAATGAAACAGGCACAAGCTGCAACATAACAAGTGCTCTGCTCTGATCTTAATAGACTAATTACTTTCTGACTACTTTTTTCTTCAGCGCAATTTGTGCTTAGCCATCAGAGGATTTACAAAACAAACAGCTGTGTAATTTCTGTGAATTTCCCATTGTCTATATATGCTTTTCTTCTCCTTATTCATTTATTTATTTATCCAAAGTATTTAAATATCCACCCACCCTCTAATTAACTCTGGGTGGCTCCTCAAAATTAAAACAACATAAAAAATCATATTAAAATGATAAAACTAAAACAAAGACCTGGTATTAAATCAAGTTCTAGTGTGCAATTATCCAATTTTATCCAATCTAAGGGTTCAATTGTCTTTTGCTTATTTTTTCCTGAGCTACGGTGAGCATTCCTAGAGATGGGAGAAAGAATAGATGGACTATAAGATCTGCCCCATAAGGGTGGCTCTTTGCAAGTAGATGCCATGGCATTAACTCCTTGCTGTGATTCAGGTTCCCCATGGCCAATTAGAATAGGATCTCAAAATATCTAGACTTTATTAATAAACATCCAGCCAACAGTATAGGGCTGTAGTAATATCTTATTGGTAATACCTGTTTGAACCTATATGTTGATGTGGCCTATAGCAGGGGTCACCAACCTTTTGGACCTCAGGGACCACCAAACTCATAATTTTAATCCCAGGGACCACTAACTGGTTCTGTGGGCATGGCCTAACTTGTGGGTGTGTCTTGGTAGTCATGTGACTGGCTTATATGTAAATATTATAAATATTAAAAAGAGCAACTTTTACCCAAAATCAGGCAAAGCAGGCAGGCAGATTGAGTTGCTCACAGAATCATAGAATCATAGATTCATATATCTATCTATCTGCCATTGGCTAGTTCAGTCTGTCACATAAAATTTGCTAGCAAGCAAACTCACAAAATTAACTCACAACACACCATGTATGTAAATATTGAATTTTTATTTTAAAAAAGAGAAATTTTTACCCCAAATCAGGCAAAGCAGCCAGGCAGATTGAGTTGCTCACAGAATCATTCAGTTATCTATCTAGCTGCCATCGGCTAGCTCAGTCTTTCACATAAAATTTGCTTGCCGTGAGTCTGCACTGAATAAAACACACCATGTATGTAAATATTGATTTTTTTTTATTAAAAAAGAGCAACTTTTACCCAAAATCAGGCAAAGCAGGCAGACAGATTGAATAGCCGTGAGTCTGCACTGCATAATAGAACCTTCAGTCCTAAGGGAGGTTTGGCTGTGCTTAAAAGCAGAGCTGAAGATCTAAAGACTGCTAGAAAACAAGAAATCCAACCATTTCCTGCTTCCTAGCTAATCTAAATCTCCCAGCACAGCAGAACAGCTGCTGGTCAGAAAAATAGCAATTTAGTAGGCAAGTTTGTGGATAAGGAGTGAGTTGGCAGGGAGGGTTCCTGTGGGCCATGTGTGTGGTGCAGCCTTGTGTTTCTGTAAGCTAGGATTAATTGTTTGGGGGGGGTGCTCCGGGGGTGAGATTTCTCTGCAGCCCACCAAAATTTTCCCACGGCCCACCAGTGGGCAACCACTGGTCTATAGGCTAATCTTTTTTTTTTTTTTAATATAGGGCTGTGCAGATTTTTAAAGGAGTATTTCAGTTCACTTCAAGTGAAACATTCCTTCAAAATGCCTAGCCAGAGATTAATATGGCAGAAGCTGGTTAAAGAAAGCAAATATTACAATACAAATATTATATATAAGATATAACGCAAAAGTAATATCCGTAATTATCTTTCTTACCATTGCTTCCACTAGCAGCATTTACAGCTTCTGAGATACCTGAGATACTAGAATAGTTTATTAAATCCTCTAAAACTATGAATAAATCAATTTGATATGCAGATTTTAAGAAATGAGTTGAGTAAGGAATTAGATGTTCCCTTATTGCCTAGAATTGGGATAGTGCCTAATCTTCTATAGCACGTAGAAGGTAAGAAGGCAAAAAGGTCAATGCACCTCAGATTATGACATACAAAAAAAAAAATATTTAAAATTCATTAGACTCTTACATTTGTATAGAAAAGGAATCACAAAAATAGTACTTTGGTAGAGGTGTAATGAGATTAATGCTTCTTTAATACATATATTTCTGTAATGTTGTAAGATTTGGTAGCTAGTAGTGAAATATATAAATTTGATAATAGAACAAAAACTAAAATTGTCAAAGAATATAATTCTTTTGAACTATATGCACAGTACACCAAATATGGACTACATAAATGGATTTTGAATACTATGTCTAGAAGACTTATACTACAGCATTGTAAAGATAAATGTGTAGCCCCATTTATTCATTTATCATTTATCCATTTATTCAATGGATTGAAGACCATTTACAAGCAAAATGTTAAGTGCCAGGGAAATCGGGAGATTCAAGTAGTTCAAGTGAATGTAAAGATACATTGCAAGCTTAATCTCTCTACAAGAATATGAACTACTAATGGCCAAGGGAAATTAGCAGGAGTTAAGAATAGATAACAGTTCAAGATGGACTGGCCTTAGATTTCTTGTGGGCAGACTCATGACTGATAAAGTGTTTGACCCCTCTCTCAGGCTCAACCTTGCCATCTCCTACATGATTGCCTGTAGACATAGACTTTGTATGGACAATTACAATGAAATATGAAACTCATTTATACAAAATACAGTATTGTGATCATAGGACACTGCAATAGCAATAGCACTTAGACTTATATACTCCTTCACAGTGCTTTACAGCCCTCTCTAAGCAGTTTAGAGAGTCAGCATATTGCTGCCAACAGTCTGGGTACTCATTTTAGCCACCTTGGAAGGATGGAAGCAATAGTGGGATTCATTTTTTTTTTACTACCGGTTCTGTGGGTGTGGCATGGTGGGCGTGGCAGGGGAAGGATAGTGTAAAATCTCCAGTCGGAGGTGGTATTTGCCGGTTCTCTGAACTACTCAACATTTCCGCTACCAGTTCTCCAGAATTGGTCAGAACCTGCTGAAACCTCTGGATGGAAGGCAGAGTCAACCTTGAGTTGCTCAAAATTGAACTCCTGGAATGAGTAGGAGTTCATTCTAACCATTGGACCACTATGGCTCAATAGTACAAGATTCATTTAATAACCACAACTGGGATTGCCAGAATTGCCATTTTAAGTCAGGACAGACATGTGACATCACACCTTACAACTATATCAGTTAACAAAGAAGTTACAAAGGAGATCTTAATTACCATCAGTAAATGAGGATACCTTTAATTGTGATCTAGGAGACTGACCACACCCGGAAGAGAGAGAGGACTTCATGGAAAGATTCAAGGATTTGTGGTTCATCAAGCAATGAGCTTTTAGAAAGATACAAAACCACAAAGAAATAAAGAAGAAATAAAAACAAAGCGATAACAAAATTTTGATATGTATTTCCAGTGGTGGTGAGTAGGAATTACAGTTTTGGAATGAAAGCCTGCCACCTCCTGGTTACTCAGGAAACACTTATTCAAATTTTTTTGTTTCTTCTGATTTTGTGGTTTTGGGCACACTGGCAAATAAAGATTAGGCCTTTACTTGCATGGATAAAATGGTATTCATTAGGACAAAGACTTCATTAAAGCCCAACAATTTTTATCCTTTTTTGAAGTGTGGCTTATGTTATTTTGGAAGCACGATTTAGGATCCTATACCTGACCATTGTTTCATTTCTACAACTCCTACAGGTTGTAATTGTAGCTTTAACATACTTGGGATCATCTATATTTACATTATAGATGAAAACTCATTTCAGATTTATAAATATACTTTGTTATGCTAGGCTCATAAAAGCTAAGGCACAAGAAAGTTAAGAAGGAAGTGAGATGAAGCGTAGGAGTCTTAAAGATACTTTCTTCTCTTTTTTTATTAAAAGAATTGGGAAACTTCTTGACAGAAAGGGGGGAAATGGACCAGGGAACCAGGTATTAGCAAAGAATTCAGAGTAGAAATGAGATTCTAGTAAAAACATAAATGAGCATAAGGTAAGAACAGATAAGAATGTTTCTAGATCAGATAAATAGTAAAAGAGGAAGAAATTGTTCTGTCCCCTCATTTGAATTCTTGAGATCCCCGCGCTTGATTGGCCAAAGCGCGGGGCGCTCGGATTGGCTAGGTGAGCCACGCTGATTGGCTCGCTGAGAATCTCCCGCGATTGGTCAATTCGAATCGCAGGAGATTCAAAGCGGTGCCATTGGCCACGGCTGCCGCGGCTTGGAAATAAAAAGCCGCGAAGTTTTTCTTTAGCCTCAGTTCAGTTCCTGGCTAATAAAAGAGCTTGAAACACAGTCACCGACTCCTGGCTTCTTTCCACACGGACATAACACTGGCGACGAAGGTGGGATTCTCATCCTGAACCGAAGCACGTGTCCAACGGAAGCCAGCCAACCGACGAGATGGCCAGCATCGCGCCACCAACCCCCTTCAACCACGCTACCGAGGACTGGGAATCTTACACGGACAGATTCCACATGTTCCTCGAATGCAACGATTTGAATGATGCCACGGGACTGAAGAAACGAGCCATCTTCCTAACACACTGCGGGCCCGCAGTGTTTAAGATGGCAAAAGCGCTAGCCAAGCCCACCGATGTTACTGCGATGGATTGGAAGGACCTCGAACCATTGCTCCGGAAACACTATGCTCCAGCCGTGCCCATCCTCATCCGACGGCACGAATTTTATCGGCGGGACCAGCGGTCGGGCAAGAGTCTCAGTGATTTCGTTGCAGAGCTGCGGCGCCTGGGAGGACTATGTGAGTTCTCCAACATGAACGAGGCCCTTCGGGACCAAATCGTGCTCGGTGTTTGGGACCCCGTCCTCCAAAGTCGGTTGATGGCTAAGGGCAACATCGCTCTCGCCGATGCCATCTCCAAAGCCGTGGCTGCCGAAGCAACCCGACAGTCAGCAGACCGCATGTGGAGACCGAACGCCGGGGACCACACTGCACACAACAATCCTGCAAGGTCGACCGAGGCCCAACCTGAAACCACCACCCACCAGGGCGAACTCCACTCAACCTCGGGCACGTCCGACGAGGAGGAAGACATCCATCGTCTCCAGGCAGGCCACGACCAGTGCAGCCGGCGGAGTCATAAGTCAAGGACTGCATGTGCCGGTTGCGGAGGTGACCACCCCAGATCCGAATGCCGGTTCTTTGACTCCGTTTGCCGGCACTGCGACAAGAAGGGCCACATCGCACGCGTTTGCCGCCTCAAGAAGACCCACAGCCCCAGGCGATGGGAACCGAGTGAGCGGAGACGAGAGAGCACACCCCCAGGACCAGAGACTGGCCAACAGACAACCGCTGGGAGCGAAACGGACGAGTCCAATGAAGTGGCGAGGCCAGGCGGAGAGAAGAGACACATCAGACGGTCACCATCAGCCACGCCACAACCACAGACGCCAGAAAGGTCTACGTGGAGGTAGGCATCGAAGGCGAACCCTGTAAAATGGAGGTCGACTCTGGGTCCTACCTCTCAATGGTAGCCTGGCAAGAAATTAAACGCTTGGTGCCTACCATCCAGAGAAAGCAACTAGAAAACCAGAGACTAATCTTCAAGGACTACCAGGGAAACCGCATCCCTGTAGTTGGAACAGGACAGTTTACAGTGACCTACAAGGGACACGCCGAAAGACTTCCCTTAACCATCATCGATCGAGACTGACCTAGCCTACTGGGACTTCAATGGTTCGCACCGCTAGGCATTGCAGTCACGGGCATCGACCACATCGCCGAAGCCGACTGGGAGCAGCAACTGGCCCGGGATTTCCAGGAAGTGTTCGACGGCACCCTAGGCAAGTACCGAGGGCCCCCTATATCCTTCAGCCTAGACCCCAACGTTCCCCCAAAACGCCTAAAACCAAGGCGGGTACCGTTCAGACTCAAACCGAAGATAGACGAGCAAATGACAAGCTCGTCAAGCAAGGGGTATTACAACCCATAGACCACACCCGGTGGGAGACCCCCATAATCACCCCGATTAAGCCTGATGGGTCAGTGAGAATCTGCGGGGACTATAAGGCCACCCTAAATGGCGCCTTGCAGCTTACCCCGTCCCATTAGTGCAGCATCTCCTACACTCACTGGGAGGGGGCAAAGTTTTTGCGAAACTCGACCTGGCCCAAGCATACCAGCAACTGCCAGTTGACGAGGAAACTGCCGAGGCACAAACCATAGTCACCCACCGGGGAGCCTTTAGATGCAACCGCCTCCAATTTGGAGTCAGCATGGCACCTGGAATTTTCCAGAGCCTCATGGAAAGACTCTTACAGGGCATCAAGGGGGTGGTCCCATACTTCGATGATGTACTAGTATTGGCAACCAACCAGGCCGAACTAGAGACTCGCCTAAGGGAGGTGCTAACGAAGTTCAAAGAAACCGGGCTTAAAGTGAAGAGGGAAAAATGCCAGCTGTACACAGAGCAGGTCGAATTCCTAGGATACCTCCTAGACCGACACGGCATTCACCCCACCAACAAGAAAATTAAAGCCATCAAGGAAGCCCCCACACCCAAGTCAAAAACAGAACTGCAGGCGTTTCTGGGGCTACTTAACTTTTATAATGTCTTCCTGCCCCAAAAGGCGACTGCGACAGAGCCTTTGCATAGGCTTTTGGACAAGGCGGCTACCTGGACTTGGGGGAAACGCGAGGAAGCCACCTTCAGAAAAACCAAGGACCTGCTCACTTCGGATGCCGTCCTCATCCAGTACAACGAGACCCTACCACTAGCCATCACATGCGACGTATCACCCTTCGGCGTCGGCGCATCACCCTTCAGCTTCGGCTTTGGCTATCGTCGCCGCAGTAAAAAGGTTTCATGAGTACCTCTACAGCCGGATATTTACCATCATCACCGACCACAAACCGCTGCTGGGAATCCTTGCAGGGAACAGGGCCACCCCGAACATTCTGTCTCCCTGAATGACAAGGTGGTCCGAATTCCTGGCTGCCTACAACTATGGACTCACACACCGACCTGGTAGGACTATCTCCCATGCGGACGCCTTAAGCCGCTCACCGTTACCTGAACCAGACACTGACCCAACACCCACCACGACCACCCGCAGCATAGAGACTCTACCCAACCTATCCATAACCGCGTCAGACATTGCCCGAGAAACTAATAAAGACAAACGTCTGGCGCGGGTTTTGCATTGGGTAGAAAAAGGGTGGCCAGAAAGGGACAATGACGAGTCCGTTAGGACATTCCAGAACCGGCAAACGGAACTCTCGTTACTAAAAGGGTGCATACTATGGGGGGATAGGGTGGTCATCCCAGAAAAACTACAAGGGAAGGTTTTGGAACTGTTACACGAGGGGTACCCGGGCATCGTTAGGACAAAAACCCTGGCCAGAATTTACGCTTGGTGGCCAGGGATGGACAAACAGATTGAGGCCTGGGTAGCAAGGTGTCAACGATGCCAGGAAACTAGGCCAAGCCCACCCGCAGCGCCCATCCTAGAGTGGGAAACCCCCAGGGGACCGTGGTCTAGGATCCAAATAGATTTCGCCGGGCCCACAAAAGGACACACTTTCTTAATAACCGTAGACGCTTACTCCAACTGGCTGGAGGTAAGCAACATGAGAACAACCACCACGGAGGCCGTGACCAAAGAACTCTGCAAACTTTTCGCAACACACGGCCTCCCAGATGTCCTCGTTTCTGACAACGGGCCCCAATTCACCTCGCTAGAATTCGAAAAATTCCTAGCAGAGAGGGGCATACAACACGCGCTGACAGCCCCGGCGCATCCGGCGGCGAATGGTAGGGCGGAACGGATGGTTCAGTTCACAAAGAAAACCATCCAGAAAATAGACCACGGGGAGATCCAGGACAAAATAAATAAATTACTTTTCATACAGCACATAACCCCAAGTCCAGAGAAACAGAGACCCTGACCGAACCGGCCGGGATCCAACCTACGACTGACCTGCGCAGGTCCAGTAGGCAGAGACGGAGCCCTGCCTACCTACGGGACTACGCAACGTAAGGACTGAACCAAGAGGGGAGGGGTGTTCTATCCCCTCATTTGAATTCTTGAGATCCCCGTGCTTTGATTGGCCCCGCGCTTTTGATTGGCGGGGCGCTCGGATTGGCTAGGCGAGCCGCCCAATTGGCTCGCTGAGAATCTCCCGCGATTGGTCAATTCGAATCGCGGGAGATTCAAAGCAGTGCCATTGGCCGCAGCCACGGCGGCTGGGAAATAAAAAGCCGCGAAGTTTTCCTTTAGCCTCAGTTCGGTTCCTGGCTAATAAAAAGAGCTTGAAACACAGTCACCGACTCCTGGCTTCTTTCCAAGCGGACATAACAGAAATCATATATCATACCTTACAATTACAAATCAGAATTTATAAGTAAGACCTAAGAACTGTAGGAGGGTAGTTTTTATAGTTTATCTTTTCTTTTGCCATATATGAAAGAGCCTGAGAAGCTAATCTTTTTCAGAATTGTTCAGCAGTCTACAAAACTGAAGGAAAAAATTTGAATCCACAAAATAAACCAAAACTGTGGAATAATGGACAAATGAAACTAATCCAGGGATATAAGTGGTCCTCGTTTAGTGGTTAGAATTGAGACTGGCAACTCAATTCCTAAGTGGAAAATCACATCACAGGTTTATAATCTTATTTTCCATTTGGTTGTTAAATGAAACATCACAGGACTGCAACTTACACTCTTACTGTTATGTTCTCTATTAATTCTGCTTATCTCAAGCCAATTGTGGTAATCACATGACTGTGGGATTCTGTGGAGTTGTAAATGCATGCCAATTGCAAAGCACCTGAATGATCATAGGAGTGTGGGATGTAACTGTTGGTTGTAAATGCAAAAATTGGCTGAGGCAAGCGGTAAGCAGCTGCAATCTTACTGTTATAATAATAATAACAACAACAATTGGAAAACTTGGACCAGAAAATACATAAACTATTGAATATGTATTATATTTCCACAAAATGATATTGACAGGTTGTACCTGCCAAGAAGAATAGGGGGCTATGTGAACCAGAAAAATTGCTGCAGGCTGTGAAAATGGAGAACATTATAAAAACAACAGAAACAAAAGGCAGAATATAAGGAAAAATCACTGGATTACAGATTAAATAGATGGAAAACCAAAGCTTTGTATGGACAGCATTTGAAACACATTGAAGGAAAATGTGATAACAACTTGATATGGGCATGTCTTAAGATGGGAACCATCAAGAAGGAAACAGAATGCTCGCTGCTCAAGAACAAGCACTACAAACTAATGCCATGAAAGCAAAGATACAAAAGTCCACTTACAATACAAACTCCAACTTTGCAATGACAAAGTTGAAACTGTTTCACACTTAATAGGTGAGTATAGCAAAATCGCACAAACTGATTACAAAGCTAGAAATGACCGAGTTGCTAAATTAATCCACTGGTCATTATGCAAAAAATACAACTTATCTGTATCTAAAAAGTCATGGGAACATAAAATTGAAAAGGTTGTCAAAAATAAGAAGGTGAAGATCTTGTGGGACTTTCAAATACAGACAGATTGTCATTTGGAACAAAACACACCAGATATCACAGTTGTCAAAAAACCAAAGCATACAATTTATTGATATCACTGTATTTAATTTTTAGATAAATGCCATTGCTTGGACTCTACATAATTCAAATGTAGCACACATTTTGAAAATATCAAACTATCATCCAAGCCAGATTGGACATATGAAAGTGTGCCTTGACAAACATAGCAAGATGACTGGTGGAAAGTGAGGGGATTAAGAATTTATGAAAGAAATATCACATCTGAATTGTATTATCCAGGCCTTGAGCACTCTGAAAACATCTTTAAGAGAAATTTTTAAACAGAGCTTTAGATACATCTACTCCAAATGATATTGCTATCAGGATTGCTAGGGAGTAGCTAGTGGACAAGGGAGTCAAAGTGATGAAAACAGCATTTGGCTTGCAATACGTGCCCTGTCCCTTTTGTAAAAACATCATGATGTGACAACTTCTTTCCCAAAAAAGGAATGGAGGTTTTTCATTATCTCAGTGGAAAAATATCTGATATTCAACATGAAAGTTAAATATTACATAAGCTTATCTTTCAAGCAAATAAAAAGTATGGTTGCTTTGCTAGTTTTATTGCTTATTATCTCAAAAAAGATCTAATCCATCATTCAGAGCTTCAGCCTCTGATATTTTAACTCTGTTACCAGCTACAAGTTCAAGTTCAAACTTTTACTGTCAGAGTACAACAGAGTACAACCTACAGACTAGTACAGGGGTCGCCAACCTTTTGGAACTCAGGGACCACCAAACTCATAATTTTAAATCCCAGGGACCACTAACCGGGTCTGTGGGCATGGCCTAATTTGTGGGTGTGGCTTGGTGGTTATGTGACTGGCTGGGCATGGCTTGCATGTAAATATTATAAATATTTATATAAATATAGATTTTTTTTATAAAAAAAAGAACAACTTTTATCCAAAATCAGGCAAAGCAGGTAGGCAGATTGAGTTGCTCACAGAATCATTCAGTTATCTATCTATCTGCCATCGGCTAGCTCAGTCTGTCACATAAAATTTGCTTGCCGTGAGTCTGCACTGAATAATAGAATCTTCGGTCCTAAGGGAGGTTCAGTTGTGCTTAAAAGCAGAGCCAAAGATCTACAGACTAGCTAGAAAGCAAGAAATCCTACCATTTCCTGTTTCCTAGCTAATCTAAATCTCCCAGCATAAGAGCAGAAGAGCTGATGGTCAGAAAAATAGCAATTTAGCAGGCAAGTTTATGGGTAAGGAGTGAGTAGGCAGGGAGGGTTCCTGTGGGCCATGTGGGTGGTGCAGCCTTGTGTTTCTGCACAGCCTGGATTAATTGTTTTGGGGGGGGTGCTCTGGGGGTGAGATTTCTCTGCAGCCCACCAAAATTTTTGCACAGCTCACCAGTGGGCCGTGGCCCACCAGTTGGTGACCATTGAACTAGTAGGTTCAAAATAAGTTCAAAATAAAGAACATAAGATGCCGCTATTTTCTCCTAACATTTTTCTTCCAGTGCCTACTTTAAAGGAGAAGAAATAAATAGACCAATTGTTAAACTGATGTTAATTTTACAGGCTGTTCTTGTCCAACCATTGGATTTCAACTATAGTAAAATGGAATGCAATCAGATCCAGATATCAAGCTGCATATAGTATTATATATGATCCAGCAATGTGCCAAAACCTTATTGGCATGCATGCTAGAATAGAATAGAATAGAATAGAATAGAATAGAATAGAATAGAATAGAATAGAATAGAATAGGAGTGGGATGGAATGGAATGGAACAGAACGGAACAGAACAGAACAGAACAACAGAGTTGGAAGAGATATTGGAGGTCTTCTAATCCAACCCCCTACTTAGGCAGGAAACCCTATACTATTTCAGACAAATGGTTATCCAATCTCTTCTTAAAAACTTCCAGTACTGGAACATTTACAACTTCTGGAGGCAAGATGTTCCACTGATGAATTGTTCTGTTAGGAAATTTCTCCTTAGTTCTAGGTTGCTTCTCTTCTTGATTAGTTTCCATCCATTGCTTCTTGTCCTGCCCTCTGGTGCTTTGGAAAATACCTTGTCTTCAAGGAAAAAACAAAGTCCAGTTGTCTTTTGAAACGCATCTTTGTGATGGCTGTGGACATGGCATATTTGGACTTCAGCAAGATACTTGACAAAGCAAGCCATAACCTACTTCTTAATACGATAGAACAATATTGGATAGAGACAGCACCATCACCATTGAGCCATGATGGCACAGTGTTAAAATGCAGAACTGCAGGCTAACTCACTGCTCATTCCAGGGGTTTGATTCTGACTGGCTCAAGGTTGAATCAAACTTCCATCCGTTGAGGTCAGTAAAATGAGGACCCAGATTATTGGGAGCAATATGCTGACTCTGTAAACCGTTTAGAGAGCACTGAGAAGCTGGAATTTTCAAAAGCAGACTATACAACCATTTGCCTAGGATGGAATAAGGCTCCTTATGGAGAATCATAGAATTACAGGCATGGAAGGAACTTCAAAGATTTTCTAGCTGGACTAGAAAATCATTGAAGTCCCTTCCATGCCTATAATTCTATGAGATGGAGATTTTCCAATATAGGGTGTATGTCTATGTATAAATTCATGATTCCCCATTGGGGAAAATTTCTTTGCACAAGAAATTTTCAACTTATTTAAATGGAGGTTGGTAAACAAAGGATAATTATGCCTGCAAACCTTATCTAATTGTTTTAAAATATCTCAGAAAAGGAAATGAAGATTAAAGGAGTGAAGCTGTGCAAACTCTGCATCCATTTATTTAAAATTGAACAGATTTCTTGTTTGGTGGCATCTCTAACAAGACAACCAGCTAACCTAGATATTTCCCACCCAAAATGAGGAGAGGACTCTAGTCTCAAAATCTCATTCATTTTCTTATGGTCATACAAGGGAGAGGTTGCAAGCCTGTTACTTTTGTTAAAAAGAACCTGTCTGCATCTATTCATTGAACCAACTCTAATATATATGCTGCTTATACAGGGATGGGATTCTACCTGGTGGGACCAGTTCTATAGAACTGGTTGTTATGATTCTGCGCAGTTTGGAGAACTGGCAAATCATGCCACTGGCTGGCCCCTCCCCTTCCTACCCCACCCATTAACTCCTTACCTAGCATGTGTGCCATTCAAATTGCCTGTCTTGTGCCTTTGCCTAAGTTTTGGTATGTTGCTATTTTTCCTTTTTTTCCCCAACCATCAGCTGTTCTGACTATCAGCTGTGCCAGGAGATTTAGATTAGCTAGAAAGCAGGAAATCTTGGATTTTCTTGCTTTTTAGCTAATTTAAAAGCAGAGCTGAGCCTTCCTCAGGAGTGAAGCTTCTATTTTTCAGTGCAGACTCACTGGTGTGTTGTGAGTTAATTTTGTGAGTTTGCTTGCAAGCAAATTTTATGTGACAGACTCAGGCAGCAGATTGCAGAAAGAGATATCTCTGAGTGAATTTGTGATTCTGTGAGCAACTCAATCTGCCTGCCGGCTTTGCCTGATTTTGGGTAAAAGTTGCTCTTTTTTATAAAAAAAAATCAATATTTACATAAATATTTACAATATTTATATACAAGCACACCCAGCCAGTCATGTGACCACCAAGCCATGCCCAATCAGCAAGTCATGGCCACCCAGTCACATGACCACTGTGGTGGTCTCTCATGAAAAGAAGACACAACGCAAAGTTGTCTCGGGATGGGAGCCCAGAGCAAACTCCGAAACCCTCTTTTATTAGAAGCAATCTTTGTTAACGTAGCAATTTTTGTTAGCGTCCTATCACAAACGCATTACATCACACAAAATGCACTGATTATTCGCATAAGCACACAAAGCTGCAAAGTTTAAGTTTGCTATAGTTCTGGGTAAGAAATAGCAACAATTTGTCCTTGCTCCTTGCTTCGTGTTCCAGCCAACCACCAGAAGGCTCCGTTGTCCTAGCACGTACACAAAGAACAACGAATCATAGTTCCTACATCTCCCCTTCCTTTTTAAGAGACAGGGAGTGCTTTAGTCCCAATAACAGTCTTTGTCAGGCACATAGGCAAGAGTGCTGTTGATGCTGATGTTATCCACAGCGTTCATGACTTCTTCAACCATCACAAACATCTTGTCCTCGTCTGGGTCGTCACAGGTTGGCTCTCCTATCTCATCTTTGGATGGCAGTGGTTCATATGTGTTAGTTATTTGTTGATTCCAGAGAGCCATTACCTGCGCAGTGGCCTTTTTCTCAGCCAAGAGGGATAAACTGTTAGAAATAGTGCGTACAAATATGGGTAATACACAAGGCAATACAACACATCCTGCAGCAATCATACCAATGAGCACTACAATAGCTTGCAAACCAGGCAATTTTGAGAACCAGGATCCAAACATGTCTCTAAAATCAAGACCATTCCATGTTTGTATGGGTACATGTGCAATCTTGATCATTCTATCAGTAATTTGTTGGATAACGTTTCCGCTATCATCTACCTCAATACAACAATTACTAAGGTTAAATTTTCCACACATTCCTCCTTCTTTGGCAAGAAGATAATCTAAAGCCAAGCGATTTTGCATAATATTTTGAGGGCCTCTTACTTGAGCAGAGTCAATTGGTGGGGTGTACCAGTAGTTGTAAACAGTAGTGGCCCCCACATTAGTCCTGGACACCTTTTGAAAGAGATATTTCTTTTCCTGTAGATAAGATCTCTGCCAGCTGTGTGAGCCGCAGGTAACTGCAGCGTCATTAGAACCTTGGCCTTTGCTGATGGCAAAGCAAGCATCAAAGCATACTGAGGTGTTGGTACCCCTCCAAGTGACATTATGGGTTATGTACCCATTTTTTGTTTGACTGGTTGAAAACATTCCTGCAAGATCAGAACTGGAGCCACCTTTGTATGCGTAGACATATAGGGATGCTGTAATGAGTCCCACTGCCTTAGGCTCATAGCACTGAATGCCTTCAGCTGTGTAACATCGCGCATATTGAGTGTTGTTATACAGACAAGGGAACACCGTCATGGAGTTGCACTCAGGCTTCAAGATCAGGGTGGATTGGGTTTTCGTTCTGCTGCGAATAGTTTTGATGCAGGCGTCGCAGGAGGATGGGGTGGCTGTTGTATCGGCAGGAACGATGTGAAAACCCAGGAAGCAAATGATGAATGCAGTGGGCAGCTTCATGATGCTGATGTAGGCAAGGCTGGTTTGGGTAGAAAAGGTCTCACTTGTCATCCGGGGACCCAGGTGATGGCGTTGTTGTAGGAAACAGCTGTGTACCCTCATCCCCAGGTTATAAGTTCAGCAGGCCCGTGCCATGTGGGATCTGGCAACTGTCGAAAGTAGACTGGAAGTCTAGGAGCATCCTTGGATGGAGAGCAAAAGTGTTGAGAGGCGGCAGAAGAAGCAAGTGTGCCAGACTCATTCAGGAAATTCAGTGTAAATAAGCACAAGTTAAGCTTGTTTTGCAGCGTGGATAGCCCTGGGGTGAGTTTCCCCATCGAGTTTTGAACTTTGTCAAGAGCATTCTTTAGGGTCAGATTGGTTCTTTCTACTATGGCCTGCCCTTGAGAATTATATGGAATGCCAAATTTGTGCAAAATGCCACATTGTTTACAAAAGGTAGCAAAGTTGGTACTAGTATGGGTGGGGCCATTATCAGTTTTTAATTCCAAGGGCTTTCCCAGGCATGCAAATGACCGGATGCAGTGGTTAATGACATGTTTTGTGGTCTCTCCTCTTTGTGGGGAGGCCATGATGAACCCTGAGTATGTGTCCACTGAAACATGGATATATTTCCATGGTGCAAAAGGCGCATACTGGGTTACATCCATTTGCCAAATTTGGCAGGCTTTTAAGCCTCTGGGATTTACTCCCATTGGCAGGGCAGGGGCTTGCTTGCTGCAAGTAGGGCATTGTTGAATAATTGCAGCAGCCTCTTAGGCGGTGATTTGGAATTCCTTCATAAGGAATTCTAGCAATATGAATATATAATTCACTTCATATGAATATTTTGAGAATCACTTTCTTAAGAAAAGAATGACAAAAAATTAGCAAAACATAACAAAAAAACAAACCATCAATCACCCTTAAATGCTTTTTCATTATAGGACTTTAAAAAAAAGAAAAAACCTAAAAAGTTTTAAATATATTTAGTTACCTTTATATAACTGTATAGGTATAGTATTTATATATTTTACTTCTATCACTAGCATTTTATATATCACTGTGAGGACCTGTATACACAATACCTATATATTGTATATAGGTATATATATTGTATATAGGTATATAAGATCCCTTTTATTTTGATGAAAATAGTTATGACTGTCCGAAGGGGTTAGGGGAGAAAGAGAGAAAGTGGAGAGAAAGAATAGTAGCAGCAGATGCGGCTGTTAATTGCTGCAATGCAAGCAATTTATTTGCTGGCAACAGCCATTGATCAATCCAAACAGGAACATCCGTGGTTAAGGTCAAGCGAAGGGGAAGAGGGTGAGTCATTCTAGCTGCAATTTAGCGCCAAATTGAGAGAGCAAGTCTCTCCCCCACAAATTTGTGTGAAGGGGGAGGATGACGGGCTTAATTTGTGCAGTCCCTGTGAGATTTTCAGAAGTCACAGGGAGCCAAAATTTGCTGATGCGAGCCATTTGAATCCCTCCTACACCTCTTACCTATGGGGAGGTCTCTGTTTCCCAGTCTGTAGGCCATCGTCAGAGCATATCACCGAGACGTCCGCAGCAGAATCCAGAAGACCGGTGAAGTGGTGACCCTTGATTAAAGCCAAGAGTGTTTTCTTAGTTTCGGTGATAGATCTAGTGAGGGCAAGCACATCAGGGGGAAGTTGCGGTACCATGATCATTTTTGCTACGACATCACCCTTTTGTAGCTTCATTGGAAGAGTGGATAGCACAGAAAGGTTAATGGCTGAGAGTTTTGAGGAAGGATAGAGCAGATCGGGAACCACAGAGATTCCTTTGAGGAAGGCATGAGGGTGAGATTGTATAAGAGCAGTTTTATTGGAGGAGAAAGAGGCAGAAGGAGGAAGCTGTGCACCGACAGAGAGTGGTAGATGGGGAAAGGATATGAGCACATCTTCTGCCACTGATAATTCATACACAGTGGATGGTATATGGGCAGCCTTGGGAAAGGGGCTAGCTGCCGGCTCCTCTACTCGTTTCCCAAGGGTTCAGTTTTTGATCGACATTGATTAGCCCAATGATAGCCTTTCTTACATTTCGGGCAGACTGTTTTTGGTTGAACATCTCTACTGGCGGAGGGCTTTGCTGCCCCCCCCCCCGCTGGGGGCTCGACATTGTGATTTAAAATGGCCGGGCTTCCCACAATTGTAACAATTACCAGATGGCTTATTACCTCTGGTGATAGCTGCAGCCATCATTTCAGAAGTGTATGGGTGTGTTCCCACCACCCTGCAGGCTTGTAGGAATTGGGCTAGATTGGCATCTGGAGAATTAATCAAGGGAGTAAGCAAGGTTTTACAGTCTGCATTAGCATTCTCATATGCCAATTTAAGAAGAATTTCCTGCCGAGCCACCTCATTTGTAATTTGCCTTTGTAGGGCTGTTTGGAGGCATTCAATAAAATCAGCATAGGGTTCATTGGAATTTTGTAGAATTTTTGCAAAAGATTGTGCGGAGGTATGAGGGTCATCCAAGCGAGAGAAAGCAAGCAGAGTGGCTTGTGCAGAAAGGTTAAGAGCATTAATAGGGCTATCATTGAGCATCCCATTGTGAGAAGTCATGAATGAAGTTATGTTAAAGAAGATGATACCCAAAACATGGTCAGAGGTTTATATCACACTTATTCCAAAAGAAGAGGCTGACCCACTGCAAATTAAGAACTACAGACCCATCTCCTTATTGAATGCAGACTATAAAATCTTTGCTTCAATTTTAGCAGAAAGACTTAAAAAATATTTAAATAATTTTATTCACCCAGATCAAAATGGATTTCTGCCAAAGAGACAAATCAGAGACAATATGAGAATAATCTTGGATACTTTGGAATACTATGAGGCTCATCCTGAAAAGCAAATAGTTTTGATATTCCTAGATGCTCAAAAGGCATTTGACAATGTGAACTGGAGATTTATGTTATTACTATTGGAACAGATGGGTTTTGCTAAAAAAATTACTCAAGCAATAGAAGCCATATATAATAAACAGACAGCAAAGGTAATGATAGAGGGGAAACTTACAGATTTTATTAATATAAGAAAAGACACAAGACAAAGGTGTCCCCTATCTCCTCTGCTATTTGTGTTGACCTTGGAAGTGTTGAATAGAAATATTAGGGATGATAAAAGCATAAAAGGAATGAAAATTAAGAAGGAAGAATTTAAACTACAAGCTTTTGCTGATGATTTAGCTTTTATTCTGGAAGACCCGTTAGAAACAGCTCCAAGGTTATTGGAAAAGATAGAGACATATGGTGAGATGGCTGGTTTGAAAATAAATAAAGATAAAACAAAGATTTTGACAAAGAACATGCTATTGAGACAAAGAGAAGAACTGGCAGATCTTTTGAAAATCCAAATTACAAATAAGGTTAAGTATCTGGGGATATATTTGACAGCAAGATGTAGCACATTAAAAGAGAATAATTATATTAAACTCAAACAACAGATAGCTACAGATTTGAAGAAATGGGAAAACTTGCAATTGTCATTAATAGGGAGAATTTCAACAATCAAGATGAATATTTTACCCAGAATTTTATTTTTGTTCCAAACAATACCAATTAGGCTTGAAAAAGACTATTTTGAAGATTTAAATAAAATCATGTTGAAGTTTATATGGCAAGGTAAAAAAGCGAGAATAAAGCTAAAGCTTTTGCAAGACGCTAGAATTAGAGGAGGTTTTGGTCTGCCTAGTTGGGAATTGTATTATCAAGCTGCAAGTTTGATGTGGGTCAAAGAATGGATAACATTAAGAAAGCATAGATTGTTGACATTAGAAGGGCATGATTTGCTGTTGAGCTGGCATGCTTTTTTATGGTATAAGGGAACTAAAACACAGGGTTATTTTAGAAGACATTATATACGGGAGTCTTTGTGGTTAAACTGGGAGAAGATAAAAAGACAATGTTATTTGAAAATTCCAGTTTGGTTATCGACTATTGAAGCATTTTCCTATCCAATAATTTATAAGAAGGAACAAACAGTTAGATATGGGGAACTATTGGATGAAAAGGGTGAACTTAAATCGATCCAAAACCTAGAGGAACAAGGTATAAGGATGAATTGGTTTTCATATGCGCAAATACATTCAAGGTATGATGAAGATTCTAAAACGGAGGGATTTTATGATAAGCAGACTGATTTAGATAAGATCTTGATGGGTACTGATGAGAAGGTGATTAAAAAATTATATGGTTATTTACTGGGAATGAAATTAGAGGAAGAACAAGTCAAAGAAACTATGATTGTTTGGGGGAAGAATTTTGGATATGGGATTGATCTAGACAAATGGCAGAAATTGTGGTCTCAAAATTATAAAATGACAATGTCAACAACATATAAAGAAAACTTGTATAAGATGTTTTACAGGTGGCACTTTCCCCCGACAAGAATAGCAAGAATGTTTAAGAACAAATCTGAAAAATGCTGGAAATGTCATCAGATACCTGGCTCGTATTACCATATGTGGTGGACTTGTGAGGACGCTAGAAAATATTAGACTAAAATTCGCATGTGGTTGGAAAAAATGACAAAGAAACACATAGACTTGAAACCAGAGATCTTCTTATTGGGAATTTTACCTGATATATAAAGTAAAGATTTGAAATACCTGATTGTAAATGTATTAACAGCGGCTAGGATTGTATTTGCTAAAAATTGGAAGAATAAGAAAATACCATTACAGGAAGAAATTATTAAGAAAATATTGGAATGTGCTGAGATGAGTAGATTGACATTTGAAATTAGAAAGCAAGAGGATAAACAATTTTATGAAATTTGGGGTCTTTTTTGTCAATGGATAAAATACAATAATAGAATATTTAGAATGCTAGACAGTAAGGAATATCTTTATTTTGCTATTTTGTTATTACTTTGTTATTTGACATTATATTTATAAAGGGTTTTTTAGGATTGATTTGGTATGATTATATGATTTGTTACAGAATAAACTGGTTAAAGTATTGTTTTCTCATAAAGCATGAATGATTAAAAGTATAGTCAAAAATTTCTTTTTTTTTAGTGATATTAGGATATATAAGTTTGGATTGACAATATGAGTTGTTATGTAACATAATTGTAATTGAGACTACAAAATGAATGCACAAAACTGATGAACCAACTGACACACTGGATGTACATATGAGAGTTGATGTTTTAATGTTTTGTTTGTCTTGTTTGTTTGTAGAAAATTAATAAAATCTTTTTCCCAAAAAAAGAGAGCATTAATAGGGCTATTATATTGAGCTGTGGGAGGCACCCTCTCCTGCCAGTTCATTTGCGGTAAAATTCGGATTTTGAGCTGCCAATAAGAGACAATGATGGAGAAACTCTGATCGCCATACAACAAATTGAGTCCCTGTTAGAGTCATATGAAAAAGGCTATGCCAATCACCTGGGATCATTATATAATCCCATTGCAAATGGAGCCTGAATACCATACATTTGTACAGCTTGTTTGATATCCTTGATTAATATAACAGGGATGGGTTCCCAGTGTTTTGTCCCTGCGCGTTCTGCATATAAACTAACAGGAATGCTGATGGGCAATCGGAGTGATCTAACTTGTCAGTTCTAACTCCTGAAGTGATGGCGGCATAAACCACGCTCATAGGAGGGGGTGAGGCAGGAGAGGAAGGCACAGAAGGGAGAGCAAGAGAAGAAGAAGAGGGATTGGGTGAGGGGGGGTCAGGAGAAGGGGGGAGGTTTACCGACCTCATTTGCCTCCGGGGGGCAGTCGGTTTAAGAGGCACAGGCACCACAGCAGGGGGCAAGAGTTGTACAGCAGGATCCACATAGGGAGGGGGTCCAGAAAGGGGCCAAGTAGGGGTTGCTCTAGAGAGGAGAGAGCCTCAAAAACCACCCTCCAAGCAATTAATATAGACGAAGGGGCCCTAGGACTTGTTGAAGGTATTTTCCAATCTCCTTCCATACTGTAGTTTTGATGCTGCCTTTAGCCGAATAAGAAGGGCAGTGTTGCCAAATGTATTCTAGGAGTTCCTCAATAGAGATTTTTGTGAGGGGGGCTCCCTTTGTGGAATCTGGAGAATAAGTAGGGTTAACAGTGGTTCTTTTGTTAAATATGGGCTGGCTTTCACTATAGGTGCTATACCTTGCCCTTGTGAACCTATTAGTTAGCTGACAGAGTCAGATTTTAAGTGAAATGGGGCAGACGTTACACAGAAGATACTCATTTTTTTCTCAAATGTGATGACCACAGTTGAGGATGAATAATAGGCTAAAAAATTTGATTCTGAGGTTTAAAATCATGAATTTATCTTTCAAAGTTTGTCAAAAAAAAACCTACATAGAATATTATTTTAATAGAAAGCAGAGATTTAAGTAATCAACAGTCATTTCTGGCTACAACTTAATTGGTGGGACAAAAAACAACAACTTGATCTGCTCCCTGAAAGCAGATATAATTAGTCAGTATATAGTAAGCATGTCACGGTAATTCAGCAGCCACTGGCTACCGACAGCACAATCAGTTTCCACCTACAGACAGGGCAGTGAACAGAAAAGTACTTTGCTAAACAAAAAATTGTGCTTGAATCAACATGATTTATTACATGTGATATTCTCTTGCTTGTGGTCTACTTTTTATTTCCTCCTTTCACTGTTTTTAATTGGTTTTGTAGCATGCTTTCATATGCCATCCAGAATCAATTTGGAGGAGGTGGGGAGCCATATTTACTAGTCAATAAATAATATTTTGACCTTGAAACTGGGCAATATATTTGCTTATAAGGCATTTTATTTTATTATACAATGTCATTGTCAAATAACCAATAAACCTTCTCTTACTGTCCAATAAAATTTCAAAATTTATTTTACCATCTTCTAAGTGCTTTAAGTGATTTACTCTTAAATCTTTGCAGCAAGACCTATGACTTATCCCATTACTTTCAAAAACCTAGGATAGGTTGCTAAATATCCAAAATCTACTAAATATCCAAAATCAAAATCTAATTTAGATTAATTAAGGATTAATGCAACAGTACAGAACAAAGTGTAACCCTTCCTAAGTACTAGGAATCACCACTAGTGAATTTAGTCAATCCCTTCCAATAGACCTCACAACAACATTGGACACTAGGACTAAATGGAATTCAAGAGGATTCATTTTTCTCTAATCAAAAATTCTGATAAAGGAAAATATGCTCCTAAAAACTATATTCAAATAATAGTGGTAGAGTATTTAAACATATATTAATTGGAAAAATAGAAGCACCTGAACTGGAAAAATTAAGGCGCAAACAAGGACATTTGAATTCTAAAGGTGTGCTGGACTATATAGAATAATTACAGAAAAAGATATCTGAGTACTAGGAAAGTAGCAAGTGTGAGAAAGAAAATCAAAACAACTGCACCATGGCTGTATTAGGTATAATTTGAAGTAGACAGAGGCTTTGACAGGCTTTGAAGGTCTTGTTACATTAGCCTAACCACATCAAAGTACCTTCCATTTCTCTAGCAACTCCCGTCTTTTCACCTTGACTACCTCAAAAGGCTGTCAAAAGATTGCTGGGAAAGTTGTGTTAATAGCTTTGTAAATTAAGGGAAGATATGTATAACACTCCATATGTTTGTTCAGAAGTGCAATATGTTATTCTATAGTATTAAAGATATCTAAAAGCTCTTTAAAATTCTATTTTTAATAGGGCACAAGTGGAAAATGATTAAACTCATAACCAACAATATTAAATATATTAGCCCTGTATTTCCTGGAATATTCAGGCAAATCAGCTGAATTTTATGTTGTTCTGCTCCTTCTGTTAAGCAACTCTTAGCGTAGCCAGCTTCTGTGTAACTGGTGTGAAAATGCAAAATGATGTTAATGTGCTGTTTTGAATGGAATGGACTCCCATTAGAATATAATTAAAATATATCTACTATGCTTTGTTTCAATTGAAGGTCAGTGAAATAAATTTACTTTTGCCCTTTTATTCACTATGTTAGAACATTATTTCCAACATATTAATAAAAATGACTGTGCTAGGAACCAATACAATCTTATTAATGATAGTAAAATAATTTGGAATTATCCCTAAATATGATTACATGTACGAACAATTTGCCTTGTTTATTAGAGATCAATCTAATATGATATAGAACTTTCATTCAGAAATTTTACACCTCAACTGGTTTTCTGATAAGTATAGCAACATGTGGAAACGTTATATTGGAAGAGCACATGCGGTAAAATAAAAATACAGTTTAATATGAACAGTTTGAATATACATATGTTGTATAACATTAAGAAGAAGCAAAGTTAAAAATGGAAAGTTTTTACATGAATTTTAGGGGAAAAAAATGCTTGAATTATAATGAAAGCTTTGACCCAGACTACTCCACCTATTTTCCATCTCAACAAGTGAATAATCAAGAGGAAGGCCTAAATATATGTTTTAGGATTATCTAATAATTGTTTTAATTATTTAATGATGGGCTAGGCTAATCTGTTGACAAAACTATCATACATTTGTGCTTATGATGCAGTGTTAAACTGACATATAAAAGGGTAGAAAACCACAGTCCAAGGACAACCTAACCTACATTTCTTCACAAGGAAGATCTTTTCTCTTGTTGTGGAATCATGAGCTTCTTGAGTCAGTCATCCAGACAAGCCTCTTCCTCCCGCAGTAGCAGAGGAGGAACAAGAGTATCTGGTGGTGGATCATGCAGCTTTAGTAGTAGATCAAGTTGCAGGGTCATTGGTAGTGGTTGCAGCAGTGGTGGCAGTGGTAGTGGCAGTGGAGCATGGGGCATGTGCAACTTCAGTGGGGGGGCGGAAAGCAGGAGCAGGTTGGGCTCTGGTGGCCTAGCATGCAGAGGCAACAGATCAAGGACCTTGAGTGCTGGATGGGGCACTTCTAGTTCAGCTGCAGCATTTGGTAGCTTTACAGGTGGTGACAGTGCCCTTCTTTCTGGTGGTGAGAAGCAAACAATGCAAAACCTTAATGACCGCTTAGCAACTTACCTTGGAAATGTCCAAGCACTGGAAGAGGCTAACAGTGAACTTGAAAGCAAAATTGCAGAATGGTATGAAATGTTTCAAGCAGGAAACCAAGCAGGACAACAACAAGACTATAGTGAATATTATGCCATTATTGATGATCTTAGGAATCAGGTAAGAAAAGAAAGAAGTTTAGTAGGATAAATCTTTTTTTGTCTTCTACTGTATGATGATGCTATATTAGCCTTAAGAGATGAGCCAGAGTGGTTTCTAATGTTCATTAACATCAGGCAGTTCCTATTGCCAAGTTTAATGATCAGGAAATATCTGAGGAATGCTCTGCAGGAGAGGAGCATATACTCTGCAAATGAGGGAGTAGAATTCTCAATTGTGAATGTCTCCTTTGGAGACTCTTTTATCTTTAAGAGATGTGATGCAAGGCAGTAAATTTTATTGCTTTCATCAATACAGTCTCAGTTTCAATAAACCAACTGAGATATGTATGTATTCATGGATAAAGCTGAAATGTTAGTCACCCTCCTTTAAAGAGAAAAAAAGTTAATTTCTCACAGTTTATGACATGACAATAATAAGATAACTTTTAAGTTCAGTAAAGAACAAACGGTCCTGTTAGGTTTTGGATGAGATCTTATTGAATGTTCTTGAATTATGCAATCTGATTACTTGAAAGAAATTTGACATTTACTAATTGGTCTACTTTATACGGCACAGTATCTTATATAACAGAGCCAGTTCAGGTTAGTGATTAAGGCATCAGGCTAGAAACCAGTAGACTGAGAGTTCTAGTCCCACCTTGATCAAAAAAGTCAGTTGAATGATTTTAGCCAGTCACTCTCCCTCAGCCCTAGGAAAGAAGCAGTGACAACTGTGAAAATTCTTGTCAAGAAAACTGCAAGGACTTGTCAAGGCTGTCTCCAAGAATCAAAACAATTGAACACAAGAAAAAAAAAACCTTATATAATATACATTTACATTTACCAAATATGCCAACAATTGAAGTATTAAGTATATTAACCTAATTCCATTTCTAATAAACTGTAGTGGTGCAGTGGTTAGAATGCAGTATTACAGACTAATTTTACTAACTGCCGACTGCCAGCAACTCAATAGTTCCGTTCTCACTGGCTCAAGATTGATTCAGACTTTATCATTCTGAGACTGGTAAAATTGTTGGGTAGAATATGCTAACTCTGTAAACCACTTAGAGAGGGATGTAGAGCACTGTGATGTGATATGTAAGTCTAAGTGCTGTTGCTAATATACTTATTTAGAATTTATATTATGCAGTGGGATTGCAATATTAAAGTTGTTGAAAATCATCTATGTTAAATAAACATTCTGTGTTGTGTCTTTTAGATAGTTGCTACATCAATTGACAATGGAACAATGATTTTGCAGATTGACAATGCTAGGTTGGCTGGTGCTGATTTCAAACTCAAGTAAGGAGGAGGAAAATTAACATATTTCCTATATTCTGTTTTTCTTCATGATGTAGAAGAACGTGCCTCTCAAAGTAAAAGGCTTTGCTGGTTAAATTGAAAAACAGATCTCAAAGTATTTCAATACAAGCAAATTCCAAATGCCTAATAAAGTTAGCTATCAACTCTCAGTTTAGAGAAAATATACTGGTGATGCAAGTGGTAGGCTAATGATCATCATTGCTGATAATAATTTTCTATATGAGAGAGAATGAGTGAGGAATGCAATTCTGAACTCGGGTATATTTTTGAATATTCTTATTTGCTATAGCTACAAAATGCCCTAACGTGGTGCCATAGTGGTGAAAGATCACAGCCCACCACACAATGCAAATTACCTACTATAAATTACAATGACATTGGTACATGTCATTACATTTTCTATTGCTCCATATTGCTGAGCAGAGGGTTAATAGGATAATTCCCCTGCAGCTCTCCATTTTATTCCTTGTCACTTAACAGCAGGGCATGGCTGTTACAAATATGGACTATTGTTTTAAAACCAATCTTTAACAGCTGAAGAAAGCATTGAAGACCAAGGGGGAAAGAGGAAATATACATTTTCCTCAGATGTATCAGAAGCTGACAATATTTTAAATTACTTTTAGGTATGATAATGAATTGGCCCTCCATCAAAGTGTCGAAATGGACACCAATGGCTTACGAAAGGCCCTGGAAGAAATTGAGATAACAAGCAGTGATCTTAAAGTGCAGATTAACAGCTTTACTGAAGAACTGGAATATATGAAGAAAAATCATGAGGAGGTACTATTTCGGGGATTATTTATACATAAAAACAGGGACAAAAATATATGTCAACAAAAACCAATATGTGAAAGTCTCAAGATGCTACCTGGCAAAACTATCATTGGCTAGTATTAAAAGAATTAGAGAGGATTAAATTGGATTGTCTTACCCCCCCCCCCCAAAAAAAGGACATTAATCTGCCTAATCCAACTCTAGTGGTGTATAAACAAGATATTCATGTCAATCATGAATAGAATACAAAATGGGAGGAGTGCTGACATATTTCTCCACCCGAGATCCACTTTGGATTTGAGCCACATCTTTCTGGAGTTTGGACCAATACCAGTTATATCAATTTTGTCCTATAGGTGTTCTCAGAAAATTTATTTTTTCCTTCGTAAAGAATGAGAATGTGGGAGGGGAAGATTGCTATGGCATGTCAAAATATTATTACAGACTTCAAATGACAAGTAGAATAGAAGATTTCATGCTTCATAGTTAATTCAGATATTGCTGCAATTCGGAGCCCAAATATATCTACATATATTCAGGAGAATATTAGGTTGTCAAATTCAGCCTAAACAATTATTTAAAAGCATCAAGGGCAAATTCTGCACATTGCTGAGATGGATTTAAGTTTCCCCACCTCCAACAACAAACACAGTGCAATTTAGAGATTATACACTTGGTTTAAAATTTGCTGTGTAGGTGTATTAATCTCTTGATCTTTAAATTTAGTACACTGAAATATCTTGATAACATTGCTTAAATTTTTACCTTTCTAGAAATGAAAATTGAAACTATCACTGGTTGTCTCAACTGCCAATTTGTGGATTTATATTAACCCTATATACAAGCACACCAAATAAAAATTCCAAAATACTAAACTAAAACTGCCAGATATTTTCTCTATATGCTACAAGCTTTTTTGACCATCAGAAGTTTTAAGACATGTATTGAATCATTGCATAAGATGAAAATGTATGCTAAAGATTCACAGCATCATAATATTGTACTTCCAAGTCTGTTAGACATTGATTTCTGAACATATTCAAAGAAAATGAAATAGATTTAATCAAAACTTTCCAAGTCTGTCTTAACTGTTAAAAACATAAATTATTATTATTTCTTCCTGATACAGGATATGGGCTCAATGAATGATTCTACTGCAGTTGGAGGTATCAACGTTGAAATGAATGTCACACCTGGAGTTGATCTGACTACTCTCCTTAATGAGATGAGGGGTGAATATGAGGTTCTGGCTGAGCAGAATAGAGCGGATATTGAGGCTTGGTTTAATGAGCAGGTGAAATAGATCCTAATAATATTCTTTATAAAGATTCTTTTTAAAACAAAATTATTTTTAATTGAAAAATGTGGGCAACAACCTTTTTCAAATTCTAATATATTTCAGAGCCAAGAACTGAACAAGCAGATCAACATCAATGTTGAGGAAACCAGTACCAATAAGAGTGAGATTACTGAACTGAAACGCACTTTGCAGAGTCTTGAAATTGAACTGCAATCTCAACAATCACTGGTAGATTTTCTTTCTCCAGAAGTATTTTAATAGTAGCTTTAAATTATGGATTAATTAAATGTTTAATCTTCTCTTAAGACAAATAATCATAGTCTTCTGTCTCTAATTATTGAAAATTTGAGAAATTGACAGTCATGCAGGGTAACCATCAAATATTATTAGAATACAACTCCCACTATCTCTGATAATTGCTATGAAAATGAATTTATCACAATTTGGATCCATCAACACCTAAAGAGCTAAACACAACTATCCACCATTGATTTAAAATACATAGAGACAATATTAGCACTGCATGCTTAATAATGTTAGTGTGTTACTCCATACTCTAATATGCAATAGTAGAGGTAGTTCATTTTATCTCCAAAAAAGCACAAGATTAATTAATTAATTAATCTTTCAACTACCAACAGAGATGAAGCCCTGCAATACCTGTAATAACTAACAATTCTTCCTTGACTCAACTTTTCATTCCTATGTCCTCAGACATGTATCTCTATGTGTAAGAAAGAAATAGGCAGGGCATATAATCCTTTCTAAATTCCATTCATGAGAACGTCAATCAAATCATGCAATCTCCATTTTTCTTTCCCAAAAGACAAATAGTAGGGGGGGAGCACCAACAATGGCTGTTCCCTATTTAAATTTGGAATCTTTGGCTAGTCCAAATGTGTGAATATTTCCCACAATCAGGTTGTCTAGTAGCTGAAACTTGAAATTATTCATATGAAATATACTACATAGAAAATGGCTTTGAATGAAATTCTATAATATCTTACTTGCTTATTCACAAAGGATTCATAGTAATTATTGCAGAAAAAGAAAAGATCCTTTAATATTTTTTCTTAGAATTCTAACATGCACAAACCTAATTCATGTTAACTGTCAATCACATGCAATATATCCAACTTTATTAGGATAACAAATTCTATATCTGAAAAATAGAAACTATTTTTATTCATATTAAATATAACATCTAAAAGCAGATTGTGAAGGAAATATATGAATCAATGCTATTTGACAGATGCTACACTAGTGCAGATTTAGTGGCTATGGAATTCTGGAAGTTGAAGTCCACATGTCGGAAAATCATATCAATGGTTAAAAAAAATATAAAAACAAAAAAGACCTGGCACCATAGTTAAACTTTTCACACAGCCCACAAGTTTGTTTAGACTGTTTCCAAGGGAACATTGCTCTTGATAATAGAAAAAAAAGATTAGTCAGTCCTGTTTTGCATTCATACAGTGTTCATTTTGCATTCATACTATTTTATTTTTCCATCAGAAACAATCTCTTGAGGCTACTCTAGTAGAGACAGAAGGTCAGTACTGTGACCAACTGTCCCAAATACAAGAAGTGATTGGCAGTATGGAAGGCCAAGTACAGCAGATAAGAGATGACATGGAGTGTCAGAACAGAGAATATGAACAGCTCCTGGATGTTAAGATCCGCTTGGAAAATGAAATTGACACTTACCAAAGTCTCATTGATGGAAGTGAAAGGTAAGGTGAAAATTTGGAGAATATTGTATTTCTTAAAACTCTTTGATCTTACCGGACCTGAGTTTCTCTCTGGAAAAGGTACCGAAACATATACCACTTCAGATCTGCTTGAACTACAATAAACTTTGTCTAATAGATATTGTCTGAAGATGTTGTAGGCTAGAGTCAATCAGTAGTTGCAGACCAGTAGTTCCTCAAATACTAACCAAAGACTCTTTCTCAGATGTTTTAATGTTTTATTTTTCCTTAATTTTAATATCATTCTATATCAGATGATAGAGAACAGAGAACAGTAACCTCTCTTTAAAATATATTTTCTATTCTATTCTATAACATGAAAAACTCTCCCACCCCAATCAATTAAAAAAGGCACAGCAAATTGAATTGTTCATTTCTACCAAAAATTGAAACGGGGAAAAAACATTTTAGGGTTATCTACAGCAAAATGTTTAAATAGTATTTTTTTTCTCTGTCTCTCTGTCTCTCTCTGTCTCTCTTTCCTTTATATAATTTTGAAACTGGAAGTACTGATAGAACTTCAGGAGGAAGAGACATGAGACAACTTTCAGATGTTAAATCCAGAGGACAAACAGGTTCAAAATCTAGAGAACAGTCATCTTTCAGCTCTAGATCTAAAGCAGATTTAAGATCCAGGGAATCATCATCAGGTACTCAATCTAGAAGTGGGGAATCTGCAGAGCAAAGATTTAAGATACAAGAATATGCCACCTCTCAGTCCCAGTCCAAAGGAAACAATCTCAGAGGTAATGCATTTTGCTTATTTTATATTTATTTACTTCCATATTTTGATAAACAGTGTTATCTTGCTATCCATTGTGTTGTGTCCGCGAAATGATGCCAGGAGTCGGTGACTTCAAATCATGCTCTTTATTGAAAGTTGGAACCGAACTGGGGCAAAGGGAAAAAGATCGCGGCTTTTATTCTTTTAGCCGCGGCGGCCGCGGCCAATGGCACCGCTTTGAATCTCCCACGATCCGAATGGACCAATCGCGGGAGATTCTTAGCGAGCCAATCGGCGCAGCTCACCTGACCAATCAGAGTGCCCCGCACTTTGGCCAATCAAAGCGCGGGGATCTCAAGAATGCTAATTAAGGACAGAACACATTGAACCATTAAAAATGTTGATTTGTTCCCTATTGAAACTTAATCTTACTTTAAAACTTGTTGTTATATAGATATGGTGTAGAAATAAGATAAAGGCCAGCAGTGTTCTTTCCATGAGCTATGTATTATGAGTTATCCTGTACAATGTGGATACTAAAACCATGGAAGTTGGGTCTGGCAAATAGAACTCATATTTTCTTCATGTGCCAGCTCAATTTTCCCTGCCACACAAAACAGTTGAGATGGGTGCTCTAGTGTACATTTGTATACTCTTAAAATGCATTTCTGACAAGAACAGCAACAAATGCCTTGGTAATATTAAAATGTAGTACATTTTTAAAATATGAGATTAGATTCCATTAATTAATTGACAAAATGCAATATTGAATATTTGCTGACTGCTTTTTCTTGGACACCAGATTTTCCCTATTTGATAGCTAATATATATATATTAGATTAAAGTAAGGACTACCTAAAGTGAAGCTTAATTTATGATTTAAATGGATGTGCCCATTTAACTTCCTAGTCCACTAGAAGGCCATTGCTTCCTTTGGTGATTTTTTGAAAAAAATTTCAATCTAGATTAGTTCTGGGATTCCCCAGAAGATATTATTCAACATGTCTAGATTGCTTCAAAGTGATAAAGACTGCAGTTTATATTAAAAAATAAACAAAATTCCATCAGAATGGGCCATTTGTTGCAGGAAATTGGGTCCATCAGTCAAATCATATAACAAGTCTCAAATAATATTTTTTAAATAGGGTTGACATGTTTTTTGTTAAAAAAAATAATCTTTAGCCAACCCTTTACGCAAAATGAAAGTTATAGGATCTTCTTCTATATAACTTAAAGGAATTATCAGAGTCAAATATCATTCCTTTCCCATCATTTCTGAAACCTATTGATGGCCAATAGCTTTGTACAAATTTTGATTGATGGAGTTAGCTTCCAATATTTTAGCCATAAATATTTTATTCAATTGCTGAGACTTATTGGGGAAGGATTGAAATTCAGTATGAAACGATGAGTTGCCTGCAGAAAGAGCCAGGTTCAATACTTAGATGTTCAGCATGAAATTGTGAAAGATTCTTAGTTGCTGTAAAACAAACTAGACTCAATAAATCAACATTGGACATCTTCCTCTTTATCTAAGCCACACCTTTTTTTTCCAGCAAAATTAGCTTAAAATTAAAAATGATTATTTTTCTCCTAAATCTCTGAATTCTTTTTTTATAGACCCCCAAAAAACAAGAGTGATCAGGACCATAGTGGAAGATAGAATTGGTGACCAAGTTATCTCAACTCGTGTTCAATCTGTTGAAGAAAAGCCCATTAAATAAGCAGCCTCAACTTTACTACGAAGTCTTTTAAAGCATAGCACACAGATAGAAACAGATAGATACCTTTGAAAATAGGATCACCTTTCCTTCTTGGCTTCTGCAACTGTTTCTTTTCCGAGCACTTTTCTTCTTTGCAATTCTAAAATGAAAATGTTGACTTCATTTTTGACATTCCTCAATAAACATTGCATGTTGCAGCAAAAACTGTCAAGTTTCATGTTGCTTACATATAAACTATTGATCACATATTGCTCACAGTGTATGTCAGTAGTTGCCAGTTATCAATAAAGCAGCAAAATTAGAGTCCAATCAAATGCACTACAAAGACATATCAGGTAGCAATCACTCTAATTACTCAAATTCTATCTGCCAGGATTCTGATTTATGGTGGTCCAGTCATGCAAAATTATAATTAATATCATATCAGTAATCTTACTGAATAATTAAACAGCATTTTATGGAATGTTATCATAATTTGAATAGCTGCAATCTACATTATATAAGCTTTTTAAAGTATATGAGGGTCAAAAGAAACAAAATATATGTGAGTCAAATCCTCTTCTTTGGATCAATTAGTACTTTCTAGAGCAGAGTTTCTCAAACTTAGAAATTGTAGTCCTATAATTTCCAGGCCAACAAGTTGAAGGAATTGAAGTTTACACATCTTAAAGATGCTAAGGCTGAGAAATACTGTTCTAGAGCAGGGGTCACCAACCTTTTGGACCTCAGGGCCTTTTGGACCAACAAAACCTCCACCCTCTCCAATTGTACCTTTCTGATTGTCCCTGGGATCAGGGGAAGGGGTGGGAAAGCACACAATAGCCCCTGTGGCCATCTGCACTGGAGAGCATAGACACCTTTCACCCCTGGTTCTGGAAACCTTGCAAAAAACCTCAGGAGTTGTGAGTTCTCTGGAGATGAAAATAAGTCCAGAATCGGTCGACGAAACCATTCTGACATCTCCTGGAACAGACTGAGATACAGGCACCTCTCCGACTGGTTGACCGTGGCCCTGCTCAACCAGTCTACCTGCACATTGAAGACCCCCAAGACGTGCTCCACTCATATCAATAACAGGTGTCTCTCCACCAACTGGCACAATTGAGTCATCTCCTGCATCAGAGATCTGGAGCAAGTGCCCCACTGGCAATTTATGTGGGCCTTGGTGGCCACATTGACCTCCTGCTTTAGACCCTTGAGAGCTAAGCCAGTTTATGTTGTTGGCGAGCTCCTCCTGTGACCACCACCCAGGGGCAACCTGGGTTTCTAGGTGAGCCCCCCAACCATACAGACTGGCATCAGTGGTGATGGAAATTCTCTGGGGCTCCCTGTACAAACACCCCTGATCCATGGTCCTGGACTGCCACCAATGGAATGAATGAAGTACCGCCATAGGCTCTCAAATCCTCGTCTCTGAGTTACCCTTGGCCACCCTCTGATAGAGGAGCATCTTGCTGCTGCCACGGTGCTCTGGGGGCTGCCAAGTGAACTGGACCTAATGTCCAGGTCCCAAATTTCCCCAAACTAGGCAAACCTGGTCAAAAGCAAGACTTACCTCCAAGGACTGTAAAAGCCACTCTTAAAATAGGCAGTCTAATGTAATTCGCAGCTGCCGCAGCTTTCAAAAGTCAGGAGAAAAGGGTCTAAGACAGTCTGAAGAATTGGAACCACACAATCCACATGGGTTCTAGGGGCACTCACAGTCCCCAATTCACTCCAAAAACAGCAAAAACACAATACACACATGAAAAAATTTAAAGTATAATAGGGAAATGGTGCGAAAGGAAAAAGGCGCGAAAAATCAAAAAGTGGCTGAATCAACCACGCTGGCCAGCTGTCAAACCTTTTCACTAAGCTACTGAAGAGAGGAATTCAGGGGATAGAATTATTGTTCAATAAAGTCCAATATTTCAGAGCCCTTTTAGGCTGATCTCGCTGAGTCCAAGTGAAGAAGTGGGGACTATTACCGGGGGTGGGTAGGTGCTGTCCTCAGATTTCAATTTGGTCTGGAGAGTTATGAGGCTTTTGATGGTCCAGCCTGGATTCTTCCTTCGGCTCAGTGGAGAATATTCTTCAATAATTTTTTATCTCTGATTATAAAGACTGGTGCAAACTAATTTCTCTAGGATTAGCCTACATTTTTTCTAACATTTAATACCCAATATATGTCAAATCCTTGTGACTGGCTCTTCTCAGAAGTTAACCACTGCTTTAGAAATCATTTGTATTTTCAAGACTACTTGATTCAATACAAATAATCTAATTTGCTTGACCTTTTCTCAGTTTTTTAGTCAAAACTTTTATATATTTTTTTCCATTTGATTAAGCTAGCTATTGAAATGTCTTTCATCTGCTGGATCTTTAATGACATGAAAGGGAAAGAAAAAATGGCAAGAAATAAAACCATTGATATTTAAGAAAGAAATTAGTGAAATAGCTTTTACACAAGAAAAAAATACATTAAAATAATATAAGGATGCTTTTCTAGAAATAAACCAAGTCACATAGCTTTTTGTACCAACACCCAGGGTGAAAAAATAACAAAGAAAAACCACTCTCCTCAAAAAAGGCTTGTACACCCTCCTATTATGAAAGACTTCATTTCATAAATGCAAAAATGAAAATATGTATATAACAATGAGCTTTTAAAATGATGGAAAGACTAAGATGTAGATAATTACTCAATCTTGATGAAAAGTTAATGAAAGTTTTGGCCTGGTCAAATCCACCCATTCTCCACCTTTAAAAAAGGGAGGGGATGACAAATAGCCCAAGGGGAAATCAGCAAGATGGAATATTAGGTCTTATTATTAATAGCCATCAGTCAAGTGAGTTTGAAATGATAAATTGGCCAAACAATGTAGGTATGAAATGACATTCCAATGAAAGACCACACCCTTACAAATTGACATATAAAAGCTTGGAGATTATTCTTTATGATTCAGGTTCTTCTTGGTTGTCACTAGTCCATTTTCATACTCTTCTTGAAACTTACTGAACATCATGTCTTACTTTGGCTGTGGATCTAGGCAAATTTCTTCCTCTCGCAATAGTGGGACACCTCTTAAACTTTCTAGCTATGGCATATATGGGTCAGGTAGAGGATCCAGCACAGGAAGCTTTAGTAGTGGGGTAGTTTGGGGCTCCAGATCAGGATGGAGTAAAACTGGTGGTGGTGGTTCCATTGGTAGTTGCTTCCATATCTACAACTTTAGTCCTTCTGGTGGTGATGTTGGTCTTCTAGCTGGAGGAGACAAAGAAACCATGCAGAATTTAAATGACCGCTTGGCTTCCTACCTGGCTAAAGTGCGTGCTTTGGAAGAGGCAAATGGTGATCTTGAGCAAAAAATCAGAAATTGGTATCAGAAATCTGCAACACACAAAAATGAAGGACTCCACAATGATAGCAAATATAATTCTTCTATTGATGACCTTCGAAATAAGGTAAGTCAGTTCTTCAATGGATTTTGAAAAATCAAATGAGGAATTCTCTTACCACTTCAGGTTGTTTAGCAAACAGACAATGTAATCTGCAGAGCCACATGCCAGAATCTATCAGTATTCGGGAGCTTCATCCCACAACATTCTGTTTCTGTAGAAATTGGTGTGTGCGTGTGCAATGTGTGTGTGTGTGTGTGTGTGTGTGTGTGTGTATAATTGGAGTAGGTATCTATCAACAACTTACCTTGGTACCTCCATTACAAAAGCCTCTATTTATTCCAGAAATAATGAAAATATTTATCATAGCATTACATACTTATTGACCATAGCATTGCAACTTCAGCTTTTTCCACTTCTGATTTAGAAAGTCATCCCTCCATCCTTGACAATAAACTATATCAGCCTGACATCTGCAGTCCCCATTACCAGTCTCCTAACAGCCTCTGTAACCACTTGATTACTAATTTTTGATCAAGCATAACAATTTGTTTGCATTTTGACCTACCTTTGCATGTTGGAATTGGGAGGGGGGGAGGAAATTTACTTTTAACATTGGTTAAGCTAAGAGTAACTTAAAAGCTCTTTCATTCATGAGCTTAGGAGAAATAATGGCAATGTGATAGATACACAATGGGAAAAATGTTTTATCAGATTGTGTTTTGTCATGGTAAAGGGAATGTGGAGAAAGATTTTCCAAGCTTCTTCAGCAAAACTGGACATGCGTTCTTTTCACAGCTATTTATAGCATAATTCTACCTCCCAATTTCTTCAGAACCATTTTTAAGCTGTCCATGATTTTTTCATTTCTGCTTACCTTAGAATGCTGAGATAGGGAAGTATAGTTTCTTCTCCAACCAATTAGCCAAAGAGTGCAAAATTTAAATTTTAGTCCATGCCCCATCCCCTAAAAGACAGCTTTTAACAAAATTCTCCTTCTTCACAGAAAAAGAGCATCAGCTTCCTATTCCACTCAATTTTTTTTCAACACTTGCTGTGTAGATTAAAAATAAAAGAAAGAAAGAAATGTGGTGCATGTTATTCTTCATATAAATACATTCCCACTAAAAGCACAATATAATTTTGTAGCTAGATGCTTTTTCCAATGACTGCAATCGTATTTGTCTCTTGCAATGTAGTGCTTTGAACCCAGAGGGTGGGAGACAAGATGAAATAAAAATACTTACACAAACAGGCAAAATCAGTCATGACAAGTTTTATGAGTGAGTAGAAAATAACTAGAAAAATTAGAATATGGCCCAGATTAGATTCATGGGAAATACTGAGTTTATGAGAAGAAGAGTGATATATATGTTTGCTGTTAACCTGTATGATACCAAAATGATGAAACGTGTCATAATGTCACAATGCCAGCCCCACCCTTTCATACCTGTCTTAGATCATATGCAAGTATATGACATGTTTCATCACTTGGCATTTCCATCATGAAGACCCATGGAAGAGTCAACAGTTCCTATGAATAAAAAAAACAGCCCTTTCCCAAATTAAATTTTTTTATAGGTTGCACAACTTTGTCTTGAACTATCAGTCAATTTCACAAACTCTATAATAATAAAAATGAGGGAGGAAAGCTTCTCTTTCCTCTCTGTCTTTCATTTATAGAGTTGGAATCATTGCTACAAAATAAATTGTATTTTTTAATCACATAATCTGACATTTTAGGTCAAGCTACTTGTTCTGTTACATATACCATGGGCATTACTTCAACCTGCCAAACTTTTTCAAATTACTTGACCAACACTTTAGATCATGTCAATGTCTACCAATAACTTTATGGGCTAAGCTTATCTTGTTAAGTTTTTAATTATGATAAATTTGTAGCAAACCAGCTGTGTAGTTTTTCACTTACTTATTTATAAACTGAAAGTACATAGTTACCTTTACCATAACAGCCATTTCAACAAAACAATAATGGTTTATTTTGCAAGTTACACTTTTATGAGCCACTTTTAAAGCTGCTTTCTTCATATGAGAAGAAGAATTTAAATGAATCCAATTGTCTATTGAATCCAATCCTAGTCCTTAGATGGATAGATAAATGATAGGTGGATGGATGGATGGATAGATAGACAGACAAACAGATATAGATATAGACAATAAAACTGTTATTGTCAATCTAATATCTATATATATAGATGTTAGATTGACAATAAAGATATAGAGATACATATTATACAGTATATAGATATTAGATTGACAATATTTTACTCCTTTTTATATTTCTCCTTTTTTGTTTTTAATACATTTTTTACTTTTTAAAAATGCTTTTAGTCTTGTATATTTCATATTTTTAAGTTATAGAATTCCTAATTGTTTGTCTCCCATCTTTCTAATGCTAGTCTATAACCATAACAAATATTTGATTGAGATTGTCAATGAGAACCACTACTGTACATATCTGATTCCAATGATCAAATATACATTTTAGGAAATTATTTTAATTGAACAATTTTATACTAGATAATAGGGGATTGCTGTGTTTTTAGTTTAAAATTATTAACAGTTTAAAAATTTCACAGTTATTATAAAACTGTATTTTTATTTATTTTATTGTTTTCTAAAAAGCAGTCACACACTGTATAAATGTTACATTTTCCTATATGTTCATTGTATTTGACCTCTTTTTATTCTGAAATATTCTGGAAAAAAGGGAAGCAAACTTTTTTTTTTTACTGCAAGCTTATTTCCAAACTCTTTGTTTTACAGAGCTTTATCAACCAAATAATTTCAGATAAAATAATCTTTCATTGCAAATGCAAATTTAATAAGCTAATGGAAATGTTACAGGATAATTATTATGACCAAATAGAAAGGAAAATTAGAAGAAAACTCTGGTCATCTCATTTATCATTTTCTTCATCTTCCTTTATTGATTTAATTTAATATAGTTTCAATAATATTTCTCAAAATATAATTATTGATCACTTCTCAACTGAGACAGTATCTACAAAACATAAACTATCTTCATTTAGATACTTTGGGCAATCATAGTGCTTTGTTTCATGTAATTTTCATGTTAGTATCCTGATAAAATTAAAATAGTTTTTAAAATGTATAACATGCAGGTTTCAATGTATATTTGATTTCCTCAATATTAATGCAGGGATTGAACCACAATCTGCAGGGACTTTTAATCTCTGCTTCTCCTATTGTCAACAAAAATCCCTTTTTGTTGGTGCCAAAATAGATCTGCCACCTTTTAACTGTTGTGAAGGAAAACTACTCCTCGTAGAAAATATTTTGTTAAAGATGATTTCAAACTTTCCCTCCTAATATGCTGCATACAAATGCAGTTTACTTTAAGTCAATACTTCCCAAATCTGGATAAATTACCTAATGCTGGATAAAAGTTTTCCTTTGGGTAACAACATGCAAAGCCATTACCCAATCACAACAGGGATATTTAAATAAAAATCTTTCTGACAAGCAGTTTGGCATAATGAAGGAAAAAATATGAGAAGTAATATTTTAATAGAATCAATACCAACAGAGGTTTTTATATTATATTATATATTTAGCATAATACAAAGTTTAACGTATAATTCCCAACACAGAGATAGTGAACTTACGGCTTTCTAAATGATGCAATTTTACTGTCTTTCCCAATCTGGTAATGTTAAGATATGTCTGAGACTGCAATTCACACTATTCCAGCAAACTAGATACATCTTGAGAAACAAATAATGGAAGACTGCTTATCTTTATTCCTGTAATATAATTATTCCTGTAATAAATTTTTACCCAGCTGTGGAGGACTATAAATTTCTCTATGCTGTTGGTGTTATGAATTGAATTCAACAAATCCAGCAGACGAGGAAGCTAGTAGTACTTTAAAATTCAATTTTCTACAAAAAATTAATATAAGATATATCACGTATTTGATTTTTCTGATCAGTTTATCTACTTTTATAGAATGCAATAAACCTACTAAAATGCTTTCTATCTTCCTTCCACACAGATCATCGCAGCAAGTATTCAGAATGCAAGTATGATTCTGCAGATAGATAATGCCAGACTAGCAGCTGATGATTTCAGAATGAAGTAGGTTCTTCAGCCCAAGATCAGCCAATTCAAAATGTGAAAATGCTGATAAAAGCAAGCAAAACCAGATGTGACCTCAGCACATTCAAACAATCCGCCTATTAACAAGCCTCTGTTACAAGTTTGCAATATTTTGGTCTATCAAGCTGGCACTTTTCAAAGCACTTTCTTGTTTTCTTTTTTTTCAAGATATGAAAATGAGCTGTTCCTCCACCAGAATGTGGAAGCAGACATCAATAGTCTTAAAAAAGTCCTGGATGAATTGAGTATGTCTAAGAGTGACTTGGAAATACAGATTGAAAGCCTAATTGAAGAGCTGGCTTTCCTCAAAAGGAACCATGAAGAGGTAAGGGAACCAGTTTTCTAAAACAGTTCATATCCCACAACCACATCTAATCAGCCTTCAGGAACTTGATGTACTCTAAGAAATTCTGGGAAATATAATTATAGTTTATTTGGCAATTTGTGATTTATGGCATTCACTATGGTTAAATTTAGGAGCTATCTGGCTCTCAGAAGTAGTAATTAGAAAAGAGGCTTCACTGAATTCTAGTTTTAATTGTGTACGTTACTTTTTAAAAATCAAAGAAAGACTAAACAGTTGTCAGTACAGGCTGCTAAACTGTATTCTCCACTACAACTCTTGCATGGAAATATTTATAAAGATGTGCAAAGTGAGACAATTGGTTTACATGCAAAAATTTCAAATATCAAGCCAAACTAACTGTACAGTGAAATAATGAGTTAGCATTATGGTTCATTCTCATTCTCTCTCTCTCTTTATCCTTCTTATTGCCTTCTGCACTTAGGAAATGAAGAATTGGCAAGGCACAGTTGCTGGAGATATAAAAGTTGAAATAAATGCAGCACCAGGAGTGGACCTGACTGCAATTCTGAACAAGATGAGAACAGAGTATGAAGCTTTAGCGGAACAGAATCGCAAAGATGCTGAAACTTGGTTCATTGAAAAGGTGAGAACAAAGAAGAAATGTCTTTAGACATCTACAAAGCCAAGTACCATGTCCGACATAAGGTTGCCATTTTAAAAATATGTTGCTGGGGGTTTTTAAGATTAAAAAAATTCCAAGATCAACTTCCTCAAGAGTGAAGGGACTTATAGTGATAACATCCTTTGGATGTCAGGTTAGTTCATGCTCTGATTTCACTATAAGGAATGAAGCCTTTTCATGCTTTTTAGAAGCTATTATTCTTACTATACAATAATACACCATCAGTGTTTTTAGTGCTACAATAAACTATAGTTAGGTTGATATAACAGATGGCACAGCAGGGCACAATCTACAAAGAAAAAAACTTGGACGCTTCCCAAATATTCTATTAGCACCAGAGGTGCTAATCAACCAGTTCACACCTATTCGGGCGAACCGGTAGCAGTTATTTGGCATAGGTCACCGAACCAGTGGCAATCCCTGGCTGGCCATGCCCCCAACCCAGTCGCTCGGTCATTCACTTGCAATCGCTTTTCTAGCTTTCCGTTCCCCACGTCCTCTTTCCCCCCAGGGAAAAGGAAGAAAGACATGGACTCTGCAAGTATCATTTTCCCCATGTGAGTTAAAGTGTTGGAAATGAAAAAGAGTGTGGTCTGACAGAGGGGGTGGGGATGAATCGAGCCTTGGAGCACTTTTGCAATATAAAAGAAATGCATTTTGGAAGCAGGTCCTTTAAAAACTTCTCCAAGGATTCCCCATGGACGCTGCAAGTATCTCTTTCCCCTTGTGAATTAAAGTGCTGGAGTGAGAAGGAGTGCGGTCTGACAGAGTGGGTGGGAGAATCCACTCAAGCCTTGGAGAAATTTAAAGGAGCTGCTTCCAAAATGCTTGTCTGTTAAGTGCTGTGTGTGTGTGAGAGAGAGAGAGAGAAAGAAAAAGAAAGAAAGAAAGAAAGAAAGAAAGAAAGAAAGAAAGAAAGAAAGAAAGAAAGAAAGAAAGAAAGAAAGAAAGAAAGAAAGAAAGAAAGAAAGAAAGAGGAAGGTAGAGAAAGAAAGAAAAACAATAGGAAGAGAGAGAGAGATAAAACTGTGCTATTATTTTTAATTATTCCATTATTTATCATGTGTTAATATTTTACACTGTCCCTACAGCTAGAGTGATTTTTCTGCCTTTCTTTTGCCCAGTGATGGCATTACTACCAGCAGCAACCATTTAAGAAGTTTTGAACATCTTTGCTCTTTTAATGTTTATATTTGGAGCTTTAAAGCAGTATTGCCCAGGGACTATTAACTTCACCCTACATATATATAATACAGTGAGTTTCCATTGCAATGCTGTGTTCCCCCAAATATTGTTTTGACACCTCCATGGATGCTGCATCTGATGGCAGCTGGCAAATTTTATGGAAAAATGCAATCAAAGACTCGGTGTTTGTTTCAGTCATTTCAATTGTAATCTTATGTTTGAATTACTGTAGAGTAAAGAATTAAATATGACAATCAATGTGAGTGCCAAAGAAACCACTAGTAACAAAAAAGAAATTGCAGACCTGAGACATACTCTTCAGAGTTTGGAGATTGACCTGAAAACCCAGCTTTCTTTGGTAAGGACATTCTTTATCACCAAATAAATCATTCTAATTATAAAGATTGATTCTTAATTTAATGCTAATTGAAAATTATGGGTGTTGAATTACAATACTTGGAGAGATGGCAGGGGTGGGATACGACAGCGTTAACTACCAGTTCGGGATTTACGAGCTTTCCTGCACTCTGCGAGCCGCACGCCTGTAAATTGTCATCAGCATGCTGTGTGCAGAGAAGCAGCCTCTGAAACAGCCCTCTTTTCCTGCTTTTTTAACTGCAGCTGTGCCTTATTCAGCAGCTGAAGTTGAAAATCAGGAAATAAAGATCAGGTAGCAGCCTGGGTGGGCAGGTGGGCAAAAACATCAGCAGACATAAAACTGGTTCTATGTCTGCTGCTCTTCAGAACTACTGGTTCTACAGAGGTGGACAGAACCAGTAGAAACCCACCCCGGGAGACAGTAAATTGAAGAAAGCTATAATGTGCTATAGTTAAAACAGGAAGCTTTAAGTTGTGTGAACTTCAATTCCCAGAATTTTACAACCAACATGCTCACAGGGAAATTCTGGGTGTTGAAATCTACAGATTTTAAAGATATAGATGTCAATGCAATTTGATGCTGGTTATTCTGGAATAACACCTCTTAAATTTCTTCCTGGTTTATTTTCAAATTTAAAGAATAAAAAGATCAAACAAATGAATATTTCTGGGAAACACTCCCTACATATTATGCAGAAAATTGATACCAAAATTTACAGGCAGACAAATCTTTTTGGAAAAGCAGAAGAAACATATGTCAACATTTAACAGTAGCTCACCGATGAACCAATTTTCTGGAAGGGTTCTTCCTTGTTGGATTACTTCAAACAGAGGCTGGAGAGCCCATTGGCTGCAGATGCTCTAGCCTTGGGTTTCACACATCAAACAGCAGGTTGGTTTACACTGCCCCATCCAGCTTCCACTGAATAGCAAATACTTGGCACTGGCATTATTACCTCAACTCTAGATATGCTGAGACTTTAATGCCAAAAATCTGCAGCCAATTGCTTATCAGATGTATGTTGATGAGAACTTCTGGAGAACCCCTGATACTTTTCTTTTTTTTTCACATGAGGAAGGCAAACTGGACCATCAGGTTGCTTTTTAAAGTAACACTTTATATATATTCAATGTGATTCTTCTTGTTCAGTTAGAATGCTCCTAAACTTTCAAGAGCAAAATGACAATCTAGTTACAACAATTCAGATTATGAACTCAACAAGATTGAGATGGAGCCTAATCCATGCAAACAGTATGCTGGCATACATATGGTTTTAGAAAAAGCTTTATAAAACAGGATAGGGTACAAAGAATTGTACCACTTTATTTTGTTGGTGAATTATGCTCAGGCTTGAAATTTTTACAAAGAGTTCAAATAAACATTACATTATTCCTGAAATTTAAGAAGTGAAGGGCATTGAGTCAGGATATGACAGCCTATTGTCAAAAAATCACATTTCTCAAAATGCTTAGGTGTAAACAGCCTGACATTTCTTGTTGATATAGATTTGTACAAAGTACTCCCCACCTAGGCACTTAACTGTTGAAGGACTGATTGTATAGAAATAAGCCCTGCATCTCTGTTCCCTTTCAGAGGCAATCCCTTGAAAGCACCCTTGCAGAGACAGAAGGCCAATATTGTGCCCAACTCTTGCAAATACAAGGGACGATTAGCAATGTGGAGAACCAAGTACAACAAATCAGAGAAGACATGGAGTGTCAGAATGCAGATTACAGGTGTCTCTTGGACATCAAGATCGGTCTTGAGAATGAGATTGAAACTTATCGACACCTAATTGATGGAGAAGCATCAGGAAAAGGAATGAAGGAACTATCAGGCAAAAGAGGGTATATCACAATTCAATGTTGTCATTAGTGGTAATCTTGGAAGCATTAGCCAAACGGGTTTAGAATTCCTAGAATAACTGATTCACAAACCAACATAAAAGAGCAAATTAAATGAGTGTAATAACTCCGACTACAGATTGAGTGTGGGATACTGTGTCATATTTTTCTGCTTTATACAAGCACAAAGTTTCATGCATGAAAACCATTCAAGATTGTCAAAAGTGCAGATTTACTATTCCAATTGAACAACATGGGATTAAGTTTATGGCATTGTATGGGATTAAATTTATAGTTAAGAATTTTATAGTTCATATTAATATGGTGAAGATCTCGTAAACATCTATTGGCTATGCATAGAGTTTCTATTAATAATATTGGCAATACAATTCTCCTAAAAGTAACATGGTCAAATTATTGCTTATTACAGTAAATCTATACAAAGAAGTAGCAAAGATCTGGGATCACAAAATCTGGGATCTGAAAAAGGTTCAGGATTAAGAGCTTCAGGCTTTGATAGCAGAAGCACAAAGACTGTCACAGAGACCAGTAATAGAAAAAGTGAAGCCAGAAATGTTGAATCCACTACCAAAGATAAAGGTAAATATTCTTGGAATTCAATAGAATTATTGTGATTGTTTCAGATTCAATGCAGTGTTTTTGTTTTCTATTTCTATTACCTCAGCACATATGTGATTTTTTCCCCTAGAATTCCAAACTGAATGACTCCTTATAGCAGGGGTGTCAAACTCAAGGCCCACAGGCTGGATCTGGCCCACGGGGTGCTTAGATCTGCCCACTTGGAAACAGCAAAGATCTGGCTTGCAGTGCCTCTGCTAACAAAAAGAGAGCTTGGAGAGCTCAATTTTCACTGGCAGAGGGCTACAGGAGGCCATCACAGCCAAAAAATGGAGCTCAGGAAGGCCATGTACAATCCCCCCAAACTTTGTTTTCGCTGGCAAAGGGTTGCAGGAAGCAATTGTGATTAAAAACAGAGCTCAGGGGCCTGTTTTCTCTCGGGCCACAGATGCCCACCCAACATGAATGACATCAAGCTGGTCATGTCCACCCCAGCCTCCCAAGTTCAAACACAGCCATGATGCGGTCCTCAATGAAATTGAGTTTGACATCCCTTCCTTATAACCTTTCCTAAAGTGCTAAAAATTGTTGAAATCCAGCACAGATCTTTCCATTTTCTTAAAATACAGTAAATGATCTCTTCTTCCTATATCTCATCTCTTATTTATAGACAAGTTCATAAAAACCTTGTCATTTCAGACCTGATGGCACAAAAGTCTATTAAGGATTACCAACAATAACACCATATTGTTCCCCCCCCACACACAATTTGTATGTTTTTACTGTTGCAATTATAATTATTAATAAAATTACTATTTAAAATTGAAACATTTTATATGGACAGGCTAATACCTACACATACTAATTTTGTTAGCAAGACCTGAGTAGTGCTGGAGGAAGGGTTGTTCCCAGAGGTGGTATTCAGCCAGTTCTGACAGGTTCTGGAGAACAGGTAGTGGAAATTTTGAGTATTTCGGAGAACTGATAAATACCACCTCTGGTTGGCCCTGCCCATCTATTCACTGCCTCCCAACTCCCAGCTGATTGGAGTCCCAGCTGATCGGCTGGGTCTTCTTTTATTGCACTGCACAGGAGAACGAAGCTGGAAAGCAGGTTAATGGGGTGTGGAGGGAATGGGGGTTTTACAGTATCCTTCCGCTGGAATAGGGTAGAAATGGAGATTTTACAGTATTCTTCCCCTGCTACACCCACCAAGTCACACCATGCCCACCCAGCCAGGCCCACAGAACCAATAGTAAAAAAAATTGAATACTACCACTGGTCGTTCCTCTCTCAGAAATGTGCCCATCTTGGTCTGGCACTAGCCATGGCTCCAATAGAGAAGAAAGGTGGCAACAGATGTCGCCATTGAGATGTTGTCGGTTTTCAAAGGCTCTGCTTTGCAGATAAGCAGATGAAGCTGGCTCTATAGGACAGTTGGGATTGAAGCTTATGTACTGTCTCCAAACTGCTATTGTCATTTGTTTGAGCTCCTGTATTTTGTTGCAGAACTGGCAATATAGCTCTCAAAGTTATAGAAGCTTGAGGATTTCAATTTGCCACATGATGCCATTAAATCTGGGGTAACTCAAGTGTTTGTGATCTACATTACAATCATTATAGGCACTGCATATTAGGCTTGGTTTTTTTTGTCTTAGGATGGTAACTGTTGTGAATGTATAAAGTTTAATAAAGCGTGAGCTTGGAGTATAGTGCAGGGTTCTGGCCCTGCACTTCTGATTGGCTGTTAAACGGCCGGATCGGATTGGCCTGCTCCGGGGAATCTGATTGGCCCATAAACAGAGAGTTCCTATTGGTTATGAGAGCTAGCGCTCCTCGTTGGTTATTGGTTAATAGTTACGGGGTTTGCCTATATAAGGCGGGTTAAAACTGTTATAGATGCCAGAAGTCACTATGTAAATAAAGAGCTGAAGTTCACCATTCAGAAGCTTGTCTCCATTCTTTCTCGCCCATGCTCCAAACATAACAGTAACAATATGATCTCATATTGGGGAATATCACTGCCTGTCTCTCTGTCATGCTTTGATTGTTTATTAGCTTGTTTGTGTCATGGGAAGAAAAGGATAGATTAGCCAGTTCCAAGGAGGCCTGATGTTTTCCCTGAGGATCTGGTGGGACAGTCTGACTGTTCTCCCAGGCCTAGAGTTAAGACTGTTCTTTTTACCCCCTCTTTCCTGGTTTGACTTATTTATTTGATAGGTTTATATAATTGCCCAACTCACACATAGTGACTCTGAGCAGTGTACAGCATTAAAATTAATTTAAAAATTTTAAACCTTGGGAGCAAGGTGCTCTTTTCTTTGGGATGAGAGAGGCCAAAGAAAATGACCTGATACTGGTAACCCCTTCAATAAAGGTCAGTCAGAGGGAGAGTACAGACAAAATCCTGAGGTATCCACAGTCTCTCTCTCTCTTTCTGCTCAATAAGTCATGACATGCTAAAGACTCAGTGTTAATGGATTCATTTTTCTAATACTCATCCTCATGTGCAAATATCATACTCTACCAATGGAATAATGTACCATTTGCATGCAAAATACTTCTCTTCCTTCTTTCTGTCCTTCCATTTATCATGTACATTTAGCATGTGATAAATAATTATCATTGTTTGGGCAATACATTGTTATTGAATGAACATGAATAATGTGTAATTGACCCAAATTTAACAATTTGCCTCGCAAGTATGAATCTAAAAACAAAAATTCTTTGTTATTATGAGAATTCAAAGACATAGCAAAATTATATCTGTAGTAATATGGGAAATAGGCAAGCGTTTAAATTTTTTAAGAAATTTCTCCAATTTCTTTAAATTGAAAAAATTTCTTCTTCAATTTCAACTATCTCTCCAAGAAGGTAAGAAATGTAGATTATGTGTCTCATTTTCAAAATGGGAAATGAATTTGTAAAATTATGTAATACAGCTTTCAGAAATAGTACAGAAACCTCTGTTTTTCTCCACCATCATTTAGCACAATTGAAAACATATATTAAAATCCATGGTTTCTAGTTTCTTACATTAAACAAAAGAATTCATTATTTAATTACTTCAAACGAGAAGGAAAAAAGTTGAAGTATCTTGTGTATAGCTATTGTCCCTAGACAACCTGCATCAACCAGGCACAAAACCTAGAAATTAACTCAATTTGAAGAAAAAAAGAAATAATTAAAATCAATTGGGTTTAATGCAGAACTTGTTATATATGACAAATACATTTCTATGTTTTGATACAGCTATTTTTAGTAGCCTAAGGAATGTTCTTTTCTTATTAATGAAATTTCTCGAGCAAATAATGTTTCCATTTGCATTTTTGATATACTTGCTTTTCTTTTCTTTATTTTATCTTTAGAGATAAAGAAAACCAGAGTCATTAAAACAATAATTGAAGAATTAGATGAATATGGAAGAGTGACTTCTTCCAAAGTCCAGTCTGTTGAAGAAACTCAGGGATAAAAAAATATATAGCAACTTTTTTTTCAAAAGCATTCTTGGCTTTAGGTGATGCTGCAAGCAGAAGAAACATACATTTATATTAGCAGAATTATATCCTAATAGAACTGTTTCCTTTTTTATTATGTAATCACTTTATAGTTAATTTGATCACCTGGTGTGTTTGACTTTAATTCTGATAATCCTTTAATGAACGTACAGCTTTTAGAATTATGGAAGAGGCAACATCAGATTAGGTCCTTTCCCTAATGTCTCTTGATTAATGGTGCAACTTCTACATATAAAATCACTTAATTATTAATATATAAAGATATTTCCAATTTAATTTTGCAGTTTGCAACTATTCATCCACTCCCACATACATTTCCAAGGACATTTCCTATTTCAAAAGGTTCATATTGTTTTCTAATAATCTAGACTAATTTCATTCTGAGTGAAATTCAGTTTAGTGTAGTGGTTAAGGTATCAACCTTACCCAGAAGCCAGGAGAGCGTGAGTTCAAGTTCTGCCTTAAAATGGGTGACTTTGGACCAATCACTTTCTCCCACCCCTAGGAAGGAGGCAGTAGCAAACCTTTTCCAAAAACTTGCGAAGAAAAATATAGGGATGTGACCAGGCACTCTTTGAGTCTCAGAATAATCAGACTGTGGAAAAGCACTGGGAGTTTCTGATTTAACCTAGCCTCGCTTACTATATGATCACTATAACCCTACATATTACTCAAATACTTATTAGGAAGTTATCACTCACTCCTATAAATTGCTATGCCAATTCAAAAACCTATGGCAATTTTAACAAATAGGACTTCTGGTTTCCAAAGGCAAATAATAACTAAGACAGAAGAGGGGATGAACTGCAAATAAGCAACATAGGCAATAGTGTTAGGAGTTGTAATTCAGCAATATTTTAAAGTCTGTAGGTTCCCTGTTTTTGGTCTAATCAGATATCTGAACAGCAAATTGATATCTCCTCTAAAATACATTTTATAATTGCGTCCACACTGAAGCATAGGAGAGTTTGTAATAGTAAAATGCGAAAACAAATGTCATTGCTGCAAGAATTATAGAAGTATAATATGAATGTAGTATACCCCCCTAAAAAAAGCATTTTTAATCATTCTCAGATCAGATCCATCCCTGCATAATCCCACACCTATCCTGTTTTGATATCTTACATATTTCCACTTCTAACATGCTTCAGTAGGAAGCACACTGCAATGATTATGATTTATGCTATGATTTTTTTTTTGCTGTTGCACAAAACTGAGCAAATAATGAAGGCACCATGGTAGCAAGGTTTCATGGTATTTTTGCAGAGCCTATATAGAGAACAAGAAAGATTACAAGAAATATGCAATAACTGTCAGATAAGCAAAAACGCTGAAACATTTTTTTGGTTGCAGAAAAATTAAAAAAACATTTTGAAATGGCTCAGGCAGACATTGCCATGATTCATTTGCCTTTAAGAAGCAGAAAGAAGTACAGCATAATCAGACTCAAGTAATTCTGTTATCAGAGTCAAATCTCAATAAAATTAATTTTAGTCTTCCTGTGGAGTTGATTTTGTGATCTAGTATATGATATCTAGTGGGATTGACACCTCAATTGCAAGCATTCAGAAGTTTTTTCCTTGATTATTTATTTGCATCAAACATCCAGAAAGTAGAAACAACAGATAAATAATCAGAGGAGAAGAAAAAAGTATCATAAATCAAGGAATCATCAGAATGAAATCACAATGCAATCAAGCTGCTACAGAGAAACAACTAGCAAACTGTGCTCTTTCACGCACTGATTCATCTGAAACAGCTACATTCAGAGAATATATGAATCCACAAGCAATCCTGAGCTATTGATATAATCTACTATTGGAAATCTGCTGTCTTCCAGCACTGCAATATTTCAAAGGAATACCTGTTCTTACTAGCATTTATTGATTAATTTCATATATATAGCTATGTTTATCTTATAATAAACTCCAGGAGCTCCCAATCAAAAATTAAAATAACATAAAAACCAAATTAAAGCCAAATTAAAGCCAAAAACGCAAGAACAAAACCTGATGGCAATCTGGTTTCTAATGTGCAGTCAACATTTTATCCCAACTCAAGGGAGGCAAAGCTGGGTCTTTGGGGCTTTACAGAGACCTGTGGAACTTCAGGGGCGAAGTATTCTGTAGGGCAGGGGCTACCACAGAAAAGGCAGATGTCCTACTTCTTATCAGATGATAGTGCCTGAAACAAAGGACTAAGAGTATGCCTATCTAATCTGTTAGGATGGGTAGGTGCCATTAGAGACCTCTGGCCATGTGCCATACAGGGCTTTAAAGGTGATGGCCATCACCACCTAGAAGGAAACTGGAAGCCAGTGCAGCTCACACAGCAGAGGTATTACATGGGAAAACCAAGGGAAACATGCTGCTGATGCATTCTGGACCAGATGAAGTTTTCAGGTGATATTCAAGGGAAACACCATGTAGTAATCCAAATGGGATGTGACCAAGACATGAGTGACTATAAGCAAGGACTTCCGGTTCAGGAAACGTTGCAATTAGCACAGTAGACAAATTTGTGCAATGAATGATATAGATTCTTCCACATTTTAACCACCACACTAGCTTTGCAGATATCCCTGGCAACTGATTCACAGACTTTATCATTTAGCAATCTATTCAGATATTAGGGACACACAGTTACAGAAAACATTTTCTGAAAACAAAGAGTTTCATAAAATTCAGTATATCAATTAAACTTTATGGTGCAAATTACAGTACAAATTTAATCTCACATAACTTAAATTTGCCATTTCCAAGACCAAATGAAACAGGAAGCCAAACATAAATAGTAAACATTTATAATTCTATCAACATGCATAGGTAGATTAATCAGTTTATAATTCTCAGGAATCACATTTTAATATAGAACAAAAGTTTTTTTAACATAAGGCTGAAAGTATACCTAGAATAAATCTACATCAAGAGAAATAATAACTACTTAGACATATAGCAATTTCTTTGGCCCTTGAGAAAAAAAGATTTTTGTTTTACACTCTAAGGCATTCTTTGCAAGTAAGGATCATGATGCAACATGCTACAACTCAACAGTACTGGAGGCACACACAAAAAAGAAAAAAGGGTGTCACTTTCCCCTCTTTGCCCTATGGATGCTTCAAATGCTGCTTTGATCTTATGCAGCTAAGGAAAAGCATTGATAAATGGCCAAGGTTGCTTGCAAGGAGAGCAGTGAGGTAGGTAAGTGCTGTACATGTTTCTGGAATGGACCATTTTTTCCCAGCAATGAGATGAATGGAAAGCGACAAAGAGTTAATCCATTAAAGAGAGCTTCAATCATCTTACTCAAATAGAATCATGGATATTGAATATAAAAGAAGAAAGTGATCAGAGAGAAGCCAAATGTGATTTTTGAGGCAGGCCAAAGAAACCACAAATCAAAAAGAATATTAGTCAACCATTGTGCAGGCCTCTAACTTTTTTCTTCCACAATGGAAGCAGAAAAATCTGCTACAGGGATGGGATGCTTGTGGATGAAGTTTTTAAGACAATTACCTTGCTTTATTTATCTCCTATAACTTCCCACAATTTTGGCTTTGAGAGGGAGTCTTAAGGAAAATATAGTCATATTCATAGTAGAACATATTTTGTTTAAGGCATGGATGAGCCATGTGGCCATCCAACTGTTTTTAGATTGGAGCATGCATCACTCCTCACAATTGACCATGATGGCTAGAGCTGATGCGCATAAAAGTTCCATAAGACATTGTTGTCCTATTGCTATTTTAATTCATATCATATTTAGCTCGTTATTTCTAATGTCTCTAGACACAAGTGATACTTCAGAGCGTGGGATTTTCAAATCTTAAGGCAAACAGGCTGGAAAACATTTATATCTTTCCAGAGGTTTCTGACTATTTTCTTCAAACATGTAGATATTTTGTCTTTCCTTCCCATCCATTTTTTTCTAAGTTTGGTAAAGAAATAAACATAAAAAGGGCTAGGAAGACCCTTGATGATTCCTAATGTAAGATAACAAGATCGGAAGCCCCTTTTGAATAAACAATTGTGGCAATGCTACACTGAAGCTCTAACGTAGAAATACCCATAATGATTTTAACTGTTTTAGTACATGATTTTAGCTGTTTTTAATACATGATGCCAGGATTAAGGAAGATACCTGCCATCCTAAGGAATGAGAAGGTTTTTTCTTCTTCTTCTTTTCTTTTTTGTATATATCCCAGTTTAGCTTGATTTCAAAAGCAAAATAAGAAGCAAAAAAGAGAAATTTAAGAATAAGAGATCTGTGATACAATGCTTTCTAAAAAGTTGACCAGAACATTTTAAAACCAAAACACATAATATAGAAAAGCAAAGGAGAAAACTACAATATTAAACATGATCTGCTGGGAAATGCTGCAATAGTATCTGCAGAAGAAATAGTGGAAATAAAATGTTGGTGATCCACATCTAAAATAACTTGTTCTGTTCCATTTTAGAGTTACTGCGAAAGAAAAACATTTAGTCTATTAATCTCAGTTCCCATCCCATCTCTAAGAACTTGCAAAGACAGGCTGCACATCAAATTATGAATTCCAATATAACATCAAAGATTTTTAATATCAGTTATGAAGGTTTGAGCCAAACTAATGACAAGGTATTTAAGATCTGCATTTGTTTGATTAAAAAGAGAAGAGGAAGATAAATCCTTACCAAATGTAATGGAATACTATTGGTGTTGTTCATACACGTTCCTTGAAGCTTTGTTTGGCTTCCTCTTTCAGTTAAAAGAGCTGTGCCTGGGGGCTGGAGCTGTTGAGCAAAATGCAATCTAAAGTTAAAAGAAAGTGTTGCTAAGGAGCAAAAGACAAAAAGAGTAGCTCATCAAATTTTAAGGATAAAAAGAAAAGTAAAACAGATCTGGCTCTTTTCCATCCCACCTGATCCACAAAGCTGGCACAACAAATAACCCAAGGGAACATATTTCCAAAAAGCAGAAGTTGATAACATCATTTTTTAATTAGAGAAAATTATTATCTGGCCATGGACGTAATGCTTTTGGCTTGGCAAGGAATCCTTTTTGCAATGATGGGGCGGAAACAATACACCCCATTAACTTTGTATATAAACTTCAAAAGCCCACCAAGCCAAAGCACTCTTTCTAAATCAGCTTGCTTGCTGGCACAGTACAGGCCTTTCTTCTTGCTCAAACACTATGGCTCTCTCTGTCCTCACATCAGGTTCTTCTCGGCAGATATCCTCCTATAGTATGGGAGGTGGAGGTGGAGGATCTGTTAGATTGTCAAGTGGTGTAGGCTTCAGTGGTGGTTCCAAGTTCGCTGGAGGTTATAGTGGAGGGGGTTATAGTGGAGGGAGTTATAGTGGAGGGGGTTATAGTGGAGGGGGTTATAGTGGAGGGAGTTATAGTGGAGGGGGTTTTGGTGGAGGAAGCCTTGCTGGAGGATATGGTGCTGGCATGGGTGGTGGCTTTGCTAGTGGCAGTTTTGCAGGTGGCTTTGGTGGTGGCTTTGGCATGGGAGGAGGAGATGGAGGTCTCCTCACAGGCGATGAGAAACAAACCATGCAGAATCTTAATGACCGCCTTGCTAACTATTTGGGCAAAGTACATGCTCTTGAAGAGGCAAATGCTGAGCTAGAAGTCAAAATCAAGGAATGGTATGCCAAATTCAGCACCCCTGACACTGATCGAGATTACAGCAAGTATTTTAACATCATTGAAGATCTTCGGAAGCAGGTAAGTAGCTCAAATACTTTCACAAAGTATTCCAACTTCAGTTGACACTCTTTCCAGACTCAGTAAGTTGTCAATAACTTTCCACCTTTTAATACTTCCTAATTAAGTCATTACAATAAGGGTTTTCTTTTTCAGCATGGAATATATTTTCCCACGTCATTGTAGTTGTGCTTTTAAAGTTGTAGCAACGTTTCGGCAGAATCTCATCTGCCATCATCAGGCTTCTGTATAGTGTTCATCTGGTGAACACTATACAGAAGCCTGATGATGGCAGATGAGATTCTGCTGAAACGTTGCTACAACTTTAAAAGCACAACTATTATGATGTGGGAAAATACCCGAACTAAGCTGAATGCCATACATGTAAGTACCCGCGAAAACTTAAGAATATATATATGTATGTATGTATGTATGTATGTATGTGTGTGTGTATATATATATATATATATATATATATATATATATATATATATATATATATATATATGTGTGATTTTTTATTCTAATTTATATTTAATACCTATAAATTGCCTAGAGTCTATGAAAATTCATAAGCTGAGTACACTAAGGGCTAGGTGAAGATAGAATGAGGTCATTTATGATTCAGCCTGTGGTGGGAGTCCTGTGTTGGTTTGGCATATTTTGATTCAGACTTTTCAATTTAGTTATTGACCTTAACTCCTGAATTTAAATAGGTTAGCTATCCTCATGTATGTTTTGTGTGTATATTGAATTTAAATAACTTAGATAGCAAGAGTAAAGATGATTCTTGTATATTTATGTCTCTGTATGCTTGTGTGTATGCATGTGTATGTATACCTGTGTGCATGCCTATATTCTTAGATGCAAAGTATCCAGAATTTCAGGGAATGAATATATTTCGTTTAAATCTTTGATTATAGATATGTCGACATACAATTGAGAATGCTGGGATTGTATTACAAGTTGATAATGCTCGACTAGCTGCTGATGATTTCAAACTTAAGTAAGTAAAACAATTTCACTCAGGAAAGGAAAACATGTGCTTAACTTTCCTCCAACCTACCACCTATTCAGTTTTTTAAATCATCCTTGATTATAAATCCATCTGCACTCCTTAAATGATTACTATAAATGATAATGAGCTAGGGTGGTGTAGTGAATATGGGATTGCTAATTCAGCCCACTACCAGGAGTTTGATCCTGACCAGCTGAAGGTTGACTCAGCCTTCTCAAGGCCAGTAAAATGAGGACCCGGATTATTGGGGGAAATATGCTGACTCTGTAAACTTCTGTGAAGTACTATGAAGCAGTATATGAGCCTAAGTTTTGTTGCTAAAATGTCATTCTTCTATCAACTTTAAAGATATGAAAATGAGTTGTTCCTACATCAAAGTGTGGAGAGTGATATCAATGGCTTACGCAGAGTCTTGGATGATCTAACCATGAATAAATCAGATCTAGAATTGCAGATTGGGAGCCTGAATGAGGAACTTATCTACCTGAAGAAGAACCATGAAGAGGTGGGAGAAAGGTTTTTCTAAAGCTTCAGAGATATATTTTATCAGGATATATTCCTGACACTGGCAGGTATAGCTGGTGTTAGATGACAGGAATGGTTCTCCTTTGACAAAAAGCACAGAATTTTGTTCGTTTCCAAATGTCATTTTCCAGATTGCTCATACAAATTTCTGTCCCGGGCTTTTATCACCATTGTCGATCTCTGGCAACCAGTGCAGTGGGGGGGAAACAAGAAAATTTTGGTACTGAGTAGAATTTAGTTACAATTCCACACAAACAATTCTTTTTTATAGCACTTTCCCAACACACTGAAACAATGGTTAAATCCATATGCACTTTTGCTGCAGCTGCACACACTGCTGTAAAGGAAACTTTTCAGGTTTCTGCCTCAAGATAAAGTAATGCCCTGTATCCAGGATTTTCTCAAACTTGGAGTTGAATCTGCCACTGGCAACACCATAGTATTGGTGGAAAATGGCCACCAATTGGGGGGAAAGGGCTTTTACCAGACAAAATGCAAAGTAGATAAATGACAGACAATAGACAATATTAGTTTTAAGTGTTTATTTCAGAAGATATCTATGAAGATTCTCAGTCATCCAGGTCATAGTTGTCCCAAAGGTGCTTTTTCAAGAGGCAACTGGACTGTCTGGAAAAATCCTAGCTGTTGGAAAAACTACAACCACAATAGAGTGTATAGATACTAATGTGTTGCTTTGAAACAGTTCATTTATAAGTGTGTGCTAACAATGGACAAAAGGAATTGTAGATTTTCATTCTAATTTCTTCTCCCCTTTCTAAGAAGCACTGAAAATTCCCTACTCCAGTTATGTCTGCCATCTAGTGGCTAAATGAAAACATTTTAAAGGATAATAATTCATTTATTTATTTTATTTATTTGATTTGTCAATCGCTTACAAGATAATAGGTAAAAGTATAAACATGAGTAAGAATACAGGAATAAATGAATGTCACAGGGTAGAAATGAATGTCCTTGGTACTCTCTTAAGCACCCCTCATTATAATCCAACATTCATATATTTATCCAAGGTTGGTTTCCCTTTATAAATATGCCCTTTCTTTATTCATAGCTTCTATACTTCCCATCTAATTATATATGTGGCAATAGATATTTATTTTATTTATTTATTTTATTTGTCAAACATGTATTAGATAACAGATATAACTATAAACATGATTACGTGAAATAGGTACATGAAATAGGTAAGAATAAAAGGAAAAATTAGGACAGGGACGATAGGCACATTGGTGTGCTTATACACACCCCTTAAACACCTCTTAGGAATGGGTGAGGTCAACAGTAGACAGTCTAAGGTTAAAGTGTTTGGGGTTTGAGGAAGAAACCACAGAGCCAGGTAGAGTATTCCAGACATTGACCACTCTGTTGCTGAAGTGGTATTTTCTGCAATTGAGTTTGGTGCAGTTTACCTTGAGTTTGTATCTATTGTGTGCTCGTGTATTGTTGTGGTTGAAACTGAAGTAGTCATTGATGGATAAGTAGTCATTGCAATGGATAATTTTATGTACTACGCTGAGGTTGGACCAAAGTCAGTGTAATTCTAAGTTGTCTAAGCCTAAAATTTCAAGTCTGGTGGCATAAGGTATTCTGTTACCTTAGAGGAGTGGAGGACTTTCTTGTGAAATATCTCTGGACTCTCTTGATTGTGTTAATGTCTGATATGCAATGTGGGTTCCAGACAGATGAGATGAGATGAGATGAGATGAGATGAGATGAGATGAGATGAGATGAGATGAGATGAGATGAGATGAGATGAGATAGATAGATAGATAGATAGATAGATAGATAGATAGATAGATAGATAGATAGATATGATAGAAAGGCAATGCCACAAATAAAACCACTACTTCTCTAGAGATGAATCTTTAAATTAAAAAAAAGTACAGTTGAATTTTATAAGGATTGATAGAGGAAACTAATTCAGGATCAAAATATTTCCCAGGTTAAACTATCTCCTTTAAAACTGCCAATAGTTCTCTGAGAGTTCTCTAGAAAAATAGTTCTAGAGAACTAGAACTAAAAATTCTAAATAGTTCTAAAAATAGTTCTCTAAAAAAGAATTCAGTGAAAAACTGGATTGCAAAACTAAGTATACTCAAATCATCCAGTAGGTTCTGCTCTGCCTGTAATAAATGAGGATTCATTTATCGTACTGCACATCCCTTCAACACCAGTGTCACATTGGATCCTTGGATAGATGCCTTCTCTATTGTTATCTCAGCCCTTCTGCGCATATTGCCTCTGAACCCTAGAAGGCCTGCTATTATTTTAGGGACTTGGTTCTTCCAGTAGGATCTGGTCTATGGTAATTTGTGAACTCATATGAACTATGTGATTTTTTTTTTTTTTTACATTTCCTCCCTGCTCCTTTTTATTATTTATTTTGGACTGGTTTTTAAATTTAGTAATTTGTCTTAGAACATGATGATTTGCTACCTTGCAAATTGAATAAATAATAAAGCATCCCAATCATTTAAATGGGTTTTGCTAAGCCTAATGTGGCAATTGCCTTGGATAGCAGATGCCAAAAGGCAGCACTTGTTATTTCCCTCTGTAGCACGATATAGCTACATGCAGGACACTGCTAGTCATATGCCTTCAAACTGTTGTTCTTCCATTAGGTGCTACATATCACCCATATTGAAAGAAGATTCATCTGGAAATGTTTCTCTAAATATAAAATGGGGAAAATGCATGAGAATAAAAATAGAATCAAAGATATCCAGAATACATCATCTTCTTTGTTGTCGATCAATTTCTATCATATAATTGTCACAATGTCTACCACATTTCTTTACCACAGGAATTGATGAGTTTCCGAGGAATTACCAGTGGTGATGTCACTGTGGAAATGGATGCTGCTCCTGGAGTTGATTTGACTAAACTTCTGAATGATATGAGAGCCCAATATGAAGAACTTGCAGACAAAAACCGGAGAGAAGCAGAAGAACAGTTCAATAAACAGGCAAGAACAATCTACTTGAATGTCAAACACAGGAAATGTTCTATGCAGCCCACTAAATATTGTTCTCTGACTTGTCTAGGTTGGAGCATTGAGGCAAGAGATATCTGCCAACGTGGACCAATTGAGTTCAAGCAAAAGTGAAGTTACTGAACTGAGGCGTACCATGCAAGGCTTAGAACTGGAACTTCAGGCTCAGATTGCTATGGTAAGTGTACTGCCACACCAGTTTGATTTCTTCTGCATGGAAACATTGGGTGGTACAAGGTCAGCTTCCCTGCCTAACCTACAGCCTGGTAGTCCACCTCTTCTTTCAGTTTTCTGGAATTAATCAAAGTTAATTAACTTAATCAACCATCTGTCGGTTGTATCTACTTATCTGGAATTAGTAAATCACACTGAAATTAATAGGATTTATTTCTAAGTTAACATGACATTACAGCTTTGCCTTTGTAAATGTCTTTCTAATTGACAAATTATAAATAATAACATTTTATGTGATTCAAGTATTATACCAATCTAATTTTACTCCAGCCAGAGGCCAGCACGCTTAAAAACAAATAAGCAGACAAAAAAAGTCCTTATGGCATATCTGCCTATTAATTAAAATATATTACAATTAATTAAGAATATAAGTGATAGTCTTAAAGTTCATGCTGCAGAAGTCATCATTTGCTGTGTTCAAAAAGCTAGCAAACAAAATTTGGAGATATTATATAAAGTAGTCATTCTTATTAGCCAAAAGAAAAATTATATCAAATCTGTCCTGTCTAGAGTTACTACTAAAGAAATAAAAATTAGCTTGACATTGCAGTAGAACATGAATGATTCTTTCAACCATCACCTACCATATAGAATATAGTTATAATATTATATTAAACATTGGCTTGCAATCCAGAACTTTCTTCCAACTGTTTAATTCAGCAACTGATGCTTCATTTTGTCACTGCCTGTCTCTTAACAGAAACAATCCCTTGAAGGCACTTTAGCAGAAACAGAAAGAAATTACTGTAATCAGCTTGGCCAAATACAGGTTCAGATCAGCAGTTTGGAAGAACAACTTCTGCAGATCCGGTCGGAGATGGAAAACCAAAATGCCGAATATCAGCAACTGTTAGGAATAAAGATACGCCTGGAAAAGGAGATTGAGACCTACCACCGCCTATTGGAAGGAGAAGGGGGGTAAGGAATTTTCAGCATATGTAATTGGAAAAAAATACATTCTTACATTAGAATAGAGTAAGGTGTGTGGTAGCATCTGGAAAACACATTTATTATGACATTTGCTCTCACAATATATAAATACCAGCCCTCCATCTGATTAGTTTCAGGACAAATTCTAAAGCTTTGAGCCTGTGGTATGTTCCACATGACAATTTATATGATATATGTGAATCACTTTTATTTTCTGCAGGATAAAGCCCTTCCAAAGTAAGTGAAACATGAACAATATGATGATGATGATTTATTAGATTTAATATAGCCACTCATTCCAATTGATTCAAAACACTAAGTTAAAACAATTAAGACATAAAACAAGGCAGCTCAGACCAAAGACAACCATTAAAGCAAAACACAACAAAAAGCTCAACACTCATAACACAGAGAAACATTAACTTTAAGCAGAGACCAAACAAACTATTATAACAGAAAATGTTTCTTAGGTCCCATAAAATGACAACATTTAATAAATGGGACTTGGAGAGCATTTATTCTGTTCAAATATATTGAATGTACTGATATAATACTTACTTTCAGAATTTGGTTATAGTAATGTTATTTCCATCTTAAGCTACATGCTGAAAGCGAAGCATAGCATATGCAAGAAATCCTACCCTACAGGAGTTATACTTCATCCATCATCATAAAACTGCACTTGCACATTTTAAATACAAACAAATCAACTATTCTGGTGAGAGAGAAGTTCCTTGAGGATTCCTCCAGCATCAGTCTGAAAACTCAGAAGACTAAACCTCTGGTCCTGGTGACCAACCCAGATTGGATCCTGCAACATTATCCTCAGATACACCTTCATTCATGACAAATCCAATCCTTCACCACCTTAGAAGATTAGATTTGTTCTGAGCTGTAGACATGGTTTGGAACAAATGTTCCAGTGTATAACTTTTCCCCTACCCAGTTCATATTTCTCTCCAGAGAGGGGAAGCATAGATTGGCTGATCATACCAAGATTACTCCCCATACCCTACATTTTCCCAGATGATCTCAAAAGAGTCTCTCTCCTAAAATTAGTCTCAAGCTTTCCATGATCAGGCAGCTCCAGATAACCTTTTCCCTCTTGCATCTAACCTTAGCTCATAAGTGCCCTGACAACATAATTTTCTGCTATATCCTCATAGCATGTTCCCAACTCATAACTGAGCAGATTTAGTACTGTGAATCTTAACTGACTGATGCTAAAAAAATATTTCCCCTATTCTTTCAACACCATCTCAAGCTATAGAAAATCTTAGTCTTTGTCACCTTAGACAGAAGCAGTAATTACAATTATTTAAAACAAATGCAATACAAGCAGAACAGGGATTAGAATTAGAGACAGCCAATGTCATAAAGAGGGTGTTTTAGGGGGCAATTCAAGATGGGTAGAGAAAACGTGGTGGGAATGAATAAGCTTGGAAGAAGTGCCCTGACATCCATACTTGGAAGTTGACAATGATAAGGACCACACAGTGGAGGAACAAGATTTTTATAAAGCCCAATGCTTTATAAATCCCATTGATGGTACTGAGAAAGAGCTGAATATTTACAAAACATAAATTCTTTCTTTACAGAGGATATTCCACAACTGTCTACAGTTCAGGACCTCCTATGAAAGGTAATGCATATATTTCTATAAAATCTTGCTTGTAGTACTTCCTGTTATTTTCTTTCACATTAACAATATACTACCTCTCCTATGCCCTTGCAATATTTTTTTGCAATATCCCCTTTCATCTTGATGTTCCCTATTCCAGATCTGCTTTGAATGAAGCTTCTCAGACAAGTATACCTAGGCCCTTTCCCCCCCAAAGCATAGCTCCTGGGTGGATGATGGAATTGTAGCTAAGTGTGTTGGCTTCAAGGAAGCTGAGCATACAGGGGTAACCCCTGTGCTGGCATGACCATATCACTCTGCATTACAAATTTAGAAGACCCTAACCTAACCCATTGAAAAACAATGATTATCAAATCATACATATTATACTTCTGCCCCTCATCATTACCAAATGATAGATGCTTAGTATTGAAGCTATTTGAAGCTACTGAGTATTGAAGCTATTTGTAAAGGAGTAGGGTACAGAGTTAGCCATGGACATACTAAAGGACGGAACAAGGGAGTATTGGTAAAATAGAGTACACAATCCTGCCTTGATTTTCTTTAGTATTAAGATGGGAAGAGAGGAATTTGAACTGGCCTTCAACTCTGAGACTGTATCTTATTAAAATAAAGAGCATTAACTTTTTTATGCCTCTTTCCTGACAAGCTCTTCTTGAAAATCACAGTACAATATTCATTGCATATACTTGAGACTTATGAAAAGGCTACAGATTTGCCCATATTAATGTGTTTGGTTTTAGATACTTTTAACTACTCATCCTTATTATTAATGTAATACTAAAGCTTATTTTCTTAACGTTGAATTAAAATATTAGCTGGATTACCACATGACACTGAAACATGGTTCTTTTTAACTATATCTTGTGGATATATTACCCGGGTTCAATATATTTAGGATGTATTGACTGGATTCACACATAACAGCAATCAAAAATTTAAAAATATATTTATAGCTTAATGTTTGAGCTAGCAAAAGCAGAAGTCTCCAATTCAAACCAGACAAAGATGATTAAAAATATAGTGTTACACCTATCCTTGCTTGCATTTTTCTACAAATATTTTTCTCCCCAGGGGACTTATTTATTCCAACATGATCTACATTTGGTGTGTCCCAGGACATATGCCTTCTCTGCCATGGCACCTGCCTTATAACACATTTGTCTCGCCCACAAAAAAAATTAAGTTGACCTCATCTCTTTTAATATTCTAAAAGGCCACAGATCTGGTTATGTGTCCAAACCTGGAGTCTCCCACAAAACTGGATATTGTCTGGAGGGGTCCATTGTTGAGGGTTTTTTTAAAAAATTCTCTCTTCATCTATGGTTTATATTTTTGGTTTTTATGAAATTTATTACTATGGCTTTTATATTTATTTTTGCTGTTTTCATAATTTCTGTTTTTGTCTATTGTTATCCACTACCCAGTGTTGCTTTTGATGAGAAATAAATAAACATTTGATAAAGAAATAAATAACATTGTACTGTATGTATTTTATTTCAGAGTCAACAAAAACCAGAATGGTTAAAACAATTGTAGAGGAAATGGTGGATGGCAGAGTGGTTTCTTCCCAAGTCAAATCAGTTGAAGAGAAGCCATCGAGTAAATTACAAAAATAACTTTCCATTTTATAAACTTTCTAACACAGAAGCAAGAAAAAACTTCTTCAAAAGCTAGACTTAGAAATCATTCTTTTTAAAAAAAGCAATAAGTTTTTTCTTTAAAACTTTCTAATTTCTATCTACATTTTTATGCAAGTTTCTAAAATACACCTCAAAATGTGCTTTCTTTTAGCTTAAGTAGCATAATAAACTTTTTCACTATTTGCAAGTTACAACAGTGTTGCTGTGCTCATTATCAAAAATCTCCACTGAAGTCTACAAACATGTTTTATTTATAGTATTTTAAAACTGCTTTATTTCAATAAATATAGAGATGCTCTACATTTTAGGCATACCTATGAAAAAATAAATGTTTGCTGCAGCAATTAAATCATTAGGACTGTTATATAGTAAACACTTTTACTTTAATATGTATGTATGTGTGTATGTATGTATGTATGTATGTAAGTATGTATGTATGTAAGTAAAAGTAATATATATATATATATATATATATATACATACATACATACATACATACATATATATATATATATATATATAAATATATATATATATATATATATATATATATATATATATATATATATATATATATATATCTTCCCCTTCACCCTTCCACCTCAAAAATGAAAATGAACAAAGTGAATCAAAATGGGCAGAGTCAGGAAACAGACTTTGTTTTACTTAATGTATATTAATTGGGCATTAATTAAATTGAATTGACATTATCATTTGCCTTGGATTACCTTCAATCATTAGTGGCAATTTTTAGATATACCTCTATCCCATGAAGTGGCATGCCCTAACTTTTGCTTATACAATCAAGTATGTATTTAATAATAGTGATATGTGATGTGTGATCTTAAGCTCAATTAGCCTGTCTCTTTGTAGATGAGAAAAGCAACCAGAGACTTTGTAACAATATCAAATAATGCCACTTATGTCACTATTGCATATCTTGCTATATGACATAATAATCTGATATCTTACACAAGTAGTGATAATCTCCAGAATATATATCTGCAGGGAATCTAGTTTTAAAAACTGCCATTTTTCCACATGAATTAAGTTCTAAGTTATTGCAATCGCTAGCATGAAACCTGGACCTTACTTACTGTAGGACCTTACCTATTGTATTTATGTAAATGTGAAAAAGTACACAAAAACACTAATAAAAGAATAACACAAAGGCAGCAACTGTATGAAATACATTCATTCATCTCAACATTACAGCAGGGAGTAGCTTATCCATCTCCAAGTCCTGTTGAAAAACTCATCTTTTGATGCCCTTTCTGAAACCCAGAATGTCCAGATCTCAAGAGAGTACTATTCAAAGGAGACAGCAATTGGAGAAAAAAAAAATCTGACTCCTCAGCTCCTGAAATTAACAGTGTTTAAATTATGAGCGTCCAACCTTTTGACTTGCCTGAACCATAATGAGTAAAGAGGAATTGTCTTGGGTTACTTATATATTTTTGGGGGGGAGAGGGGGTTGCTCAGCTGTTAAAGAGGCTGAGCTTGTCAACTGGAAAGCTGACAGTCCAGGTTCAAGGGTAAACTCCTGTTCCTGCCCCAGCTCCTACTCACCTTGCTGTTTGAAAGCAATAAAATGCAAGTAAGCAAATAGATTTTTCACTTTATGGGAAGGTAACAATGTTCTGTGTGCCTTTGGTATATAGTCACACGATTGGAGAAATGTCTTCAGACAATGCTCCCTTGGTTAAAACACAGAGATGAGCACTGACCCCTAGAGTCGATAACGTCTGGAGGAGGAAACCTTTACTTTTATACACTGCTTAAAAAAATAAAGGGAACACAAAAGTAAGACATCCTAGATCTGAATGAATGAAATATTCTTATTAAATACTTTGTTCATTACATAGATGAATGTGCTGACAACAAAATCACATAAAAATTATCAATGGAAATCAAATTTAGCAAGCCATGGAGGTCTGGATTTGGAGTTACACTCAAAATGAAAGTGGAAAAAAACACTACAGGCTGATCCAACTTTGATGTAATGTTCTCTAAAAAAGTCAAAATGAGGCTCAGTAGTTTGTGTGGCCTCCACGTGCCTGTCTGACCTCCCTACAACGCCTGGGCATGCTCCTAATGAAGTTGCGGATGGTCTCCTGAGGGATCTCCTCCCACACCTGGACTTAAGCATCCCCCAATTCCTGGACAGTCTGTGGTGCAACATGGCGTTGGTGGATGGAGCAAGACATGATGTCCCAGATGTGCTCAATTGGGGAATGGGAGGGCCAGTCCATAGCATCAATGCCTTCATCTTGCAGGAACTGCTGACATACTCCAGCCACATGAGATCTAGCATTGTTGTGCATTAGTAGGAACCCAGGGCCAACCGCACCAACATATGGTCTCACAAGGGGTCTGAGGAGCTCATCTCAGTACCTAATGGCAGTCAGACTACTTCTGGCGAGCACAGGGAGGAATGTGCAGCCCCCTAAAGAAATGCCACCCCACACCATTACTGACCCGGTCATGCTGGAGGATGTTGCAGGCAGCAGAACATTCTCCACGATGTCTCCAGACCCTGTTACATCTGTCACATGTGCTCAGTGTGAACCTGCTTTCATCAGTGGCGAATTTGCCGATCTTGGTGTTCTCTGGCAAATGCCAAACATCCTGCATGGTGTTGGGCTGTAAGCACAACCCTCACCTGTGGACATCAGGCCCTCATACCACCCTCATGGAGTCCATTTCTGACCATTTGAGCAGCCACATGCACATTTGTGGCCCACTGGAGGTCATTTTGCAGGGTTCTGGCAGTGCTCCTCCTGTCCCTCCTTGCACAAAGGCGGAGGTAGAGGTCCTGGTGCTGGATTGTTACCCTCCTGCGGCCTCCTCCACGTCTCCTGATGTACTGGCCTGTCTCCTGGTAGCGCCTCCATGCTCTGGACACTACGCTGACAGACACAGCAAACCTTCTTGCCACAGCTTGCATTGATGTGCCATCCTGGATGAGCTGCACTACCTGAGCCACTTGTGTGGGTTGTAGACTCCGTCTCATGCTACCACCAGAGTGAAAGCACTGCCAGCATTCAAAAGTGACCAAACCATCAGCCAGAAAGCATAGGAACTGAGAAGTGGTCTGCGGTCACCACCTGCAGAACTACTCCTTTATTGGGGATGTCTTGCTAACTACCTATGCTTTCCACCTGTTGTCTATTCCATTCGCACAACAGCATGTGAAATTGTTGTCAATCAGTGTTGCTACCTAAGGGGACAGTTTGATTTCACAGAAATGTGATTGACTTGGAATTACATTGTGTTGTTTAAGTGTTCCCTTTATTTTTTTGAGCAGAGTATATAAATATATATGATATAGGTAATGTATATAAATCACATAATGTTAAAAGTTTTGATGTTGTGGGGCCACATTATTATCTGTCCAGGACCACATGTGGCTTGCAATCCATAATTTGGCCACATCTAGTCTTAGTGAAGGGCCTACAGATTCTAATTGGAAGGGTAGAACTAATTAGGATAAGACAGTCCCAAAGAAATCCAGATCGTATGTAAGGAACAGCTTTAAAAGGCATAACCAGAACCTTCTAGTCAGTGGAACTCTCAAAGCAGCATCACATGGACAGACTGAAATGTGCATTGCTATATAAGCTGCCACTTTCTGGACCAGATGTACTTTCAATTTAGGTTTAAAATGTCAGCTGCGCATGAAATGTTTTGCACCAGTCCAGGCATGTGACTAAGCCACATGAAACTAAGAAAAGGGTGTCTCATTCCAAGAAGGGTTGAAATTAACTAAATTGACAGGCATCACTGAAAACTCATTCAGTTATGCAACAGAGTTGTGTTAGGGACCTATAAGTGATATTTCTCACTACTCTGGTAAATGCCAATATGCCCGTGCTAACTGCTATCACATCATTAGCAAATTATCTCTAATGTGAAATAGTATATAGCAGTCTAGCAAAGCCAGGTAGCTTTTTACAATATATGGTATTAATATAACTGCTCAGTTCAGTAATAGATGTGGAACATAAATATTTCATCAGAAAACCTACACATTCTTAACATGGAACACCATGGAATTTCATTTTGAAAGATAAGCAAATAAAACTGTGTCAAAGCTTGGTAATCAATTAGAATTTTGCCCTTCCTACAGTAGCCGTTACAGCAAAAATCACAGAACTATAACGCAGGAAGAAAAATCAATACCTGTTCCAAATTTATTGGGCTTTTCAAAAGATCTCAAGAAAACATTCTTGAAACATGATTTGGTGGCACTGCGAACAACATTCACAGAGCAAGATTGGTATATTCTGAAGAAATATCTTCTCTGTTCAAGTAGATATAGTTATTTCAAATGATTTGCTCTACAGGAAAAAGTAAATCTGAAATAAGAATATTTTTGAACAACATACTTTAGAGAAGTATAACTTGCAAAGTTAAAGAAATGATTAAAGGGCCAGTTATCCTGCAATATGCCTGTTCAAATAAAACAAATATATATCTCGAAAACAGAATTTACCATAGAGGTTAAAAATCAGAAGATTGGGAAAATAATTAATATGAGTGCCTTCCTTGCTTCCTTCTTTCAGCTATTTTTGCTAATCTATATTTTAGCTCCCTCAAATTCTCTTGCAGCTAGCAGTTGTTGCAACACTCAAAAAGAAAGAGAAGTAGATTTATGTAATTAGTTATGAACATGCTGCCTACACATCAGATTCTAGATAGTCTCAGTGTTCTTAAAATATGTGTGAACAGTACAAAAATGAGTTTGACATTCATATATTAATCTGCAATCTATTTAACAATTACTGCACTATATCAAACAGAGAGTTCCTGGCAATATTAGATCCCCAAAGCATCAAGCAATAAGCAGTTAAGTTGGTGACATCTGAAAAGTTTTTAGTCATTTCCATGACGAAAGGAGTGAACACAAATTCATACCACAGTAGTAGAAACAGAATCTCAACAACTTAAAAATGTGTGGATTGGCTGGAAGTTGAAGTGTACAAATCTAAATTTGCTCAGATTTTGAAACTGATATAGAGTGACCACTTTCTAGGTCTGTATGGACTGAAAACCAGCTTGAATAAGAACATATTCTATTTTCTATAGATTCCATTAATTCTGCTCTAATCAAAGATAAAATGCTTCTCAAAGTTATCATTGAATTATCACAGCATTGTTGAATTTCTGCAAAAAATATTAACTTAACCATCACATTTTTTTTAGCTGTCACATTGCCTTCTACAGAGCAAAGTGGGTGCATGGGATAGGAAACTGAATTTTTCTCTTCCCAACAATATCTTCCCTGTTTCTGTTGTTAGAATTCTAATGAGAGAAAATGACATTTTGAGAGAGATTGGGAGAGGATTTTTACATGTATGTTATATTTATTAAAAATGCCCAATCTCCATAAACTGGAAAACAGAAGCAATTTAAAATGAGTATTTCTCTTATTTAAACTCCTGAGCCTTCCACGGAAACAAGGAAATTCTGAAAAACATCATAAAAAAGAACTCTCAAGTGCAAAAATAAAGGGAAATTCTGAAAAAAAAAGTTACATCTAACTTCAAATAAAATCCAGGAAATTTAGATTTGACTAATTTGTAAGACAATGAAATGCTAGATCACAGTACTAAGATTTTAGAAGAAAGAGCTGTGGGTAACCCTACATTCATTAACTTAATTGGTAGATTTAAAGTTGACGAAAGGATCCTGTGCCACAATAAAAGAAATCAAAAACCCAGAAAGACAGCACATATTCGAAATGGAGCTGGGAGCATCTAGTAACTAATTTTTTCTTGAACCTCTAAGACAGGGGTTCCTAACCAGGGGTGCGAGACAATATTCCAGGGGGTAGAAAAACTTGGGTTTCAAAATTTCAAAATTATAGCATATATGTATGATTACATGCATATAATTATTTATTTTTTTAAGGGGTATGAGAATAAATCAGAAGCATTCTAGATGTGCGGGTTATAGAAAAAGTTGGGAACCCCTGCTCTAAGATAAACCAAAGAAACTGAACCCATTTCTGGAAAAATCAGGCAAATGTGGGCTTTGTATAAATTATTTGCTCACTTAATTAAATATACTTTGACACCAAAAAGTGCTGTTAACTTTGCCATATTACAAGTTCTGAGGAAATATTTGCAATTTCAGTAGCATGTATGTTTTAATGTGCTAATACCGCTCCCTAGTGAAGTTACAGAAATGTAATAGCTAAAATTCTCTTCCCCTCCCTTGCTCTAGGCTTTTTCTCACAGTACAGCGATCCACTTTAAAGAATTATGCTCTGGCTAGAGGCCAAGCATTCAGATTAATCTATAATGATTAAAGTATTATGCTATCAACACTTGAATTGAACATGGCTTACCTGCTCTTATCAAACAACCCTGGAAATAAAGTTATCGGGTATCTTTGATTACTATTAAACTCTCCCTGTGAGTATATGCACACACACACACACACACACATTTGTGAGCACTGAATTCAAAGAAAAAAAAAAATCTTAAAGGTAGATGGCACAGATTATAATTCAATTCGATATATAGTTAATAATGTGGATTTACAGTTTCCAGTCTTTTTTCTTTCTTGACCCAAAGCAGCTCTATTACAATGGACCCAACTGATTCAAGACATTCCCTCCAAAAATACCCTTATTCTGAATTTTAAAAGATGTGAAGAGAAGTTCTATAATTAGTGTTATAGTGCTTCTCAGAAACATGTTGACTCTGACCATAGTATAGGCATACTTAAACTTTGCTGTAAATAAGTTTGTATCCTGGTTATTATGCCCTAACATTTCCTCCTCCTCCTCCTCCTCTTACTTTTGCTCTCTTTCTTCTTCTACCTTTTCTTCCTCTTGTTTTTCTGAGAATACATTTTTAATTAAAATATTATGAAATAGTTTAGTCATACTTCTCATTTAAAACATTTTCTTTTTACAGCTGTGATTAAATACATAGAAAAAGATGCAGACTGACATATTTAAAATTAAGAGATCCTTTCTGGAGACAGATGCAGGAAAAAGGAACGAGGTTTATTGCAGCATTCATTTTAAAACAAGAAATAATTTTGGATTCAGTTATCTTACTATATATATTAAAGAAGCTTATTAAGGAACTATTTCACCCTATGCTTCCAGATATGTTATGTTTTACAAATATTCTTTACTTCACAGAATATTCCCATAGGAAATGTGACACCTTATGTTAAATAAAACAAAGGAGTTTTAACTCAAACGTGTTATATAAAAATCTAGGGAAATATATCATTTCAGTGCATAGAAATCTACTTATTTTAAAAAATTGGTTCTAGTTCCAGAAGTCCCCCTAAAGTTTTTTGATTCCTAACTGTGATTCGTCTCAGTTGCTGGAATTCTGACCTGGCACTTCAAGATACGAACTTGTGAGCTACTCAGGTTTCTATATCCGTTTATGCTGCCATAGTGAACAGATATGTCCTCAACAGCTTGAGACACAAGGCAAGCAAAATGTTGTATATATTAGTTTCACAGATCCCAATCAGCTATAGATGGGTGGGAAACTATCACAGGTGTGCCAACGAAGAGGAAGGTCTATAATTGCTTGAGGTAGAAGATTGTGAGAAGTAGCTACTGAAGCAGAAAACAGGATTTCTATTCTCTTGAGGAAAGCCCTTTCAACCTGATTTCATCAGACTGCAAAGTGTGGGTTTTTTTCTAATTCAGTTGATCTACCATCCAATCTTAAGGAACAATTGGCTGCAGAAAGTGCAAACTCAGGTGATAGCAAAGTAGACGACCAAATATCAGAGAAACAAATCATCCTGTTCATGAGTAAGTCATTTAAGTGAGCAGAAAAAAATTGGCTACCTGATAATTGAGCCTTGAGGAGGGCTCTGGGAATTCAAGTCTTAAACTGCCTTCAGTCACTGCCTCCTGGAACAACGTCTGTGTACTAGGTCTATTTGTTGCTCACACTTCACTCTCCACCTGTTATTCTGATGAATTCACTGTTTCATTTGTGAGTTCACTCGAAGTCTCTTTCTAACTGCTTTTATTCTAATTTAGCGCAACTTCTATTTTAGGTTTGGTTTCTGCTAAACCGGTCAACCTTCATCTTAAGCAGGACTTGGCATATTCTGGATTCTTGAAGTGCAATCTTGAATTTCAACCTTCTATCCCACTTAACAAGCATTCTCAGAAAAAGATTATAAGTGATGCCAAACTTAAAAAGACTTCAGTCTTGCAAAGTTTTCCTATTTCCTCTCCCCCTCCAAAAAAATAGAAACAGACACCTCCATTTTAAAGGTTTATGCTTTTTGTTTAAAATTCCAGTGAAGCATATCACCTCAAAGAGGACAAGACAAGGAAAATGATGTAATATTTCATGTCTGTGCAAATTATTATTCCAGTAGCAGAGAGATAGGGTAAATTGTCAAATGATGCAATTGATGACTTAAGCAAAACAGGATACAATCTTCTTCTGTGGTCCCATGAAGGCATGACTTTGGGGGAATTCCCCAAGCCCCACTCAACAGAGTGACTGGAAGGAAACGTATCAACCCATGAAAGCTGATTATTACATTTTAAAGTGAGGCAACATACATATTACCTATCTGTACTACCAGCCAGGCCTTTATCCTACTGACTTCAGAGATGCAAATTCTCAATGAGAAAATGTTACTGTAAGGCAAACACTGAGATCCTCCATTCTTCTATTTTGTGAATGAAAAAAAGGTTCAGAGGGTAATATGATAAATTAATGTTACTTGGAGATTTGCTCTGGGAATAGGAAGAGTAAGGCCTGGGGTCTAATAGAAGTTGAGGGAAAGAATTACTCACCTATAACTGCAATATCATAATGAATTTTTCACTTTGTTCCTCCCTACTCCACCCTCAGCATAACAAACACCCTTGGGCCACTAAACTGCAAATGGACATAGGTTGAATTAAATGCTAATGGGGGGGGGAGGAGAAAACCAGTTGTAGTTTACATCTGCTGAGCAAACAAAAAATAATTTCGCCAGAAGTAGGAGGAATTTCAGAAGCAACACCCTAATAATCCTATAAAAGGCAGAGGAAAGTGCCCCATTAGCATACTCTCTGCCTGCCCTTTGACTCTGCCTATTATATCTCAGCAGTAGAACATCACTGAACTGCAATGTCTCTTCGAATTTCTACTGCATCTAGGAAAATATCTTCCTATGATGGAGGTGCTAAGTTGTCAGGCATTGGTGGGGGAAGTCTATATGGCTTTGGTGGGGGATCTATGGGAGGGTTAGGCAGTAGCTATGGAGGGGCTATATGCAGTGGTTATGGTGGATCTGGATTTGGTGGTGGTGTTGGCTTTGGCAGTGCCTCTGTGGCAGGTGGTAATTATGGAGCAAACTATCGCTCCAGCTCATCTGTTTCAATGAGTGGGGCCTATGGAGCTGGTGATAGTGTCTTTTTGGCTGGTGCTGAAAAGGAAACTATGCAGAATTTAAATAGCCGGCTGGCAAACTATCTGGAAAAGGTGCGTTCCCTGGAGGAGGCTAATGCTGAGCTTGAGCGTAAAATTCGCCACTGGTATGAGAAAAATGGACCTGGGGCACCTGGAGTGACTCGTGATTACAGCAAGTACCATCACATGATTGATGAACTCCGCAACCAGGTAAGAAAACATTTTCTCAATTTCTGTCTAGCACTCTCTGACATTTTCTCTAATTTCTAGAAGAGTGCAAAATAAGTTAAGGATTCTATTTTAGCCTATACTACAATGAATGACTCCTATGACATGATAGCTTATCTCTTTATCAATGCTTAATGTATTTAATAAAGATATCCAAAACATCTAGCATAAATGGGAGTAGAGGGAGAATTTCAATTCAGAAAAATATATATACTTTAAGAAAATAATTTAATAATGGAACTGTCTAAAGCACTCTGCTTAACTAGATTGGGTTGTCCAATTGATTAGAACTCCAAATGAAGCTCATATAAAATTATTGATGTTTAATAAACATTAAGGAAAGCAATGTAATTTAAATAGAATTGATCATATACATATTATCATGTATAGATGTAAAAATCTGGTTTAAAAACAAACTCAGTTACCTATCTGTATACTTCATATTTGAAGAAGGAAAAGGTCTAAAACAATATATCGACTACAGTAATTTGGGGAAAAAATAGTATGGTAGATTGTTTATATCCTCAGCAAATAAATAAAATTGAATTCAAGATGTTATTTTCTCTACTATCAATCCCTTATAAAATATATTACTAAAAATAAGTATTTTCTACCAGAACATGCACTTATTATTGATTTGTAATAAATGTTGTTCTTTTTAGATTATGAATGTAACCATTGAGAATGCTAATGTAGTCTTACAGATCGACAATGCCAGGCTTGCTGCTGATGATTTCCGAATGAAGTAAGTTTAAATGCATTTTTCCATTTTGAAACTCCTGAAAAATGCAGTACTTTGTACCTTCTCACATCTTCCAGAAATACTAGGGTTATTAAGAGCATAAAGACCAGGGTAACATTTAAAACTCCCTCCACCACTTTAATATTCTCTTGCACTCAGAGTTAGATCTTGTTTAGCAGAACTTTTTTTCCAAATCAGTTGAAGTATGGTGTCATATTTCTATGACTTCAATTGGTAGCCATTAAGTTCTGCAAAATTGGCAATCTACAGTTATGTACAAATATAAGAAGGCACATAAAACCATAGTATCATATCTAATATTCAGCTCTCTACCCTCATTATATTAATTATTGTGCTAATATATTGTGTTAGCATAGTAGTTATTTTTTTTAAAAAAAGATTCACTATAAAGATTCATGGTTACATATACACTATAAATGAGATGATTTTCAAGTCTTACTTTTCGATTCTGTATCAACACCTTTACTATTTATCAGCTATAATAATTTGAACAGATCCTAGCAAGTCATACAATCCAATCTCTATAAGAACACTGTCCTTTCCTGATTATTGTTCAACCATGGAAGTTTTGAAGATAACTTTTTTTCAAGTTTGTAAACAGCTATTCAATTTCTAAGCTACTAAGCAATGGGACAGAATTAATGGAATCAATATGTAGCAATGTGATATCTCTATTCAGTCAGGCATATCTTCTTCAATATGCTGCATTTTATTCTCCATCATTTTTTTTCATTTCACTTTCATGTATCAACAATATATTCTTGTGCATCATCCATGTTGGGTAGCTTGTGGGAGAAGATTTCTATTTCTTTATACTTCTTCAAATATTTATCTTCTCAGGAACCTGATGATACTTTTTGTGTGCACTTATGTATAAACTTATATTTTGATCAAAGAATAACACCATTAGGATATGTATTTTCTGTTTAAAGCATTCATTACATCTAAAACTGAAGTTCTCCTGATATTTGGGAAGCAGGGAGATATTACTCAAAACTGAGTTTGGGTTCTACAATAAGTTAATTTATAGATAAAGAAAAAGTTTCCCTTTCTTCATCATTTTGTTTTCAGCAGTTTTCAATTAATAAGAGTGATATTTTAGGGTCACCAGAAGCTGAACTCGGAAGCAGCAAGATGAACATTTTCCTTCTGTGAACTTCCTTAAATTAACTTACATTCTAAGTTAATACTTTTAATTTACCAAGTGCTTTCTAGCTCTGATTTTGCTAAATATAGCTATTGCTCAATTAACAAATTCATGTATTTTCCCCAGATTTGAAAATGAGCTCTTCCTTCGCCAGAGTGTTGAAGGAGACATCAATGGTCTACGTAGGGTACTTGATGATCTTACCATGAATCGCTCTGACCTAGAAGCACAACTTGAAAGTCTAACAGAGGAGCTGGCATACCTTAAGAAGAATCATGAGGAGGTAAAGGACTTATTTGGTTTACATCCCAATCCACATAACTGACTGCATGGATTCAAATGCAACCAAAAGGAAATCTGAATTTTTTTGAGTTTCTTTATCAATATTCCAAACCAACCTTTTTAAATTTATAGTTGTAAGATTCCAGATATGAAACTAATCCTCAAACTCTTTGCCAGTACTGATTGGTTGGGAATTCTAGAAGTTTTAATCTAGGACATCCAGGGAATCCTAAATTGCAGATAATACAGATAAGTTACAATTTAGTATGATATCTGAGTTAAGACATCAGAAGTCTGCAGAATACAGAATAGGAGTCTAGTGCTGCCCATAGAATGTTCATCTGGGATAGGAAAAGACTCCAGTTTGAATTTTCACTTATCCATGACACTTATTTGGTAAGCATAGTAGGTAACTTTCAGTCAATCACCCTCACACTGATCTCTCTAACTATTCAGCTTGAGTGATTCATCTAAACCCTCAACAAAATAAGAATATTTAAAGAGACTACTAGTCTTACATAACTTTTTTATCATTATTTAACAATTAGAATGGTTTATTTTAACCATTACATTTAGTAGCATTGCTGAAAAGAGAAAAGTTCTTTCATTTTTTTTCAAATGTTGATCACATTTATTAAAACATTATGAAAAAGTCCACCTGAACAGAAAAAAAATCCATATCTAAGAGGGCAGCTGAATTTTCAGAACATAATATATCAAAATTAAGGAGGTTAGTTGTGTCATAATTTAATTAGTAATGTACATTAATCTGCTGCCAATGTGATATAAAATTATTTCCCAAGACAGATTGGGGCTGGGCTTTGTAACTTGGATTGTAAATTCCTCCAAGTATCAATTAGTAGATCAGTATGTTATTCTTAGATAAAGCTGGAATATTTAGGTCATTCCCAGAAAACAAGCTTAGTCATCAAAATCCGGTAAATGCTGAGTTAAAAGCAGCCAGGTTGGTCCACATATATATAACTTCAAAATTTAACTGAAGTTTTTGATTGGAAGGATAAAGGTATGTGTTATTACTGATGTTACATCTTTGCTCAATGGGCCCAGTCAAAGACAATTCTTTCTATCTTTTTATCAGTTTTTCTTCCAAGTATATTTGATGGTTCCTGAATTAATAATCCTTTCACATGCACCTCGCTCAGAAAGCAAATCTAAAACTTCCTTTCACTGGCCCTAATCCACTTATTTGTTACTGTGAACAAAATAATAACCTTTCAACCTAGGCAGCCAATTCCCTGAAATGTACATTAGGTGGATTACTTCATTCAAAGCGGGTTTGGCATGCAGAAACCCAAAGAAATTAGTGTGAATTTCCATAATAGGCATAGGATGAGAAAAGTATGAAATGTCCCAAGGCTGAAATGATTATGAGTTGAGGCATGTTACTAGGGGGGGGAAAAGTCAGATTGACTGCAGTTCAAAAAAAAAAAAAGCAACATTGGTACTGATTATTCAAAATGGGATTGAGAATGTGCAGTGCCAGTGCTGAAACAAAATAACAAGAAAAATTCCTATTGTAGAACACATGTAAATAGCATTGAGTGCCTATTCCATTTTTGAAACACCTTACTTAGTACTCCCATGCCGGATAGATGCTCCAAAGCCAGGCAGGAAGATGGATCCATTCCAAAGCCCCAAGGCAAGCCTTCATAAGACACACATCATTTTCCATGTTGTCCTGGGGATCCTTCCCACAAATATATTAAGAATTTCTTATCAGCAATCTGGAAATGCCACTCTTTCACTTAAGAGACACATGAAAAGGTTTGCTATAAAAATCTATCAATTGAGTTGGTTTGTTCTGTTAGTGCTTACACAGAAGGAATTTGTTTGCCTGCTTTAGCCTACAATAGATATAAGTAAAAAGGGGGATCAACAAGGATACTATTGGCTCTTACTATTCTCCATCTCTTGCAGGACTACTTTAAAATGGCTTCATTTCTATCTCTCAGGTAGATTTCAAAAAACCACCATAACCATATTTCACTGGTTCTGAAGTGTACAAGTAACCTGCTTCCTATTTTCACATTCAGGAAATCACTCTACTGAGGAGTAGTTCTACAGGAGATGTCACAGTGGAAATGAATGCTGCTCCAGGAATAGACTTGACTAAGCTATTGAATGACATGAGAGCACAATACGAAGATCTTGCAGAACAAAACCGCAGAGAAGCAGAAGAACAATTCATCAAAATGGTAAGATTATATTTTTTTCAAGTTCTCCAACTGCACTAAAATGTTAGTTTGATAACTCACAACAAAAATGAATGCATGTGTTGAAACAGTTTTTAACATAATGCTTTAAAAAAGAAAATACTGTACTCACAAGAAAATCCCCCTAAAAACCAGAAAGTTCTGATCCCACTCTTGTGTGTTACAATCCACTTCTGGTTATTGTGCAACCAAATTGAATTCTCCCCAGAATTGCCTACGTTTGCTCTATATGTTGCTTTCAAGTTAAATTTTTATTGATCTGTCCCTCCTTCTAGAGCCAGCCACTGCAGCAACAGATCCACGATGATGCCGGTGCTGCAAGCACAGCCAGGAATGAATTAATAGAACTCAAACGAAGTTTTCAGTCCCTGGAAATTGAGCTACAATCGCTTTTGGCAAAGGTTTGTGTTTGCTTCCTTTCTCTCAAAAACAGTAGGAAATCAAAATAAATGTCTTGTTCTCTGGTCTGAAAAATACTTACCCTTTGTTTTCATAAAACTCTGTTTACAAATTCCTAAATTGAAGAGTCAGAGAAAATAAAGATCCACAGATGCACTGATGCAAATTCCAGATTCAGACCTCAGATCACAATTAGGATCCCCATGAATTATAACAGTCTGGATTTCATTGTGGATTAGAAAGGGATAACATGAGACAAGCATGGAAACAATGACAATTAGCCTCTAGCAAAATTGTGGGTGGAAAAATAATACTGAGAAAATCATAACAAACCTTTAACCAGCTTATGTGTATTTCTCCAATTAACAGAAAGCATCTCTGGAAGGAACCTTAGCAGAAACTGAAGGGAATTACAGCACTCAGCTTAGTCAGTTACAAATTCAAGTCAGCAGTCTGGAAGAACAGCTGCAGCAGATCAGGGCTGAAACAGAGTGCCAAAATTCAGAGTATCAGCAATTGTTGGGCATCAAGACTCGACTGGAAATGGAAATAGAAACATACAGACGTCTGCTCGATGGAGAAAGGTGAGTAAACATTTTTCAAAACTGAATGAGGCAATAATTACACAGTGAGTGGGTGGTAGATTCAGGCTTAGGATATTTATTTACACAAATATCTGCTACTGCAGATATTCATCTCTACTTGTTGTTTTCTCATATTCTGTGTCACTATAAGAAAGACTAGATTGAGCTACATACGCTTCATATTGGATCAGACCAAAAGACTGAGTTTTTAGACAGCTAGCTAGAAGTTGGACCTAAATCTTCCTTTGGATCCATTAGAGGAAAAGCATCTATGTGTTCAGCCTCTTACTAGTCTATTTGTTGATGGATTGATAAGAAATGTAGGGTAGAAGTGTGATTGACCTGATGAATCCTAGTGTGTAATAAAAAGCATCACCCTTCCAAATTAATTTTTTTTCTTTTTTAAATTTCTTTTTACCAATTGTAGAACTATAGTTTTCAAAATCATAGAATATAGCATTAAAAACAAAATGCTTTTGTTTAAAAACATCAAATTATTAAGGATCTCTTAGAGAGGTGTTTTTATTTTCTTATTTATTGATTACTCCTGCTAGTTATTCTCTAATTTTATCAAATAACAAGTAAAACCACATTAGTGCTCTCTAAAACATGAAAAAAGTAAAAAAGAATTCTAATTTATATATACAATCCTCTCTGATATTGCTTAGAAATTAATAGATTATCCATAAATGATTAAATTACTATAGTTCCTTTAAAAACAACCCATATGACTTAATTACTGAATTAATTAATTAATGACATCATTACTGAATTAATTTAGTTGACTTCAAGTATTTTATCGATAGGAATAATAGTTATAAGATGCATGAATGTATATTTCTCTCTTTAGTCAAATATTTATTGCTCTCAAGCTTTAAAGATTCAGATAATACTACAATATTATTAATATTGTGTTCCTTCTTAACAGTATCCGTACTGCTTACGAGACAAAAGTTCAAATCAGAGGTAATTATAATCCTATTCTTTCAGAAATAATACATTGCTATTTGTATTGTCTTGGTATATCTAAAAATACATCACACAAAATTGAAAATATTTCCTCATGAACAATTTCATTTCATAAAATGAAATGCATGAGTTTAATTATCTTTAACTCCTCCAGTAACCTTTATTCCACCTGTTAGCTCTGCACAGATCTGATGCCTTCCAGCTGTACTGGGATTATGTCTCTTAGAATATCCAGGGAAGACAGTCAAAAACTGTACTAGTTAGGAAGTTGAATGTTAACATTTCTGAAAGCTAGTAGACTAACAAAAGCTATTTCAAATCCTTGGCTCTTTCATTCATAACCAAATTATATGTTTTTCTGATATTTTTAAAATCTGCTAGACAGTATCACAATCTAATCTGCCATCAGGATTTTGAATTAGAAAAAATCAACCATTAATACTAAGGGCATAAGGCAAAAATTGATGATACCAGTTTGAGAGGTGAGATGTCCTATTTCACAGCTGACTGAAATAATATTGGTTTAATCTACAAATGTATTGATCTAAAACTACCACCATTCCCAGCCAGCATAACTAATACCCATGCTGAATAAAAAGTATGAGTTGAAATATAAGGTTGAAGAATAGGCCCTTTTGTGAAGCTGGCACAATTGATTTTGGCTTCAGCTTGAAAATCACAGCAAAATTTAGAATATTACAAGAGGGAAAAGATTCCATGAACTAAATGACTCCTTGAGTATTAAAATAATGGTCACCCATAATATCTTTATCAGCAATAATTATGAACACATTGACTAATTTTTATTAACTTTAGTATACTTTAAGGTGGCTAAGTTAAAAACCCCAAAAAGTTGGACTGTATAGGAGAAAGGCTTTTTTAGGGAAGGGATTGCTTTCATTCATGCAATTCTCCTGAAATTATAGGAAATGTTAATAAGAAAGAGAAAAAAAAATGTAGAAAATAAATTTGGACACTAAGACAAAAGTGTAAGAAAAATTTGTTTTAATAGTTTCCAATCATCAGCAGCTAAAAAGCTTGCCACCAAAAACAGGTGCAAAAAAAGAAAATTTATTACCATGACCCATTTGATATTTGTATCTTAGGAGCCAATATGGCTGTAAATATATTGTCAGTTTTATAAGGTACATTGATTACATAATACCGTAGTTGGAAACCAGTAGCATATCAGACTATATTTAATATCAAAGTGGGATGAAATGACATATAGTTTTTCACATTTTTCCAGGGATTTTTTGTTGTTAAAATGTAATCTCTGTGCCCAAATTGCTCTTCATCTCATTTCCAATAATCATCATTTTATGACAGGTTTTACTGAATAAAGTGCTATTTTTAAAACTTTTATTATTAATCAATAAAACTATTATAATTTTCCTTTGACAGAACCTACCAAAACCAGGGTTGTTAAAACCATTGTTGAAGAACTGTTGGATGGCAAAGTCATATCTTCCCAAGTGAAATCGGTGGAAGAAAAGACAACTAAATAAACTGCAAGAAGGAAATATTTCAAAGCTTGCTTTTGAGGGAAAACTTGGGTAGAAGAAAGCCATCGGAATCAATTGTCAATTTGCAGCTTAGTAGCTTTTTGCTAATACGGGACTGGGATTCAAATTTAATCAAATTTACTTAGACAAGACTCAGTGAAACCAATGAATGATTAAGTATGGAAACAACCCAAGGAATCTAGAAAAAGAAATTCTACATGTTATGCTTTCTTCTAGCTTTAAAATACTGATTTAAAAACCACATTCTGTTTTTCTGCTGCAATGCAATAAATCTTTGTTTGCAAGTTATATCTGTTTGAGATTCTGGTTTTACATTTTCGTTTTCATATTTAAAAGCAGATTTAAAACATACTGAAGTTGCAGAATTCTGTAATTACATCAGCATCCTCATAGCTAAGTAATATAAATAAAAATTTAACTGGGTTCACATTAATAATTTAGTTATCTGACTGGAGATTTAGCTCACCTTATTCCTGAAAAAAAAAGGTTGTGAATGTCATAGAAGAAAGCACTGTGAAAAGCAATCCAGATTACCTCTGCAAGAAAAATTAAATACAGTTATCAATAAAAGATTTACTGTCAGAGATAACCTAAAAAAAATCAGTATTTGAAAATGTAGGTGAATATATTTGACCACCAGGAGCAAATCAGACCATAGAAACAAAACAAAATGAAACGGAAGATGCAAAGAGTGGCGAATACTGAGTCTGGTGTTCCGAACACAGTAGGGAAGCAAGTTCTGTGCTAAAAGGAGTAAATTGGATATATTATTTTACTTGATTTAGAAATTATGCAGCCTAAAATGGCATTTGCTTTTTTTTTCTTTTTGTTTAGCCACTCCACACTGCTGAGTTATATTCTCATTGCAATCAACCGCTGTTTAGATCTGTTTCACACATGTCATTATCAAAATAGGTATCCCCTATGCCAGGGGTCTGCAACCTTAAACAAAGAACCATTTGGACCCATTTCTCACAGAGAAAAAAACCACCAGGCACCACAAAACCTGGATAGGCATGGCCAACTTGATGTTACTCACTCCCACCCAGTCACATGATCGTCTAGCCACACCTACCTAATCCAAAACCCTTCTATATCTCTCCCTGCTCTGTATTTCTCTGCTCCTCTCCCTATCTCCCACCCTCTCCCTCTTCTCTATATCTCTCCCCCCTCTGTATGGCTCCCCCTCTATCTCTCCCCCTCTGTATCTTTCTATATATTTCTCCCTATCTCCCTCTATCTTCCCCCCCCCGTATTTTCCTCCCTCTGTACCTTTCTCTATATCTCCTTCGCCCTATCTTTCCCTCTCCCTCTTCTCTGTATCTCTCCCTTCTCTGTCTCTCTCTCCCCTCTCCCATCTGTTTCTGTCTCTCTCTCCTCTCTCTGTGTGTCTATGTCTCTCTCCTTCTCTCCCTCGCTCTATCTCCCCTCTCTGTATGTGTGTGTGTGTCTATGTCTCTCTATCTCTGTCTGTCTGTCTATGTCTCTATCTCTCCTCTGTGTGTGTGTGTGTGTGTGTGTGTGTGTCTATGTCTCTCTCTCTCTCTCTCTGAAAGCCAAGGCTGGGCCAAGCCAGCAAGTTCTCCCTGGAGCTCTTTACTATCCTTTTATTTCTTCTTTTTGGAAATCCAGACTAGCTCTTCCTTATCCTTTCATGACCTCTGGCCAGCTGTGGCAGAGCTGGGAGGGTGCGCATGCACAGGGCAAGTGGCTGGGCTTGACCAAAGCACAGCAAAGATGCACACAGGGTGGCAAGCAATAACCTAAAGAGGGTCTCCCCCTCCAGGTCCCACCACAGCCAGGAGGGTCAGCTAAAGGGAAGCCTCTGCTGTAGCTGATGCACGTTCCTCAGCCAGCCCAGATTTTCAAAAAGAAGAAATAAAAGGAGTAGCAAAGAGCCCGAAGGAGAGCTTGCTGGCTTGGCCCAACCTCGGCTGTCCAAGAGATATACAGTCAGAGAGAAAGAGAGAGAGACATAAAAAGGGAGAAACTGGCTGATGGGAGAACATCTTTGGCGAGGGCACTTCAGCTTTCTAAGAGCCTGACCCCATGTGTGGGCATTAAGTTCAGTGGGCGTGCCCCCTTTTCCTGCTACCCTAAGCTTCTTAAAGCTGTGGCTGGGCTTCAATCATGCCCAGGTCATGCCAGTGTCTTGGGGGTGAAGAGTAGGTTATGCATCTCCCCAAATAACCGAGGCATGCCCAGCACCAATAAGGGCTGGAAGACTCGAGCAAGAGTGAGACACTGGAGAATCAAGCTCCATCATTGCCCTTACCTTCCCAGGACAAGTGAGGGAGGAGAGGGTGAGGGGTGGGGCCAGCCAGTGATGGGACAGGGAGCTACAGCAGAGGGCCTAAGACCCGCATGCAGCTCTGGATCCATGGGTTGCCACACCCACCCTATGCTACACCTGTGCATTTGACTTGTCAGTGAAGAACTCCCCTGCACTTCCCTGTTAAATTTCATTGTTTAAACTTGCAGCCAATTTCTAATGCAGTCTTCTGCAGAACTTTAGAATTCTGCAAGAAGGTTTATAGGCATTGTGCAAGAGATTGTTGGTGTTGATGATGTTGATGTTGATGATTCAGTTGTCTCCAACTCGAGGCAATTCTATGGGCCAAATCGCTCCACAGCTTCCAATCTTGCATAACTTCTTCTGCTCTGCTAGTGTCAACTTTGATGGTGTCCAGCCATCATGTTCTTTGACAGCCTAGTTTCCTTTTGCTGTTAACTCTTCAAAATATAATTGTTGCTCTAGTGAATTCCCCTGTATCACATAGCCAAAGTAAGTGAGCCACAGTTTCATGATTTTGTTTATCTTCCAATAAACAAATATCATCATTTGAACTGGTGGTGGGAATTTTTAGACATCACAAGCCATCTTATTGATCACTCTAATCAGAGGTGGTATTCAGCAGATTCTGACCAGTTCTAGAGAACTGGTAGCAGAAATTTTGAGTAGTTTGAAGAACTTGCAAATACCACCTCTGACTGGAGATTTTACAGTATGCTTGCCCTGCCATTCCCACCAAGCCACGCCCATAGAACCAGTAGTAAAAAAAATTGACTCTTATGAATTGTGAGTGGTAGATTTATTTAATTATTTCTATTGCCTGAGATTATCTGAGACATAACAGTTATTTCAAGAGATCCTGCAGAGTAAAAAGATGAAAAATTCTATTGTAACCTATCAAGTTTATTTTTAATTGTATATATCTTCTAAGGTATAAGTTATCCCATCAAACAATGTAATGTATTCTGCAAATTTGTAATCTGCAAATTTGATGTGCATGCCTTTCACATCTTCATCTAAATAATTAATGAAAATATTGTAATAGACGATCCAAGACTGACCCCTGTAGCATCCTGTATTTCTCCATTTTGGTAAAATACTTGGTGAATATTTTTTGTATATAATTTTTCAGCCATTTCACAAATAACAGTGAAGATTTATCAGAGATTCTACTGATAAAATTCTGAATATTACACTGGATAAGCAAAGATGAGCTGAATTATATTTTCAGAATACAAACATACCCTGTTGGAGGATTATTTGGTGAAACTCTCAGCCTAATGTTTCATTCTGAAGGTTCCAATTGCTAACTATTGAAGGACATTTTAATTTTTCACATTAAATATATTATAAGGTCTGTCTTTAAATTGCAAATTTTGATCCCTGGAAAATTACATTGACTATTAATTGAAATTGACATCTGACATATCAAATAAATTGGAGGGTTTTATGGTCTAATTGTAAAAATACCACATCTCTTTATATTATCCACCAGAAAAATGTGATTTTCAATAGCATGCTATCTGCAATTTGCAATAGCATGATGTGCAATAGCATGCTATCTGCAATTCTGATTATGCTAATTAGCAAAGAGGGAAATTCAGATTTGGAAATTATAAGGTGATCTTTTCTTTGGAAAACATGTGGAATCATTCTCCTCTGATTATATAGCTGTTTGAACAACCAAATTCCCTTTCCATATTTGAGTAGTTATTCCATTATTTGGAAATATAATCAAATTTATGTATGTATATTATTTCATTTATAATCTTCAGTGTCCTTTTTTCCTTTTTTCTTTTAAACTTTAACAGACTTAAATGTAAGCAAACTAAGATAGACACAGGTGTAAGACTAGTAGTAATTAATGTGAATGTAATTTCTCCCTTTGCCTTCTTTTATTTTGTCTGTGTATGTGTAAATTAAATTTGGCTAGTTATTATTTTGCTATTTCAACTGTATTTAAAAAATTAAACAGATTAAAACTGAAGTATCAAACTACAAACCCACAAATATCATTTCACAATTTATTTAAAATCTCCTTATTAGCAAATTATTTTATATCTTAGATTTAAAATAAGTTCTTTTTGTAGAAAGAGCCCAGGTTATGGAAATCAAAGAATAATTTTGTTAATTTTTATAGTAACCAATCAATGTGACTATCTTATGGAAACTAGAGAGCTATAATATTACATTTCAGTGTTGCAAATTTGTAGAAAGTCTAAGCTTGTATGCATTATTCTTTAGCACCCTTTCAACCAAAGAAATGTTAACCATGTCAATTAGCTGTAGGAAAGCTCAGATGATTACACAATGATTCACAAAGTTGTAATCTTGTATAAACAAATATTATAATTTATATGATTCATAAGATTTACTTATTATTCTTTTTACCTGGCACTTAAGCCAAAAGGTAGCTTATAATTACTTTTCCAAAAGAAAAATGAAAGGCAGTCCCAGCCCTCAGGCTTATGTTCTAAAATAATGGCACAAAAGAAATATGTAGGCACCATATTTAATGTTATTCAGTTTTTAGTAAGTTCTAGTTGTGTATTTCTAGTGTAGAAAATAATACAACAGCTAATAAAGGTGCTTATTTTTCATCCTCCCCCGTTGAAGCTATGTTTAAAAATATTTAAACAAAAGAAAACTTTCTTTTAATCTTAAAGTTTAAATATGAACTTAAAAGTACATAAATGTTCATAGTTCTCTGTCTTTCTTTTACCAAGTTTTCAATAATGGCTTGCCCCTTCCATGGACAGCCATTCTTCTGAATGACCAGCATGCTGCTGGATTCATATAATGTAGTTTGCTTTTTGATCAATCCTTTGAATTTAAAAAAAACCTTTCTAGGCTCCTCCTATTGTTTTTTTCTTTTTCTTTTTCTTTAGTGTGCTTAAAAAAACTCACTGCTAAACAAAACAATCACCTTTTCTTTTCTTTTTTGAGTGAAGATTCAATGCCATGAACCAATTTCCCACTACTATACCAAAGGGTTTATATTTCATTTGAATTATTTTACCTGGTGAGTGAATTAAATCATTTGCCACACAGACTGACTGAATAACTGGTGAAAAAGTTAAGAAGTATGTCACAGAATATTTATTGTCGTGTTAGGAAAAAAAAACTTGTGGGGGGCATATATGTATGTCAGGAATAAGCAACTTATGTTTCATTGGTATTCCCACAATCTTTGCAAATGGTACTTGGGACTAAAACCTATGACACTCATCTCTGGTATACATGATAATAATAGTAAATATCTGCTATTTGTCAAAAGAAGTATATGAGCATGACATGCAACAATTAAGTCCTACATTTTTAAAAATCATGCTGAAATGTCTCTCACTTTATGCTCTTAAAAATAAATAGTATGCATTTTTCCAGTCCTTGGTTTGTATACAAATGGACAGCTTTAGCCAGCTTTAGGGGAAAGTTTGAAAAGAGCCATGATAACTAGTGCTAATCAAGGAATGGGACGCTGCTGCTTTAAAAAATCTGAGTTTTGCCTTCTGCTCTCCCTCCTCTCCCCCCCCCCCCCTCTTATTCTAATTGCAGGCTGGGAATGTTCTGCAGCAGTCTTCTCATCCTATCAATAAGGTTCAGTTAGCCAAGGTGGAAGATGGGAGTAGCATGGATCTGTCCCAGCTCCTCAATGAGATCAGGGCAAACTATGAAACGCTCTTCAGACGAAGTCAGATAGAGACCATCCTCTCAGCAGGGATCCAGGTAATGTCCATATACAGACAAGCACCTACTTGAATAAGGAGACAATCCAGTTTGCTCTCAGTTCCTCTCTCAGCCTCTGTGAGGTACAGTATTTACATTTTCAATGCAGTATTTTTTGGGGGGGAAGCAACCATCCATCCCTCTCCCTCTCTCTCCCTCCCTCCCTCTCTCATCCACAGCATGTCTAGATTCCAAGATTAGGGGGAAATATGTTGAGGTTTTTTAAAATAATGATAAAGTAAAGCTTTGCATCGCCTTGCATCGAGATGCTTCTCAAAATGGAGTAACAAATGTTGTGCAGCTCCTCTGCTCCATTCGTCATTTAGATATAATTTTCTCCAGGGAGAAAACTGTTTAAGACTTAAGATTTTTACCATTTAAGATTTAAAGAATTGGTTTTAAAGATAGGTCAAGAGAAGCCTGTGTTTTACAGCATCTCCAAAAGAGAAAGGTCAGGATCACACTGTTCTGCAATGCTTTGCTTGTCTGGCTTAAGTCTCATGATTGCTAAAGATTATCCAATCACAAGGACAGCATTAAAAATTTACCCAGAAAAAAACAAATCACAGTAATAAAATGCACTAGACTGCTGATCTGACTTCAGGAATAACACTGAACTGGATGCCGGATGAGCAGCCTATTGTGTGTTTGAGTTTGGTGTTTCTGAATGAGTAATGGTTTAGGGGTTTTGTTTTGTTTTGTTTTTTGTATCTTTTAATGGCTGACCTGCTTTATAGTTTATTTAGGTATCTGAGCAATCCAGTCCCAAAACCTTCAGAAAAGATACACTCATCTTTATCTTATGCTCCAGATAACTTGGCCTAGAGTAACTTGCCGCTTAGTAAGATTCTCAACAGATTAGTATCAGGACTAGTTTATTTGGATGGAAAGTCTCCAGGAAATTCTAAAACAAGGCAATGGCAAAGTCTTTGCAAACTGTTACAAAATGATTTGTATCCATGTATTATTTGCTTCAGGCCACTATTACAGGTAGTCCTTGATTTTACAACCATTTAGAGTGTTGTGAATGAATAATATTAAATAAAGTTATCTTGAGCTTGAAGTCAAGTGCAGGGTTCTGGTTCTGCACTTCTGATTGGCTGTTAATGGCAGAATCGGATTGGTCCGTTCAGGAGCATCTGATTGGCCATTAACAGGCCATTCTCATTGGTTAACGGAGCTAGCGCTCCCGGACTGCTATTGGTTGAATAGTTAATAAGTTGCCCATATAAGGAAGGCTATAGCAGCCATCCAGTTCGAGCTGTCACACCATGTAAATAAAGAGTTTGAAGTTCACTGTTTCTACCGGCTCGTCTCCATTATTCGCACCCATGCTCCAGACTTAACACTGGCGACGAACGTGGGATTGGATGACATCAGAGCCAACTAAAACAACGACGAAGACAACCAAGCAAGTGGCTGAAACGCACAACGGCGGAACCATGTCCGGCGGCGTAGTACCACCTGCTCCGTTCGACCCAGTGCAAGAGGACTGGGAGTCCTACATGGACCGTTTCCAAATGTTCTGGAAACGAATAATCTGAAGGATGCCACAACCGGGAAGAAACAGGCGGTATTCCTAACGCACTGTGGGCCGACGGTATTCAAAATGGCTAAGGCGTTAGCAAAACTGGCTGAAGTGAAGGCCATCGACTGGGACGTTGTCGAACCGCTACTAAGGGCCCACTATGCACCCACCGTTCCAACGCTCATAAGACGACACGAGTTCTATCAAAGAAACCAGTGGAAAGGAGAAAGCGTTGACGATTTCGTTGCAGACCTCCGGAACTTGGGAGGCCTTTGCAATTTCGCCGACCTAGAAGAGGCTTTGAGAGACCGAGTAGTCCTCGGGTTAGACGCTCTAAACGTACAGAGCAAAATAATGGCTAAGGGCAACATTAGCCTTGCCGATGCCATCGCTGAGGCTACAGCAGCGGAGGCAACCAAGAAGTCAGCTGCACAACTATGCCAGAATTGCACTCCAGCATACCAACTCGCCAGCGAAGTTTCACCTAAGTCAGAAGGACAGCTTTTGACGGCCCACCATGAGGACCTCTCTTCGTCATCAGACAGCGACAAAGAGGAGGTCCATCGCCTGCGGTCTGACCGGGACCATTACCCGAAATCCCAGCAACCGTGCGCTGGCTGTGGAGCCAACCATTACCGTTCCGATTGCAAATTCCGCGACGCGCTCTGTCACAAGTGCGGGAAACGAGGCCATATCGGACGGGTCTGCCGAAGTCTCCTCGGACCCAGCCAGACCTCGAATGGTACCAATCTCCGCCAATCGACAGGAAATCGTCCTGTAAGGTGAGAACCAGCAAACCACTCCTAGAAACCGACCCGTGAATCACCTAATGAGACAGGAAGAGGCTCACCAAACACTCACTATCGGCCACGCCTCTTCGCTGGATGCCAAGAAAATTCGAGTCAAAGTGGACATCGAAAATCAGCCTTGCCAAATGGAAGTTGACTCGGGATCGTCTCTTTCAATGGTCTCCTGGAAGACCCTCAAGCAACTCATCCCCACTATCTGGCGCCAAGACCTTCAATTCCAACGGCTCGTGTTAAAGGACTACCAAGGGAACCGGATTCCAGTTGTAGGATCCAGTCGAGTCCGGGTCGCATTCAAGAACCGCACAGCGTACTTACCCCTGACGGTGATCGACAAGGACCGGCCTAACCTATTAGGCCTGCAATGGTCCGCACCACTTGGCATTGAAGTGGCAGGCATTAACCGAATCAGCGGCAGTGACTGGGAGGAGGACCTCGTCCACAAATTCAGGGACGTCTTCGCGGAAAAGCTAGGCGAGTACAAGGGGACTCCGATATCCTTTAGCCTTAATCCAAAGAAAGCTCCCATCCGCCTTAAGCCTCGTCGAGTTCTGTTCACACTAAAGCTGAAAATCGACGAACAGCTTGATAAGTTGATAGCCCAGGGAGTTTTAAAGCCAACCGACCACTCCCCATGGGAAACACCAATCGTGACACCAATTAAGCCAGACGGCTCCATTAGAATTTGTGGGGACTATCGAGCCACTCGAAACCACGCCCTGCAACAAAATCCATATCCGGTGCCGGTGGTGCAACACCTCCTCCATTCCCTGGGGGGGCGGAAAAGTCTTCGCTAAACTAGACTTAGCTCAGGCTTATCAGCAACTGCCGGTTGACAAAAAAACGGCGCAGGCACAGACTATCGTAACCCACCGAGGTGCCTTCAAGTGTACGCGGCTCCAATTCGGAGTCAGTGTAGCCCCGGGGATCTTTCAGAGCCTAATGGAGAGACTATTGCAGGGGATCAAAGGCATTGTCCCCTACTTTGACGATGTGCTCATTGCTGCCCCCACTCCAAAAATTTTACGGGATCGTTTAAGACTGGTTTTACAAAAATTCCAAGAAAGAGGCCTGAAAGTAAAAAAAAATAAGTGCAAGCTGTGTACAGATCGTGTTGAATTCTTAGGGTACTTGATTGACAGTCAGGGTATTCACCCTACTGCTAGCAAATTGAGAGCAATAAAAAATGCTCCTAGACCCCGGAACAAGGCCGACCTCCAGGCGTCCTTAGGCCTTATCAATTTCTATAATGTATTCTTGCCGCACAAGGCAACTGTCGCTGAACCTTTACATCGCCTACTAGATAAAAAAGCAATTTGGGTATGGGGTCACAGAGAAGAGCAGGTGTTCCGTAATTTAAAAAAACTACTGACTTCTGACGCTGTACTAATGCAGTACAACGAGACTTTACCGTTGAATATCACATGTGATGCATCGCCTTTTGGAGTGGGTGCCATTTTGAGCCATGTATTGCCTAACGGTAGCGAAGCCCCTGTTGCTTACTTTTCAAAAACGCTCTCGAAAACTGAGCGAAATTACAGCCAGATTGATAAAGAAGCCCTGGCAATTGTATCGGCTGTTAAAAGATTCCATGAGTACGTGTACAGCTGGGCTTTTACTATAGTAACTGACCACAAACCGTTGCTGGGGATAATCGCTGGGGATAAGCCAACTCCCTACATACTTTCTCCCAGGATGACCCGCTGGTCAGAATTCTTGGCTGCCTACAATTATCAGCTACAATATCGCCCCAGTAAAGCCATTCCCCACGCCGACGCGTTGAGCCTTGCACTGCTCCCTGAAACTATCAACGATCCTGCACCAACGATGACAACGTTGCAGATCGAGACACTCCATACGCCACCATTAACTGCCTGTGATATCGCGAAAGAAACAAAACACGATCCCATCTTAGCACGAGTCCTCACATGGGTGGAACGCAGATGGCCATTGGACCAAGTACCAGACAACTTTGCACCATTCAAAAGTCGTCAAACAGAGTTGTTCTCGCAGAAGGGCTGTATCATCTGGGGTGATAGAGTCGTTATCCCAGAATGACTCCAACAGGCACTGCTAAGAACCTTGCACGATGGCCACCCTGGCATCGTGCGCATGAAGGGCCTCGCACGTAGCTATGCGTGGTGGCCAGGCATAGACAGACAAATCGAATCGTGGATTAAAACTTGCCAGAGATGCCAAGAAGTAAGCAACGCTCCACCAAAGGCAACCCCAACCGAATGGGAGACGCCGCGAGGACCCTGGTCCCGCATCCATCTGGATTTTGCTGGGCCGACCAAAGGCCACACATTCTTGTTAACCGTCGACGCCTACTCGAATTGGCTCAAGATTCACCAAATGAGGAACATGACTACCGAAGCAGTCATCAAAAGACTGGAAAGACTGTTTGCAACCCACTGATTACCAGATGTTCTGGTATCCGACAACGGGCCCCAATTTACCGCGCTGTCTTTTGAACAGTACCTGGCTGACTGTGGTATCCAACATCCGCTCACTTCACCTGTGCACCCTGCGGCCAATGGTAGGGCTGAGCGCATGGTACAATTTGTCAAGAAAATGCTACAAAAAATAGACTACGACAACATCGACGAGAAAATCAACCGAATCCTTTTCCTACAGCACATCACACCTCACAGTGTCACCAACAAAACTCCCGCCGAGCTGCTAATGGGACAAAAGCTCCGCTCCCACCTCAACCAGTTACACCCAGCCTACGAACCAGAAAAACCACTCGGATCCAGCGGCCGATGCCGTACCTTCCAGGTAGGCAATTTAGTATTCGCTAAAAACTTATCGGGCGCTCTGCTGTGGGTAGAAGCGACCGTAACCCGCGTGACCGGCCCAAGATCATACCTTGTACAGTGCCCTGATGATAGACTTTGGAAGTGCCACATAGATCAACTACGATCACGGCTGCAGTCACGCAATTCCAAACTCCCTTATGACCAAACTGAGGGGGGGGGAGATACAGAGGAAGACGAATTTCAACTAGAGGAAAATCTTTTTGAAGGAACTGACAACGGAACTGAAATGCAGGAACAGGAACCAGGGATGGGAGCGAGTTCACCTCAGGGAGTGGCCGAAGATATTGGTGACGACGGAAACGCAAACTCTGAACCAGAGGCACCCCAACGATCTACCTCAGCAAAAGTGCAGCCAATTGCCAGACACTTTGCGAAAATCAAAAAGACTGATAAAACAACCATCCTACCTCAAGGACTATGTGACCACACCCCGTAAGCAGAAGCCGGGGGAAAGGGGTGTTGTGAATGAATAATGTTAAATAAAGTTATCTTGAGCTTGAAGTCAAGTGCAAGGTTCTGGCCCTGCACTTCTGATTGGCTGTTAATGGCAGGATCGGATTGGTCTGTTCAGGAGCATCTGATTGGCCATTAACAGGCCATTCTCATTGGTTAACGGAGCTAGTGCTCCCGGATTGCTATTGGTTGAATAGTTAATAAGTTGCCTATATAAGGAAGGCTGTAGCAGCCATCCAGTTCGAGCTGTCACACCATGTAAATAAAGAGTTTGAAGTTCACTGTTTCTACCGGCTCATCTCCATTATTCGCACCCATGCTCCAGACTTAACATAGAGATTATTTCAAAGTTGAAATAGCATTGAAAAAAGTGATTTTTAATTGATCCTTGCACTTATGACCATTGCAGTATCCTCACAGTTACATGATCAAAATTCAGCCACTTGTCAACCAACATGTATTTACCAGTTGCAGTATCTCAGAATCATGTGATCACCTTTTGAAACTTTCCCAGCTGTCAATGGAGAAGCCAGATTCACTTAATGACTGCATGATTCATTTAACAATCATGGCAAAAAAACAAAAGCTCATAAAATTGGGCATGACTCACTTATCCAAAGCCTTGCTTAGCAACAGAAATTTTGATCCCAGTTGTGTTTGTAAATTCAGTGACTACCTATATAAGGTTTGTAATAGGACTGTTCCAGGACTTTGGATTCATTTTTTAAAAATATTTGAAGGATAAGGGAGCACAAACATAACACTTGCCTGAAATATCTCAAAACAACTGCATCTTTCCTTGGGAATGTGACCTGGAAAATTTCCCAGGATCAAAATTCTCCCCATCAGGCAATTCCAGCAGTTTTAAGGTTGTATTTTGTTTTTCAGTAGATTGTTCTAAACAGTTGAAAGCAGAGTTCCACAGGTCTCCCTTGTTCATTCATTAACATAACTCCAATATTTGTATAGACTATATGGCTTTTGAAATAAAGATGCTAACTAATATTACACTTATTTCATCTTTGTATCCAGAAAACCTGCATCTCTATGGCCAGTTATCCTCTGCAGCTGCCATGATATTCCAGCTGCTTTATGTTGATGCAGATGAGAGATATCTGCACATTCCATATCCTTTTAGAATCATATTCAAAATGTCCACTGGCTTCTTCAGACAGCCTGTATGTAATAACTGAAAATATGATTTAATGTTTTAAAATTAGTTTTACATACAGTATTCATGTGAACAAAGAAATACAAAGACACAAAAGGGTCAGTGGCCTCTTGTTCAATAAAGATCCTGGGGATAGGAAAAATGGACGTTACCTATGTTCAGGGGTGGGATTCTTTCAGTTCGGACCGGTTCAGGAGAACCCCTAGCTCCGATGATCAGCTGGCTCTGAACTGGTTTTCTCCAATGATCATGTGGGCCCATCCGCCCACCCCTGTATCTGCACAGTTGATTCGCACAGCAGAACGGATTGCTGCGCCTCAGCTGTGTTACTTCCCTGAAGTAACATGGAAGGGAAGTAGTTTTGAAAGCTGTGCACACATGCACAGCAAGCATCAGGTGCATGCACACACACGATTAGCGAACCAGTTGTTACACCAGCAGCATCCCGCCATTGCCTGTGCTGTTTGGTCAGGTTTTTCAACCAGTATTTTCAGATTTCCACCATTATTTATCAAGAGATAATAAAGCAATTATGATGCAACTTAATTCATCATAGATTCATTTTCAAAGTAAGGTAATAGCTTTAACCTCTAATGTGTTTAGCAGCTTCCAATTAACATTCCTTAGAGAAGATTCTTCTTCTTTAGGGCCATATTCTATGCTCCCATATTATAATACCATATATTAGTATGTGACAAAGTTTACAGTGAAAGTTCTAACATGAAACTATCCTATAGACTTTCCCTTGTGTATATCCCTCAAAGTTTTTACAAACAGAAATGTAAAAGTTTTATTTTACTTGCATTAGAGTGATTAATAGATTGCTCTTGACATTTTATTTTTTTATAGAGATGCTGAGTTTGTTGGTGCCTAACTTAAGCTATGACTGTGTGGATGCGAATTTCATATGTATGCCATTTACTGCTTTGAAAGGTTGTTGTTAGTGAAATATTTTCATTATGGTTAGTGAAATGGTCTTTAATTCAAAGAGCATATTTTTAGCAATAATTTATTCAGTAAAATATTTTTTTCATTTAACTTCCTATGCACATGCTATCTCTTTTTTGAAAACTTTGTTTCAGAAGACCTGATAAATATCTTCAACTTCTGAAAATGTATGTTTCACCTTGTGTTAATTCAATAATTGAAATTATATCTATCGATCATCGATCTAAGCTATTTATGGTTTTGTGGATTTTCTTATTCACTGGAATGAGAACTCTGGACTCTCTTATTCACTGGAATAAGAACTCTGGACTCTCAGAATGTCATATTCAGGTCTAGCTAGTTCAGGGATCAGCAACATGCAACTCTAGAACTGTGTGCAGCTCGTTGGGCCCTCACCTGCAACCCCACCACTGACTGGCCCCCTCCCCTTCTCCTCATTTCTTGCCTGCCTTGAGAAGGGAAGGGCAATGATGGTGGATGGAGACTTGCTCCATAGACTCGCAAAGCACCCTTCTACTTGCCTCTTCTTCTGGCCCTTCTTGATGCTGTGTGCACCTCAGCCTCTGGGGGAGATGCACGACTTTCTCTCTGCCCCAAGACACTGGCCAGGCTGGCTGCAGCTGATGCTCCACATCATAATCAGCTCAAGGAGGCGGGATTGCTGCCTCCCCCATTGTGAAGCATGCTAAGTTTAAGTGTGCTGCACAAGACGCTGCAAAAGCAGCAAGCAGCCATGGAGGTAGCAAGAGCAGCAGCAGCAGCCAGTGTCTCAGGGCAGAGAGAAAGTTGCGCATCTCCCCATATTCCTTTCACCACTCCATGGCCTGCTCACTGCTCTTGCAGCACCTTGCAGCATCCCCTCCTCCTCCTGGAACTCATTACAATGCAGAGCATTGGCTGCAGCTGGCCCACCCAATGTCTCGGAGAAGAGGGAAAGTGCGCGCAGCACCAAAAAAGGCCAAAAGAAGAGGCAAATGGACTTCCAGTTTGCAGGGCTTTGGCAGCAGGCAGGAATCTGCGATCGTGCGTGGTTTCTGCCTGGGCTCACCGCTGGAGCGCTCCGAGCCAGCTGGCTTTGGGGATAAGTCACCCCGTAGAGGTGGTGAAGAGGGGGGAGATCGCCAGCAGGATCGAGGAAAGCCACATCTCTCCTCCTCAGCTGGTCAAACTCCCTTTCCCGAAGGCGGTAGGAGCGGTGGTCAGAAATGGCCACCTCAAAGAAGCACTCAACCGGAAGAGAAAGTGCAGGAGGAAGATAAGAAGTGAAAGTTTTGGCTGACTGGGAAAAAAGCAACAACTAAGGTACCCTGGAATTTTAATTTTATAAAAGATAACATCACTCCCAAAGAAGAGTCGGAAGCAGCGAAAGAAAGTGAAAAGGAAAAGGTTTTTTTTTCTTCACTCTCCTTCCTCACATTGACAATGAAGAGAGCTGAATAAGAAATATGAAAAATCCTGTTTGATACTAATAGGTAATTAAACTGAAAATATAATTAAATGCCAAAGGGACAATAAAGATTTCCGGACACTAAAAAATCCTTTTTTTCTACAAGGAGGAATGGAAAGGAAAAGAATAAGGGCAGGATTTGGAAGGAGGAGACTGCCTGGACTTCAAAATAATCTAAAATAAAATCTCAATAAGACTTCTAAAAGATACATTTTAACTGGAACTTTGTAACTAAATAGTAACCCCAGGAAGAGAAAGTGAAGAAAGAAGAAAGTGTAAAACGAAACAGCTTGTGTGTATTTGGATTGCTTGGTGATTTTGGGATTTTTGGATATTATATTTGAATGACTAAAAACAACTGGATGGCTGTTTAAAAAAATTCTACAATGGCATCACTTCTGGATGAACTGAAAATGGAATTTAAAAAATATAAAGAAGAGACACAAGAAGGGAAGGGCTCCTTTGGCTGTTTTTCAATTCTTAGAAATGGCGATCTGCACCTATGATAAACAACAAGAAAAGATTGTGCAACTAAAAGGGTGGGACAAAGAAGAAGCCATCTTTAATGAACAAGTAATTACTTCTATTTGGGAAAGAAAGGGGAAAGGGGGGAAAGATAATGGAGAATTTAAGACTTAAAAAAAACAGCCAAAAAAGGGAAAAATAATTTGAAAAGTGGATATAAAGTTGGAAAGCAACAGAAAAGGGGAATACAGAAGAGGGAAATGGAGGTGGAGAGACTGAGGGGGGGAGGTTAAAAAGAGGAGAAGAAGAAAGGGAAGAAGGAAGAGAAGTTACAAAGGTTTGAAGCAAGATGTAAAGAAACAGGACTTGTTCAGAGATAATGGGTGAAAATTTAACTGAAAAAGGGATTCTGTGAAGGTACATAAGATTGTATTGTTATATTTGTAATAGAAATAATGTTAGAAAATTGGAAACAACGTATGATTAAAAAGGGGGATAAAATAATCAGCGTAATTTAGTGAAACTTTTGTGAAATAAATGAAATAAAATAAATGAGAGAATTGAATTAGGAAGGAACAGGAACATTTTAATTACTCAATGTTTTATAAAATATAAGTGAAGTGCGGGGGGATCAGCTATGGAAAGTTTATGAGTGTTCCCATAGAAGTATGATATTTATCTGAAAGGTAATGTGCAAAATGTTAAGATTTAAATGAATATTAATATTAATGATAGAATTGAATTGGTATGGATTGTTGTTTTAATTATATTATATATTTATAATTTTTCTTTTTTTAAAATAGTGTGTAGTTTTAGAATGTACCAAGCAGAATCCAAATGGAAGTTATGTATTATATTAAGTGTTATAATTTTAGGGGAAAGATATAAAGGCGTCATACTCCAATCAGTGATTACAGGAGAAATTTTGTTCAATGAGAAAAGATAGTAGACAGTTGAAACGGGACAGACAAAGAATATAAGTACAATGATTTGAATTGAGATGAAATAAATAAAATAAAATTAAGAAAGTTAAAAGAGGGAAGAAGCTATATAGAAAATGTAGAATAATAATAAGATATGGAATGGAATATAAAAATGAGCATGAATTTGAATTTGTGTCTGTACGAAGAGATGTAACCTGGGACTTTCAAAAAAGATGTTTTATGTTTTTATGTTTTATGTTTTGTTTGTTTATGTTTGTTTTTAAAAATCAATAAAATTTTCAGAAAAAAAAAGAGGCAAATAGAAGTATGCTTTGCTCCCACTCTGGAATATGGAGCAAGTCTCCATCCGCCACCACGGCCACCCTTCCCTTCTCAGGCAAGAAGTGAGGGGGAGGAGAGAGGGAGGGGCTAGCCAGTGGTGGGGGCATCTGACAGGAGCCACAGCAGAGGGATGAAAGAACTTCATTTATCTGGAAACCTAAAATGATTCTTGATTTCAATCGTATGGTAAAAAGGCACTCAAAAAAGAAAGAACAACATTAAAAAAAACACCAAAAAACAAACAAACATCCCAACTCTCGCCTGTTTTTGGAAATGGCTCAAGTGGGAAAACACACACACATACACACACACATGAGAGACAGAGAGGGGGGGGGAGAAAGAAAGAGATGAGAAAGAGAGAGGGAAAGAAAGAGATGAGAAAGAGAGAGGGAAGAGAGAGATATAAAAGAGAAGTGAGACAGAGAAAGATGAGAAAGAGAGGGGGAGAAAAAAAAAGAGAAATGAGAAATAAGATAGAGGGAAAGAAATAGAGAGGAGAGAGAGGAGGAGAAAGAGAGAGGGAGAAAGAGATGAAACAGAAAGACAGAGAGAAAGAGAGATGAGAGAGAGAAAGGGGAAAAGGGAGAGATGAGAGAGAGAAAGAGAGATGAAAGAAAAAGAGAGATGAGATAGAGAGAGAGAGAGGAGAAAGAAAGAGGAGAAAGAAAGAGAGAGATAAGAGAGGAGAAATAGAGGGAAAAAGAGAGGGAGAGACAGAGAGATGAGAGAAACAGAGACTGAGACAGACACAGAGAGAGGGGGGAGAGAAAGAGAGAGAGAGAGAAAGAGAGAGAGAGAGCTGCTTCCCAGAGGAAAAAAAAAGAGTGTTGGGCTTACCTGAAACGCATTTTCTAGTTGTAAGGGAGGAGAATCCAAAGCTGTCTCCTGCTCCCTTGCTTAAAGACATAGTCAATCAAAGTTTAGTCCAGCCCCCTTTCCACTGTGCATGCCTAGTTTTTGATGAAGGCTGATGACTGACTTGGAGAGTTCTTTGGTGTTCTTTCTTGACCATCCTGAGCTTAGGACTAACTATCTAAGGGTGGGATTTGGATTCTTCTCCCCTAACAACTAGAAGATGCGTTTCAGGTAAGCCCAACACTCTTTCTCAATTGTAGGGTTGGAGAAAGTGTGGGACATACCCAAGCTAATTGTCCTAAGGGTGGGCCAACTCCTTGTCCTGAGCCCCCATCTCCATGTGAACTCTTTGTAGCACTCTTCTTCCAAAGGATGCTTCTACTGATGCAAATGTATCCAGTTTATAATTTCTGATGAATGGAGATGGCAATGACCATGCTGCTGCTCTACAGATCTCTTCAAACAAGGCCTATGTGTTCCATGCCGCTGATGTGGCTGCACTCCTAGTTGAATGTGCCGTTATGTTGCCCAGCAATTGCAATGATTGGCTTTCATAAGCTTTTGTGATGCATGTCTTGATCCATCTGCCTATGGTAGATGGTGAAACCCTTTGTCCCAATGAACTCAGTTGTAAATGAAACGAACAATGCTTCCATTTTTCTAATGGGCCCTATTCTCTTAATATAAATGCGTATAGCTCTTCTAACATCCAAGGAGTGCCACTTCCTTTCTAGGCTATGGACCAGTTCTGGGCAGAAGTCTGGTAGTACTAACTCTTGTGCTCAATGGAACGTAGAATTGATCTTTGGGATAAAGGTCAAGTCTAATTTAATACTACCCTATTCGAGTGAACATACAGAGGTCCTCCCTCATGGATAATGCTGCCAACTCTGAAATTCTTCTGGCTGATGTAATGGCTATTAGGAAGGCTACCTTAAGGGTGAGTGAAGGTACTTCTACTGACCTCAGCAGTTCAAAGGGCTCAGTCATATGCACCCTCAGCACTCTTGTCAAGTCCCAAGTAGGGTACCTATGTATCACTGGTGGCTTTAGATCGGTTGCTCTCCTGATGAACATGCTGATTAGGGGGTGTCGTGAGAGGGATTCCAAGGTCCTACAACCCAATACTGAAGCTATTGCTGCTACCTTCCTCCTTAAGGTGTTAGGGGCTAAGCCCTTCTCCAGGCCTTCCTGGAGAAAATCCAGCACTTGAGTAACTAACACTATGGTTGGATCTATTTGTTTCTTGGATCACCAGGTTCCAAATGCTCTCCAAGTAGCATCATAAATTCTGTTGGTTGATGATCACCTGGATGCCTGGAGTGTCTGTATTACCTTGTCTGAGCACTCTAAATGCATTAGTGTGGTCCTCTCAAGTGCCATATGGTTAGTTGCAGCCACTGTTGCTCTGGGTGTTGTATGGCTCCCTGACTCAGTTCTACCTTGTCTGGGGGAATTCTCCATGGTCTGGATACTGACAGATCTACCAGATCCACGTACCAAGACCTACTGGGCCAGTGAGGTACTACCATTAAGACCTCTGCCCCCTCTTCTATCACTTTCTTGATTACCCTTGGTATCAAGGGGAGTGGGGGGAATGCCTAGAGCAAACCCTTTGGCTTGGAGCACATCGGTTCCTTCCGCTCCCTGTGTTGGGAATCTTGACTAGAATCTTGGGAGTTGTGCATTTGCTGGCATTGCAAACAGGTCCAGGACTGCTCTCCCGAATCTGTGCAACAGTTCCCTGAACAGGTCTGGATGCAGGTGCCACTCCGAGTGTCGACCATTGTTCTGCTGAGCCGATCTGCCTGAATGTATTCCACTCCCGATATTCCACGCCCTGATCAATAGGTGTGTCTCCACCCAGTGGCCCAATCACTCTGATTCTTGCATGAGCGCTAGGGAGTACCCCCCTGCCTGTTGATATGAGCCTTGGTGGTCACGTTGTCTGTCAGGATCAACATATGCTGTCCCACTATCGCTGATCTGAAGACCCTTAGAGCCAGATGAGATGCTCTGAGCTCCAACCAGTTGATGTTGTTCTTGAGGTCTGATTGAGACCATTGACCCTGTGTAATCTGGCTTTGACAGTGGTCTCCTCAGCCTACTAAACTTACATCTATTGTGATAGTCGGGTCGGTTCCTTGAACCCACATCCCCTTGTCACTGCAGGTGATCTCCACCACCGGAGTGACTGCTTCACTCTGGGGGGGGGGGACTCATACCTTGGTTTCTGTATTGCCCTTGCTTACTCTCTGGTAAGGTAATAGGAACCACTGCAATGTCCTTGCGTGCAGCCTGGCCCAAGGTACTATCGAGATACACGATATCATCTTCCCTAGTATTTGTGACAGCAAGTCCAGGGACACCCCCGGAGCTGTGCTCACTTGATTTATTGAGGACCTTATGCTGTCCTGCTTTTCCTGTGACAGGTAAACCTTGCAGGAGTTGGTGTCTATTACAGCTCCTAAGTGTTGTAATCACCTGGTCGGTTCTAAGTGACGCTTTTCAAAATTCACCAAAAAGCCATGCTCTTGTAATGTCTGTATCATGGTTTCTAGATCACTTTGTGCTCTTTGAGTCGACGTTGACTGTATTACTATGTCATTTAAGTAGCATTAGACCCATATGGGCTTTATTCTGAGGAAGGCTGCTACTGCTGCCAGGACCTTGGTGAAAGTCCTCGGCACTGAGGACAGGCCAAATGGTAGAGCCCTATACTGATAGTGTCTCCCTGCATAACAAAACTACAGGAACTTCCGATGCCTCCTGGTAATAGGTATGTGTAGGTAAGCATCTGTGAGGTCTACTGATGTCAGGACATCTCCCTTCCGTATGCTCCCTAGTATAGCTTGCAGGGACTGCATCTTGAATTTCCTGTTACCATGTGCCTGTTTAGTAATTTGAGATCCAAAATTGGTCTCCACCTCCCCCCCCCCCCCCGAAGCCTTCTGCACAACAACAGGTTTGAATAGAACCCTTGTCCTTGTTCATTCTCTGGTTCCACTTGTACCACCCAAATGTCCAGCAGATGTTGAACTGCTGTTTCCATAATTACCCTTTTGGTTCTGTCCCTTGTTGTCGGGCATCTTCTGGCATCTTGGGTATGGAGATGAATTCCACAGCTAGGCCTTAATGTGTTTAGGACCTACTTGTCCATTGTAGTCGACCCATCGGTCGACCGACCCATCGGTCGGTGAATAGGCCCAGTCTCCTGCCAATGAGCGCATTGTTCCAGCCGTCACTTTGTATGTCGGAAGGCCCTGCCGGTCGAACTCCAGAAGGGGCGTCTTCCCTGGGACCTTTGTCCACCCCATCTCTAAATCCTGACATATCTGGATGTCTGTGGGGGGTCTGTGTATACTGTGTAGGGGTCTGTGTGTACTGTCTCTGTGTGTATGGACAGTGGCTAAAGCCACCCTCCAAAATAGAAAAGGGCTGTTGCCGTGTATATGGAGAAGGTCGCCTATCTTCCTGACCAACTTTTCTTGGTAAGACCTTCCTCTTGTCCTTGGTTTCAATCAGTAATGGCTCAATGGCCTCCCCAAAAAGTTTGTCCCCTTTAACTGGAGCTGATGCCAGTTTCCATTTATGTTTCAGATCTGCCTGCCAGTGGCAGAGTCAAACAAGTCACCTTGCAGCCACTGAAGCTGTGATGGCCTTAGTTGCATACTTGACCCCATTAAGTGTGGCGTCTGGTATGAACTCTGTTGCAGCAGTTATTTTGTTCAAATCCTGTTGCAATCGAAGATCGCCAGGTGGCATCCTTTCCTGCATCTGTTCAATCCATATCAGGACTGCTCTGCTGAAAAATGATGCCGTGGACGTTGCCTTTACCACCCATGCCGCAGCCTGGTAAACTTTTTGTGGGGTCTGTTCTGTTTTCTTATCCTCCCCTTTTAGACCATCCTCAGCCTCGTTAGCCAACACTGTAGCAGACATGGAGGCTGCCACAGGGCTGTCTATCGTGGGAACTGGGAATAGGTCCGCTAGTTCTGCATTATAAAATTTCCTCTCATTCTCCCCTGGCGTTGGGAAAATAACTGGTCTGTCCAACCGACCTTCCACCACTTCCCTGAACAATTCAGGTGAAGATATGGATTCACTTTCAACCTTGGTTCTAGCAAAAAATCTATCAGTTCCTCCCTACTCTGACCAGACAGTATACAGGGCAGGATTGGATTCTCCCTTTGGCTCCCTGAGAAGAAGCGTCCAGGTAGGACCAATGCCCCTTCTCCACTGAGCCGAAGGAAGAATCCAGGATGAGACATACCAAAGCTGACTGATGGCTGTCCCACAGGAGGGAATATTTCTACATGAACACCCTGCAGGATTCATCTTCCAAAGGATACCTCTGCTAAGGCAAAGGAGTCAATTTTATAAGGTCTTATGAATGGGGTCATAGATGACCAAGTCACAGCTCTACAAAAGTCCAGAACCAAAGTCTGCATTGCCCAGGGTACAGTGGTCGCCACACTCCTCGTTGAGTGCACAGTGATTCTCCTGGACACAGGAAGAGCCAGTAACTCATAGGCCTTCGCAATACAGGCTCTAAGCCAGCGGCCCACAGTAGAAGGTGTCACCCTGTGACCCAAAGTTGACAGCTGAAAGGAAATGAACAGGGCTTCAGTCCTCCTAAAAGAGGAGGTCCTTTTTATGTATATATGGAAGGCCCTCCTAATGTCCAAGGTGTGCCATTTTCTCTCTAGTGCATGGGTAGGCCCTGGACAGAAGTCAGGCAAAATCAACTCCTGTGAGCGATAGAATAAGGAGTTCACCCTGGGTAGAAAGGTAGGGACCAACTGCAGAACCATCCTGTCTGCATGGAAAATGCACAGATCCTTTCCGATGGATAAGGCCGCCAACTCCAAGATACGCCTGTCCAAAATAATGGCCACTAAGAATGACACCTTGCATGTGAGTAGGCAAGGGTTCAAATGGGGGAGAAGTCAGTACCTGCAGGACCCTAGGAAAATCCCAGGTGGAATAACGGTGGACCAACAGTGGCTTCAAATTAGTGGCTCCCCTACGGAAGGCTTTCACCCTGGGATGTTGGGCCAGAGTGAATGAGTCATTGACCAGAAAAACTGAGGCCAAGGCAGGCACCTGGCTCTTCAAGGTACTGGGGGTGAGACCTCTGTCCAACCCGTCCTGCATAGGTGACTGGCACACTAGCCGCAGAAAATCCTCCATGATGTGTCATATCCTGGTCGTGGAAGGTCTTCTGGCCACCTGGATGGTCTGAATGACCCTTCTGGAAAACTTCTCCTGTTTCAGGAACACCCGCTCAAGCACCAGATGGTCAATCGAAATCAGGCTGAATATGGATGCTTGATCAGGTCCTGGCTGAGGGAGATCCTGTGCAGGGGAATTCTCCAGGGTCTGGAGACAGACAGGCCCACCAGGTCAGTGAACCATAGGGACCTCAGCCAGAAAGGGGCTACTAACAGAACCTCCACCCTCTCTGCCAGTACCTTTCTGACTGTCCCCAGAATCAGTGGAAGGGAGGAAGGCATACAATAGCCCTTGGGGCCACTTGCACCAGAGAGCATTGACTCCTTCTGCTCCCGGTGCTGGGAACCATGCAAAGAACCTTGGGAGCTGCGAGTTCTCTGGAGATGCAAAGAGATCCAGAATTGAACGGCTGAAACATTCCATCATCTCCTGGAACAGACTGAGATGCAGTCACCATTCTGACTGGTCAACTGTGGCCCTGCTCAACCAGTCTGTTTGCACATTGGAAACTCCTGAGATATTTTCTGCTCGCAGGGACAACAGGTGTCTCTCCGCCCACCTGCACAACTGAGTTGCCTCCTGCATTAGAGATCTGGAGCGAGTGCCCCCCTGCTGGTTTATGTGGGCCTTGGTGGCCACATTGTCCATGAGGAGAAGAATCTGTCTCCCCATCACCTCCTGCCTTAGATCTTTGAGAGTTAAGCAGGCAGCCCTGAGCTCAAGCCAATTTATGTTGTAAGCGAGCTCATCCCGTGACCACCTAACCTGGAGTCCCAGGTGAGTTCCCCCCAACCATACAAACTGACGTTGGTGGTGATGGTAATCCTCTGTACAATCCATGGCTCGGGAATGCCACCAATGGAGAGAATGAAGAACCAGCAAAGGGACGCAAACCTTCTAGTAGGGGAGCAGGAACCACTGCAGGGTTCGGACATGGAAGTGGGCCCATGAGACAATCCCGATGCACAATATCATCTTGCCAAGAAGTTGATACAGCAAGATGATAGGTGCCTCTCTGGCAGACAGGATCTGTGATGTGACTTCCCTTATACTTTCTCGACGCTCCTGTGAGAGAAAGACCTGGGCAGTTAAGGTGTCTATGATAGCCCCCAAATGCAAGAGATGAGTCAATGGTACTAGGTGGCATTTGTCCAGGTTTATCGAGAATCCATGGTCTCGAAGGATCCTGATTGTTGACATCATATCCTCCTCCGCCTTTGGTCTGGAAGAAGATGCTATCAGAATGTCCTCCAAATAGCATTGGATCCTTATGGGTAAGGATCTGAGGTATGCCACTACAGCCACCAGGAGCTTGGTATAAGTCCGTGAGGCTGATGACAGGCTGAATGGGAGAGCCCTGTATTGAAAATGGTGGCTGCCATAGCAAAACCTCAGGAACTGACGGTAGTTGGGGTCTATGGGCACATGGAGGTAGGCCTACCGAAGCCAAAAAAATCTCCCTCCTGCAGGCCTGTAGGATAGAGTGTAGGGAGTGCACCTTGAATCTTCGGTAGATTAGATCAGGGGTTGCCAACCTTTTGGACCTCAGGGACCACCAAACTCATAATTTTATATTCCAGGAACCACTAACCAGTTCTGTGGGCATGGCCTAATTTGTGGGTGTGGCTGGGCATGGCTTGTATGTAAATATTATAAATATTTATACAAATATTGAATATTTTATAAAAAAAGAGCAATTTTTGCCCAAAAGCAGGCAAAGCAGGCAGATTGAGTTGCTCACAGAATCACAGATTCATTCAGAGATCTATCTATCTAGCTCAGTCTGTCACATAAAATTTGCTTGCAAGCAAACTCACAAAATTAACTCACAAGACACCATGCATGTAAATATTGATATATTTTTTTAATCAAAAAGAGCAACTTTTACCCAAAATCAGGCAAAGCAGGCAGATTGAGTTGCTCACAGAATCATTCAGTGATCTATCTATCTGCCATCAGCTAGCTCAGTCTCTCAAATTTGCTTGCCGTCAGTCTGCACTGAATTTGCTTGCAAGCAAAATTTTAGTCCTAAGGGAGGTTCGGCTGTGCTGAGCCGAAGATCTAAAGACTAGCTAGAAAGCATGAAATCCAATCATTTCCTGCTTCCTAGTTAATCTAAATCTCCTGGCACAGCAGAACAGATGATGGTCGGAAAAAGGAAAAATAGCAACTTAGCAGGCAAGTTTACCAGGTAAGGAGAGAGTGGGCGGGGAGTGTTCCCGTGGGCCATGTGGGCCGCACAGCCTTGTGTTTCTGCATAGCCTGGATTAATTGCTTTGTGGGGGTGCTCTAGGGATGAGATTTCTCTGCAGCCCACCAAAATTTTCTCACGGCCCTTGAACCCTTTCAAGTTAAGGATTGCTCGCCTCCCCACCCCCTCACGAGGCCTTTGGAATCACAACCCAAATTGAATAGAACCCCTGTCTCTCCTGTTCTCCAGGAACCAGCTGGATGGCCCGAGTGTCCAGCAGATGGTGGATCACCGATTCCATGAGATCCCTCCTTGAGGGATCCCTTGAGATGGGGCAGCATACAAAAGCACTGGGAAGGGAAGAAACTCCTGAGAGAGACCTGACCATAAAATAGTCAGGATCCAAGCATCCGTCGTGATCTGTTCCCACTTATGCCAGAACAGTCCCAGATAGCCCCCTATGGGAGAGGAGGCTTGGGTGACACTTGTTGCATCTGAAAGACAGAAAGAACCTTCTGTCATCTTGCCTCTGATGCCCTCAGGGCCAAAGGACAGTCTATCGGCCTGAGATGAGGATCTTTGAAAGAAGGGCGTACTTTGACGGGAAAAACTTGCCCCAGATTCCCCCTGTTTAAAGGAGGGCTTTCTGTAGTAGGGTGGAGACCTGTAATCAAAACAGGCAGAATCTTTCACTTGTCCCTGGTTTCCATCAAAAAAAGGGATCTTCTCTCCCTTGAAGGGAGCAAACGCCAGCTTCCATTTGTTTCTGGCGTCCATCTGCCAATTTCTTTACCAGGTGAGCCTACATGCTGTTACAGATGAGGCCATGGCTCTAGAAGAAATTTTGGCTGACATGAGGTGGCATTAGCTATCGATTGAGCTCCGGCTATTATCTTATTTAAGTCCTGATGCACCCTGAGGTCCTCGGGTGGGCTTCTATCCTGCAGCTGCCACAACCACCCATTAAATAAGGTAGACTCAGACCCATTGGGGTGAGTGTACCCCCAGGGGACTCCCACTGCTTTTTAATCACATTCATAATGTCTAGAGCACAGGTACAACATCCACCACAGATACTTTCTCAGTGAATAGGTAATCTTCCTGATCCTCCCCCTCTGGGGGGAAGATCCTGGGTGACCTTGTCCCTTTTTAAGATGAGCCGTGCTCTTAGCCTTAACCAGCAGAGTCTTGAGGAGAGCCAGCTGGAAAAGGTCCTTAAAGGAGGGAGGACCTGCTACCTCTGACTCCCCGTCCGAAAAGCCCTCTCTGGAAGGAGGTCCCTCTTGGAAACATAAGACTGGCTTCTTTCCAAAGGGGATGCAAAATGATTTCTTTTCGGCTGTTCTGCATAAGCCTGCCCCTGCCCCTGAGGAACATCTCTGTTGGTGTCCAAACCAGGCAGCTGGCCCAGCTGGTTGACTTCAGCCTGAAATTTTTGTCTAATTGTTTGAGGGATCCAGACTCTCATGAAGGATGGCATCTCTTGCCTGTGGGTCTCCTCAGACTGCAACCCAGCCACTAGAGGTAAAGGTGGCTTCAGACGCAGGTCTGGTTCTGCTGGAGGCTTGGCTTCCAGGTGCAGCAATCAAAAATCCTTGTGGTGGCTTTTTTTTTATGATTATTATTTTATAATTATTATGAGTGGCTTTTGCCTTGATTTGGAGGTTTCCCTACAAATGCTGAGTACTTGAGCCACCAGGAGATGAGGCAGTCAAATATTGTCTATCTGCCAATTGGTTTTCCTGCCTGCCATCTTGTGGGAACAGAGGAGAGATGGCTCTGTTTTCAGCCATCTTGGAGTCTCTCACTGCCTTATCAAACTCCTTATCTAGGGCTTTTTGTCTATGCCTGGCCTGCCTATCCTCTGCCCTAGGCGATCTTTTAGGGGATAGGGTCCTAGCTCTGATCCTAGCTGCTGCCTCCAGCCCAGCAGACCTGGACTTAGTTAACAGATAAACAGAGTTGGAAGGGATCTTGTAGGTCATCTAGTCCAACCCCCCACCCAAGCAGGAGACCCTACACCATTTCTGACAAATGGCAGTCCAATCTCTTCTTGAAAGTCTTAAGTGACGGCGCTCCCACAGTTAATCCCCTTGCAACTCTCTCCTTACTCTGCTGAGGAGCTGATAATTCTTGACCAGCTCCCCTGGTGGCCATTTTGAGCCCGCCAAAAATAATTGTCACTGACAGGGAGAGAGAAAAGGAAAAAAGGGGGCAAAAGAAAAAGAAAAACAGAATTTATTTGATCTAAAGCTTTGGCTTTGGTCACAGCAGCTGTCCACCACTTCAAGAGGCTAGTGCGACCCAGAAGTGGTGAGGTCAGCACAGCTCCACAATTTAAGGCAAGAGTCAAAGCAACTGACTCCTGCCCCCCCAACCCCGGGCCATATGGGCTTTCAGGGGCACCTCCAACCAAATTTACAATCACAATTCCAAAAAAAACAGTCCACCAGCCAAGAAATTTTTTTAAAGGCAGTCAAAAAAATGTGAAAAACAAAAGTGCTAACCAGAAAGCCGGTTAGCTGTCAAACCTGCTCTAAGCCTTTCGAAGAGAAAAAACTCAATCCAGGGGATGATTCTTCTACAATCTTAACTATTCAGAGCTCTTAAAGGGTGGTCTGAACACGCTGAGACAGAGTGAAGAACTGGGGACACAACCAGGGGGTGTGTCCTCAGTTTTTCAACTCAGTCTGCAGAACTGAGACCAGAGACTACCCATCCTGGATTCTCCCTTCAGCTCAGTGGAGAAGTTAGGAATTGATTCCTAAGCTAACAGGTTTCAAATTTCTCATTTTCCCATTTTAAGTGAACTGACTCACCTGATAACCAGTTTACAAGAAATTTAGGAGGAACAGAATTGAAGAGTTTTTGTCATAATGCAAGAAAAATTACAGTACATTGGTTTTAAACTGAAAATAGTTCACTTGCTGACATTCTTGCAGCATTTTCCACTTCATCTTCATACCATAAATCTTGCTAAAGAAACTCTGTAAACATGCTTGGGAAAGAGTCACTTTCAAGTCAAAGAACTACCGAAAAGGCTGGAACTAGACTATGTTGCCTATTTTCCAGGCTGTATTATCCATATTATTTTTAAAAGCTTTTTTATTTAAAAAGAGAAAGTGGAAGCACTATCAAGTTTTTAAAAAATCAGCCTCAAGAATAATCTTGTGAAAAATATTTCTGGATCCCACATATAATTCCAGGGTCTTTTTGAAGATAAAAAGAAGTTGTAGCTCAAAATTCTATATAAAATCATACACATCTGCTCAGAAGAAAAGACAAAGATAATTTGGCATAATAGAGAGCATCCAAAAGATTAGACAAGATTATGGGGAGCTATCTTATCCATTTACTTTCTAGTAAATAGACTTTTTATACCTGGCCGTGCCCACCATGGCAAACATTTTGAGAATATTCAAAATATATCCAAATGGCCCTAAATATTTGGAGATCCCTGCCATACCATAGCACCATGCTGGTTCTGAAAATTATTTTTATATATCATAACATGCTCTGCAGTAATCTTCCTAAAGTGGTACACTCCAGATATTTTGGATTAAAAGTTCTTGTATATGATGGGAGCTTTGAAATAATGAAATGATGCATATGCTAGGTCCTTCCTAGCCAATACGTTAACTTTTTGGCATCCTCTAGTATTTTCTAAATGCCATAGAGGAACTCTTCCAAACAGCTAAGCATTTAATATTTTGCTTTGTTTCATTTTCCAGTCATCAATAATCTACTCTTTGGCAAGAATACTGTTTCGTCACCCAATGTGGTTGCATCTTGGAATTATATTACTTTTATCTGCCTTCCTGCTTTGCTTCCCAATCTTCATTCAAAATTTGAATTTCAGAAACTATACGCATTCATTTAAAAACTTTCATAATCAGTCTCCACATGCTCATTCTGTAACATGAAAATAGTAAGAAAAGGGTACTGGCATAGCTCAAATTCCTACACATCTCCTCATGTTAGAAGCCTACTTGACTTATATAGATTCCTCAAACAAGTAAGAATCTTAACCTTTCAAAGTTTTAAATCATACTACTCAAAGCTAACACAGCCTTGTCCTTGTTGAAGACAAAGGACTCATCTCTGATCTAATCCTTAGGTCAAGAAATGGTTCAAAAAAGTTCATGTTTTATATGGATTCATATCTCAGATGGATTTTTGTCTTTCGCCCATCTCATAATCTTCCTCCCACAACATAATTTCTAGAAATCTCCAGATGTGTCCCTGAACTTGGGCTTTCATAATCTTTTTAAGTCAGGGATGCAATCAATCTACCATAACACTTTTAAAAATCACATTAAAACAAATTCCAGTATCTCCACTGTAATTTTATAATATTCCTGAGAATCTTCTTTGGGTATTATAAATAGTATTCTTGTCCTGTCCAAATTAGGAGAGACGCTGTGTGAGGTTACTGAAATTTCAGACTTAGCAAACTGGCAATACTTCTATCATTTTGTATTTTTTTTAAATGCTTGCAACTTTTGAGAATTTGGGAGCGTCATGTGGAAAGAGAATAATATTTTAGTATCTGTGACAATAGATTTTACCACTCCAGTTTAGCAAATAGGCTGGTAGTATCAGAATGAACTAAAGTTTAATGATTCATTTTAAGGCAAGCACAAGGGAATCACAAATAAACCAACTACAAGTAGTCCTCAATTTATGACATTGTTTAGCAACCATTCAAAGTTCCCTGACTTCACTGAATGGTCAGGTGACTGTATTTGGCAACTGCATTTATGAGTCTTTGCAGCATCTCTGTTAGGGATACACACCCTAGCAGAATGTGCAACGGCAGTCTAGCAGGCAGGCAAATTAGGTGAGATAAACGTTGTTGTAGTTTACTTTCAGTAAGACAGATACACTGTGCCAGTTAAATAGTTTTTTATTCCAGCAAGAGTTATAGCATAGTCAAAACAGTCCATATGTTATACACTAGTTCAGTCCATCCAGGGATTAATCAGTTGCAAAGTCCAGTGTTGAAAATAGAGGTCAGTAAACTTACAAATAATCAGTCCAGCAATATATCTCTTTTGCAGTCAGAGATATGAAGAAAATCAAACCCCTTTTCTTCATTTCAGCAACAGCAGCGAAACACATGCAGTTATCACCATCAATCCAACATTGTCAGCTACCAGTATAAGCCAGCAAACGGTGAGCTCTCTTGCTCCCTCTTATGGTGATTTTACAACCGCACCCAAAATACATGTTTTGCAGTTAAAGTGATTCTTACACTTAAACTCACTAACATAGTTTATATATTATTTTGATCCAAACTAAGTTAGGTAACCAATGTTATCCCTAAACAATCTCATGGTCACATGACTTTATTTTATGACAGTTTTGACAAAAATTGGAATTTGTTTCAGCTTTTGGCAAAACTGGCCCATAGCAAACCATTTATTTGCTAAACAAGATGTGGCATTCGTTTAATGACCACTCCCAAAAAGCTCATAAAATTGGTCACATGAGTGATCTGATTTACAACTGTCACAACTTACAACCATGATGGGTAGGCTCCATTGCTGTCATAACTCAAGGACTATCTATATGTCACTAGACACCATGCCTAGTATTGTAGTACATCCCGTAGAAATCTTCCCCAAGCTGGTAGTATTCATATATGGACTACAAATCTTACAATTTTTTAATCATGTTTTAGAAGTTATTATACTAAAATCATTTTTAGCATTCAGAAATATGTTTACCTTACTGTTTTAACAACCACAGTTTTTGATTGAAATTGAAGATATTCTTTGCTTCATTTGCAAGAGCAACCAACATTACAAAAGGAACAAATGAACGATGATTTGTTTCAGAAAGTTGGGGGTTTGCTCACACAAGTAAAGTTTAAATTTTCATTGTTCCTGACAATGTTGACCTGGCATTGTAAATATTCCCTGCAGCTAGAAAAAGTCATAACTGCAAGAATGAACAAAGATGAAGAAATCTTAAAGGCAGCCAGGGCCGAGTTAAATGAAGCTAGACGCCAGTGGCATCATATGCAGATCGAAATAGACTCTCTTCATGCCATGGTAAGTGTAAGCAAACAGCTACTCTAAAATTGTTTTCAGAAAGAAAACATTTCTTCTTCTGTTAACTCACAAGTTTAAACATCTTTATTATTCCTTCTAATAAGAATTGTTCTTTGGGGATTTAAAAAGGGCATTGGTACTTACCTGAGATGCTTGTTCTCTATGAGCTGTGAATGGGCGTTGGTAGAAGTTACCATGAACGTCCTATCTATGCTGCAAGAGAACCCAGGATGCGTTGACTCCTTCCTATGATGTCATAGCTGAGTCTGCACTAAGATATAAAAGCCAGCCCCCAGGAGAGACCCTAGCTTTGGCGAAGATATTTGACAGACTGAAAGGTGTCTCTGAAAACCCAAAATAAATACAGAAATATGTCTTACCCTCTCTGGACGAATCAAGGGAGGGGCTGGGCTCTCTCGCAGCATAGATAGAAAGGGCGTTCACAGTAACTTCTACCAATGCCCATTCTCCTCCATGCTGCATCGAGAGCCCAGATGGGACATACCAAAGCTTGCATGTCCACGGGCAGGTCCTCGTCTGGCTCAACACACCAACTGTGGAACCACTCATTGAAGCATTCGTCTGCTGAAGGCTGCAGTCGCCGAGGCAAAAGCATCCAGACAGTAGTGTCTGATGAAAGGAGACAGGGATGTCCACATGGCCGCACGACAAATCTCCTCCAAGGATGCTTGGGTCACCCAGGCAGCAGAAGTGACCGCGCTTCTGGTAGAGTGCGCTGTCAGACTTCAGGGAACCGGAAGGGCCGCAGCTTTGTAGGCTTGCTCAATGCAAGACCTGACCCACCTGCTAATAGAAGGAGAAGAGGCCTTGTGCCCCAAGTGAGAAGGGAAAAAGGAAACAAACATGGCTTCTGACTTCTTGAAGGAGGAAGTGCGCTTAATGTATATTCTAAGAGCCCTTCTTACGTCTAGCATGTGCCACTGCCACTCTAAGTCATGGTGTGGAAGAGGACAGATCAGGCAAAACAATGTCCTGGGACCTGTGAAACCAGGTGTTAACCTTTGGAATAAATGAGGGGTCCAGACAAAGAACAACCCTATCATCGTGAAAGGAACAAAGGTCCTGTCTGAGGGAAAGAGCAGCAAGCTCAGAAACCCTCCTGGCAGAAGTGATGGCAACAAGGAACACTACCTTCAGAGTCAGGAAACGGAGAGACACTGTTTTAAGGGGTTCAGAAGGGGACTTTGTAAGGGCATTAAGGACCAAATGAAGGTCCCAGGAAGGATACCCGTGAACCACCAGAGGGTGCAGGTTGGAAGCCCCTTTCAAAAACCTCCTGACTGAAGTGTGATGGGATAAGGAAGGAAGCAAACCCCATGAAAGGACTGAGGACAGGGTCACAACCTGCCTGCGTAAGGTGTTGGGGGCCAAACCTTTCTCCAGCCCATGCTGAAGGAAACTAAAAACTTCTGCCAACTGGGCTGAAGCAGGAGAAAGACCCTCCCTGAGGCACCATCGGGAAAAAGCTTTCCAGGTGTAGATGCATCTTGTAGAAGATCTGCGAGAAGTCAGGATAGTGAGGATGACGCTTTCTGGAAGGTCAGCCTCTTCTAGCCATTGCCACTCAAGTGCCACATGGTCAGTTTGAACCACTGGGGCTCTGGGTGGAGCAGGGCCCCTGGTGAAGGGAGATTAGATGGGCAGGGATCCTCCAAGGAGAAGCCACTGATAGGTTGACCAGGTCCACAAACCAGGGCATCCTTGCCCAATAGGGTGCCAGGAGGAGCTCCGCACGTTCCTCCAACCTCTTTTGAATTACTGCCGGAATGATGGGAAGCGGGGGAAAGGCATAGAAGAGACCCTTGGGCTATCTGCACTGAAGAGCATTGGCCCCTTCTGCTCCCTGGCAAGGAAACCTGGTGAAGAATCTGGTGACTTGGGCATTTTGAGGAGTGGAGAAAAGATCCACCTCCGGTGTTCCAAATCTGAGGGAAAGATCCCTGAATAGAGATGGAGGAATGCACCATTCTGCCTGGTTGACTAGGCTTCTGCTGAGCCAGTCGCCTGGGAGTTGCTGACCCCGGAGATGTGGTCTGCCGAGATTGATAACAGGTGTTTCTCTGCCCATAACCCCAACCGTAGAGCCTCTCTCATGAGGGCTTTGGACCTCGTCCCCCCTTTCCGGTTAATATGAGCCTTTGCGGCCATGTTGTCCGTAAGGACTAGAACATGAGAGCTGGTGACTGATTGCCAGAAACGCTTGAGAGCTCTGAGTTCTAGCCAATTTATGGGAAGGGTCTGTTCGGATCTGGACCAAATGCCCTGAGTATCTGCCCCTGCATATGGGAACCCCAACCCAGGAGGCTGGCTTCGGTGGTTATCACTAGCCTGTCTCAGATGAGTGGCTGGTTCCTGCTCGTTGGTAGAGAAGCAGGAACCATTGGAGGGCTCAGGAGTGGAGCCGAGCCCACGGGACAATGCCAGTACAGGAAACCATCTCCCCCAGAAGTTTGGACAGCAGTGACAGGGGGACAATTTGATGTTGCTGGATCTGGCTGATGATCTCTGCAAGGCTCTTTCCACGAGCTGGGGACAGGAAAACCTGGCACGACATGGTATCGATGACTGCTCCCAAGTGTTGCAATTTGGTTGTAGGAGAGAGCTGGCTCCTTTTGGTGTTGATGGAAAATCCGTAGCTCTGGAGACATGATAGAGTAATTTGCAGATCCTGGTGGGTTGCAAGGATGGAAAAGGAAAGAATCAAAATGTCGTCCAAGTAGCATTGGATCCTCACTGGAATAGAATGCAGAGATGCCACCAATGCTGCCAGAACCTCTGTGAAGACCCTTGGAGCTGATGAGAGGCTGAAGGGAAGTGCTCAATACGGGTAATGGGTATTCTGATAACAGAAACGGAGAAACTGGTGATGATGAGGCCAAATTGGGAGGTGGAGGTAAGCCTCAGTGAGATCAATGGAAGAGAGGAGGTCGCCCTCCCGAACGCTCTCTAAAATAGAATGCAGAGTCTGCATTTTAAATTGCCTGTATTTTACAAATTGGTTGAGAAATTTTAGATCAAGTATGGCTCGCCACCCCCCCTGAGGCTTTGGGAACAATGAAAAGGCGAGAATAAAGTCCACCTCCCTGTTGAGATGGGGAACAGGTTGAATAGCCCTGATTTCAAGAAGGTGCTGAATGGCCTGATTCATGAGGGCTTGCCTGGAAATGTCTCAAGACAGAGGACAGATCAAAAAATTGGGGGGGGTAGGTTTAGGAAGTCCAATTCTAATCCTGACCCCATAGTGCTGAGCACCCAGGCGTCCATCGTTGACTCCTCCCATTTGGAGGCAAAGAAGGCTAGGCAACCTTCGATGGGTGGGGAGAACGAGGGATTACTTAGAGCGATGGAAGGAATGACCCCCTCCCCCCGAAAGGGCTGTTTAACAGGAGAAGGTTGTTGCCTGCCAGATGTTTCCACCCGTTGGTCTTGGCATTGGGAATATGGCCTGTGAGAGCGCGGGAAGCGAGATGAGGTCTCTGCTCGGAAGGCAGGAGGGCGATAAGGAGTAGGGCGATAGTTGGCTTTCTTCCAAGAGAAAGAGAGAATTTTACGTTTATTTCTGGTTTCAGTGAGATAAAGTTCCAGAGCATCACCAAAAAGCTTATCGCCTGCGAATGGAACTGAAGTCAGCTGCCATTTTCAGCATGACTCTGCCTGCCAATTTCGGAGCCATAAAAATCTTTTTGCTGTGACAGAAGTTGCCATGGCTTTGGATGTAAATTTGGTGGAATTGAGAGTGGCATCCACAGTGAATTCTGCTGCTGCAATAATCTTACTAAGGTCTTGGTGAGACCGAAGGTCAGAAGCAGGCAATCTATTCTGGAGTTGGCGCAGCCACCGTAAGGATGCCCTGGTGAAGAAGGATGCCGCTGTTGAAGCCGTAACAGCCCAAGCAGCAGCCTGGTGATTGTGCTTCAGGGTCTGTTCGGAACGTTTATCATCCAGTTTCAGGATATCTTCTGGCTCTGTGGGAGTGCCAGAAGATGAGAATGAGGCCAGAACCGGAATACCAACAGAAGGCACTGCCAGGTCATTGTCCAGAACTGCGTTGACATTGTAGAAACGCTTATCTAGAGAAGATGGCCGAGGACCTGCCGAAGGAGAAGCGCATTGTTCCTTGATCATGTCCAATGGAAGAAGAGAAATGGGAGAAGACAAAACCTCTGCATGCACTACAGGCTTGGAGAAGAGCAAATCCCCTTGGCTAGAGGGATTTCCTCGTGGTTCAGGAGCCACTTCCTCTGGGGCCGCTTGGCAGTGACCAAGGCCTTGCTGAATAATGGTCTGAAGAGAGTAGGTTTAAAGACCAATTCAGAGAATGTCTGCTCTGGGCGAGAATCCTCTTCCTCTGAAAGATTTTGGTCAAAAATCTTACCCTCTTCACACTCTGAATGAGAAGAGTAACTGTGTTCAGATGGTGAAGGCCTTTCTTCCTCATCAACCTCCTCCCATTCTGGTAGGTAAGAATGGACCCTGAGGTCCTGAGGCCTGTGTAAATCAGGATGATGAGGCAAGGAACTTATAGACTGAGAAGGGAGAAGGGCCTGAACCCTTTCCAGAGGTTGAAGAATTTGTTTGAAGCCTTCAGCCAATCCCTGCCTAATGGCTGATGAGACTACATCTTGGATATCCCTTGGTCTATTCTCAAAGGTAGAGGCAGAAGGCCTGCTGCTGTGGGAGTGAAGGTGGCTTCAGGCCTAGATTGAGGAGAGGTTCGAGGCCTGGAGGGAGGGGGAGGAGCATAGGACACAGAAGCCTGTTGGAAATAAGGCCCAGATCTGCTTAAATCCTGAGGATCTGACTGTACAGCAAGAGCCTCAGGAGACCAGAATGGAGGATAGAAAGGCTCATAGATAACTCCTCCTCCTGTGGGAGGGCTTGGTTGGGGTCCACGAGCATCACCTGAAACATGCTGTAGTTGCACTCCCTTCTGTTGAATAGTTCTGTTGAGCTGCCTCTCTAGAGCTGCATGTCTGCACTTCTCTGCCCTCAATTCAGCCTGAGTTGCCTTCTTAGGGGCTAGAACCTTAGCTTTGATTTTAGCAGCCACCTCCCTCTGGACTGATTGCGTGCATTGCCTCCGTCTTTTTCTCCTATTGGGCTTAAGAGTCTGTTCCACTGGGGGGAAAAGCTCTGCCAGAGCCTTATCTTGCTCCATTTGTAAAATAAAGGCTCTTGCGTTGGAAAGAAGCTGTTTAGAATTTTTTCTATTAAGCCCCTTAGGGTATAAATGGCCCCCGGGCTTACAAAATGGCCACTCACCTTGTGGTGGAAGGCTTGAATCCAAGAGGGCTGCTGACTACAGGGAAACAGGCTCCAAGATAGAAGAATCGCTCCTTAGGCTATATAGAGCCCCAAGCGAAGTCAGCAAGGGAAAAACACAGCAACCAGCTACACGATCAGCTGGCTGGAGCTCTTATCAGTTTGCCGATCATGTTTACGATTGCTCCAAACTACAGGCATGGGGGAGGTCTGCAGACGCTGCCCAGCTTGCCTGCACAGAGCTGTGATGCTGCTCCCTGCTATCTAACAGAACGCTTTCAGAGACACAGCTACTAACTGAAAGGAGCTGAGTCATAAGCTGGGGTCTCTCCCAGAGGCTGGCTTTTATATCTTAGTACAGACTCTGCTATGACATCATAGGAAGGAGTCAACCCATCCTGGGCTCTCGATGCAGCATGGAGGAGAAGAGCATCCAATAGTGGGAGGTGCTTCAGTCTCTTCATGTATAGGCTGGGTTTAATTTGTGGGATGTTCCTCCTTCTCCACAGGACTCCTCCCAAGTATCTCCCAGTTTTGGCAAAGACAAGGTGATGAACACCCTCGCCCCATATGCCCTATCAAATCGTTGGCAGGAACAGGACCCCAGTAGACGGAAATTGGGTGGGGCTGGATGCTCTTCATAGCTCACAGAGAATGGGCATCTCAGATAAGTACCAACACCCTTTCTCCCATGAGCTGTTCAGAGCATCCACCAGTAGGACATACCAAAGCTTGGCTTGTCCTATGGGAGGGTCTTTGTCTGGCTTGGAGTCCCCTTCTGGGCCTTATGGACCCATTGCAAAACTCTCCTGCCAAATGAAGCCTCAGCTGAGGCAAAGATATTTATTTTATAGTGCCTAATGAAAGTTGATGGAGAGGCCCAAGTTGCTGCCTGACAAATTTCTGTTATTGGCGCTTGCATAGCCCACGCTGCCGATGTTGCGGCACTTCTGGTTGAATGTGCTGTTGTGCCCCTGATTGAGTCTCGTATGTTTGAGCTTTCGCAGTCCTTAACCATCTGCCTATTGTAGAAGATGAGACTTTGCATCCTTGAGTGGTTGGCTGAAACGAAAAAGAGCCTCCATTTTTCTGAAATATTACTATTAATATTATTAGTATTAATATCTTATGTGTGTTTGTGTGTATGTGTGTATTTGGATTGTCAATAGTACAGCTAATTTATTGAAATTCCAAATTAGCCAAATTGAGAACGCTTAACAGGCCAGAATAATAAAAGAAGACGAAATTACTGGCAGCTGCCCTGCACAGGCGGGCATAAGCCTTGGTTCTCATTGTTGTGCTGCTGGGATAGTTGTAGGTTAGTTGTGGAATAGTTGTGAGGCTTAAGCCAACTAATTATATCCAACAGGTGGCCTTGAATATGAAAAAACAAGGGTTCAAATTTCCCCTGGGTTCCTAAGGAGAAACCACTACCTGGGGAAACTACCTCACACAGCCTGGAAACAATTTGCACTCAGCGCAGCCACACAGTCTACAGTAAACACAATGGTGTCTGGCCGTTAACTTTTTACATGCATGTTAATTCCAGTAGCAATCTCCCATTGTGTGAGGGATTTGTCTCAGATGGCTTCCTCCTCCTTTTACTTAGACGGTGGGGAAGGATGAAAAAATGGGCACTTATGCCCCCCATCCCAAGGCGGCATTCTTAAAGGGAGAGCGATACAACTTGGCTGTTAGAGTGAAAGAACACCGCACCGTTGATAGCAACCTGATCGTAACGGTACAGCCATCGCTATGGCAAGGGTTGTATTTAGCAATTGGGGGAGGTATGGTTCGAAGCCGAAGCCTCCAACCACTTTGGGGCTCCAAGAGCACTTCCCGATAATGCGAGCGATCTCCGACAGCCAAATGGAAAAGGCAATCATCGGTAGTTCGTCAGCTCACTAGAGGCTAGTGGAGCCTTAAGGACAAATATCTCCAAACCTGAATGTTAAGGTATTCTCCTGTTTTGGCCAAGGAAGAAACAAAAGCACTGCCTTTCCTCAATGAGGCTGAGCCAAAACTGGGGGATGCTTGGGAGGAGTCCCGTGGAGGAGGAGGAGCGTCCCACAAATGAAGCCCAGCCTATACATGAAGAGACTGAAGCACTTCCCACTACTGGATGCTCTGAACAGCTCATGGGAGAATAAGGAGACAAAAATGTTCTTCCATATTAAAGTTTTTGGAGGAATTTAAATTAAAACATAAGCTTATTATTACACATAAATATTTCTATATAGTCCCCCTGATTCTGTGTAATGCACAACTATATTAAACTTCAAAATTGTACTAGGAATATTATTGTTTATTGTTTTCTGTCTCTCATGTTTATTTATGACCTTTCATAGTTGTGGGATACTGTACTCTCTCTCAGATATTCTTCACTGCACAAATTGATTTGTTGATAGGGTTTTTCAAGGCATTTTTAACTATTTATACTATTTTTAATTTTTTTTAGACATTTTATGCAAGTGAAAACTACTCTGGGAATATTTGAAATCAAATATGTATAAATCAAATATGTATGGATTTCAATAAGTATAATACATATATTTATATCCTTCATTAACCAGTATTTTTAACCAAGGCTATCACAATCTAAAAAAACCAACAATAACGAATGATATTTGGAGAAATTTTACCAGAACTACACGATTCAAAACTATAGTCAGGAAGTTGGAGAGAAGAAATGTCAAGAAACTTCCATCAGGTCACTTGTATAAATCTCCTGGCTTGTATATACTCTGTGTGTGTGTGTGTGTGTGTGTGTGTGTGTGTATCATACATGATATAAGCATATTCATCTAGTAAATTGTACAAGTCAGTTGTTGTTTTTTTATGGTTTATAATACACTGTTTAAATATAGATTTCATTATATTTAATAGAAATTTTAGATTTGGGTTTTTCTGAAAGTAAGCTGTTGCTGAATGATTTTAAATGGTTTTGGTTTGTTTGGAAGTATGCCTTAACATTTTAATCAGAAACTTCATATAATAGGAAAGGGGATTGGAGAATTCGCTACAGGCCACAGAACTACGATACCAAACACAGCTCAAGCACTTAGAAACAGAGATTGAAGATCTGGAGAAAGAACTCCAAGAAGTGCGGCAAGACATCGAAAAACAGCTCCAACAACATGAAATATTATTAAATTCCAAGATGAGACTTGAGCAGGAAATAGCTACCTATCGCAGTTTGCTGGAGGAAGAAGAGAAAAGGTACCTCTGCCTAAATCAAAGTGATTGAGATTGTTAACTACTTTGCATTAGTTGCAATATGACTCAGGGATGTATACAACACCAGGATTCTTTTTATTGGTGTTTTGTAGAACAAACTACAATGGCTTGGATTCATACATAAACCTAAGTCAGAATAAGGAAGTTCATGTATATCAAGGCAAAATCAAGCCAAGCCCATTATACCTCTCTGTTGTGTAGGAATCAGATCAGTGAAACAAACAAAAATGTCTCATTGCCTAATAATGAATCGAGGAAATTCTGGATTGGAATAGAATTTCTGGGAGAACTGAACACTGAGATGGAAGAGATGATTTGAGAGTTTTATTTATTAATCAAATTTATATAGCCATCTAGTGCCAAGTATTGATATGGGCAGCTACAGGTAGTCCTTGACTTAAAACCACAATTTCCATTGCTAAGCGAGACAGTTGTTGAGTTTTGCCCCATTTTGCAACCTTGGAACCCCTCATAAATATGAGCCAGTTGCCAAGTATTTGAATTTTGATTACATGACCATAGAGATGCTGCAACAGTCATAAGTGTGAAAAATGGTCATAAATCATTTTTCAGTGCTGTTGTAATTTTGAATGGTCACTAAACAAATTGTTGAAAGTTGAGAGCTACGTATATATAAATTTGATCAATAAATAAAAAAATTAAATATTGGACATCAGCATCTGGTATGCGATGATATCACATGTGTCACAGTATGCATACTATATGAATTATTAATGTACTTAATTTTCATTATAATATCACGACATGCTATCAGTTGCCGCCAAACAATACCCATGTTGGGGAGAAAGAGAAGAGTTAGATAATTAGACAATTAGAAAGCTGTTGATTTCTGGAGAGGCTTATGTTTAGATTTAGATTTAGATTATGTACTATAATCCGTATACAAACATGTTTTTGAGGTTAAGAATAAACCCAAATGGTTGCTTTTCCAGTTATTTTTGTATTCTGTTACTTTATGAGATAACAAAATAGAACCACACTAAAGACTGAAACATACCATAGCATGTTCTTTCAGCATGGCATAGTTTCTCTTCCACAGTAGTAAAGAAAACACATAACTAGTTATTAAAAGAAAACTTCTGCAAGAACAAGCTTATTTATTTTTATTTATTTGATTTGATTTGTGGGTTGCCTATCTTGTCTAGAGGAATCCCTGGGCAACTTACAAACATTAAAAACTGGTAAACATTAAAATAAACAATAAGTATCAGAATGATAATTTACAATTGAAAGATGAGGGAGAATGAATACAAAATATAGAGATGGGATCTTCTCTTAATCTGATAGCCACCTCCAAAGTAGTGCACCCTCTGAGACCCCAGGTAAACTGACAGAGCCAGGTCTTCAGACCCTAATGGAAGGTCTGAGTGGGGTGGGCTTCAAGTTTTCAAACTCATGCATCCCCCCCCCCCCCCTCTTTTCCACTGAATGCAAAAGGAATAGTTTAAAAAGCCATCACTTTTATCTTTGTACTAACCATAATGATTGCTCATTGCTTTGGAACTTAAGAAATTGTTCATAAAACAAAAACCAAGAATATCTATTTTAGGATCTATAGCACAATGCAATCAAAATGGAAGTTTAGGATCATCTCTTATTCATGGACAAAAGTTGATGCAAGAAATAGATTCATCAAGTACATTCTCATAACAAACATAGTTTACTCAAACTATGAAACCATCAGTTGTTCAAGTTCAGATGTAACATATTACACATATGCCGAGTTTTTTTGTCTATAGAAGTAGTTCTTTCCTTGGCATATCACAACAGAAGAACCAGAAAGCTGATATCAGGTGTTGATACTAAATTCTCAATTCAAACATCAGAAAACTATGGCTAATTAAACTACCCATAAACTTCAACATAATGGTTCAATAAGAAAGATTATGTCTCATCTGGGCCTCTGCAGGGATAAGGAACTGATTTTCTATATAGCCCCATAACCACAAAGGAAGTCAGCTGGAAAGTATACTCAATGATGGACAGATCTGAAATCAGAGGTATATTTCATCCTTTTTCTTAGCTTTCTGCCACTCTCTTTCTCTGCCCAATTCCTTTCCTTCTGATATCTATACTCAATGTAATACATGTAAATAATCCTAACCCTAACAACCTCTAGACTGTTGAGAGTATCTCGGCAGCATCACAAAAACTATAGCATACCTAGAAAAGAAACTAATAAAAACTGGCATCGATAATGCCTGAATGCAGATATTGTCCTGAATAAAGGACAAATTGTACTGAACAGACAGCATGCTCAACAAGAACACTGAGCATTAATAGGCACTCTAGCACAACCCACAGAATTCATCAAGATTTTATTCAGAAGATATAGCACTCCTATTTTATCCTGTAACTTTTTTCTTTCTCTCCAGGTTTCATTATTTAAAACACGAAGAAACAAAAGATATCAGAAAACCTACAACCAGCCAAATAGCATTTATTTTACCTTCATGTGAGTTTACTTAACTTGTCTTAAAATGGGGCTCTAATTCATTTAAATGCAACTGGAAATATTCAGGATGGGCTTCAAAAATTTTAGCAAAAGGTTCTCTGCCCAGTGTGCTGGAGGCTTTACTCGAGCTTCTGAGAAGGCAAAAACAACCTCCCTGGTGCCGGAGGGTCTCTGGAAGCCAGAAATGGGCCCATTTCTGACCTTCCAAAACTTCCAGGAGGCTCATTTTTCGCCTTCCCTGAGCTCCGTACATGCCCTGCACTTACCTGCATCCAAAACGGGCTGAGTGGGGATTCCTGGGAGAGGTGGGGAAGGGTGGGCAGGACCAGCCAGGAGTGGGATTTGGGGGTTCTCCGAACTGCATAGAATCTTAGCTAGAAGCTTTCCCAAATCCCTGCAAGCCCCCAGCAGCCCACCCCTGGAAATATTGCCTCCAATAGGATTTTTACATACAAAATATATTCTGTAATGTCAGAATGGGCTGAATCACTTCAAGCTATAAGGGATTGTGATTGTTTAATATTAGAAAAAAAATCTTAACAGTAGAGAAATAAAACTAAAAAAAGAACTAAAATAGATCCTTTCCGTCTTTGATATTAAATTTCTTCAAGCAGGCAATAATCACCTTTTAGTGAAGAAAAAATGAAAAATCTTTGTATTTTATAAATATGTATGCGTACTGCCAAAAATGAGATTATCATATTAAAGAAGAGGAAATAGAGGTGAGAAGAGAAAGAGTAAGATAGAAGATAACACATGGTGCTCATCAACATTTCTTGGCTAGGGAGCCAGTGTTGCCAGAAGACATTTTTCGTGGTTATGTGGCCACCATGGCTATATGCAAAAGGCGCACAAAACCCTGGTGCCTTCCCACCAAAGTGGTACCTATGCAAGTGATACCTTGCATTTGCTAGGTGGGGCAGCAACAGGAGCTCACCCATTTGTACATTGTTCAGGTCTTGAGCCTGGACTTTCACAACACCTTATAAAACATTACAATTTCAAATTGCAGTCAGAGAAGACTAGCCATATTAACATATTGGTTTAGTAATTAAATTGCATACACAGCACTTGTAGGACATATACAGCTTTATGTTCAAAGTGTCATTTCCTGGTGACAAGTGTTAATTGTTAAAAGGCACTGAAAATAAACCTGGTACACATTTTGAAATACAGAATATTTCTTCTGCATCTCCTAAAACTGCATATTCTAATATATTTTGATTTTTTTTATCTATACAGCAAGCAAACTAAAAAAACATGAAATTGAAAAAATGGAAATACTGACAAAGCAAGCAGTCTTAAATGGAGGTTTTGTGAAGGATAGCACAGAGACTCATAATACAATACAGTAAGTTAAATATGTGTGTGTGTATAATACCTAATTCATAAAACTATATACTAGGTGTAGCCCAGTATACATGGATTCCTCAACTAAAGAGTACAATTTCCATTGCTAAGTGGGAGGGGGGGGGAGTCATTAAGTGAATTGTACCAATTGTATGACTTTTGCCACACAAATTTAGTTTCCCCTATTGCTTGTCAGAAGCTGGCTGGAAAAGTTTTAAATGCAATCACATGAAACCAGAAGGCTGCAATCATTGTGGTGTGAGGACAGGACACAAATCACTTTTACAGTGCTGTTGTAATTTAAAATGATACTATACAAAATAAATGCTGTAAGTTAAGAACTATCTTTCTAGGATATGTATGTATGTATGTATGGTATTCAGCTTTGTTTGGGTATTTTCCCACGTCATTATAGTTGTGCTTTTAAAGTTGTAGCAACGTTTCGGCCGAATCTCATCTGCCATCATCTGGCTTCTGTATTGTGTTCGTCTGTGAGTCAGACTTTTACAGTTGTTTGAGTTTTAAATTTGGGGCTAGACTAATGCTGTGCCAGAATGTTTTTTTCTCCATCCTGATTGGTTGGGAGTCTTGGTCTGTGTTTATTGGTCTTGGAGTTTGCTGTGTTCTGCTTGATTGGTGTTTCTAATATCTTCCGTTTGTTTTGTGACTTTTTTTGTCTTGGTTGGCTGGCAACATTGTGTTCTTGTATTGGAGGCTTTTAGTGCAGCATGGCTCCGAGTAAATGGACGGTTATCATTTGTTAGGAAGCTAAGTTTCATCTGGGTGCCTGGTTGGGGTGTGTTTGAGCTGGAGGTATGAGGGGGGATCTGTTTGTGGCCAGGTGTTTCCCTGGCTTGTGGTGTGGAGATTTTTTTGTTTGTGAGTGCAGGCTTCCAAATAATTGACAGTCTGGTGGAATCATCTCTTCTATTCATGCTTTCAGATCTTTTTTAAATCTCTATGGCTTCTCTGATAATTCCGTGGCTGGGGTTTTCTATAGTGGCTAGGGTTTTAGTGCTATTGAAGTTGATGCTATGACCTGTGGCTTTCATGTGTTGGATTAGCGAGGAAGTGTGTTCCAGCTTTTTTATAGCATTTTTCTGTTCATCCAGGGGGGTACTTATTCTTCTAATTGGTCTGTCCAATGTATGTGGCCGGGCATGATGCACAGGGGACTTTGTATATGCCTTGGTTTTCCAGGTCAGTTTTAACTTTGAGGTTTCTAAGGATGGCTGCTATTTTTCTGTCTGTTTTGAAGGCAGTCTTGATGTGATGCCTGTGTAGTATCTTACTGATTTTGTCTGTAGTACCTCTTATGTAGGGCAGGACAGCTATTCCATGGGTCTGTTTATCTTCTAGGTCTCCATTATGTCTCAGTGTGTTTGTGGATCAAGCTGGTGATTTTGCTTTTGTGGAAGCCGTTGGCTGTCAGTACTTTAGTCAGGGTGCATAGTTCAGTCTTTATGTGTGTCAGGGTGCATAGTTCAGTCTTTATGTGTGTCTTGTCTGCCAGGCGTTTGGTTCTGGCAATTGGTGTTTTGGCTACGGAGTTTATCTATGCTGGGTAGTGGTGGGATTGGGCGTTGAGGTAGCGGTTGGTGTGTGTTTTCTTCTGGTATATGGTGTGTCCTAGTGTGCCATCTGTTTTTTGTAGATTAGTACATCTAGGAATGGTAATTGTTTGTTTGTTTCTGTTTCCATGGTGAACTTGATTTTGGGGTGTGCGCTGTTTAGGTGTGTTAGAAAATTGTTTAGGTTTTCTTGTCCATGGGGCCAAATCACAAATGTGTCATCGATGTATCTTAACCATAGTTTGGGTTTGTGGGTGGTGTTAGCCAGGGCTCTGGATTTGAATTCTTCCATGAACAGGTTTGCAATGACGCGTGACAGTGGTGATCCCAGAGGGGCTCCTTCAATTTGCTTGTATCTTTGTCCTTTGTATATGAAATATGTGCTGGTTAAGCAGTGTTCTGCTAGTTCTATGAGGTGTTTAGCTGGTTGGTATTTATTTTTGATGATTTCAAGAGTTTCTTTTATCGGGACTTGAATGAATAGTGAAACCATGTCGAAACTTACAAGCAGATCTTCTTGTTCCACGTGTAGATCTTTGATCATTTCCAAGAAGTGGTATGAGTTTTGTACATGTGAAGCTGCTGTTTCAGCATGGGGCTGTAGCTGTTTTGCTAAGTGTTTAGCTAGGTTTTGTAGTGGTGCTCCTCTGGAGCTGACTATGGGTCTGAGAGATATGCCTTCTTTGTGTATTTTTGGGAGGCTGTATAGTTTGGGGCATCTGGAAGATTTTTCTCTTGGGATGATCGTTTGTTGGATCTCTTTGCTCATGTGGCTGGTTATAATTTTCTTCTTGGTTATTTTTTCCAGATATGTGTTGGGTCCGTGTTTATGGGTTTGTATGTGGAGTCTTGGAGTAGGTCTGTCAATTTTGTTTCATAGTCTTTTCTATCCATTACTACTGTGGCATTCCCTTTGTCTGCTGGAAGTATGATTATGCTGCTATCCTTTTTTAGGGCTTGCAGGGCTTTTAGTTCTTCTTTGTGCAAGTTGCTTTTGGGTGATTTGCTTGTGCATAGGATGTTAGTTACTTGGTGTCTTATTCTATTAGCTTCATCTGCATTTAATTTAGTTGGGCTGGATTCTACTGCACATATGATGGATTCTGTGGGGATTTTTTGGGGTGCTATAGCATAATTGAATCCTTTGGTTAGGACATCTGTTTCTGTTTTGGTGAGTTCTCTGTTGGAAATGTTATATACTAATTGTTTCAGGTGTTGTTATGAGTTGTTGGGGGCTTTCTTGTCATGTTTTAATTTCTTTAGTTTCTTCAAGAGTTTGTCATTTTTGTAAGTGGTTTCAGTTTCAGCTCTCCAAGTTGTAAGTTGTTTTATCTTGTCCCATAGTAGAGGGTGGATTTTGCTGCTCAATGAGATTCTGCCGAAACATTGCTACAACTTTAAAAGTACAACTATAATGACGTGGGAAAATACCCGAACAAAGCTGAATACCATATATATACATATACATATATGGCATTCAGCTTTGTTCAGGTATTTTCTCACGTCATAGTAGTGGTGCTTTTAAAGTTGTAGCAACGTTTCAGCAGAATCTCATCTGCCATCACCTGGCTTCTGTATAGTGTTCGTCTGTGAGTTAGACTTTTACAGTGGTTTCAGATTTAAATTTGGGGCAGCCTATTGCTGTGACAGAATGGTTTTTTCTTCATCCTGATGGGTTGAGAGTCTTGGTCTGTGTTTATTGGTCTTGGAGTTTGTTGTGTTCTGCTTCTAATATCTTCTGTCTGTTTTTTTGGCTCTTTTTGTATCTTGATTGGCTGGCAACATTGTGTTACTTTATTGCAGGCCTTTAGTGCAGCTTGGCTTTGGGTAAATGGACGGCTATCATTAGTTAGGAAGCTGGGTTTCATCTGGGTGCCTGGTTGGGGTTTGTTTGAGCTGGAGGTATCGGGGGGATCTGTTTGTGCCCAGGTGTTTGCCTGGCTTGTGGTGTGGAGATTTTTTTGTTTGTGAGTGCAGGCTTCCAAATGATTGACAGCCTGGTGGAATCATCTTTTCTGTTCATGCTTTCTGGTCTTTTTTCAATCTCTATGGCTTCTCTGATGATTCTGTGGCTGGGATTTTCTATAGTGGCTAGGATTTTGGTGCCATTGAAGTTGATGCTATGACCCGTGGCTTCCATGTGTTGGACTAGTGAGGAAGTGTGTTCCAGCTTTTTGACTGCATTTTTGTGTTCATCCAGGCGGGTGCTTATTCTCCTATTGGTCTGTCCAATGTATGTGGCCGGATATGATGCATAGGGGATTTCGTATATGCCTTGGTTTTCCAGGTCAATTTTGTCTTTGGGGTTTCTGAGGATGGCTGCTATTTTTCTGTCTGTTTTGAATGCAGTCTTGATGTAGTGTCTGTATAGTATCTTACTAATTTTGTCTGTAGTGCCTCTTATGTAGGGCAGGACAGCTGTTCTGTGGGTCTGTTCATCTTCTGGGTCTCTATTATGTCTCAGTGTGTTTTGTGGATCAAGTTGATGATTTTGCTTTTGTGGAAGCCATTGGCTATCAATATTTTAGTCAGGGTGCATAGTTCAGTCTTAATGTGTGTCTTGTCTGCCAGGTGTTTGGTTCTAGTAATTAGTGTTTTAGCCACAGAGTTTATCTGTGCTGGGTGATGGTGGGATTGGGCATTGAGGTAGCGGTTGGTGTGTGTTTTCTTCTGGTATATGGTGTGTCCTAGTGTGCCATCTTTTTTTTGTAGATTAGGAATGATAGTTGTTTGTTTGTTTCTATTTCCATGGTGAACTTGATTTTGGGGTGTGCGCTGTTTAGGTGTGTTAGGAAATTGTTTAGGTTTTCTTGTCCATGGGGCCAAATCACGAATGTGTCATCGATATATCTTAACCATAGTTTGGGTTTGAGGATGGCATTGGCCAGGGCTCTGGATTTGAATTCTTCCATGAACAGGTTTGTAATGACAGGTGACAGTGGTGATCCCATGGGGGCTCCTTCAATTTGTTTGTATCTTTGTCCTTTGTATATGAAATATGTGTTGGTTAAGCAGTGTTCTGTTAGTTCCATGAGGTGTTTAGCTGGTTGGTGTTTATTTTTGATAATTTCAAGGGTCTCTTTTATCGGGACTTGAGTGAATAGTGAAACCACATCAAAACTTACAAGCAGATCTTCTTGCTCCACGTGTAGATCTTTGATCATTTCCAAGAAGTGGGATGAGTTTTGTACATGAGAAGCTGCTGTTTCAGCATGGGGCTGTAGCTGTTTTGCTAAGTGTTTAGCTAGGTTTTGTAGTGGTGCTCCTCTGGAGCTGACTATGGGTCTGAGAGATATGCCTTCTTTGTGTATTTTTGGGAGGCCGTATAGTTTGGGGCATCTGGAAGATTTCTCTCTGGGTATGATCGTGTATTGGATCTCTTTGCTTATGTGGCTGGTTATAATTTTCTTCTTGGTTAATTTTTCCAGATATGTGGGTGGGTCTATGTTTATGGGTTTGTATGTGGAGTCTTGGAGTAGGTCTGTCAATTTTGTTTCACAGTCTTTTCTGTCCATTACTACATATATATACATATACATAGCCATAGCCATATATATATATACATAGCCATAGCCATAGCCATATATATATATATATATATATATATATATATATATATATATATATATATATATATATATATATATATATATATATATATATATATGTGGATCTTTGGTTATTCGGGTTTTCTCCCGCGTAAGATTGGAATTATCTAGGCAACGTTTCGATGAAGTCTCATTCATCATCTTCAGGCTTGGTCTTCAGCTCTGTGCTTCTCAGAGTGATGTGAGCTCGCAGCTGCTTCTTCCTTTTAACTGCTCCTGGGGGTGTGACTTGATTGGCTGGGGGCTTGGCTGTGTTCTGATTGGATGGGGGGGTGTTCTCATTGGTTGGGGGTTTGGCTGTGTTCTGATTGGTTGGGGGGTTGGCTGTGTTCTGATTGGCTGGAGGCGTGTTCTGTTCAGGTGGGGGCTTGATTGTGCTCAGGTTAGTCTTAGTTGCTGGAGGGTTTGAGCTGGTGAGCTGTGATCTTGCTGTTTGGCTTCGAGTTCGTGGTCGTGCTGCATCTTCATGGTGGGGGTCAGTTCGCTTCATGTATGGTTCAGAGGGGTTTGAGATGGGTAGTGATGCAGCTGCAGTGCGGCTTCTGGTCCGTGGTCGTGTTTCATCTTCTGTGTGGGTGTGAGTCTGCTTTCTATGTGGAAGTGTGGTGGTGGCATCTTGTGTGGCTCTCAGGGGTGTGGGTCTGGTGTCATTCTTCATGTTAGGTACGCGTCTGTTCATGAGGGCGGGTTTCCAAATGGCTGGTAGGCGGGAGGCATCATCTCGTTTATTCATGCTGTGTGGGCGTTTTTCTATCTCTATGGCTTCTCTGATGATTCTGCTGCTGAAGTGTTCGGTTTTGGCGATAGTTCTGGTATTTTTAAAGTCAATCTCATGTCCTGTGGCTTTGAGGTGTTGGACCAGGGAAGAGGTCGGTTCTTCCTTTTTGATTGAGTTCTTATGTTCTCCAATGCGTGCACCTATTCTTCTGTTAGTCTGTCCAATGTATGTGGTGGGGCAAGCAGTGCAAGGGATTTCGTATACTCCTTGATTTTCTAACTCGATACTGTCCTTAGGGTTTCTTAGGATGGTGGATATCTTTCTGTTTGTGCAGAATGCTGTCTTAATGTTGTGTTTTTGGAGGATCTTGCTGATTTTGTCCGTAGTGCCTTTTATATATGGGAGGAGGGCTTTGCTATTCTCTTGTTCTTTGTCTTGGATTTTGGCTGGGGTTTCTTTTTGGATTAGGTGGGTGATCTTCTTTCTTTGGAATCCATTGGCTGTCAGCACGCCGGTAAGAGTGTGTAGTTCGGTCTCGAGGTGTTGTTCATCGGCTAAGCATTTTGTTCTGGAGATTAGTGTCTCAGCTACGGAATTGATCTGTGCTGGGTGGTGGTGTGAGAGTGCGTGTAGATAGCGGTTTGTATGTGTTTTCTTCTGGTAGATGGTGTGTCCTAGGGAGCCATTGGATTTTTTGTATACCAAGACATCTAGGAAGGGAAGTTGGTTGTTAGCTTCTGTTTCCATGGTGAATTGTATTTTGGGGTGTTGGCTGTTGAGGTGTGTGAGGAAGTTGTTCAGTTTTTCTTTCCCGTGTGGCCAGATTATGAAGGTGTCATCTACGTATCTGAGCCAGAGTTTGGGTTTGTGATCATATTTTTCTAGAGCCTGTGTTTCAAAGTGTTCCATGTAGAGGTTAGCGATGACAGGTGAGAGGGGTGATCCCATGGGTGCTCCTTCTATTTGTTTGTATTTTTGTCCGTTGTAGGTGAAGTATGTATTGGATAGGCAGTGGTTGGTCAGATCTAGGATGTGCTTGGGGGGGTTGTATTTGTTTTGGATGGCTGTCAAGGCTTCTTTTATTGGCACTTGGGTGAAGAGGGATATGACATCGAAGCTCACTAGTAGGTCACTGGGTTGTAAGTTTTGTTTCTTTATGATCTCGATGAACTGGAATGAGTTTCTTACGTGTGAGTTGATGGATTCTGCATAGGGCTGTAGTTGTTTGGCAAGAAATTTGGCTAGGTTTTGTAGAGGTGAGCCTATGGAGCTGACTATTGGTCTAAGTGGGGTTCCTTCTTTGTGTATCTTGGGGAGACCATAAAGTTTAGGGCATCTGGATGATTTCTCTCTGGGTATGATTCTTTGCTGGATTTCTTCACTGATGGGGGAGGCTTTTATTTTGGATCTGGTGGTTTTTTCTAGGTAGGTGGTGGGGTCTGTCTTTAGGGGTTTGTATGTGGGGTCTTGGAGTAGATTGGTTAACTTGGATTGGTAGTCAGATGTGTTCATAACCACTGTCGCGTTTCCCTTGTCTGCTGGTAGGATTATTATGCTGGTGTCTTCTTTCAGGTTGAGTAGTGCAGTTTGTTCTTCTTTGGATAAGTTGCTTTTGGGTGGTTTGCTAGTGCAGAGGATGTTGGTGATTTCGAGTCTGATTCTATTAGCATCATCAGGGTTGGTTTTGGTCAGGCTGGTTTCAACTCCGCATATGATGGTTTCTGTGGGGATGTGTTTGGGAGCGACAGCAAAGTTGAATCCTTTAGAAAGGACCTTGGTTTCGGCTTCGGTGAGGATCTTGTCTGAGATGTTGTGCACTGTTTGTTTCATGTGTGGCTGTGAGGGGGGAGGAGTTGGTTTCTGGCGTTGTTGTAGTTTTCTGAGTTTGTTGGTGTGTGTGTCTGTCTTGAGGGTGGTCTGTGTTTCGGCTCTCCAGACAGCGAGCTGTTTGGATTTGTCCCAAAGTAAGGGGTGAATCTTGTTGCTGAGTCTGAGGTGAAGTGTGAGGAGATCTTTGTTGATTTGATCTAGGAGAAATCTTTTTGTGTGAAGTTCATTTCTAATTAGGGCCAATTCTGTTCTTTTTAGGATGCGTTTGGTGGCTGCTGTGTTGGTGTGGAATTTCAATTGGAAGCTTGTGGGAATTAAATTTTGATCTCGGCAGTTGCATAGGAATGCGAGGTCACATAAAATGGAAGCTCTTTGGACTTCAAGTTTTTCATAAGTCCTGGTCAGATGGTGGGTTTCCTCCCCGTAGAGGTGCAATATTTGTTTTCTGAGGTTCTCGCGGGTATTTGTATGTGGATCTTTGGTTATTCGGGTTTTCTCCCGCGTAAGATTGGAATTATCTAGGCAACGTTTCGATGAAGTCTCATTCATCATCTTCAGGCTTGGTCTTCAGCTCTGTGCTTCTCAGAGTGATGTGAGCTCGCAGCTGCTTCTTCCTTTTAACTGCTCCTGGGGGTGTGACTTGATTGGCTGGGGGCTTGGCTGTGTTCTGATTGGATGGGGGGGTGTTCTCATTGGTTGGGGGTTTGGCTGTGTTCTGATTGGTTGGGGGGTTGGCTGTGTTCTGATTGGCTGGAGGCGTGTTCTGTTCAGGTGGGGGCTTGATTGTGCTCAGGTTAGTCTTAGTTGCTGGAGGGTTTGAGCTGGTGAGCTGTGATCTTGCTGTTTGGCTTCGAGTTCGTGGTCGTGCTGCATCTTCATGGTGGGGGTCAGTTCGCTTCATGTATGGTTCAGAGGGGTTTGAGATGGGTAGTGATGCAGCTGCAGTGCGGCTTCTGGTCCGTGGTCGTGTTTCATCTTCTGTGTGGGTGTGAGTCTGCTTTCTATGTGGAAGTGTGGTGGTGGCATCTTGTGTGGCTCTCAGGGGTGTGGGTCTGGTGTCATTCTTCATGTTAGGTACGCGTCTGTTCATGAGGGCGGGTTTCCAAATGGCTGGTAGGCGGGAGGCATCATCTCGTTTATTCATGCTGTGTGGGCGTTTTTCTATCTCTATGGCTTCTCTGATGATTCTGCTGCTGAAGTGTTCGGTTTTGGCGATAGTTCTGGTATTTTTAAAGTCAATCTCATGTCCTGTGGCTTTGAGGTGTTGGACCAGGGAAGAGGTCGGTTCTTCCTTTTTGATTGAGTTCTTATGTTCTTCAATGCGTGCACCTATTCTTCTGTTAGTCTGTCCAATGTATGTGGTGGGGCAAGCAGTGCAAGGGATTTCGTATACTCCTTGATTTTCTAACTCGATACTGTCCTTAGGGTTTCTTAGGATGGTGGATATCTTTCTGTTTGTGCAGAATGCTGTCTTAATGTTGTGTTTTTGGAGGATCTTGCTGATTTTGTCCGTAGTGCCTTTTATATATGGGAGGAGGGCTTTGCTATTCTCTTGTTCTTTGTCTTGGATTTTGGCTGGGGTTTCTTTTTGGATTAGGTGGGTGATCTTCTTTCTTTGGAATCCATTGGCTGTCAGCACGCCGGTAAGAGTGTGTAGTTCGGTCTCGAGGTGTTGTTCATCGGCTAAGCATTTTGTTCTGGAGATTAGTGTCTCAGCTACGGAATTGATCTGTGCTGGGTGGTGGTGTGAGAGTGCGTGTAGATAGCGGTTTGTATGTGTTTTCTTCTGGTAGATGGTGTGTCCTAGGGAGCCATTGGATTTTTTGTATACCAAGACATCTAGGAAGGGAAGTTGGTTGTTAGCTTCTGTTTCCATGGTGAATTGTATTTTGGGGTGTTGGCTGTTGAGGTGTGTGAGGAAGTTGTTCAGTTTTTCTTTCCCGTGTGGCCAGATTATGAAGGTGTCATCTACGTATCTGAGCCAGAGTTTGGGTTTGTGATCATATTTTTCTAGAGCCTGTGTTTCAAAGTGTTCCATGTAGAGGTCAGAACACAGCCAAACCCCCAACCAATGAGAACACCCCCCCATCCAATCAGAACACAGCCAAGCCCCCAGCCAATCAAGTCACACCCCCAGGAGCAGTTAAAAGGAAGAAGCAGCTGCGAGCTCACATCACTCTGAGAAGCACAGAGCTGAAGACCAAGCCTGAAGATGATGAATGAGACTTCATCGAAACGTTGCCTAGATAATTCCAATCTTACGCGGGAGAAAACCCGAATAACCAAAGATCCACATACAAATACCCGCGAGAACCTCAGAAAACAAATATTGCACCTCTACGGGGAGGAAACCCACCATCTGACCAGGACTTATGAAAAACTTGAAGTCCAAAGAGCTTCCATTTTATGTGACCTCGCATTCCTATGCAACTGCCGAGATCAAAATTTAATTCCCACAAGCTTCCAATTGAAATTCCACACCAACACAGCAGCCACCAAACGCATCCTAAAAAGAACAGAATTGGCCCTAATTAGAAATGAACTTCACACAAAAAGATTTCTCCTAGATCAAATCAACAAAGATCTCCTCACACTTCACCTCAGACTCAGCAACAAGATTCACCCCTTACTTTGGGACAAATCCAAACAGCTCGCTGTCTGGAGAGCCGAAACACAGACCACCCTCAAGACAGACACACACACCAACAAACTCAGAAAACTACAACAACGCCAGAAACCAACTCCTCCCCCCTCACAGCCACACATGAAACAAACAGTGCACAACATCTCAGACAAGATCCTCACCGAAGCCGAAACCAAGGTCCTTTCTAAAGGATTCAACTTTGCTGTCGCTCCCAAACACATCCCCACAGAAACCATCATATGCGGAGTTGAAACCAGCCTGACCAAAACCAACCCTGATGATGCTAATAGAATCAGACTCGAAATCACCAACATCCTCTGCACTAGCAAACCACCCAAAAGCAACTTATCCAAAGAAGA